>JADLZK010002761.1:0-600000 GCA_015847255.1 Hyparrhenia diplandra
GCCCGCGCGCGGTCGACCGTCTAAGCCACGACGACGTGGGTGGCGTGAGTCCCCACCACGACGACCAACGCCCGCGCATGACGTTGCATGAGGGGTCTCGATCACTCCTTTTTGTGGAATGATTTTGTTTTTCATTTTGTTTTCTTTTGGCCGCTCGTGAGTCTCACCTGACAGGTTTCCAAGCCGACCTTTTTTTGAACCATTTTTTTTTCCGGCTACCCGTGACATTCGCATGGCCAGGTTTCTGAAGCCGTTTTTCACGCGAACAGTATTTTGCAAATCAAAAGGCAGGATTGACCGTCCTGTTTAACTTAGTTTCAGGTATTTTAAGTCTTCTTGTTTTGCGAGTAATATTACATTATTACTTATTCAATTCACTTCTGTTCCCAAGGATTAGTGAAAACATATAGTTCCTATAATCGCTGCAACTGTTCTATGATAATCAAAATAGACTTCCCTTTTTTGCTCGACACAAATCTGCTATTGAATGGGTAAACACTTATAATAAGTACAACTTTTCAGCAAGATCAAGTACTCATAACAAATTCCTGTACACTTTTTCTAAAAAACAAATTACTGTGAACTTTCTAAAGTGACGGCGCTGGCCAAGAGCACCACCATTGTAAGATGCTGATCACAACATTCTAAAGTCACCTTGCTGATCACTACTTTCTAAAATGAGACTACTTCAAGGCAGAATTAAAGAGGTTTGTCGAATCTTGTGAGCCTGGTTCTCTGATGGACAGGTAGGTAATGCAGCAGCGCAGCCTTCATATCTGTTAAAAGATCTTGCAACAAAAGTATTACTGATATGAACTGTCAATCTTCCATAATGAATGAATAGATAATAGACACTTCGCACATCGAACTAAGAAGGCCAGGTATTGAGCCCTATTAGCTCGTTTTGGGGGAAGAGTGGTGGCACATATAGGCACGCAACCAGCTTGTGCTAGGACACCTAGTCGCAGTAGAAGTTTGCTTTATCATGATTAACATGGTGTCTGGTGCAAGTGATTAAAAAACATGGAGACGCCAAAGCAAAAATCTCAATTTGACAAATATGAGATGACCTAATGAGCAGTACATACATGAATTTCAGATTGCTGATAGATGCGGTCATGGCTCAAAACTGAAGGCAGCAGCATATCAAAGGTTGTAACATTGATCACCATGGAAAGCATAAACATTTTTAGATCCTATGATTTATTTAAAATAACAATATGAGGGCACACAATGCAAGGTCTGACAGTATATCATTACAGGATGCAATCAAACAATGCAAAAAAACAAAAAAGATATATGTAGCAGAAAAGGGGTAACTTAAACTTGAAATAATTAGTGGTAATATCTAGTTACTGAACTGGTCTCCCTCAACTATGGTAATATGCCACCATCCACCAGCTCTCCCTGAATGGATTAGAATTGAGAAGCTTTCTTGCTCGGTCAGCAAATCGATGCACAGTTACAAGAACAAGTACTGAAGGCTAACCTTACCACAAGTGTAGGAGGCGAGGTTGCAGGCCAGGGGCTGCGCAGCAACATCCCTCGGGAGCTATCTCCGAATAAATACACTATGTTTGGAACACACAAAAACAATTGGAGATTATGAACTCTTTGTTCAAGTTAGAGAAACCAAACAATGTACAGGGCAATAAAAGTATGATACACATCAGTAGAACCAAAATACTAGGAATGTACCAAAATATGGTGTATGCCATGAGCTAACAAAAAGAATTCACTATTATGCTGCTGCTATTGATTAACTCTGCATAACAATATATGATTTAAAGTAACAAGGTTATCTTCGACTCGAGAAAAAGCCTTATTAAAAAAAAGAAGTGCATTGTGTTTAATTGTTTATAACACCACCAATTGTTTGAAAAATTGTCTTGTAGGCACGGCTAGCAGAAACATTTTGTTGCTTCCAAAGATGTAGATTAACACCGGAATCCAGGAATTGGACTTAGCTATAATGGCGAGAGAAGTAATGATTCAGAGAACATCTACATTTGACAGTAAAAGTAAACTGAGTTATCTACAAGTGGCAGTAGAATTGTTCACATGAGTCTAGCATTTTAGATTTAATTAACTGCAATGAGCAACAACTGGCATAGGGTCTAACTAGGAACAAAGTAGACCAGGAATAGAACATACCAAGGTGGCAAGATTGTGGCTGATCTTGGCACTGCCCTATCAAGATCAGCCAAGGATATCTATATCTGATAGATGTATTGATGGTCACGAAGTGAAATATATTGCACCACAAGTGGCTGCGGTAGTGCCCAAATGGGATCTGCACAAAAACAAACAAACAACAACAACAACAACAACAACATAGCCTTTAGTCCCAAGCGAGTTGGGGTAGGCTAGAGATGAAACCAAAAAAACAAAGAGAAAGAAAAAAGGATAAATAACAATGATGAAAATATTAGCTTGAACCAGTGGAAGAATAATCAATAATATTAATAGTCAAGTGGATTTTAAAAATAGGGTGGAGAAAGCAGTTCGAGAAAACTGTATGAGCACAAGGTCAAGTAAGTCATGCGATGCAGAAATCAAATTGACACATAAGCTGGAACTCATGAAAATTCAGAGAATAAATCCAAATAGATATAGTTGATCTGGGCTGATCAAAGATGGAGATAGGATAAGTTGATAGCTTGAGTTATAGCTTCTCAAAAATGCAACCAGAATTGTGCCACTGAAGCAAATGCAGTTCTGCTATAGATATATGATCCAAAAAGCAGATGACAACAAGGACAATGTAATCTGTGAGAGAGAACAAGCTGCAGGACTGCAACTACTATTTTGCCCTGATGGCTTGAGTTCAGGCGTGCTAGTGCCGTCACCTCGATGTTGGCTCTGATAACTGAAAGGAAAACCGAGCTGCACAGAGAGCTCCAATACAAAAAATATGATCGAAAGACAAACGCATACATGCATTCAGATTCAGCCACGTCTCAAGTAAAATACATGCAGCCAACAAATTAATACCAGTAATTCAGTAATCATAAATCAGTACAGATTTCAGTTCAGGCAATAATATTTCAGACTTGAGCACTTCAAAGGAAAGAGAGAGGAGCAGGGGAGGGCATACCAAAAAATTGCAGTAAGATAAACAATGCTGAGCACCGATATGTTGAGCATCGAAACCAAACCAGATTAGCATGTGGACAGAGAAATCACTGGTGACCTGCATAAGATCCTATTAGAGATATGTATAGCTAACTTGTATTGTACCATATTGTAAAACCTATACCTGTACACATCGATGCAACAACACCCAAATGAGTACGCTTGCTATGACCCTTGGGAACATCCAGGAGCACGACCACAAGGACAAATGATGTCTTAACTGACCATCACGCCCCTCTCGTTCAGAATTTGAATGATCATGACCATCAGGTTTGTCACTATAAAAACGACTAAACAATCACAAGAGTTGCTTTTCGTTGACAGATTAAAAAAACATAAGCTGAATAAATTGAGTCTCTAACACATAACTGATTGGATAACTTGATTTCAATCAATTTGACCCAACTTTAGCTGCAGTGACGATCAAGTTCAAATCTTAATTTGCAAAGTGCTTATGCATCAAGCAAGGAAGAGAATTCCCAGTAGTAGTAACCGGTTAAAAGTCTTTACATTAAATAATTTGTGCTCTTGATTTTTCTTTTCTTTTCTTTATTGTTTCTTGTAAATAGCACTTCCTTTTTTTTATTCAATATTGACAGTGCTGAAATGCTTGATATAGTAATAATCTTATATGGTCATCATCCTGGTACCATTTATAACTATGGACTCACTAATAGAAATCTCAAACAAAAATTTAAAGAATACAAATTATAAAAGCCAGTTGAATGAATGAAGGCTTTAGTTGTATTGATATGAGATGATTTTGATATGCATGTGCTAGCTTACGGAAGAAAAGATTATCACTTGTAGCTCGAAATCAAGTTTTTTTGTGTACCCTCTCGGGGTTTTGCCATATTTTGGTTATCTCATATGAATTGAAAATTAGAGAAAAAAAAATATCAATCCTAAATCCAAACGACGCAGCGCTAGGAACATGGAAGTGCACTTAAGGGACACAATTCCTGAACTTTGCCGCTTCCACACCCTTTAGCTGCTGGCCATGAGGATGTATGAGTCTGTGTCAAAATTCAAAAAAAAAGTCATGCATGGTTCTGATCAGGCAAAGAAGACCAATGGCTAGGCCACAAGGATGCAAAGGCATGCAGCACTAGTAGGTAGATTCACGGGTCCTGGAACTAATGTTTCCTCCATGCAGCACATTTACATTTGCACAAAAATAGACAATTACATTGTTTCGACAGAAACGTGAAAAAAGAGCCCCTAGCACGAAAAAAGGAGTCAACATGATATAAATGAATTTGGGCAGGGATCACCTAAAAAATCTGATCTCTCCAATAAATATACATTGACACGGAGTGGACTAAGCACAATTCAATAAATAGGCGGCATTAGAACTGTTCACATTAGTGCAGCATTTTTAGAATTATAACTGCAATGAGCAAACAACTGGCATAAGGACTAATAGAGTACATGAGTAATAGAACTTACCAAGGTGGGAAGATTGTGGCTTCTCTTGGCACTGCTCTATCAAGATCAGCCAAGGAAATTTAAATCTAATAGATAGATGGATTGATGGTGGTCAGCAAGTGAAAGAGACTGCATCATGAGTGGTTGCGTTAGTGCCCAAGTGAGATCTCCACATAAAAACAAAAAGAGAAAGAAAAGAGGATAAATAACAATGATGATAATATTAGCTCTAACCAGAGGAAGCATAATCACTAATATTGAGGGTAAAGTGGATTTTAAAAAATAGGATGGAGATCTCTGTCATTTGAAAATATATCAGTTGATAGTGATTGAAATAAATCTAAGTATACACTTTATCCGGGTGACGAATTGAATTTACAAAAGGTGCATTCAAAATAATGCACACAAACGACAGAAATTATTTGATATGAATATAAAATCATAGGCATGTAGAATTCATAGACGTGAATAACTGACTACACAAAAAGGAAGCTCATTCATAAGACAAACAAGCTCTAGGAGGAGAAAGCTCCAAACAAGTTCATTGCATAAAATCCCGTAGTGGCTTGAGTAGATTAAAAAGATCATAGAATAAAAATCTACATCATGACTGTTGTCTAGCTAGCTGCACATCATGGTTACCCAAAGCAGTCCGCCTGCCACCAAACACACATAACGCTCTACACAATAGCAATAGCGCAGGCAAACAACAATGATGCAGTCCGTCAGACGTTGGCCTATAAATCAGCCATGGCTTCTTACATTTATTCCGAACACCGCCTGCAGATTGATAGATTTCTCTAGGTTTTGGTCATAGTTACCCCCATGGCTCCATGAGGCCTGAACATCAACCGACTACACCTCAGTGATCTAAAATCTGAAAAATGCCCAATTTTTTTTTTTTTTTTTTAAAAAAGCAAGACTACCTACAGGATAGATGTATGCGGCTACAATTGCCATCAACAATACTAAAAACTAATGACAATCAAGTGACTGTTTTTGCATTCATTCATAGGATAATAAATATACAAGCACAAAGTATAAAAATAAGATATTTAGACCTAGACTCCACCTTGCTGCAGGTGAAGCAGAGCTTCTCGCCGTGGTGGTTCCTCGACATCTGGGCTGACAATCAAACACTCCATTAGACCAAGACAAGCTAAAGGGTATAAATCGTACAATCGAATCATCAATTTGAATCAAGAACGAGAAGGGAGGGAGAAGATGCTGCAAATGAGGAGATAGGGAAGGGGATCCGAGGAGGGGGTGCACTGGATGCCACCATTATTGCAGGAGCAGCGGTGGCGGGGTCCGATGGCGTCGCCCGGCAATTCGCCACTCCTTTCTCCGCCCAGTTACCCGACGATGCGCCGTGGACCTGCTCCGGACCGACATCTCCCGCGGCTCAGCTTGGGGCCGAGAACCGGCGGCCCTGCGCCATGGGGCATCCGGGATGGAGGGCGGCGTGGGGTGGGAGGCCGGCCGCCGCCCCGGCAACAGGGGGGGCGCCGCCGCGGACAGAGGGCAAGGGGCGCCCGGGTGGGGAGGGAGAGGAGCCGCCCAGCAGGTCGGGCTGCCCGAGCTGGGCGAAACCGGCGGAGCCCCACGATCTCGTAATTGGAATCGGGAAAAAAAAATCAATACGGTAAAGAGGAGGGCTGGCTGGGAACCGCCGTGGGGTATTGGTCCGAGAGCGAGGTGGAAGCGGTGGAACCGGTGCGGGAGCCGCAGGATCGGGCTCGCTGATTTGGACTCGGGTAGTGATTATTATTCACTTCACCCGGGGTAATATATAGAATACCTCTATATATATATATATATATATATATATATATATATATATATATATATATATATATATATATATATATATATATATATATATATATATATATATATATATATATATATATATATATATATAAAAAAATATATAGGCGCCCGTCGTAGTACGTAGATCCAGCACTCATGTACGTACTGCCTGTGCCTGCTGAATTTGCTTTCTCGGCCTGAAAGTGACCGATCCATGAATTCACATTCAGATGTCGATCGATCTGTTGCGCCCAACAACTAACAGCAAGCATCTTGACTTCTTGAGCGTTTTTAGTTGTGTGTGCGACTGTATTATTTGCAAGGTCGATCGTTTTTTATTGGCCGGCCCTGTACATACGTTAGGAATGTGAATACATAGTGCGTGCAGATCTATAGAACAAAGTAAAAGCATGATGCAAGCAATGTTCAGAAAAACTGCTGGCAGTGGCAGATCGATTGGTGGTCATGTGAGTTGTTTTTGGCCAGGGCGTATACAACAACCCAAGTCACCTAGACATGCATGCATGTGCAGCTACAGCATACGTACTTACTAATAACAGTTACCTGACGCTAGTTCGTCCTTGTGACAACGAAATTTGTTCACTACCAAGAATACACAGGTAGCTACCATGCATCTTCTTCATCACTTGATGATGCATGCTGGAGCCTGGAGATCGAGGCCAGCACACACATGACGACGACCAGACTGACGACGACGACGATGCATGCATGGGTCCGGCCAAGCTTTTTATTTGGGTGCATGCATGGTGTGTTGCTGCATGCATGCATGCATGCGTGTATGTGATTGGGCATCGGCTCGCTGTCTCCCCGCCAAGTTTACATGCATGCACGCTAGGTGTCCTGCATACTGTAGTACTCTGTTTCAAATTATAGTTTGGCCTCAAGTTTGACCACTAGTCTTATTTAAAAAAATTTATACAAAAATAGTCAAATTTAAGTCATCCTTAAAGAACATTTGATAGTAAAGCATGCCATAACAAAAGAAATGATATTTTTCATAAAATTTTAAATAAGACAAATGGTCAAAAGTTAAGGTTGAAAAAAAGTCAAACGACCTACAATTTGAAAGCGGAGTTAGTAATAACATGGGTGTCAAGGTGTACGTGTCCCGTCACAAGCGCCGCTGCATGCATGCATCTAGCAGGTGGAAGTTGGATGTCCATTGATGTCCAATGGATACCCTCTAGTTCAAAAAAATGAACTAGAAAGAGATGGTCCCCTACCAAAATTTAAATTTCTAAGTCATTTGTCAAAAATTCATAGATGTCCAAATTAGATTAGGCTTCCACCTACACATGCATCATACACCCAGCGTACGTGTTGCATGCATACATGCACGAGATGTATGACAAGTAGGCGCTTGCCGCACTGGACAGACAGGTGACGACCGTCGCCTTTGCATAGACCTCATTATCGATCGGTCGGTCAAATTTACTCTCATATACATATATACTTGGTTATTAGTATGAGTACGTAGTATCAATATATCTTATATAAATTTAGTCAATTTTGAAGTACATGTATGTTATGCAAATATATTCAATTCCAAATGTAGCTAGTCATACTTGTTTAATATTATCTCCATTCCAAATTTTAAGATGTTTTGGTTTTTTTCTTGATACATTCCAAATAATATAAAAAATAATGTATTTAAAAAGCCAAAATGCCTTATAATTTTAAACGGATAGGGACGACGGATTTAGAACTATTCTAAAACTAATTCAGGGACTACGGAAGCACCCGCCTCGGTGCTGGATCCGCCCCTCTGGATGCACAGAGCCCTACAATTCGTCCCAATGCATCGATTGGGGCACGAAATTATTCTTTTGCTCACGTATATATATGCTGTAATTTCCTTGTTCTAGCTGTCATTATATAACGGAATATATCATCTAGAATATGTTCCCTTTCTTTTTCTCTCTTGCACAACATGTGTACTATGTATGGGTAACAATAATACAAAGGATGTAAAAAGGATATACTGTCACTAAAGAGTTTGATGCTTGTTTGAATCAAATTAGCTTGCATATTCTTCACAAAAAAAGGAATATCTCGCATATGCCGATAGGGAGGATGATGGATCGATAATACAGTATTTGTTCTGCAGCAGTATCTCACAGCCAGCCTTTGCACCTTGGTCTGAATTGAACTTAATTTGGCGTGTCGCATCTTATAGCCACAATAATTCAGGACCAATTGCCAACTAGATCATGCAAGTCGTTGGACCCCTAGGTCAGTAGCTCAGTAGTGGTTTGGTGGGCTAACTAGAGTAGACCTAATCTTCGTTATACTAGTGCATGGGGTACCTATACAGTAATTACTCCACTTTATTTCTTTTATAAGGCACATAAAAAATATCAAGGGTCAAACTTTAATTTCAAATCTTTGACCCATATTTTAGCTTCCTATTTTAATTATTAAAATATAAACTTTATATGGTTAGATTGATGGCTAGATGTACTATCCAAATATCATAAATTTAAAAATATAAACAATATAACATAAGATAAATGAATGATCAAAATATAGTTTGGGAGATCGTGGCATATCCAACCATGCCTTATAAAAAGAGAATGGATCGAGATAGTAATCGTGAAGTCGAATGCCAAGAAACCCAGGCAAAATCTAGGGTCACATGCCTTATTAGGGTGTCCTCAATGGGAGAAGCAAATCCCTGTGGCTGTGAAGTCCATTTTGACAATGGTGGAGGTCAATTCAGCACTAATGGAGGCCAAAATTATATGTGGATTTGGTCTGTGGAGTCCTACTTGGTGATGGTGAAGGCTGATTGGGTAGTAGGGGAGTTCGATTTGACGATGGTGGAGGCAAACCGGTGTTCGGGAAGTTTGATTCGGTGACCCGAGAGCTGGTGAGGCGACCATGCCCGTGCGGGAGTGAGAGCCAGAGATTTTCCTGTCCCTAGGAGAGGAAGTTTGGTGGGCAAACAGGCGAAGCGGGAGACAACCAAACTACTTGCCTTGCCCAGCGAGGCGAGGCGAGCGGTAGGGCAAGGATTCCAAACACGCCATATATTATATATATGTCGACCGGTTCAACCCAAGTAAGAAAAATCATCATGCATGTACAGTATAAAAGCAAGTTGTAGTATCAAGAACTGATAAAAATAAGCTAAGATCCACAAGCATGTGGATCGACATCGAAGGAAGTACTGCTGGAACTTCTGGTTTCAGCTCCAACAATTTTAGTCATGGGCAGTGGCGGCGACGAGGGGATTAGATTGCTACTTTTCTTTATTCTCCCAGTTTTTTCTCCATTGTATATTTCTGTCTTCCTCTCTTCTTTATCTTCGCATAAAAAATATTTTTTGAAAAAACTTGCATTATATATTTTTCTGTTGTTCCTATCCTTCCTGTTTTTCTCTATTTCTCCTACCCACCCACCCACATGTTGGGTCTACATCTAGGCGTGGCGAAAAATCAACCAACAGTGATCATTTGTAAGAGAAATTATATACATAACCTTTGTTATATATATGCGTGCGATATTATATAACATCATGCACGTCTTCAGTGGGCTTTGCGTGGCACCCTACCCAGAAATTTCATGCACCGTCAAACAAAAAAGGTGCATATAACCTTTTATTTTGTTGCTCAAATCTCAAAGTGTGGATTAACCTCAATCTTGACTATACCTCGAAGTGTTGATTAACTCATGAATGTCTTTTTCACCAGTATTTTGCACATACTCTAGTTATAAACAAAATTTGGTCTCGTTTATTATATATAGTGCATCTGTGTTTGAATGCTTCTAAACTGGCTCAGGTGTGGCCACCCTCCAAAAAAAGCAAGGCTAATCTGAAACAGTATTCTATTATTTGAGGTGTTTTTATAACTAATACGATCTTAGATGGCGCCCAATGTCCGTAAAGATAAAATAAGTTATCAAGTGACAATATAATTATTGTGATTGAGCAACAGGACTGGAGGCAAACCAGTGACGACGATCGACGACTCGTCACAAACACGCAACGCAGAGCTTTAGCTTGGGCACGCACATCCATGGCTCCATACCATATTATAGACCATACATACACGCGTCACCATAGAGGCTCTAGTGAATGCTCAAGGCAGCATGGCAGCATCTGTTTCCCTTGGCGAAAGCAACAGGCGGGTGAGGTAGGGCTACCAAACAAAACGGATCGAGTTGCCGCCATGAACGCATTTTCTTTCCTTATCATCAGGACTCAGGTGGCTGCATATGCTTGACATTTCATACTGTTTATAGAAAAAGGAAGACAAGTTCGTCATGCATAATGTGGCAATTAAATTGAAGTGAAGTGGGTAGACACTCTACTTTATAGTAGTATTGTAAACAATAAACTGTTTGTTTTGTTGTAATAAATATATACATGGTGTTTGGATATTGCCTCTTTTTTTAGAATGATATAGCCTATATTTAGGTGCAAAGTATATATGCAGATCAAAAGCAAAACTGAACTTATAATTTGGAATTGGAATCGATATGTATAAAAGGAAACAAAACAAAAATTAGAATTAATAGAGTTTGATGACTTCTAGTAAATTGTACGAGGACATACAAGAAAATATTTAGGCCGGGCAGCGCATATTTCATAGTGGCAAAAATATTTAGGGCGGTGAAAAGCTAAAGCTTGGGTCGGTCGACCGTCGATCTAAGGATTTTCTTCGGCATCGATCTTGGTTTAGGTGGTGAAGTTTATATGACCAGTAGCCATTCCGTTACGCCGTTATTCCTGTGGCCTGGTTCTTTTCGTTGCCGACCACTAGTTCCGCGTCATCGAGAATAAACTTTGGCATTGTTGCTGAGAGCCAGAAAATTGAGTGGATCCAGCAGTTCGTGCATGGGCGGTGAAGAATCACATTCTTCTTCCTCTTCTATCTCTCATCTCATCTCCCACGGCAGCAAATGCAATGCTGCGTCGTCTGCATATATACCTTACCCTGATTCTCGCCGCAAAAATAGGCAGAGAAATATTTCTTCTGTTGAAATTGGGAGAAAGAAAGAATTGAAAATGGTGCCAACTTTCCCTTCCGGCCGGTGCTCCCTGGGATTGATGCTGAGGTCAGCCAGCACCCAGCTCAGGGCCCCACGTGCGATCGCCGTCTTCTCTGCGTACCCGGCCGGCCGCGTATAAATCCCCGGCGCCTCTCCACCTCCATCTCCATCCAGCCCCCAAGCTCCCATTCCAAGCGCAGCCAACAAACAGAGGCAAGCTCCTTGCTTTGCTTAGCTTCGCAAGTAGGAGTACCAGCTAGCTCGCCGCCATAGCAAGCTAGACTGAGAAGCAGAGGAGGGAGGGACAACACCTGAAAGAAGCTAACGAACAGAGGAAAAGCAGGAGGAATCATGGCCAAGGTCCACCCCAACGCCGTGGCGCCACCAGAGGCCAGCACCACCAGTGTCCCGCCATCCCGGGCGGCGGTGGAGCATCAGGAGGAGCCACCGTCCACGGTGCTCACCGTGTGGCGCAAGTCGCTGCTCTTCAACTGCGACGGATTCACCGTGTACGACGCCAGCGGCGACCTCGCGTTCCGCGTCGACTGCTACGCCGGCTCACGCTCCCGCAGCATCAGGCGCCGCCGCCGCGCCGACGACGTCGTGCTCATGGACGCCACGGGAAGCCGCTTCTCACGGTCCGACGCAAGACGCGCCTCGGCGTCGCTGAACGATGCTGGGTCATCTACGACGGCGACGCCGCTGACGCCGACAAGACCCCCACGCCGCTGCTCTCCGTCCGTCGCCACGCCGCCGGCCGCCTCGGCGCCGCCACCGCCTGCGGCAAGACGCTGGCGCGCGTCGCCACGCCTCTCGCCAGCCCGGGCGCCGAAGCCTCGGCGGCGGCGGCGTCGTACGTGGTGGAGGGCTCCTACGGGCAGCGTGCCTGCGCGGTGCGCGACGCCGCGCACGGGGGCGCCGTCGTGGCCGAGGTGCAGAGGAAGGAGGCCGTGGGTGACGACGTGTTCCGTCTCGTCGTGCCGGGGTCACGCCTCGGCGTGCCGCTGGCCATGGCGCTCGTCATCGCCCTCGACGACATGTTCCGCGGCGGCGCCGGCGCTGGCGGCTGGTCGGCGCGGTCGCTGCTGCACAGGACCTTGTCGGTGTAGTGCTTTCGTCACTGCTTGCTAGTAATAGTAGTTTGTTAGGAGTAGTAGCTAGAAGCAAGGGATGGAGCCCGCATGTCAGGGACAGGGGAGTGGCTCTATGTAAAGGGTACTGTTGTAAAGACCCCGGGCCCAGTTGCCAGCGTCAGCAGAGTTTAGAATGCAGGCTGCAGCAGCTTGCCGCAGGGCTAAACTAACCCAAGGTATATATTCTGTATCGTAGATATCAGATTTTTTCTATTCAGATGCAAAAAAGAGTTTTGAGTTCTCTCCCAAATCTAATTATATACTAGTTAAATGCCCGTGGGTTCTTGCTACGGGATAACTAAATTTTATATAAAAAAACATGGATCGCATGATAAAATAGCAATACAATGAAATTAAACAATGATATTAAAGTGACATTTAATTCAAACAAGTTTTGTGAAAGTAACACAATCAATCATGGATTTCGCGGGTTTGTAAACTCTATTTTATGGACTTTTCTGTAGTTCAATCAAGGTAAGTTTTGCGAAAGTAACACAATGAAGTTGTATATACAGACTAAGAATATAACTTATACATATGATTTTACAATGATGTATTGTGCATATAACACCTCCGTGTAGAGTCGACAAACCATTTATAAGTACCTAGGAATATCAACAAATATGGCGTTAGTTAAATAATATTTGTACAATATAAATTGAATTAAAATTACATTGTAAGTGTTAGTAGTCTTCTATTACCTCGCCTATTGTGTTAGAACCTCCTTCCATACAATATTCTTCGTGAAAATTCCATCAAGCTGGCTGGCGTCTTTTTATCCTTACCTTTTTTATTTGGTGCATTCTTTTTTTTTTCCCGACGCCATTCCTTCTAATATTTTTTTTTTCTTCTCTAACGTTTTGGCCTCCTCCTCCCGCGGCGTCCGCATCGGCGGGAGTGCGAGGATCTTGATATTTGCTCTTGATGTGGCTCTAGACATCGCAACGCCTGGCCCGACCGTAAGTAAGAGAACACCGGTGCTGGCATATACACACCACGTTTGGGATCGTTTGGCCCCCGTGACTTGTTAACCGTCATGGCGGCTCGGCGATAGGAAGCGCTTTCTCTTAAACTCGAGCGGGAACATCTCATCAGATGGGCACATGGGTATTCGAGGAAGGAATACCCGCTTCCCGACATCTTTGCCCACCACGATTTGGTGTCGATTGTATTTCTTGAGAACCCTCGCACCAGCGAGCCTTGTACCGTTGCGACCCATTGGCGGGATCAATATTCGAACCAAGATCACAAGACACCCGAGCTTGAGCTTCAAGGCGTGTGGAGGCAAGCCGTTGGGGTTCAAGCTGTTAAGGAACTCTCTTTGGATAGTAGTTATGTGGATCATCTACAGCGAGTCAAAACTATGATACACCATCTCGCCACCCTGGAACATATCAATCATTTTCATATTGATCATGTCCACCCGGTCGTTCTGGCGTAGATAAAATCGCTCCGGTGGTGATGTAGTCTTTATTCGCCATGTTTGCGTTTAGATCGGAAAGATGATGTCGATCAATGTGCGAAGATCCTTCTCGGCATCTCAGTGCGGGACACGAGATCTTGTGCGGAATCCGTACATCGTCATCTCCGTAAACCTCTTCCGTTCCATTACCAATGCGCAAGCGAGATAATTTGCAAACCACGGGTCACTCGAGCCCTCATGTTCGGGACGAGCTTTAGGTGGCGCATGGATTCCCAAAGATGAGAGCTTCGTAGAGAAGCTCCGACTATTTGAGCCCCCGGATCCTTTCCGCACAACAAGGGAGGACCTGTCTGAAATCCCCGCCAAAGATAGTTTGTCTTCCCACCAAACGGAAGTCCGACGACCAGGCTCATTGTATCTCGTAGGCTCTTATCTAGTGCTTCCACGTTTTGCCTCCTTGTCATAGATGCCTCGTCCCATATTATGAGAGCTGCTTGCCGTAGCAACTTGGAGGTACCATCCTGTTTTGTGAATTTGCATCCATCGCCATCTTTAGCATTGAGAGGTAACTTGAAGCCGAAAGTGGCTCGATCCTCCCACACGGCAATATGGATCTTTGCGACTCGGATGTTCTTTGTAGCCACGACAATCTTGTCTTGGCTACGTAGTTTTCCAATAAGTGCCCTATACAAAAAAGGTCTTTCTGTACGCGAGGTCCATCCACAAAGAACATCCCGCCTTTTTCTTTGTGGACAGCTGCCATTATCTCATCGTGAGGCGGACCTTTGCTCGATATTGAGTGAGTTGCACAATAGCTCATCTTTGGGATCGAGCTCGACTCTACTCTCCTCAAGTATCTCTTGATCAATACTGCTGGCATTGTCATATGTGTCATAAATTTTTGGAAGAGACAATTCAAACTCCTTCCCCATAGACACCACCATGTTCTAATATCTATCAAAACCATTTCTTTGCACTGGATCAGGGGATGGATTATTACTACGTAGTCCTCGACATTGCATCGTAGTGCTTTTCCCACAAACCAAAACACATCCTGTGGCTCACAAAGTACTAATATTGTTGCAAACAACCTTCGTGAGAGAGGAAGGCATCTCGAATAAAGTAGCTTCGGGTTAGACACTCATCCAAAGTGTATTATCCTCTTCGATTAGACCCTTCCTTTTCTGCGCAGCTTCACGGAATGAAGGTAGCGACTCTCCATCAACGGTCCTTAGGTGTTCGTATGAGGTAGCACCGGCAACATTGTTTAAGAGAACACGAAGAAAGTAGCGTTCTCTCTGCAGGATGAGCCGATATGACTCTACCAACTTGGAAAACGAGAGTTTTTCTAGGCTGCCGAATTTACCATCAGACCGCCAAGTGAAATGCTCCGGGAAGTCCCGATACAAGATTCCACGGGATGCCTCATGCTTTGTTATAATCAAAATACGTGATCAACATTGAATCTTCTGGCGCCCGGCTTATTAACAATCCTTTCGACCTTGTCCTTTTTATGGAATGACACCATGTGCATGCCCGCGGAGATGAAGCTGCGATTCTTTGTAGGTGGATAGTTTTTGCTCAAGTCAAAGCCATATATCCTCCATAGAGCCTCTGGAGGCGTCACCCAACGGCCTCTCTATATTGCTTGATCTCATCAACGTCCCCACGCTTATCGGCTTTGTCGGCCCCTCCCTCATCACCACCGATGCCCCTGTCATATCCCTTGTATATGTACTTGAAGATGTACTTTTGCGATTTGATGCTCCGCATGCTTCAACATTTATATGGCGGTTGAAGGTAGCGGCAGCAGAGGGTTGTAAGGAACGACCAATCGATTGTCCAAGAAATGGCCTCGTACTTTTCCGTGACGCCCATCATTGCGTCGTCGATAAATGGGGTATGAATCCTTTCCTTGTGGCGTTGACTCACAGAATGCTCGCGGGTAAGCGGTTCTTGCACTCACCTTTAGCCACCGTACACGGACGGTATGGATTAAGCGTCCCCACGGGGACCGTGCATCATATGCTTTGTTACCATCTTGTAGAGCTCAGGGTATTTCTTCTTGTTTGGTAGCAAGACCGCGATAATCATGTCATACTTTGCTCGGGACATGTGAGCTTGTACTTCCGTTCCATTATTAGTAACCGGTGTGCATGCGGCAAACCCTCTTACGGAACTCAACTACATATCGTAGGCCTTCACCTTCCCAAGAATGTCTTTCTCCATCAACATTTTCTTCATTGCATCTAACTTTGCTCTAAAGACTCGTGTGACGAGATCCGGGACGGTCTGTGGTGTCGGCCCGGATAAAGTTCATTCTTGATCTCGCCCCGATTAGGGTTGCATGTCATCGTGAGGAAGATATCGGGTTTACCATACTTTCGCACTGAGCCATTGCATCCATGTACCGACGCCTCATATCACGGGGTCCTCCAATGAATGAAGAAGACAACACAGTACGCCTTCCCGACATTCTCAGCACTTGCTTCACCCGCATGCATGCTGTCCACCAAGCCTTGATATAGGTCAGCTCTCAAAGAGTCCTGATTGTTCCGTATGTAGTCCAAACGCGAGCTCTCAATCTTGATGTAGATGTCGACAGCAAACTGCTGGAAAAGTCGGCCGCCATAGAGTATTGGATTAAATAACCCTGGCCGCAAGACGGAACTTGTAGCGATAGTAGTCGCGACGGATACACATACATTTCCAATAGGTTCTACAATAAGACAATGGTCGAGTTAGTATTATGAGTATGGGTTGGCCCACGTGTGTCCATCAACACTACTGTCAACTATGCATGACACCACAAAGCAAAGGACTCTTGCTTGTCACAGAGGTAGAGAGCAACAAGTCTGATAACAAGAATTGCACTTGAAAGCAAACGCTTCAGTACAAAATCTATGAATTTATATAAAAAGTCATGCTGAAGTTATCATGATTTATTGGCTCACATAAAATCTACCGAAGCTAAAAAAGAGAGCGATAGGTATTCAAGTCTACAAAGTAGTGGCTCACATAAAATCTACAAAGTATTCAAGTCAATCCTAGACCAATACAGGCGTGCTGAATCGTTAAAATAGTTCATTGCCGGATCATAAATAGTAGAGAGAGGCAAAACCTGGATCGTCTTTAGTGTTGTAGCGAGTCGTTGATATTCCGACAATCTGTTGAAGTCGTCTGAAACAAAAGGCTGAAACAAAGAAAAGTCAGCATCTTTGTTATTCGATTCAGATAGCAGTTCGGAGAGCACAACCAACGATGTTTATTTCAATCTCAAACTGCTTACAGGCATCAAGTTGTTACAGCTATTGTAATGCAAAGAGTACACTAAAGAGAACACCAAATCAAGTAGAGAAAATTAGGTTTATGGCCTCTAAAAAAACGCTGCTTAGGTATTTGGCCCTTTTCCAAACGAATTTGGCTTTATGGCCTCAAACGAAATTTTATTTAGGTCAAGGGTAAAAAGACTATTCTACCCCCTGACCAAAAAAAATAAAAAATTGAATTTTGTTTGTATATTGTATATTTTAAGTACATAATCACATATTTTGAGTGCATAGTTTTAGCCTCACATAAGTTAAGTTACAAATCCACCATTTGGTGAAAACAAGCACAATATCAATATGCAGGTTGTTTACCCGGGCGGTACGCAATATTTAACCGATCTCTTTTTGCAACGAAACATAATATCGATGATGATCCGCGCGCCCATCGTACGTCGTCTCGATCATCGATCTGGGAACACGCACGGAAAACTCACGTACGTACAGTTCCTGCTTCCCAGCCGGTCGCCGGTCAGCCGCACACGAGCGAAGTCGCCGGTCAGCCGGCCGGTGACAGTGCGCTAGCGCCAGCGGAGAGCCGACACCCGGATCGCTGGACATGCGGCGCGGCACGCACGTCGTCAACACGTACGGGGTGGCATGCGCGCCGGCGAACCACGAACCGATCGACGCGCCCATGCATGCATGGCCTGGAACGGGAGAAGCTAGCCAGCAGCCAACGACGTGTGCACCGCATGCATGCGTTGTTGATCGTGTGCGTGCCTGCGCACGGCCGGCACGGCAGGTCGGCAGCGTGTTGGCCAGCCGGCGGCACCGAGGACACGCCAGGGTAGCATGCCAGTCGGTTCGGCTGCGCTGATGCTGGTCAGATCGATCATCAGCAGTTGGTTAGTAGCAGTAACTCTATTAGGCATATTCGCATTCACAAACTGATTAGAACAAGCCAATTAGCCAACAAGGGAGGGTCGTACGTAAGCTGTAAGGCATCTTTGGTGGCCATCGACAGCCGCATCATCTGATCTCACTAACACATGATCCTCAAATCTATATCTCACATGCGCAGCCGCGTATAAGTTACAACTGATAATCTTTGAATCTAAGATTACTCACAACCAAATGAGGGGTGGCATACCTGTTGGGCGTTCGTTGCCGGCTAGTCGACTGGCATCCGGAGGCGTGGATCAGTGAGCGTACGATGCAGCGACGTTTACGGCGGCGCAAGTAGCACGCCCGGCAGCGGCGGTTGAGGTCCGGGATCGCATGGGGAGGGGGCGAGATGACGTGAGGGCGGCCCTGGGAGATCGATCGTGGGGATGGAGATATAGCACGCCGCCCGGCTTGATACACGGTGAGGCCGGTGATTACATGCTAGGACGCGATGATTGCGTGATTTTCCTTGTGTGCGTTGTTTACTTTCCGTAAAGAATTGAGTGGCATTCAGCGAATTAGGAAACTTGTGGTCATGAATCAGTGGCAATATTTGGGAAGCCAACAATTTCGCACGGTGGGAGGTGGGACGCGCGGGCGGAGATCGCTGGTGGCGGAGAGGAGCGACCTGAAAGTTTTACCGCACGAAAAAACTGCCTCCTTTTTTGTTGTAGAGATTTGCAAGAAAGATGGACGTAATATATATGATGGATCAAGGACAGATGAAGCGGTTAACGAATTTCATTTTGATGCTGCCAAACTGTTAATTTACCTTCATCACCTAGCTCATGTGTCCAATATGAGTTGAGTTTTTTTTTTTTTTTTTTTTTTTTTTTTTTGACAAGAAGTTGAGTTTTTTTTTTTTTTTTTTTTTTTTTGAGGGCAGTTGAGCTAGTGAGGATGCTCAGTTGATTTGATTTTGACTGATTCAATCAAACAAGAGGAAACCAAAACAAACGTACAAGAGGTGGTGCACACACAGCAGAGGCCAATCAACAAATTATATGGAAATTACATGGTTATTTAATCAATTGTGTGACAATTAAACATATAATTTGTCTTACACAGATCTTGGCATTAATTTGTCTATCTTCACCGTAGTGCACTACTAGTACCTTTGGATACTGTAAAAAAAGACACATGTAGAGCGGCTGGATGTGATGCGCGCTATGCATGTAGGCGCACTGTCTAGATGTTTATGTGTATATATCAAGAAGTCAACAGGTGGGTATTACGGTCACGAAACCTGCGAAAAAAATATGATTATCAGGTAAGTGCCCACATTTTTAATTAACAGTTTGTTGGGTCTATGTGTATACCCCACTACTAGCTTGAGGTCTTTTATGAAATGCATAGGGTGATGTAAGCGATGACCCATGTATGTGAGCTCCTGATCTTGCAGGTCATGTTTGGATCCACTAAAGTTTAGCTGTTTGCTAGGGATCCAAATGTACTTTAGCTTGGAATCCTTTTCATCATTCCAGATCCTAGTCCCCTCGTCTCCCCCACTGAGCTCCTAGATCTAGATCCCTTTGGCCCCCCCTCCCTCCCGTCTCCGGCGACCTCGCCGCAGCGGGCAGGGAGAGGGGTCCCGCCGTCGTCCTCCGTAGTTTTAGGTAGGTAGCTAGTTTCCTATGCCTTTGTGCTTGGCCGATATGGCATCGTCCCGTCTCTTCGTCGCCTCCGTCGTTGGTGGCCGGGTCGCCATGGTCCTCCTCGGCGCTCTCCTCACTTTGCCGTCGTCGTCGCCGTCGACAAGATACGTGGTAATAAAATAAATCTTCCCTTCCCTTCCGCCAAAGCGAATCCTTCACGCCCCACCCACCCATCCTCCGCCGCCGCCGAGATTCACTTTCTTCCACCCCTCAATCAGTCGCCCTGGCTGCGAATCTGGCGCCCGGAGTTCCAATTCCGCCCCCGGTGATGGAGATCTTTTCTCTGCTCACCAATTCGTCACCGGCTCGACTCGATTCAGGTTCCCACCTCTGCCTCCACTTCCGTTCACCCCCAAGCAGCAGCTGCTTCAAATCTTGCAAGTTGTCCACCGTGTTCTCGAGATCCGTTGTGCCATCGCCCCGGAGTTCGACGCTGGCCACCATGGGGATTCCTTGAGCCAACTTCTCACCCTTCGGCGCTTATGTTCATCAACATCCACCTCGCCGGAGATACTGCGTCGTGTGTGGTCTCGGTGACCCCTCCTCAACCTCAGCTCTCGAAGCGGGAGGCCCTTTCCGCCCGACGTTTTCAACGTCGATCCAACGGCAACGTCGCCACCGGGCGTTTGCGTCGGCATCCTCGAGGTTCAACGCGGCGACGCGCTTCTGTCTTCCTCCTCCTTTACGCAACATGTGTTTGGGTACGTGGAAGATGTATGTGTATGTGTCCTTTGGGATTGGACTTGTATTTTCACCTCCGGGTGATCTGTAATGCTGCTCTTTATATATAAAAAAGAGTTTGTTTCATCAAAAAATTGTACTTTAGCTTGAGGCCAAAATGCACACAATCTCTTTAGTTTTTCAAATCAGGTAAAGCATGGTTAAAGATGAAAGTGCCGTTCTCTTTTTCAAAATTTTTATGTATAAAAGTTATAGCTCTAGATCTACAAATTCGTAGTTTTGAATTTTGTCATTTAAAATCATTAGGATGGTTAGAAAAATAATATAAAGTCTCAGCAGCATATTAATCAGGTGCTAGAGCTTGTTGCTTAAAAGAATATCTTTTTCTTTGTATGATGTCGAATAAAAATATTATTTTGAGCTTTTATTTGGAAGTTGTTTATATTTTTGGTTTGAAGTTGCCTATAACAATTTTTTTTTTTTTGTAAATAATTTCAAATAAAAAAGTAAACTTCAAAGTGGTAGATCTCATCAGACGCTGCAACTTTTATATAAAAACTATTTGACTGCTTATACGGCCATTTCGAAAGTTTTGGGATTAAACTAAGCGTAGAGTAATAGTTCTGTAAATGAAAACAACATACATAAGTAGGTAGCAGGAAACAAAAGGAAAATCATGATCATTGTGGATACCCTGAGCTAGCAAGGGTATTTTTATGACAAATTGCATCCTTGTTGCTCAAATTAATATTTCTAGTGCTGGATAAGATCGACATGCTCATCCATATTCAGAGAAGGAAGAAGCTAGAGTTTTGAGGGGTCCACCAGTTAATCATGGAACATGCATGTATAAAACACAAGCAATGATCAGAGCAAGATAGAGGAAGTGTACACATCCTCTCTCTCCTTACGTGCAATTCGTACACCTGCCCTTTATCTATGCATGCCCATGTCTTTCGGTTGTTAGATATTCCCCCAAGAAAATGAAAATGCACCGTGCACCATCAACCAGATTATTGTACATACACGCCTCATGAGGACTACCCAACAACATTTATAAGTTATAAAATAAATCCTAATCCTAAAATAAATACATTGAAAAATAAAGACATTGATGTCTATTCGAGGACTTAAACCTAGGGCGGTAAGACGAACTGAGCTCACATTGTACTTATTTCACTTGAGATGCGTATAGCACACCCAATGGGATATCATACACCTTTTTGCTGCAAACTAAACATATACTAGAACATTTGTTAAACAAACAACAATTGTAAGGACTAGAGACCAATAATGGATCGGAGTGGGAAGTGGAAACGGTTCAAACATGACCGGATGATGATATTTTTGTTTTATGATATAGACTATACAATAGTGCGGTGGCAGATATATGCAGTAGGCCTTTCTCCAAGCATGGTTGTTTGTTGATCAATAGGCAATTCTAGAAGAAAAAAAAACAGAAACAAGAAAACAAAAAAAAAGTAGAGTGGATTGAAGGAACTCCAACCCTAGCTATATCTAATAGCTCCCTACGTTGATGGTAAGCAAGGAAAGGAAGGACAGCTACTCATCAGTGAGAGATGAGAATCCAAGTGCCTTCTGGCATTCCATGGCTCCGTACACGCGTCAGTCAACAGAGATCCGATGACTCGAGAGAAAACTGTAAAGCAGCCGGGGAATGTTGTATGGCGGCAAACAAAAAGGAGTTTGGTTGCGTGGCACCTTTGATTCAACACAATTTTCCTTTCTTATTTCTTATTACTGTATTTGGATTTGGGCTACCCTATAGCTACATACTCCTGTGCTGTAGTCCTCCTATGCAGATAACATTTTGGGTGCGTGTGGGTGAGGGTAGCACTGTGGCTTTACATCGGACTGTAGGACCAGCAGGCGTGCGATGCTCTTTGTTGACCTGACTGTCACTGACGGACTCTGTTGCTCTAGAGGCAAACATGTACAACCAGCATTTTTGTTTGCCAACCATTTCTTTTCTAGATCATGCACGACTTGTATGAGGACAGGGAGGACACGCCTTCTTCCTCACTGCCTGCCTCGCTCCACTACTGGTCCTCGAGCGACCCAGATCCCATCGAGCCCATGGCGGCGGAAATAAAAGGCTCTGGGGGCAGCCACACCACACTAGTTCTTCACGGATCACACTAGTCCTTCACGGACTACAACATAAGAAGCGATCCATTCAGACTCATTCATATTCATTCTTGTCCTCAAGACTGGGTATTCTTAAGAACAGACACTAGAAAAAAGAAGGGCTACTTGCCCCAAAGAGGGTTTTGTGAACCAACGGGTTCCAGAACCACTTACCAGCTCCTACGTATCCAGTAATAATAAGAACAGACACCATAAAAAAAAAGAAGGGCCACTTGCCCCAGAGAGGGTTTTGTGAACCAACGGGTTCCGTAACCACTTCCCAGCTCCTATGTATCCCGGTTATCTAAACAGATAATAGCCAGAGTGTCGCAAGTAACAGATACACAAGTCCCACCCGCTGCTTCAATCTTGATCCTCATCGGGAGTTGCCATCTCCTCACAACTCTTTGCTTCTTCCATCTGTTTCGGGCATTCTTTAGAGCTTGAATTGCTTCCATGGTGGTTACCTGAAGTTGCCTACATACCTCAGTGTGTGCCTCAATCTGTTGTATAATCAACTCAGCCTCTTCCTCGCCCTGCTTTCTCACTTTTCTCAGCTCCAACAAAATCTGAGTGCACTCTCCAAGAATTCTGTGCAGCAACTTCAGACCCATCACTAGAAAGGAAACTTTGATTGGTAACCCATTACTGTCTTTGGACAGTTCATCCATTAACATGGCAAAGGCCAAATCTATTCAACAGACAATATTGAAAAGTACATATCAGAATTATTTTTAAAATAAAATAAAACAAAAATAAATAAAAAGAGAAAGTTACTAACCATTAGTGGATATCTCAGTGAGAACTCCTAGCTTAATCCCTATCCAATATATAGGTCACCCACGCAACTGCTGCCACGAGGAGTGTCCAAGAGAAGTCATTGACGCTTGCTATAAAGCTATTTCAACAAATTTAAGTATAAGGATTGTGTAATAAAGAATCAAAGTACAAAACTAATTCACCAAAATAGTTATATGTGAAGAATATACCCTTTCATGGCACGATGAAAAGCACTCTGGAGAACCTCCCGAATCAGAACAAAAAAACAGCTACACCATACCACAGAAGGCGGGCTTGCACTACTAAAAGCACAACAAGTGTTGCAGAATAAAAGGTTGTTTGTTTATCAGGCAAGTGCCTAGATTTAATTAATAGTTAGTTGGGTCTATGTGTATATCCCACCATTACTAGCTTGAGGTCTTTTTGCAATGCATGGAGGTGGTGTAAGCGTTGAACCATGTATGTGAGCTCCTGATCTTGCAGGTGATGTTTGGATCCACTGAAGTTTAGTAGTGGGACATCTAGCCCCATGTCTAGTGTTTTGATTTGTCTTTTAACTGATGTACATTTCTGAAACTAACACATGATAGGAAGCAACCACCAATTGTGTAGCCACATCTAAAACTAAGTAAGTAGTGGCCTCGTAGTTGGCTCTATACAAGGTGCTTTTCTTGAGAAAACAGAAAAAAAATATAGAAGCAAAACGAGCTTTTGGTTGTGAGCGTAGGGAGAGAGAAGGCATAGGGAGAGGAGAAGGGAGGGAGACACCGGCTTGTAAAAGAAGAGAGAAGAAGCTTAGGAAGAGAAGGGAGGGAGATAGGAGAGAATAATTCTCTTTCTTTGCTTAAGATTGAAAGAGATACATCTCCCTTTGTATTTATAGTCCTGAGAAGACTTGCACCTAAAGTAATCTCCTGTTCTATTTCCTTATCTATCCTTTTCTTCTATTTTATTTCCTAAATATCTATTGCCTAATTAAGATAACTTGTTGACGAGGATGACGACTGCGGTGGGTAGCAGGGCTATGGCCCCCCTTCCTGGTGCGCACACGCACGCGCCTCCTCTTAGCCGTGGCGGCCAGCTATAGGGCCCACTGGGCCCCTCTGTGCCAACATATGACATAAAATTAATAGGACTTTAAGTCCTGAAATAAATACAATACATTGAAAATAAGGACATCGATCGGTGTTAATTCGAGGACTTAAACCCAGGGCGGTAAGACCAAATTGAGCTCACATTGTACTTATTTCACTTGAGATGAGTATAGCACACCCGATGGATATCGTACACCTTTTCGCTAAAAACTAACGTATACTAGAGCATCTATTAAAAACAAAAACACAACAATTGTACGGACTAGAGACCAATGATGGATCAGAGTGGGAAGTGGAAACGGTTCAAACATGAACGGATGATGATAGTTTTGTTTTATGATATAGACTATAATAGTGCGAAAGATATATCCAGATAGGCCTTTCTCCATACATGGTTGTTTGTTGATCAGTAGGCAATAATTCTTGAAAAAAAAGGAAACAAGAAGACCAAAAAGGAAATAAAAGGTAGAGTGAATTGAAGGGAACCAATCCTAGCTACTGTAGTCTGTATCTTATAGCTCCCTACGTTGCTTCTTTTTTTTTTTTTTTTTTTTTTTTTTTTTTTTTTTTTTTTTGAAATCAGCTCCCTACGTTGCTGGTAAGCAAGCAAACGAAGGACAGCTACTACTCATCAGTCAGAGATGAGAATCCAAGTGCGTTCCGGCATTTCCATGGCTCCATACACGCGTCAGCAGAGATCCGATGACTCGAGAGAAAGCTGAAAAGCAGCCATCCATTTCCATTGTTCTTCTTGACCGAATTAAAAGACGCCGGGGAATGTTGTATGGCGGCAAGCAAAAAGGAGTTGGTTGCGTGGCACCTTTGATTGAACATTGATTGAACACGAACACAATTTGCCTTTCTTATTAGTGTATTTGGATTTGAGCTACCCTATAGCTGCTGCCTACATACTCGACCTTTCATAATATGCTATAGTCCTCCTATGTGCATGCAGTGGGTGAGGGTAGCAAAGGCTTTGCATCGGACTGTAGAACCAGCACGCGTGCGATGCTCTTTGTTGACCTCACTGTGTTGCTCTGGAGGCAACCACAACCAACATTTTTGTTTGCCGACTGACCATTTCTAGAACGACCTGCATGCTACAGTATTAGCTAGCTTAAGAGAAAGTGGACAGTCTCCTTGCCGTGGTAGTTACCGATTGCTCCTTCGGTCCTAAAAAACGTGCAAATACGAGATTTGTGTCGGTCAACTTAACTAAAATTTAATTTAGTTTTTATGTCTCAAATAAAATTATTATAAAATATATTTTATCATTAATCTATTCATACTTATTAAGTGTCAGTAATTGTTTATATAAATTAGGTTAAAGTTAGTATCAATTGTTACATGTTTTTTATGTTCACGGAGGTGATGGTTCCTTGGGCAGCATGCATGACCACGCAGGTCAGTCACCACGTCAGCGTCACCACCCCGCCTTTCTCGCCGTCTCTCTCGTCTTGGCCTCCAACATCCATGACCATGTCGCACATTTGGCCAAGCCCAATTGCTCCCCCTCTGATCATCTCCCTCCCGAAACTCCAAACGCAACCAACAGAGGAGAGAAACAGAGTGGCCTCGTTCATCTGAAAAAGGCCAACAGAGCATCAGTACCAACACAATGTCCCGGGCGTGCCAGCCGCGAGGTCGAGGCGGACGTCACCCACCATCACCACCAGCAGTGGCGGAGAGGGAGGGGCTGGAGGGGCCCGGCACCCCCAACGTTCGGTTTTGTTTGCATTATAGCCTATATTTAGTAACTAATCATGTAATTAGTGCATGTAGTTTGCCCTTTCAAACTTTATTATAGTCATGGGTGCGTCTGTCCATTTGCATTGCTTCTAACATGCAACTTCACTTTATTCACTAAACCACCACACCAATTCTTATAAAAATCTATACCTTGGAATTTTTTTCTTCATTGGATAAATGTACTTTTTGGAATGACTATATAGCTAAGTAGCCTTTATTTAATTTGTTATCATACTTTATCACTTTTATAGCTTCTATTTGATGTGGATATGTTATGATTCTTTAGCTAGCAAATAACTAAAGATTATTGGCTATGAGCCTCTAAAAATCATTATGAATACATTGGTTCCCATGTTTTGAATTCTAAATTTCGCGGACACCATGCCCCCTCTATGTTTGAATCTCGGCTCCGCCCCGACACGGGAGACCGAGAGCGAGCTCGAGCAGACAAAGGGAAGGAAATAAACGAGTCCCTACTAGTTTTTTTTCGTTCCCCGTCCATTGAATTGCATATCGGGTACGTGGCTTTTTCTCGCTCGCGGTTTTTGGCTCCGTTGCTCCCAAATGGTTACCGGTATCGACGGCGAAGGGAACTCGCGGCGCGATTTTCATTCCGTGGACCGGTGGGGATACCGGTGGTATCTACTTTACCCAAACGAGCCCATAGGCGACCCCCTTTCCCCGCCGCGCCGGGCCTCCCTGGCCGCCGGCCCCCTCTAGCTTTGTCGGTGGCCGCCGGGCCCCGCCGGCCACCTCCCCCGTTGGTGGCCTCTTGGCCCCGTTGGACACCCCAATCCCCCACCTTTCCTTTCTTCCCCAACCCTAAAGGTGCGACCTTGAAGATGGCTCCCACCCCAATCGATTCCCCACCCCGAGCGCCCCTTCCCGGGCGTTGGAGTCCACCGTGGGGTATGGATTCGGCAGCCGTGGGAAGGCGCTCTCCCCAACACCGACCCCTTCTTCCCCTCCGCCGGCGGATCGAAGGGACGCACTCGGGAAGATGTCTCCCTCGACGATGGCTCGTCGTCGTCGGAGGAGGCCATGGAGCCGAGCCCCGCTACCTCGGGGGCGCGCCGGGCCATCTCGCCGGCGGCGGCGGCGCGGGTGACGAGGCGGGTGGCTCCTCCACCGTGGAATCCCAGGGACGGCGTCGGGCGGACGGTGGGCCCATCGATGGCTATACTTAGGTGGATGTCACCGGGCCTGGCGACAAGTATCGCGCAGCGCGCCGTCGCCCAAAGAAAGCGGGTGCAAGACCGGTGGCGGTGGAGGCGGGGGCCCGGCGCACGCCGAGCCGGTGGCGGGTGGCCGCGTGCTGCGCACCGCTTTGGTCCACGCCGGACGAGGGATGGCTGGCGGTGCGCCCCGCCCCAGCGGCCTTGAGCAGCGGGCGACCTGCGCAACCACCGGCGAGGAGGGCCGACCCAGTTCACGGAGCCCGGAACGGAGACACGATCCGCATGGGAGGCGCGAGGCTCGGCCTGTGGAGGGTCGCGATTGGGATGCGGTCGAAGGTCGGCTCGGCTATGCCGCGAGGACCAGCTCGGGGGGGTGGGGCGAGTTGCCATCCACCGAAGCCCATCCCGCCGACCTTCACGGCAGGTGCATCAACTGCCTCTCCTCCGCGCATCGGGTGGCAACCTGTAAGCTGCCCCCAGCGATGTTTGCGCTGCAGAGGTTTTCAACACATCGCGAAGCGACTGCAAGCAACCAAGGCGCGCGTGGGCTCTCAGAGCTCGGGCACACGCCCAATTAAATATCGCCGGAATATATCATCTAGAATAGATTCCTTTCTTTTTCTTTCTTGTACAACATGTGTACTATGGGTAAGAGCATCTCCAAGTGTTTTGCATTTTTGACTTGGCAAAAAAACGCAATTTGCCAACTCTCCAAAATATTTGGCAAGTGGAAAAAAGTACCCCTCTCCAAGTGTTTTGCAATTTTGACTTGGCAAATAGCAAATTAGTTGAGTTTGTTTGCTGGCCCACAACTTCCATGGGTCGGGCGTTTCCTTCGCGCGACCTGGAGTCCGCGCGCCGCCATCCTTCGTCCTGACGCAGGATGATCCCATCCTCCGTCGTCCTTCATCGACACGACGCCCGTCCGTCACCCTTCCTCGACACGCCGTCCTTCGCGCGAACAGGTGATCACATCGTTTTTTCTTGTAGATCAGGTATACGTCATGTAGATCAGGGAGCTTTGGGGTGGAAATTCTAGGGCACCGAGAGCCATGTCTGAATCCTATTCTCGTCTGAAGCCTATTCTCGTCTTGCATCATCATACAAAACGATAGCATGTCTGAAGCCTATTCTCATCTTGCATCATACAAAGCGAAGCCCATGCATGTGCATTTGAGACGCCGTATTGTTCATTCATCCCTTCGTGTGATGATTACAAATTGCTTCGATTTGTTAATCAGAAACATCTCTTGTATAGTGATGAGAAGAAAGAGATCACGTCTGTGGAGAGAATTTGAGGAGTCTTCATCCAGAGATCAGAGAATTTGTTGAACTCGTCCTCGTCGATCTGCTCGTCGCGAGGAAGAAGATTGCAGAGGGAAGGCGCGGCTTCGCGAGACAAAGGGAAACTTCACGGGCGGCGCGGGAGGAACGTCACGGCGTCGCGAGGGTGAATGCAAAGCTGTGTTGGGCTTGGCAAATATGGGAGTCTAGGGAGATAAATGCCAAGTTTTGCAAATATGCAAAGCCAAATGCAAAACTGTTGGAGCCCTCATTTTCATGTTTTTTTGCAAATTTCAAGAATGCAAACCCAAAATGCAAAACACTTGGAGATGCTCTAACAATTATGCAAAGGATGATGTAAAATGGATATACTGTCACTAAAGAGTTTGATGCTTGTCTGAATCAAATTAACTTGCATATTCTTCACACACACACACAAAAAAAAAAAAAGCTCGCATGTGCCGGCAGAGAGGATGGATCGATAACACAGCACTTGTTCTGCAGCAGGTGGTGGTGATGGTGATGATGATGATGATCTATCTATCCATGGGCTGCGACCAAACAATAATAAATCTACCTATACTTTTCCAATTTTGATCTTATATGAAAGAAATAAGTAATACGATTTGTTTTCTTTTGTGTCTTCTGTTAACGCTTGTGAGGTGGTAAAACTTTTGTAATTTCATTGCTTTCTTGAGTAATGAAATTTGCTCGCACCGAAATTTTGCAATTCTGCCATTACGGGAAACTGGGTTCGTTGGATCTGCTCCTTTTTACCATCATAAAACGCGTAACGCGCTGGAATGCATTTCTGGAATTTAGAACTTAATTAATTTATGGAATGTATTTTTGGGAGTTTAGAACCCAATTAATTTCTAGGAAAAAAAAGAGATCTAAGTTTCCACTCGTTTCTAACATGCTGGAATGCATTTCCGGGAGTTTAGAACTCAATTAATTCCTGGAATGCATAATTTCAGTCTATAGCACTAGGAGGTAGCAAATAGAATAAGCCGAAGGTCCTCGGTGAGGTTGACAATTATTAGACCAATCTGTGAGCCATCGCCTAGATCACGACCACAAGATGTGTAAGCGATGAAATGAAATAAAATATATCACCTTTGCAAAAAAAAACTCGCAATCGTTTATTTCATAAAACAACCGCGCACAACATAAACAAACATATTCAGTAAGCAGAGCGAAGGCTCAAAATACAATAAAAACAGTCAAAATCAAAAGGCGAAGGCCCTCGCCAAGCTAAAGACCTAGTGAACTCCGCTGCTCGTGCGTCTATCTTGTCTCGCACGAAATCAAACATTTCAGCGACACAAGGCGTGGAGAAGGTATCTACCCAATGGGACCACAGTTCGCCACTGATATAAACGCCGTCTTCATAGAACGTGATGGGGGTCCTGCGCAGGCTAAGGGGAGAGACCTGCGCAGGACAAGTTTTCAATTATCAACCGAAATTAACCCAAAAGCTAAAATACAGCGCCGACACGACATCAACTGGGAGGAGCTCGACCTCCAACACCACGACCTTGGTGGGCTAGAGGCAGAATTCTCCGAGGAAGAAATCAAAGCTGCAATCCACCAAATGCCTCCAGACAAGGCGCCTGGGCCAGACGGTTTCACCGGGGCCTTCTTCAGATCATGCTGGGAAATCATTAGGCGAGACTTCCTCAGAGCGGCAAATGCATTCTATGACCTAAGAGCGCAAAGCCTACCGATTCTCAACAAGGCCAATGTCATCCTTATTCCCAAGAAAGATGGAGCGGAAACTGTGGGGGATTACCGGCCAATCAGCTTGATACACTCCTTCGCCAAAATAATGGCCAAGGTTCTAGCATTGCGGCTTGCGCCACACATGGCTGCCATCGTCTCGCCGACACAAAGTGCGTTCATCAAAAAACGTAGCATTCACGACAACTACATGGCAGTCCGCAATGAAGTAAGCCGCTACCACAAATCTAGGCAGCCCGCCATCTTCCTCAAGCTAGACATCACAAAAGCTTTCGACTGGCCGATGGGAATACTTGCTTACCCCCGCTAAGCAAGCTCGGCTTCCTGTGCCGCCGGAGAGAATGGATTGCCACGCTCCTTGCCACCTCCTCGACGAGAGTACTCCTCAATGGAGTCCCAAACCGTCCAATACAACATGGCAGAGGCCTGAGGCAAGGCGATCCTCTATCGCCTTTGCTATTCGTCATAGCGATGGATCCGCTGCAAAAGCTGCTTCACCTAGCTACGGAGAAAGGTCTCCTCTCCAGGCTAAGAGGGAGAACCCCGCAACTGAGGGTCTCCATGTACGCAGATGACACCGCTATTTTCATCAAACCAACGAGCGGACGCCCTATCCATCACTCACCTCCTACAGCCTATTCGGGAAGCTACGGGCTCCAAACAAACTTTCGTGAAATCCACGATCATCCCAATCCGATGTGGGGGAGTCAACCTAAACGAAGTCCTACACGGTTCGCCGGCGACAATTTCAAGCTTCCCGACCAAGTACCTAGGACTACCCCTATCTGATAGGCGACTCAAGCGAGTTGACTTCCAGCCACTAGTGGACAAAGCCACCAGCAAGATCACCCTCTGGAACGGACGCCACATCAATCAGGCCGGGCGCTTAACTTTGGTCAAAGCGGTGCTCACGGCGCAGGCGGTTTATTTTCTCACATCCCTATGTGCCCCGAATGGAGTGTTGGACGAAGTCGATGGACAGAGGAGGAAGTTCCTGTGGGCTGGAGCTGAGCGGCTAACGGGTGGGAAATGCAAAGTAAATTGGCCGAGATCGGCTAGACCGAAGAACACCGGGGGCCTCGGCATCCTTCACCTGAGGAAATTTGCGAGAGCCCTAAGGCTAAGATGGTTATGGAGGCAATGGTCGGCGAACGGGAGGTCGGCATTGGCGGGATACTCCATGCAACAAAACCGACAAAACTGCTCTTCGCAGCCTCCACTAAGCTTTCAGTGGGGGATGGAAACAAAGCTATGTTCTGGACAAGCGCTTGGCTGCATGGGCAGCGCCCTTGTGACGTTGCGCCAAACATTTACTCCATCTCGAAGAGGAAAAATCGAACTCTGCGCCAAGGGCTGCTAAACAACACTTGGATCAGGGACATTGATCTACACCACAGAAACTTCACCGCTACGCACCTGGATGAGTATACTCACCTCTGGCATGAAGCGAGTCAGATGACACTAGCAGAGGATGTGCCGGACAACATCGCTTGGAAATTAGGAGCGAGAAATGAGTACTCTACATCCTCATCATACCAGGCACAATTCATTGGGGAAACTTACAACAATTTTGAGTCCATCATCTGGAAGCCCTGGGCGCCACCCAAATGTAAATTTTTGCCTGGCTGGCAATACGTAACGTAACTGACGGGCAGATAGGCTACAAGCAAGGAATTGGCCGAATCAACAGATTTGCACCTTATGTAGAAGGCAACACGAATCCGAGTTCACTTGTTCAAGGAGTGCAGATTCGTCAGGAGGATTTGGGGGGAGATTGCAAACTGGGCACATAACGAGAACCTGCACCCAAACGCTGGCCACCAAGCGACTCCCTGCACAGCTGGTGGACGAACATCTCCAAAGCTCCGAGCGTCAGTAGGAAAGGCGTCCGCTCACTAATAATGCTAGTATGTTGGGAAGTATGGAAGGAAAGAAATGCGAGAGTCTTCGAGCGTACAGAGGCGTCGAATGTGACCGTTTTGCAGAGGATCAAAGACGAGGCGAAGCTTTGGATGATGGCAGGAGCCAAGCACCTTTCAGCACTCCTGCCTTCACCGCCCTCTTAATCCTTTTCTGCTTCTTTTTGTACAGTTTTTAGCTTCCTAGCTTTCTTCGGTTTTTTCGTTTTTTTTGCGCTCTTGCGTCTTTGTACAGCAGGACTTTGTACCTTTCGCTTTTGCGCCGTCTGGCGCCTCCTCTTTTAATATAGCGGGCAGAGCTTCTGCCGGTTCGTTTTTTAAAAAAAAGCTAAAATACATATACACAAAGCAGAGCAAGTCCGAACAACAAAAATGCTACCGCTAGTTTTTACAAAAGCACAGCATCACAAGCCGGCTCAAAAGGCAAACACAAGTCCATGGCCTAAAACTAAACGTTCGGCCCGGAAGAGGTGCCAGCCTCCGCTGAAGCCCTCGCAGCGCCTGAAGTAGGGTCAACAGCTGTCTGCGGAGTGGTCCAGGGCGCTGCTCCTTGATGTTGCTCCTGTTAGATAATAACGATAAGTAAATCTGAACGGAAAACCGAGACCTCCGTCAGAAAGCTAAAAGACAATCGGCTGTCAGGTACCTTAAGCCGGGCCTCCGCCTGTGCTTGCTCCAGAAAGACTAGATGAAGTTCCGAACAGACTTCTTCATCGGGCGCGAAGCTTCTCCAAGTGAGGAAAGTGTTTCAATTTCTTTCTCCGGGACGGACTCAACATGAGAGCAACCAGTCATCCATCTTGAAAAGCTTGACCAGGTTGGTGGCGGAGGACAGAGCCGCAAAATCCGCCACGCCATCTATGAATTTGGGCAGCTTGGCGAGGTGCCCTTCATCCAATCCAGGATATTGAAGGCGGACGGATCAGCAGGGAGCGGAGTAACAACAGCGCCATATATATTCCGTTAAAGCTTTCCTGTACACCTCCGCCGCTTCAACACCGGCCAGGCGAGCGTTGTCCAACCTCTTGTTGAGCAAGTCAACCTGAGTTTGCAGAGCCAACGCGGAATCGCGCTCAGCTCGGAGGTCCCGCCGAAGGTTGCTGGCCTCCTCGCCAACTGTTGTGGCTCGGGCCAAAGCGACCCGCTCCGCAGCTACTGCTCCATCCCGCTCCTTCGAAAGAGCCTCAACTTGAGCCTGGAGGCGCTCTAGCTCTTCACGAGTCGTAGAGGAGGAAGCGACCTCAGTCTGAAGAGCCTTTTTTTCTCATAAGCGAGGGTCTCCACCTCGCTCTTCAGGCTTTCGATGGCCGCATCGCGGCGAGCAATTTCTTGAAGACTGCGCTTCTCCAGGGTCACCGCCATATGACAGCTCTGCGGGCCAAGGAAAAACAGTTCAACGACAACCAAGAAATACAAACGTGGAAAGAAGTCGAAAAAAGAAAAAAAGGAGTAATTTCTTTTGTTGCTCTATATATGTTTAGCCGGTGCTTGAGGTAGCATGTTTAGTGATCAGTGACGTATAGTCCTGATCTTCCTTTTCTATCTTTTTTGATGTCTTCTATGAAACTCTGAACAATGTATTTCTGTTGCGTGTTCAATGGAAATGGGGTGGTTTCCTCGTGTCAAAAAAAAAAAAAAAAAGTTAAGCAAGATTTAACTTATGTCGGAAAAAAGAGGATTGTATTCATTACTCAGTGTACGTTAAACCCTGTTTTCATAAGGATAGATGCTAATGCAGTGAGATGTTCTCGTCTGATTACAAATTTCGCTGGTGCCTGAAAATCCATCTATATTTCGTATTTCCGTGGTTATTCTATTACATATTTACATAGATGTTCCGTAATGTGGAACAGTTTGTAGATGCATTTTTTTTTTTTTTTACACCAAGAGTAGAACTGGTAATTATTTTCATTGCACAATGCCCTTACCTATTGAGAAAGTTTTTTTTTTTTTTTTTTTTTACACCAAGAGTAGAACTGGTAATTATTTTCATTGCACAATGCCCTTACCTATCGAGTTTTCACCAGCTAAATCACAAATCACTGGTCCGATGGGCTGGGCTGCATCTGCATATATCGCTGGTAATCTTAGTACATGACACAAGTCCGAATCAATGTAGAATACTGTCAGCTTCTAGATTTTCTTTGTGGTTGACAGCAACCTTCCAATCATCGACAAGAAGTGGCATTTCGAACAGGGCAGCGCTCGCTGGTTACTTGAAAGTGGAAACCACCTTGCCTGCAGACATCTGCAATAGCAGAGATGAAATGGATGAAGCTACAAACGACATATGTATCTTTTGGCTTAGATAAGGATCTTGGAGTGTAAAGATGAGGATTCTTTGCAGCAGGAAAACTTTGTGTTTCGGCTATGAGCTTAAATCATGATAATTCAGTGAATTATCAGTATTTCTGTCACTTTTTGTCTTCTGTTCAAAAAAAAAAGGATTGAGGGATTGAGCCAATGGAGTAGTACATTATTGGATTTTTTTAAATTAAACCCTTTTAAAAAAAATATTCCAAGAATAACCCGTTTTGAAAGTATTTCCATAGCGTATCCACTTTGGTCGCGCCAAAGGCGCCTCGGGCGCTAAGCAGACCACATTGTCGCGCCACATGCCGTTGGCGCGACCATGCTCTCTCCACGGTGGCGGCGAATGTTGGCCGGTCTTGGCGTGGATGCGTGGGTCCCGCCCGGTCAGCGCCGTCGACGGGCGCGATGGTTGTTTGCGCCACATCGGCCGGGCGACGACTAGGCGGAGATTAGGTCACGGCGACCCGGCCCATTTTCTTTCTCTTTCTCTCTTCCCTTTCTTTCCACCGCGTGCGTCGCCCGCGTCAACCCCGTCGCCGCCTCCCACCCGCCGCCGCCTCCTCCCCTCCCACGCCGCTGCCCCACGCCGCCTCCTCCGCAGGCCTGTTCGGTGGTGGCCGCCGCCCCTACGTGCTGGCGGCGCCCCCATTCTCCCCATCCCCTACCCCCGACGAGCTTGCTCTCCATCACGGGATTAGGTACAAATTCTTTCTCTCCTCCCCTCCATTTCTTGTTTTTTTTTTGGCTGATACGTTGTAGGGTTTGTGAAAAATGTGAAATGATGAGTGATTTAAGCGTTTGTTGATACAATGTGGTTCTTACAATTTATTAAGGATATGATGTGGCTGTGGATTTGACCTTGAGTATAAGTTGCATGGATGTAGTTACTTGATGCATGGAGCTTTTGAGTTTGGTCATAATATTTTTTTTTTTGAAAAGCTTAGTTATAGATTATTTGTTGCTTAATATTTTATAGATGGAACGTTTAGTGTGATTTTTTTTAATGGTGGCAAAGTTAGAGGGAATAGACAGTTTGAAAACATGCAACAACAAGTTCATTTTTTTAGTAGACCTCCTAGCTTTAAAACCTATCATGACTTACCCCTGTATTGAATATCGGGTATATTATGCAAACATGTTATCTTGTCTATATCCATGCTAGAGTCTTTCACCATGCATTCCTTTGGGAAAATATAAATGAACGATACCGAATACTCCCCCGAGTGAAATGCTACAAATGATAATTCCGTGTGCTTGCGGACTTGTTTCAGAACGCTCAAAACTATCGTTAAGGTATTCCTTGACGGCATTGCTAATACTAGCAATGACCCTAAGAAATGCCAACAAAGGCCGCCGAGGCAGGGGCCGACGCCGGGAGAAGAGCGCAGGTAGGGACCGGTCGTGGAAAATTTGGGGGCTGGGTCAAGAGCCAACAGGAATGGGGTCTAGAGGGGGGATTTGGGTGCTTAGCCAAATTTTGGGGCCCGAGTAGGGGCTCTAATGGGAGCTTTTTGGAGCCGAGACCCCATATTTAGCTATGGGGGCTCAAGTAGGGGCCCCGCTAGAGTTGCTCTAAGGCAATCCGACTATACAAGGAAGGCTGAACGACTAAGGAAGGCGTAAGATAGTCTTATTTGATTTTCACTATATTCAGTTATACTCCAACTAGGAAACATATCTGTAGCTGAGTAGGAATCCTACCTTGTAACCGTAGGCTCTCGGACTATATAAGGAGGGGTTGGGATCCCTAGATGGACAAGGCAACTAATCCTGCAACACCAACATACTCCCTCCGTCCCTTATAATTGACGCTCTAGAGCGAGTGTCTAGTCCCTAAATAATTGGCGTTGGCTAAGAATAATAGGGTAGCAGGAGTGTATGCGTACAGCGAGGCGATCTTATCGTTGTTTCCCACCCACCGGGGCTGGCCTCCACCACCGCACAAATTGTGGAGTAAAAAAAAAAAGAAAAAAGAAACCTACCTAATCCCGACCGCGCGGCGCGGCGACCGCGCCCCTCCACCATTTGCAACGCCGCCCGCGCTGATCCCGTCTCCGCACGCCGCCCACCCCGTCCGCCGCGCGGGATCCGTCTCCCGCCACGCTGCCCACACCCTCCGCCGGCGCCCACCGCGTCTCCACCTCGCCCGGCCCGCGCCTCGCCCACCCCTCCGCCCGCGCCCGGCCCGTCTCCCTTCGCCGGACCCGCCTCCTCCGCGACACCCCTGCGGCCTCGCCCGGCCCTCGCCTCGGCGCCGGCCCGCCTCGCTGCGCCGCCAAGACGCGCCCGGCCCCGTCCTCCAAGACGCCCGCCCGCCCTCCGACGCGCTTCCCTTCCACGCACGCACCCGCCTCCACCGCATCTCTCTTCCCGTACCCATCCTCCATCCTCCATCCATGAAAGGAAGTTCTACATCAACGAAGGGAAAGGCCTCGCGCGGGAAAGCTGGGGCGCGATTCCGCCCTTTCCTCCCCCGTGTGAGCAGGACGCAGCTGGTTAGGCGCGTTCAGGTTGGGGTGAAGCTGGCCGACTACAGCAGCAGCGATGGGAGCCCCGAGCGGCCAGTCAAGGTGGTGGTCAGCAGTGGCGATGTGGGTGGCGGCGGTGATGGGAGTCGCGCTTCTGTCCCTGTGTCTGGGGGCGGCAACGGAATCCTCAGATCCAGCGCCAAGATTGGGGAAAGCGGCTCCAGCTCCATGTCTATCCCCAAGATGGGCGCGGGTGGTGGAGAGGTGGGGGGCTGTGGCAGTGATGGAAGCCCAGAGCGGTGGTGCAAGGTTGGGGGACCAGTGAAGCTGGGCATCTATGGCGGTGGAAGGATGAAAGAAGCCGTGAAGCTGGAGGCCAGCAGCAGTGATGAAACCCCAAAGCGCGTCGTCAAACCAGGCCGCACTCGCCTTCGCGTCGATAACCTCGGTCAGCTTTACGAGTACGTGCTTGACACTGAGGATGAAGGCAGTGATATGGAGCTGGGCCTTTACGCTCCTGATTCGGAGGAGGAAGATGGAGGCAGCCCCTGCTGTGGTGGGCATTGTCATCTCAGTCGACGTGCTCGGCTGGACGGTGGACGTGCTATGGACCTCCCTGCGGAGGCTGCAGAGGTCAACATCCAAGTCGCGGATCCAGCTCCAGAGGTTGCAGCGGCTGTGGACATCCCTGTGGGGGCTGCCGCCGCCCCCGATGAACTACACCCAGAGGTAAGGGTACAGGTTGACATGATGGAACCCATCTTCCGTGACACCTTCCTCGACTTCCTTAGGATTTGTTTGCCTGCATGCTTCCACCCACAAAGTGATCCGTAGGAGTATTTGTAATGGTGATGTGTTGCTTTTGGGTTCACTTAGGTTTGTCATGTGCTATGACGATTTAAGTGTTGCTTTGTGGTAGTATAATATTAGGTTAAGTATGACGATGAAGCAAATAATTTAAGCATGTTGATGTGTATGCTTTGGTTGGAACTTTTGGGAGAATGTTGCCTTTACAAGTGATCTTAATGTGGGGTTTGTATAAAGCTTAACTATGGTATTAAATTACCTACTTCTAAATTTTGGCTTCAGTGTGTGTTAATCTTGTTACATTAGTTGTTTTTTTACAATTTTGATATGACGTTAACTACCTTCAAGTTTGGCTTATCGGTTTTATGGCCTTGGAATTATTCAGCGTTTGGTCACAAAGTACTAAATTACACACATAGGATTAACTAACATGTGCACGGGCCGTATGATCATAGTACAAGTGTACATGGAATTGAATGTTTTGAGGGCTAAAAATTAGTTGAATTGGTAATAAGAGGTTCGAATTTTGTGTTCCTCGGATTTCAGTTATGTTTACTAAGAAAAAGAAAGCGCACATGTTGTTGTACGAAGCACATCGAGTAGAGGTTCGGACCACATATATATAGACACATGTTTGGTCGCATGGTTGAAAATGACTTGCTACAAAATTTAAATGCAACATCGAGTAGAGGTTCAAGCACATATATATAGATATACTATATAGGTACAAATATATATTTTACATGAGAGAGCAGAAGTTCAACTGTGCACTAAAATGCACTTACAAAAGTATTAGGCCTCCCTCGATTTTTTACAAAGACAAACACATTTGTACACAACTACCGATAGGGTCCCGGCACTAACAAAAGCAACTTCAGCCTTGTTTATATATACATAATTATGAGTTGTTCAACAACTCAAATGCCCTTTCAACCACCGCCTATCACAACTTAGAACTTCTGGGAGCATTCCGCTGCCTCTAGCCTTTGTTTGTTCATGTGAGGGATCCCTGTACCTATTGCCTCCACCATCTTTCATAACTTCGATCATGCATCCTTGTAGCGTGAGGAAAACTCTATTCAAAAAACGATGGGGTTGTAGTTTTCATATTCTCGCAAGCACATTACGGATAAGTTCATTTATGTTTCTAGATGTCGCTCTATCCGTTAAGGACCGAAGAGAAGCAAAAATCCAAGGTCAAGGCAGTTCATATCGGCGAATTAGCAGTCTGGTTAGTTAGGCGTATATCTAGGCCTGTTCGGGCTATTGCTAGCATGAAATCTGCATCATCCGCTTTCATTACATGAGAAGGAGCATTGTCTTGTTGTATCCATATTGTCTCATGCCTTGATTCCGCAGCCAACAAGCTTCTATGGCTGGTATTAGTTTATCGATCATATAAGACCTCATAGCTTGTCTGTCAACCTTTATGGTCTTTGTGATTGGTGTGCCCCGGCCGGTTGCCGCTTCTTCTTTGTGCCGGTTCCTGTATTTATAAAGAGCATTCAGCCAAATAGCTAAAAATGGATTGTGAGTACTATGTGAAGAATGGGTAGTACCTCACGCACAAAAGGCCATAAGCCTACAAGCCCATTAAAATAGCAATTCCCTTCAAAGATCAAACCTAGGCCTTCCAACCGCAGAATAAAACATGACTTTGTGAATGGCATTCTTGTTTTTAATCGCCCTATGTGGGTCTTCTTCATCCGGATGCAAGTACATGGTCTTAACCTTACGGTACCATTGAACCACTTCTCATCCGTGTGAATAATATTTCTCATATCTTGGAACTTTGGATTGTGTGGCAAAGTGTTGTCATCTAGCTTTGAGAGAACCCACCGCAACCTTGCTTGTTTGTTTTCTTCCTTCAAATAAGGCCTTAATGCATTGGAGTGTCTTCTCAGAAACCTTGTTTGAACAACCTATGTAGGGAGGTTTTATTGATATGAAGAGCATATGCTAATGACCTTATGGTTCCCCTTCGTTTAATTCAATACCGGGAACCATACCGAGGTCCACTTGAATTTTTTCCGACCACAATTCTTAGCTTTCTTAGAACCGACATCTACTTGGTATGCCTTGTGCCACACAATCTTGTGCTATCCGCCACTTGAATTTTTTTCCGACCACAATTCTTAGCTTTCTTAGAACCGACATCTACTTGGTATGCCTTGTGCCACACAATCTTGTGCTATCCGCCATATTCGTTGTAATCAGACATTTGTCGGACACCATACTTTTCAGCAACAAGTGTTGTCTTTGATTGGTTGTAATATGCCATTAATGCTTATCCGAAGCAACTCTTGATGTATGTCATGCCTTTGTTCCGTGTCAAATTCTTACGTGTATTTGTTGCTTCTTGTTGTAGGGGTGGTGAAAGTCTTCGTCTTCCGAAGTCGGACAACTCTTCTTCATCAAATTGGATGGTAATATCATCCGCAAACACGCCTAAAGTCATGTACCACTTCGTCGAAGGTACCTTGTTCTTCTTGGAAGGCAATGTTGTCATCTCCTACAAAAAAAACAGATGGTGTGCTGATTGTGAGTACATAGAAATGTTTTGACATGGCCATATATTGCAAGCGAACATGAGTGGAAACCGAGGGACATAATCACCGCATGCCGGTTATCTTGTTCTTCTTGTGGAGCATTTAAATCAAATGCATGGCCTCTTGACCGTAAATTCGGTACGAAGGGGCATTTAAATCAAATGCATGGCCTGCGATCAGAACGTGCATGTAAGCAATCTTATCATTAGAAGAATGCATCATCACCCACACATGTGAGTTATTCTCTCCCTCAAGTACAACATTTGATCAAAGTTTAGAGAAGGTAGAATAAACACTAAAATGACCTCGCATGCGATTTTGCTCTTCTTCTTCTTCTTCTTGTGGATCATTGAAATGAAATGGATGGGCAAAGATTGTCACCTGGTAGAAAAGCAAGTTGCTGATTACAAATTTGTATTGTCACCCACACATGTGAGTTATTGTTACCTATCATTCCAATTTCATTTTGAAATTCAAGCAAATATGAGTTGCATGCCCTGTCCGGTCTCTAAAAAAAAGTTGCATGCCTTACGGACTTCATTAATCGTGCTTGCAATTTTATGAGAAAGGGGCTAAACCAGTTGGTACTAATTTTAGGACAGAGAGGACTGCATAAGGATGGTGATCATTGTCACCTGGTATGCAAAGTTGATGGCTATGAGAATGCATTGGCAAACACACATGTGAGTTATTCCTCTTAGTACAATTTAATGTTGACCTTGAAACAATTATGAGCTGCATGCCTTACACAGAAAAATCACTCATGTTGGTTCAAGAAACCTTAGTTAAAGTTACTCCCTGTATAAGATAACAAAAACTAGAGTTCTCGGCCAACACTTTGGGAGAGGGAGAGACTATCTCTTCATATACCATACAGTAGATCCATCATTGTGATTGGATCCTTATTTGTAGCTCTATTACATCGATTGGATCCTTATTTGTAGCATGTTACAGCTTTTTAAAGTTGACTAGAGTATCATTGTGATTTCTTACTAATTTGAGATGCTAATATACCCATACAGTAGATCCATCAAATATGTCACAAGAACCTTTGAGTACATGTGATCCAAAACAGGTCATTGCCTATCTTTAATCATACCAAACCAACAAGTTCAACCTAATTTGAGAGAGAGGCTAGAGAGAACACATTCTTTGGCTAGTGATTTTAGGAGATGCAAATAAATAGCCACAAAATATTAAGGAGAGATGATAGGGAGAATCCAAACCGTAACACTCGGTTTGGATAGAAATAGATGAGCTTACTTTGATGAATTTGTTCTTGTTCATCATTCACAGCGGGATGGACACCAAAGTGGTCAGCTCCCCCAACTTGAACTGCAGCTACTACATCTTCCGGGGACCATGGTCTTCATCGGGATTGTTGTTGAGATCCGGAACCTCCTCTCCCTCGTCTCTGTGGTGGCTTGTTTAAGTCTAGGATTGGCATGGGGCTGTGGATGAGAAGTGGTTGAAATGAATGGAAAGAAAGGGTGACCGGGGGCTATATTGCTACCGTTGTTGATAAATGGCGCCAGTGTTGATAATGGCGGCAGATTTCAAATTTGTTTGATTCCTTGTATAAAAAAAGGGCGGTACATTTTGTTTGCTGTAAAAAATTGAGTTTGCCGCCGAAAGTGATCCCATTTGTTTTTTGTAAAAACTCGAGTGGGTGAGTTGGAAGTGATTGCCTCCATTTGTTTATTGTAAAAAACTTTCGATTGGGTGACAAAAGGTTGTAGCATTAATTGCGGTACAATTCAGAACTGCATGCAGTCAGCCATTGTCCCTAGGCTGCTCGGCTAACTTGCTTCTCACCTTAATTCCCGTGCTTTCGAAAGTGGAGGTACTTATCCTTCAAGTCTTTGACATTCTCATCTAAGTACTTGCCATCGATCTCCTTTCCAATTGGGTGACGTGACGCCTTCACGAAACAATAAGGTAATAATAAGAACACGAAAAATAAAGAGAACACCTCAAGCCATCAATCTCCAAGTATAGGTACTTACCCCCTTCGTGTGTCTCGGATGGCACCAATAAAGTACGGATTGTCGGCATGACTACCAGGTTGTCCTACATTATGGAAAAACTTGGACCAAGCTTTACCAATAGCATGCCCGGCTTGTTTGCCCTTCGCGGCCCGAGGACCACAGTATCAATCCTTGGTTGGGTCATTCCTTCGCTAGCACCGCAGGGCCGCGCGGTAGTCCTCCACCACTACAAAAGCGTCTCCCCTGGTCGAAGTAGATCTCTCCGCCCGTGAACATCCTTTGAAATGGATTGCCACGTGCACCACCACGCCACCCGCACCACTACCCCCTCCACGCTCATAATGTCCCCTGTTTGCTCAACCCTCTCGCTGGTACTCATATTCAAGTCTCGACCGCTCAGTTGCCGGCGGCATCGAGCCTCAAATTCATCCTCGCCCATGGGAGTGTTACCCTCCATGCGGCAAAGACGTTCACGCCGGTCATCACGAGTCCCGTCATCACGACTCTTCTTGGATCTCCAAGTTGTCGCCGAAGTAGTCACGCACCTCCGTTGGCACATGGTTGCAATGCACCACCTCGGACCAGCGGCCAGCCAAGTGCCGCTTCAACCTTGTGCAGCCCACCGGATTTTTTCGGCGTGACGGTGAGTTGCACCTCCAACCCGGAGAAAGGTTTTCACCGTGCTCCCGCCCCGGGTCTCTCGGTCTCCCACTCCCACATTGTGTACCTGCATAAAAAATCCGGACAACACAAAGTCACGAATAATATATATATTTACAATATATACGCATAAATATATATATATACAATATATGTACACAATAGAAACCAACAATGTATTCCTACAATATACATCCTACCACAAATCCTACATCAAATCATAAATCCTAATGGAAAAAGTTGCCTAAACTAACCTAAATATTTCCTAAATCTATGAACCCTAACTCAAAAACTAACCTAACCTAAATATTTTCTAAATCCTAACACAAATCCCTGCCTAAATCTATGAATCCAACCACAAAAACTAACCTAAATCCCAATCCTACCACATAAATCAACCTAAATCAAAAAAAAAAAAAAAAAAAAAAAACTCACCTCAGAAACAGCGCCCCGGTCGGTTAACCGAGCGAATCCGCCGCAGAAACCGCTCCTCCCTCGGTAAACCGCTTGGCGCTAGCTTCGGCTCGGTAAGCCGCTCCTACCGAAGCGGAAAAACCGCTCCTCCCGAGAGGTAAAAACGGGCGCGCGGCGCCGGGCGACGGGCGGCGGGCGGACATTTGCTTGCTCGGGAGCGGATAAGCTTCGAGTTCGCGTTGCCCCCGGCGACTTCGCCGTGCCTTATCCGCTCCCGGGAGGCCAATGGGCCTGATGGGCCTTGACGGGCGGCCTTTTTTTTTTTTTTTTTTTTTTCAAACTTCAATTCAAATTGTTTTATACCAAACGAACTCAAATTTGAAAAAGTATTGCACCATTGGCTTCTATAAATCGCAAACTATTTTACAAGTATTTTTCCACGATTTTTTCAACTTTTAGAATTTGAATTTCAAATTTTTTTTACCGGCCGGACCGGTGCCGCCGACCGGTAAGTCCGTAATCAGCGGTTTACCGCTGGAAACCGCCGGTAAAAACCCTGGTGGAGGCCAGCCCCGGTGGGTGGGAAACAACGATAAGGCCTGCTGTATGCGCACACTCCTGCTACCCTATTATTCTTAGCCAACGTCAATTATTTAGGGACTAGACACTGTTCTAGAGCGTCAATTATAAGGGGACGGAGGGAGTAGGGCGCAAATATACTACTATCTACCTAAACAGGACGTGCGGTCTGCTGCTCTGGCAACCTGAACATGTACAAATCTGTGTCTAGTATCTCTGCATTGCCATCAGGCTTATGATCCCCACCTAAAAATCTACTATCTGGATAGACCCTAGGTAAGATTGCAGGATATCTAAATTCGACGTTGGTCATCCTAATTAATCTTGGTAGTCACAATAGGGATTCAAACCCAACCCCCCCCCCCAACAACCTATTTTACTATTTTTTTTTTTTTTTTTTTTTTTTTTGCAACACAAGTACAGACTCAGATGCTCACAATGCACGTATTGAATATTATCACACATATAAAATCAAGGTCACATTAAATTTATAAATTTAAAAGATGGAACTAGTATTCATTTTAAATCATGTTTGCTGCTCAAGTTAGCCACTTGGCCTTGATGCGTTTTTAATATCGCATCTACTACCATGTTTAATATTGTGTCACTTTGACTCATTCTCTAAATCGTATAAGAAAACATCTCTATGTGCTGACGAAGAGACGCTTTCAACCGGCGTTACTACTACACCGTAGCTAAGAGGAGGGGGTTTGAAAGTACAAGGCCTATATTGTTTTGTTTAGGAAAATGTTTTGACCGACAATTATTTACATTACACTACCTCCGTCCCACAAAGATTGTGATTCTAGAAAATTTAGGACAGATTAGTGGTGAGTAAAATGACCAAGGTACCCTTATTTATTTGGTGTAGTTGCAATTTCCAAGAGCCATGCAGCCTAGGTAATTGGTTTGATTAACTATTGCATGCATGCATGTAGATGATGAGCTAGGAGCACTTAATGAGATGGTCCCATTTAGATAATTAATGATCTAAAATGATATTCTTTGTGAAAAAAATCCGAATATCAAAATCACAATCTTTGTGGGACTGAGGTAGTATTTGTATAGAAATACCGACCCATTATGATTCTGTATCACATGAGTGATATACTATTGGAGTAACCATGGGTCAAAATCTTGTCCTGATCAAACAAAATACGTCTTACAAAATACAAGCAACATATAAACACATTATAATCCAGAGCTCTAGAATGTAAACATTTGCAACCTGTACGCATTGCTACTATAAGTAAATGCAAACCCACGCCACATCACCTCTAGAAGGAAACGACGTCGACTCTTGCTTCAGGCACGTCGCAGGCCACATTCAGATTATTGATATCCGAACATAAAGTTTTTTTTTTTTCGAAAATCACTAGTACCGAAACAGTTTTCAGTGGCGGGCGTTTAGAGTTTTTGGTGGCGGGCGAGCACGCGTCGGTGACGTGAGGTCCGCGAAAAGGTGAGGAACACCGTGGCGGGCACGGTGCCGCCACGGTTAATCGAAAAATAAAAACAAAAAGCCCAGACGGGCCCGATCACGGGCCCGATCCACGCACGCGCCGCCCGGTCATTTCGCCGGTGCGCCGCGCGCTCGATCCGCCTCGCCGAACACCGGAGGACCACGCCGCCGCCCGGATCCGCCGCCACATCGCCCGTCGTCGCTACCGCGCAGGGAGGAAGGGCCGCGCGGCCGTCGTCCGCGGCGAGGGAGGAAAGGGCCGCCGTCGAATCACGCCCGGTCTTGCTAAGACGCCGGGCCACGCTGGATCCGCCGGATCCGGCCGCGCCGTCGCCGGATCAGCGCCCGCCGCGCCGGATCCGCCGCCGGAAGCTCCCCGACCCGCTGGATCCACCGCCGTAGCGCCCGCCGCCGGAAGCTGACGACCCCCCGCCGGAAGGTCTTGCTTTCGCCCGATCCGTAGTGTGGTGGTCGGATCCGCCCCCGGAGAGGCCGTGGCGGCGCGGATCCGCCTCCACCGGGCTCTCGCCGCCGCCGTGGAGGAGGACCCAGCGCCCGCCGCTGTCCGGGGGGGTAGGACGCCACCGGCGTCGTCGGGGTAGGGAAGGGGGCCGCCGCGGCGCCGTCGGGGTAGGGAGCGCGGCCCGACGCCGGGAGGTGAGAGAGAGGGGGTGGCGCCGACCGCGGGCTTGGAGAGAGAGAGTGCGGGAGGCGAGAGAGAGAGGGAGTCGGTTGGGCTTGGAGAGAGAGAGTGCGGGAGGCGAGAATGAGACCGAAACCCTAGAATGCCTTGAAGAGAGGGCGGAGTTTGTTTATATACGAACCCGATAGGGATGAGACCATGGCTTTCTGGCTGGACGGACTGCGTTGGGCTTTATTTTTGCGTGACGGGCCTTTAAAGGCGCGCGCCACGGAAATTCGATTTTACGTGGCGGGTAAAAGTGCTCGTCACGCAAAATAAAAAAAGCGCCCGCCACGGTAAATGGTACGATTAACCGTGGCGGCAAAAAATGCGCCCGCCACGGAAAAGAAGGGGGCCGCCGCCGCAAAAATCATTTCATCATTTACTAGTGAATGTTCATGTAGTATCAATTTTTCCAGGCAAATAAATCATATGAATCCATTTTTTAAAGAGAAAAGAAATCAAATTCCTTGACCTGAAATTTCGGGTAAACTGGAATGCACGTCCTCATGTGAACGCCTGACCGCCACGGTTTTCTTCTCTGTCGGCCCGTCCTATTGCCTTCCGTCACCAGGAAAGAAATCCTCTGCTGTGTGCGAAGCTGGGAGACCGACCATGCGGACTTGCATTGACTTGAGGTCGTCGTCTCGTTGCTTCGTGCGAAGCTGCGCGGTAGTTTCCTCGCCCAGCCGGCCTTCCCGCGTCCGTCACCCCAGATCCACTCCGATCCGCAGCATAGCGTCGCTGTGGGCGCCCGCCTGCACCTCCGCCCACGCCGGCGGGTTCCACTCCGGCAGAGACCAGAAGGCTCCTCCCGCGCCCGCGGTCCCGCGCGCGCCCCCACAGAATCAGGTCCGCCGGCTTCCGGGTCCCTCCCCCGCGGCGCAGTCGTCCGCAGCCGCTATTGTGCCGGACCGGAGGAGCCACCGCGGCGGCGAGGTCCAGTCCAGATCGCCTCCTCCAGCGCCTGCTACTGCGCCGCACGGTACGGTGCTATGAACCTCTCCCTTTTTCCCGATTCGCGTCTCAGCTTGCACCAGCGGCGTTGCACCAAATCAACGATAGATGTCTTTTTGCCCCCTTTGTTCAGGCCGGCAGTACCATTCAAATTAATTTGGAGCTTTTCATCATCAGTGCGCATCTCTCTCTGTGTGTTTGTCCAGTGACACTGTGTGAGAGAGAAGGGGCCAAGTCACGGTCAATCAATATGGCTGGGAATATATTGGCGAGCGCTTCCATGGGAGTGATGAACTCGGTCCTAGAAAAGCTAGCTAATCTTATGGGGGCAGAGTTTGCCAAGCTCAAGGATTTGCGGAAGCAGGTGAACCACGATCCAATTTTTTTTCCCCTGTGTAACCTCTAATCAAACTTATATTTCACTTTCTATGAATGCTATTTGGTCTGTCTGACACACTTTCGCCCGATCCTGCAGGTGGCGTTCCTCCATGAGGAGTTGAGCAGCATGGGTGCTCTTCTCGAAGATCTCGCTGACATGGAGGGGCTGGACAACCAAACCAAGCAGTGGAGGAACACAGTGAGGGAGATGTCGTACGACATCGAGGACTGCCTCGATGATTTTAACCACCGTGTTGGAGGTTCCTGTGACGGTCAAGGATTGTTCCATAGTCTCAAGACGCTAAGGGCGCGCTATCAACTGGCCAACCAAATTCAGGAGCTAAAGGCTCGTGTGCAAGAGGCCAGTGCGGCGCATGAGGTACAAACTAGATGACTGCATGTCTAGATCTGCTAATGTCGCTATCGATCCTCGGATGACTGCTTTCTATGTGGAAACGTCAAGACTTGTTGGTATTGATGGCCCCAAGGAAGAGGTCATCAATTTGTTGACAAAGCAGGTTGGTATCCTAGCTTCGTTACTGCTTTTGGTTTGCCTATTGCTGCATTATTGACCACCACTCTGTGATAATAAAGCTGGGTTTGCTTACCTGCTTGTCTTTGAATTGGTTGACACAGGTGGATGATGCGCCAGTGCAAGAGCTAAGGGTAGTATCTATCCTGGGGTTTGGAGGTCTAGGAAAGACTACACTTGCAAATCAAGTATTCAACGAGATTGGGGAAAGTTTTGCCTGCAAGGCTTTTGTATCGGTGTCTCAAAGACCTGACAAGATAATGCTTCTCAAGAGTTTAGTCACACAGATTTTGGGACCAGGGTATCATGCTAATGAATTTCATGGGCTCGTAGATATTCTTAGAAAGCACCTACAGGACAAAAGGTATTTTACTATTGCTTATCCTGTAATAGTATTTCATGGTCACGTTTGTGACCTATGTTAACCTACCGATATATGAAACTAGAGAAGTTTTAAGAAATTTTTTTCAAATATAATAAGAATATTAAGAAACGAACAGAGTGAGATGACAAAAGGGAGCAACCGTGATGATATATATTTTCTATCTCTGTCTATAGTTTTAGTGGGAGGAATCTCCGTTTGGGATTTGTTTTACGTGTACAGAAACTCTATATATATGTTACTGCTTTGTTGGCCTTTATCTGCTTAGGGAAGAATCCAAGCAATTCAAATATTCAAGCACATGGAAATTTATTAGCTGGAATTGACTAGAGTTTCCTATTCCTCTGTTGTGGCCGTTACATACATTGCACTATGAATTGGAGTTCACCTGTAACATTGCCCAAAGCTGCGCTTTTTTTTTTTTATTATTATTATTTCTAGCATCTGTAACTTCCACATTTATAGCTACATTGATTTGAATTCTCGGAAATTTTGAAGTAATACAATGTAATGCTACAATCTTTAATACAAAATTTCAGAATTTTGATCACAACATGTTACATTGACTTCTTGTTTTGGAGGTTAAAGCTCACGGAGTCATTCTAGTTGAAGGGGGTAAATATTTGATACAACTAATATGACCCTTGATACAAACAATGCGACTGCTTTTTTAAAAAAATAAGTGTTTTACTTTGTGTCTCATATTAATAGATGTATTTGGACACACATTTGACAGGTATTTGGTTGTAGCTGATGATCTATGGGATGCATCGGGATGGGAAATTATCAAATGTGCTCTCCCTGAGGGGCACTGTGGTAGCAGAGTGTTGACAACTACACGAATTGAAGGGGTGGCTGTGACATGTTGCAATTTTCAGCGGGGATTTGTTTACAAGATGAAACCTCTCGATGATCACAATTCCAGGCAGTTATTTTATCGTAGAGTTTTTGGGATGGGAAATACATGTCCACAGCCATTTGAAGAACCTTCTGAGAAAATTCTACAAAAATGTGGTGGTATGCCACTAGCAATCATCAGTTTGGCTAGCCTTCTAGCTAGTCAATCAAACATAACAATGGGGCACTGGAACTATGTCCTTGATTCTTTACGCTCCGATCTGAGGTCAAATCCAACTTTAGAAGGAGTGACACAGATACTAAACCTAAGTTACACTGATCTTCCTCATCATCTTAAGACATGCTTATTATATATTGGTATGTATCAGGAGGATCATGATATTGGAAAGGATCACTTAGTTATGCAATGGGTGGCTGAAGGTTTTGTTAATGGATTAGATGGGAGAGATGCGCTGGAAACTGCAGGGAGCTATTTCAATGAACTTGTGAATAGGAGCATGGTCATCCAGCTTGTAGAACATCATACTTTTAACAAGGAGCGTATCTATTACAAAGTGCATGATATGGTTCTAGATTTAATTGTGTCCAAATCCACAGAAGAGAATTTTCTGGGCGTGGTAGCGAACCTACAGGCAATCACCAAAAGACAGCAGTGCAAGGCTTGCCAGCTCTCCCTGCAACTTAACAATGGTTCAGGACTTGATAAAGCTCAGGTCGCATGACTCTGCCACATGTTCGATCGCTATTTATTTTTGGGTTGCCCATTTTTAACCTTCACTTGCTGGAGCTGAAGTTTCTCCGAAGTTCTGTTTGTTTGTAATGTTGATGGTTTGGACCTCACTTCAGTCGGAAAATTGTTTCAACTGAGGTACTTATATGTTAAAAGCTGCCATAGATCAAGCATTCAGCTGCCCAGACAAATTTGCACACTACAGCATCTGCAGACACTGATGATAGATGGGCAATTGTCCCATCTTCCAGATGATATTGTTGATTTGTCTGCTTTTGACATATTTGAAGGTTTCTGTGGGCCCAGCTTACCCGGATGGAATCAGCAAGATGAAATCTCTGCGTACTCTGGATTCGTTCCAGGCATGCAAGCAGTCGGTGGATAATCTAAGGGCCCTCGGGGAATTGCCAAATCTAAGGGAGCTGGACATGTACATCACTGATCACAGCTTTCCCACAATGGGAGCACATAAGGATGCTCTGCTGTGTTCCATGGAGAGGTTAATCAACCGCAATCTGAGGTGTTTAAATGTCTTCGCATCACCCTATACACTGACTGGTTACCATGATGGATGGAACTCTTTACGCTTATCTGGCTGTCATCTGGAGCAACTCCACCTGCAGTTCACGTTTCTGCAGTTACCCGTGTGGATCGGTCAGCTCAGCACGCTCAGCAGCCTGGAAATTCATGTCGATGAGTTGTGCGACGACGATATTTCTGTTCTTGCAGGTTTACCTGTCCTGGCCCGTCTTGTTCTATGGGCTTGTCATATCCCTGAGGGAGGGATCGTCTTCACCGGCAACGGCGCGGGCGGCGTTCCCAGCCCTTGGTTGCTTCGAAGCTCCTCGAGGGGACATCGCCTTCAGCTTCGAAGCTGGAGCTATGCCCAAGTTGGAGACCTTCAGGCTTCAAATGGGTGTGTGCGAAGTGAAGACGTGTGGCGTCAGACTTGCTGGCATCGAGCACCTGGCGAGTCTGAAGAGAGTAACCATCGGTCTGGGATACTCTGGACATAGAAATGAAGAGCCAGAGGTACCCATCATAGAGGATGCAATTAGGAACTACTTCGACGAGCATCATCCAGGGCGCCCCACCATTCATATCACAAGTTACATGTTTATGTATGATGATTAGATTGCACTTTGTAGTAAAATGGTTACATATCTACTGACATTGACAAGCAGGTATTTGTGCAGCCGCTTGCTTGTAGCTTCATAAATCGTTTGTGCCCTCACGACATTGTAACAAACTAGTGAAGCGCTTGCGGCGCCCATGCGCCAGCGAGTGAATGGCCGTGATTGTACATGTCAAATAGAACAGCGGCGGCCAAACACAATTTTTAACAAACAAACGGTGAACAACAAAACAGCAGCACATATTACATAAAAACATAGAGTTTGTCCACAACATTAAGTGTTTCAGGAATTTAAGCGTAGCGTAGGATGGCACCTGTCTTAAATAATCTTACATACTTCCTAGCGTTTAGCTGATTCAATTTCCTTTCTTCAAGCTGTGCTGGCACACGCATCTGGGCCTGTCGCTCTACTGGTGCAGGAACTGATCTTATCTCAAGCCTCGATCTGCTTGTTCAAACTGGACACAGATAAGACACATCAGGTAATGGAGCTTCTAATTTTTAAAAAAAAAGTAATGGGGCTTCCATCTCTGATCAGACAAACTTCAAGTTCCAGAATGCTAAAAGAAGGCATTTTTGAAAAACCAGAATTATAATGAACTGAAAGCCATGATGCAGTGTTGGAAAAAATTAATCCAAGTCAAAACCGAAGAAGACAACGATAGAAGGTCTGTTCACACTAAAATAATGATTGTTCAGGCATGTCACACTTAATTACAGGTGGTCTGTTGTTTTTCAGCACAACCCAACATGGCAGTTCACCATATAAGGCTAAAAATGCTAATCTATTAAATTGAAAGTGAATGTCTTGCATTAACCAACACATTTTTAGCCACAAATATGTAGCCGGGTAAAAGAACTAAATCTTTTCCTGCAGAGTAAAATGGAGAAAGTAGATACATGAACATCTTTTCCAAAGTGCAAACACAAATGTTGTTGATCCCTTTTTTAATCAATCAATTTCTTTAGCCATCAGAACTGACGAGGTGGTCATGAATATACATGGGCATGAAGCATCCATGTATAGAACATTCAGATCAAGGTGATTCAGACCTAAAGACCAACAACTGTAAGCAATCTGATGGAAAACACACATGACCAGACACCACATGCCAAATCTAAACCAAAAATCCTCATGAACACAGAAAACAAATGAAACCAAAGGGTGTACCAGCTCATCTCTGATTCTTCTGGACTGCAAGAATCAATTTTTTGAACGAACCCCCTTCTCTTCCTTGAGCACCTTGCATCATAGCACACAGAGGAATAAGCATCAACAAAGCGAAACAGGGGAAAGCCCAAAATCCTCATGAACACGTAAGCTAAGAGAAGCATAGAGGAAACATGCTCCATCCGTCTGCGCCTTTTGGATCGGGCATGGCCCTTCCACTCTCCAACCGCACCACCACGTAAATCGAAATGAAGAAAAAGAAACGGAAAGCACACAGGCCTTGACGAGAGCACAGAGAGATGCATCGAGAAAGAAAATGTGGTCCTACCTCGCCGAACCACGCGACGCTAGTGTTGGCGCCCGGCTGCCGGAATGGCTGCGCCGACGGCGATCTCTCAATGCTTCGGTGACGGCGCCACAAGACGGCGCCGCTGTACTCTCTCGCTTCGCTCTGAATGTAATCGAACACGAAAGAAATGGCGCTGCCCAAACGTTGCAGCTTTTTGGTTTTTTTCTTGATTCTATTTATTCACGGTGTTTACGGTCTGTGACCGGCGATCCCCCCGCCATCGCGGCGCCTCATGCTGCATCGTGCCCGCCTTGTGCGCTGAACGTTTCATACACGCATTGTGGTGACCACTCATAGCCGCACCATGAACGCAGCATGGTTACGGCCCTCTCCACCGCTCATCGACTGCGGCTAGCTAACTTTAGGAATTGTAAAGCGTGCAACTAAATGCAACTGCCTAATTACAAGAATGATAAAGTAATGCAGATTGTGCAGGGATTTAGCTAACAATCACCCCTAATCCCGCTGCACATCAATTACTCCCAAATTTCTTTGTCTCGACTCTATGAATCGACCTCTGCCAATGCCTTTGTCGAATGTCGACCAACCGGTTACGAGTGCTCACATGATCAATGTCAATGCTTCCGTTTTCAACACATTCTCGACAAAATGATACTTGGTATCTATGTGTTTGCTTCGATCATGATGAACAGGATTCTTGCTCAAAGCTATGGCAGATTTGTTATCAAAAAGGAGACTGACCTTTGGAGCCTGAATGCCGAGCAGTTCTCCCAACAGCCTGCTGAGCCAAATACCCTGACAAGCTGCATTTGCACTTGCTATGTACTCGGCCTCACATGACGATAGAGCAACCACTCTTTGTTTCTGTGACACCCATGTGACCAGGTTCATGCCCAGGAAGAACACTGAACCACCAGTGCTTTTTCTATCATCTATGTCACCTGCCAGATCACTATCACTGAAACCCAGAACTTTGGGCTCTGAAGTGCTTGATCTCATATATCTGCGACCATAACCAACTGCACTGCAGGGTACCTCGGTATTTGTTTTACTGCAGCCCGGTGACTTTGCCTTTGGTGCCTCCATGTATTGGCTTACAATGCCAACCGAATAAGCAATATCCGGCCTAGTGTTCACCAAATATCTCGGGCTTCCAATTATACTCCCGTACTTTGTTGCATCAACGGGTGGGGTCTTATCATTCTTGCTTTCGGCTTCAATTTATTTTCCATAGGAACATGGCAAGGATTGCATCCTTTCATACCAGCTTGCTCCAGAATTTTGAGTATATGCACTCCGACCGAGTAGTCACCCCTTCTCTCGATTGACCTCCATCCCCAAGTAGTAGGGACAAGAGGCCTAGGTCACTCATGCTAAAGCTGCTCACCATTTGCTTCTTGAATGCATCAATGCTCTCTTGGCTCGTCCCTGTGATTATCAAATCATCCACATATACACCCACCAAGAGGAAACCTTTGCTCTCGGTCGCCTACACAAAGATGCTCAAGAGGATTTCTGACAAAGCCTAGCTTCAGAAGCTCTTTGTCAAGCCTTGCATTCCAAGCTCACGGGTGCTTGATGCAACCCATACACGGGGGCTTTCTTAAGTTTGAGTACCTTTCCATTTCCATTTCCATTTTCAACAACAAAGCCGGGGAGGTTGTTGGACATATACCTCCTCTACCAAATCTCCATTCAAGAATGCCGATTTGACATCCATATGATGCACTCTCCAACCACATCTTGCTACTAGAGCTAACAATAATCTCACGGTCTCTATTACGGCTACGAGGAGCGAATACCTCCTCAAAGTCCACCCCCTCACGCTGAGCATAGCCCTTTGCCACAAGTCGGCCTTATGTTTTATTACTTTTCCTTGAGGGTCCTTTTTCACTTTGAAAACCCACTTCAAACCTATGGCCTTATGACCTTTTTGGTAAATCAGCCCGGACACCCATGTTTTATTAGCCTGAATTGATTCCATTTCAGTCACCATAGCATCTCTCCAACACTTGTCCCCAAGAGCATCCCCAATCTTTGTTAGGTTCTTTCTGACCAAATAGCACAACCCTGTATTGAAGTCTGGACTTCTTGAGGTATCAAGAATATTACGCACGTTTCACGTACCTTCGCGAACCCCTTCGAATCCATTGAATCTTGAGTTGGTGGTGTTGCATATTCGACCCGGTGTATGAGGACTACGAGGAAGGTGTTGCTTGAGGTGATCTTTGCATCGGTGTCGATCGACCAATGCGAGGTGAGAGTGGTTCGGCACCGAATCCTCCGAATTTTTCAGTCATTGACTCGAGCCCGAACCCGCGTCGTCGATTCAGATATCTGTCCGGCAATAGTGAAATGTTCAACTTCAAAACGATGGTGGTGCCCCCGACTCAACTTCTTGATTCCACTTCCAAGCTCGATTCTCTACGAAGATCACACCCCGGATATGTGCGGTTTCCTTGCCACCGGGTCATACAATCAGAACCCTTTGTTCCCGCTTCATATCCCATTAACACCATTGGGGCTGATCCGGCCGAAAGCTTGGACCTGCCGGGAACATCGCTTGACATAAGCAATGCAACCAAAGGTACACGGTGATGCACTTTGGGCTTCCGATTATACCATGCTTCATAAGGTGTTTTGCCGGAGACTTCTTGTTGGAGCACGGTTCAAAAAAGATAAACCGTTGTCACCGCCTCTCCCCAAAACTCTCCTGGTACACCCTTACTTTTCAGCAGGCACCTCGCCATCTCCACAACAGTGTGATTACGCCGTTCCACAACGCCATTTTGTTGTGGCGTATATGGCGTCGTGGTGTAGTGCTTGACTCCATGCTCGTCGCGGTACTCTTTGAACTTCGATGGAGTTGAATTCACCACCACCTGGGCCGCGAAAAGCTCCGGAGCCTCCCACCTCGTTCAGTTTACGCTAGTGCTTTTACACGGCTGAAACTCTTGAATGCTTCATCCTTGGTTGTCAACGGCTCAATCCACATGTATCTTGTATTATCATCAGCTAAAAGCGTAAAAAGTAACTTTTACCTCCCGGTGTCTTTGGCCTGATTTGGCCCACCTGGTCGGCATGGAACAGTCCAAGGGCTTCTCACCACGATGATTTGCCACGGCGAGAAAAGGTTGTCGATCTTTTTTTTCCCAATGCACGGCTATCACAAAACTCCTCAACCCACGCCAATTCTCGGCATTCCCTCCACCATTCCTTCGACCAAGATCACGGAGTGCACGAAAGTTGAGATGGCCATATCGGCCGTGCCACACCCATGCCTCGTCACTTGTCTTGGTAGCCAACAAACAAACAGAGGCTGCAATCGTGTTATCGCCAGAATCTGAGGCGATTCTTCACACACGGTGCTTTCGAGCCGGCGGTGAGCGCTCAACATCGAACACATTGCAAAAACCTTCTTCTATCACAATTTTGCGACCACCTTCTTCCAATTGACCCAAGCTCACAATATTACTTTTAAGTTTAGGAATGAAGTAGACCTCGGTGAGTACCTTGTGCCCTTTGGCCCTGGGACTGAAGCACCACGGAGCTGATTCCTTCGATCTCGACGAGGATCCATCACCGGCGCAGCGTGCCTCACACAGGCGTGTCCATTGATGCGAGTACCTCGCGGCGCCCGTCATATGGTTCTTTGGCCCCGTGTCGAGGACCCGCACGTCTCCGGCTTCATCACCGTCTCCGGGGTGAACTTTCTTCTCGTGGAGATGTACGACCGAGATCGCACAACCACGGGGCTGCTCGTTGACGCGCTGGTCCACACGCCACGGCGTGCACCGCGGGCCGGCCGGGATCGACGGGTGTTCGGCGTCCGCGCGCGCGTGATGAGCCTCTTCCTTGCGCTCCTTCTTGGGCCTCTTGCGGTCCTCCGCCCGGTGGCCATAGATGCCACGAGTTCCGTGACGCCCTTCCCTCCTCGAGTGCCCATGGTTGTCAATTTGACAATAGGCTCTTTCTTCTCGCCGCGATCACCGCGGTCGCCTCGAACACCCCGCCGCCTCCGTGCTTCGACTTCCCAGACCTTCTTTCGCCTCCACTTGATGAAGTTTTCGGGATGAGGCGTCTGCGGTTCCTCGACACCCACTCCTCCTCCGTGGGCATCAATTTCCCGGCGTTGTCTCCGATCGACTCCACCTCCATCCTGTGTTCAGCCAGCCTGAGACGGCTTACAAGATCTTCCACAGACATCCCCTTCAGATCAAGAAGGGTCTCGATCGAGATTGCGATCTGTGCATACCGACGAGGTAGTACACGCAACATCTTCTTGACCACCTTGATGTCTTCGATCGACTCTCCAAGGGTGCGTAATTCGCCACAAAAGGGGGGCGTTGATGCGCATCGCACGCGGTCCTCGACCTCCTCGCCCCTCCTTGGAGGCGATGTTCTCGAACTCCATCATCAAACGCTGCGCAAACGCGTTTGCGGCTTTTCAGTTTTTTCTTGATTCTATTTATTCACGGTGTTTACCGCGGTTACGTGACCAACGACCCCCCCGCCATGCGCGCCTCACGCTGCATCGTGCCCGCCTTGTGCGCTGAACGCGTTTCATACACACATGGCGGTGACCACTCATAGCCGCACCATGAACGCAAAGATGGTTCTCGCCCTCTCCACCGCTCATCGACATGCAGCTAGCTAACTTTAGGAATTGTAAACGCAACTAAATGCAACCGCCAAATTACGTGAATGATAAAGTAATTATTGTGCACGGATTTAGCTAACCGCTAGATCCGTGGTGTTCTTTGCCGACGGGGCCGGGTCGCCGCTGCACCGCCGTGCCCTCGACCGGTCGCCACCTTCCATCGCTGCCGCTCCATCGGTTGCGCCCATCCGGTCGCCGCGTCTCCGCCAGTGAAGCTACCGCCGGAGACCCGCGCCGCCCCTACACCTTCCTCGGGTCCCGCACGCACGGATCAGGGGGCGGAGGTTGGGGATCCGCCCTCACGCAGGGAGCGCACGGCACAAGCCCGAGAGATGATCGAGATCCGAGCACCGGAGCTAAAAAGAATGGGAGCGAGAGAAGAGACGGTAGTCTACCTCGTCGTCGACCTTTAGACCCATCGCCGCTTGTGCGTGCTAGGGCTGCCGCACGCCCGCCGAGCGCCGTGACCAGGCCCGCCCGTGCCGTTGCGCCGCCGCCGCCGGGGGCTGCTCAGCCTCCGCGCCGGTTCCGCCCCGTGCCGAGGCGGGCCGCAGACCGCGCGGACGCCGCCTGCCCGCACCCGCGCACCCGCACTGCATTTCATCCGGGAGAGTGGATGAGAGGTGGAGGTAGAAGAGAGAGGGACAGGTGTGCACAGTGGTGAAAGAGAGGAGAAAGCGCGCACACAGTGTCGATATTTTTCCCCGCGCCCGCGCCATTGCCGTGGCGGAAGCGCCCCCGGCCAATGACCACCGACAACGAAAAGCGCCCAACGGCGAATGAGGACATCGCGGGCAACGCCACGAGGTGGCTAATCGCCGATCTACGCCTAGCACGGCAGGGGTAGCAGCTGAAGTGGGCCCTGGGCCGCACGAGCCGACCCGGGGAGACGGTATTGTGTGATTGCAACGCCGGGACTTGGACCGTATACACGCATTGCGGCCGTGGGTCAACGCGATCCGAGCCACCCAAAGATGAATCCGTGGCCAAGATCTCATTTGATATCGTACACCCCGAGGCCTCATCATGGCCACGTGTTCTCTTTTCTTTAAACTAGTGATTTGCGCTGGCGCATGCGCTGATGGCCACTGGTTCTACCGGAAAATGGAATAATGTTGACAAATAATGAATATAAGAATGAATATAACTTGGTTCTATCTGGTTAATGGATACATGTATTTGTTACCATTACAATCCACGGTTAGCCCAACAACAAGGCAACACACGCCGAATAGAAGGTGAATTTCTAAAACAGCCGCAACATGTTCAAACACTACATATTTATTCTATAAGGCAGAGTACAAAAGCCGGATTTGTAAACCAGGATGTGAGCTATCCAAATAGTACATATATCTTACATGAGATATATACTCAATTTCTATTTTTGTGACATGTTGTATCATCATCAACACTGAAATAGTGTTCTTTCACACGAAGGACCCATGCATTTTGCAAAGCAATTATCGCCAAGCTGCTAATACAACGATTGTTTGGTAAGTCCATACCTTAGCAGAAACAGATTCGCAACACCAACATATAATAGACAGAACATCCCTTGATTAGCAAATGTGAAATGTGAGTGTCCAAACCAATTGAAGCTGCAATTGCGTAAACCGGAATGAGCATTAGTGTCACACCATATATACGGGAAGAGTAAATATTTTCCCGATCCGAAATAGCAATGCTACTATGCTAGACAAATGTAGTCTTTGCATGTCCAAAAGCATCCCAAGTGATTTTGTTAGAGATCGACATAAAGCACAGATATTTTCCTATGTGAATCATTTGTGTTACTAAAAGCATCACCAAATGGAATAGAAAATTCAGAAGGTGTTATTAATAACAAACAAAAGAGGAAAACATTGCAATTAATTTCTGAGCTAGAACGAAGGCAAAAATGGAATAGGAAACATCACCAAATGACGGTTACCAAGCTTACCGGACAAAAATCCATGTGGGAATCACTCTGTCTTCCCTAATGCCTCGTCGCATTTTGGAGTTCTTTAAATGGGATCCAATGCTTCACGCTGTTAACTATCTATGCCCCGCAAAACAACTGTATTTAGCAAATCATATAGGGGAAAAATCAATATTACAGCCAGCCTCATAAGTCACGAATGCAAATCATATTTCAAATAATGTCTCAGTATACTTTAAAACTGAAATGTGTTACACATCTAGGTGACCAGCGCCAAGTAAAATAAAAAGAGCCGACTCATGCTCAATTCAAAACGCACCTCATGTGAGTGACTTTTGCACGTCTTTGCTTCGAGATGAGCTGGTTTTCGGGAAACAAGAGCCACACTTTCCTCCTCATGAATAATCTTTTCCCCATTTGAGCTGTATATTTCTCGATATATCCAGTTCATCCCTGAGATAAATTTTGGGGAAAAAATTAGAGATGCTATGTATTGCTCTAAACAACAACAATACAAAGGCAGACATCAAAAGATAAATGGTGCATCGCGAAATAGATGGCTCATAACTATGTAATCAAACAAGATATATATTGATTAATGCATCTATATGTCGCAGAATGCTTGTACCTTATGATGTGCAACCATGTGATCCTGAATTAGGCATTTCTTTTGATCGACAACAGTGAAAAATTAACCTCATGCTTCTACGCTCGAATCCACGGTGAACGGGGAGGCACCGGTTCACGAGAACACTCAAGCCCGCGAGGCACCGCTCGTCGATCAAATGCCAACAGAGTGCAGCAACAGGGGAGCCACCATACATGATGCTCCTCTAGCACGGGCAACTAACAAAAAGAGAGAAGGCAACCAAAGAAGCTTAGAAGAGAATGGGATGAAGTGCCACAATGGAGGCCAGATCCACCCTCCCATTCACTCAAAAATAGGCACGACACATACATGCATATGCATGGATCCTCACATGGGTCAGCGCCGCCCCGTCGCGCCGAGGGCCGCCGTCGCCCAGCGGCTCGCTGCGTCGGGATGGCGCCTGAGCCGCGGCCGCACGCATGAACGCCTCGTAGGTGCGGCACGCGGCTCCTCCAAGGTCCTTCGTAGGTCCAGCAAGGTCCACCGTAGCTCCTCCACACCACGCATCTGGCGCCCCGTTGAACCCACCTCCGCACATGCTCCCGCTGGCGCGCCCGCCGTACCCTAAGTGCCTTGCCACGAGCGGAAACCGAGAGGACGCCACTAGGCCCGATTCGGTGGGGAACGAACGGATCCGAACATGGAGGCCTTTGATCCGGTCGTGGAGGGCCCGGATCAACCCCTTAAAGGGTGACCACAGCACAAACCGACGGTTCACCCCATCACCGCAAGTGAAGGAAAGGAGGAGCAAGGGAGAGGGCCTTCACCGGGCCACTCAAGCCGAGTCCTCGCCATTCGTGAGCCCTTGGCGTGGGGCTTGCTCACTGGGGGCACCGGGCGGCCTACGCGCCGGAACCGCCCGTGTCCACGGCCTCCACGCCGGCGCCGGGTGTGGAGGGCACTCCGCCGGCCGCGCCGAGGTGCGCGGCCCGCACCCGCGACATGGGGCGGGCGGGCGGCCGCCGGGGGCGCCATGGCCGCCCTCACCTTTTGCCTATCAGGAGAGAGAGTGAGGACATCGGGAGAGAGAGAGAGAGAGAGCAGGGACGGAGGGTGGAGAAGAGGAAAAAGCGGGGTGCGGCCCCGCCCGCACGGAGCCTTTCCGTCACGGACCCCCCTCGATCCGCCGCGTGGCACGAAACCCATCGAGCCACGCAGCGTGGTCTCAATCACGGTAGCTCTCCTATGCGAGGGGATGAGCCGGCGGGCATGCGCCGCTAGCGCCGCGACGCACAACGGAAGGGGCGCGGCGGCCTGGGACTCGCGAGCCAATGAGAAGAGGCCATATGGGGGCTCAGTCCCGCACCCAATTTTTTTTTCCGAGAAAAGGTAGATATTTTTCACCAAACCAATAAGACCAACAACAGATTAGGGGCGTACAGATGCCAAGAGGAGACTGGCCATCGTCCGATGTTCATCCGCGCTGTAAAATAATTTTACTACCGTGGCCACCCTGAGGCCGGCGCTTGGCCTAGCGTTATAATATCTTTAAATTTCATGCATATTGACCCGTTTGTAGCAATGCTAATATGTACCGCCTTGAACACTGCTACTATCGTACAAATAAATGATTTCGTGATATGGTGACAGAACTGCCGTGTTTGATACCCCCTCCTAAAAATTAGACCCGCCACATCGAATGTTTGATACTAATTAGGAGTATTAAACGTAGATTACTGACAAAAATCGATTCCATAACTCCTAGATTAATTTTGAGAGACGAATCTAACGAGTCCTAATTACTCCATGATTAGCGACTGTGATGCTACACTAAAATATGTGCTAATCATGGATTAATTAGTTTTAATAGATTTGTCTCAGAATTATCTCTACGTTCCTGCAATTAGTTTTACTAGGAAATATGCCCGTGCGTTGCAACGGATTCTGGCGAGTGTCCAGGCAAACGATCGCACGGACTCGCTCACGATCGTTTTTGCCCTGTTGCACGGCTCGTATTTTCCTTGGCTCCATGTGTCGCACCATGTGTCGCAGGCTCCGCTGGTGTTGTCGCCGAGCCTGACCTCTGCCAGGATGCACATACGCGCACTACGGCGTTCCAGGGGCACGCGGCCATGCCGCGTCGACCACGTTGCACGCCTGCCGCTGTTCTATTCGATCTCAAAGAGGACGTAGTGGCTCCACTCGGACGACGCCTTGTTGTCGTCTCCACGAGCGACGCCGCCCGCCTCGCTCGGGCACGCGACTCCTAAAAAAGCTCCATCCGGTCTGAGAATGAAATCACGAGCAGCGGCGAGCCGACAACGACGGCAAGCAAATTAAGCATCACTTACGGCCTCGAGGAGCATTTTGATCTCCAACTTCGGGACGGGCTGGCCGTTGATGTGGAGTCCCTCCATGAGCTGAGCTCCTCCATTGTGTGAGGTTGCTGTTGTGGTGCTTGTCTATGAGGTGTGGAACATCTGCACGCTTGTCGAGCTCCTCCACGGGCAGGTTCCGCGCCACCACGCCCAGCGCCTTCTTCTTGAACTTGTTCGTGGTGGAGAACTGCTGCCCGTGCATTGCACCGGGACGTACAATTTATTGTATAGTACTCATGCAAATATTAAGGTTGTTTGACTGATTTTTTTTGCGGTCGATAAGCCGGCTGATGTTGTTTTGTTATGAGAGAACAACAATGTATATTAACTGAGGTTGACTGATAAATCGGGCTGTTAAGTTCAAGGGAACTTGTTTTTTCCTTCTAAAACAAAAAAACACACAGATATTTAGAACATAAATATATAATAACTATAAGTTTTAATATCATTACGTTAGTATAGTTAAAATCGAGCTCCGCCATTTTTGAGGACCTACAAAAATCTGTAAATTTAATCTCTAATTAATTAAAGCTAACAAGAGTTAGCTCCCGTTGATATTGAAAGAGGAGTTTGTTTTCCTTCGGTTTATGTTTTTCGGATGTATTGCCGGGGCAGAGAGAATTTGTTTTCTCCGATGCCGAACGGTAGAGGGCGGCTTCAACAGAAGACTGAGGGTGCACGACGTGCCTGCCGCACCCGCGTGCGCCGCGCGTCACGTGGTCAACTAATCTTTTTTTTTTTTTTTTTTTTTTTTTTTTTTTTTTTTTTTTTTGAGAACACGCACCTGTATTACTTAGTTAAGACAAGTACACAACGACATACAGGTACATATACACAGGAACAGAGACAGCTGTCGTGACACACGTCATCAGACGCCACCATCTTCCCTCGCCGGCGCCGGGAACGCCCGCCGCCACCCAGATCCGGAGGTCCACCGTCACTTGAAAGCTTTATCGGGCCGCAAGATTTGCTCGACCCGAAGATCGAGACAACATCATCTCTTAACGAACGTCGGCCGGGGACCTGCCCCAGGTACCTCCGAACTCGAACCGAGCTGCACCATCGACGAATGCCGACAAACGGAGCTCGACCCGCTCTCCCGCCAACCACCAAGCCAAGAGCCACCACTGTACCTGTGACACTCCTAATAAGATCTCCGATACCTCCGTTGACACCGAGCGCAGCGTCGCCGGGCCAGAAGAGGCCTCAAGAGACCCTATGCGCCGTCGCCGCCCGCCCATAGCGACGCCACCGGGGAAGATCGCCGCGGCGAATCCACGCGCCCTCCCGGCAAACCTTGGAAAAAGAGGAGCTCACAAGCCTAGCGGCGGCCGTGTCGGCAGCAAACCGCCACCGCCGGGCAATAGAGCACTTTATTCGCCTCACGCCGCCGGCGCCCGCGATAGGCCGGGAAACCCCGAGATGGTTGAGGGTCAACCTCGAAAAGAGCTCGAACAGTCCTCATCACATCGCCACCGCCGCCCACGGAAGCCGCCAAAACGGAAGGACGTTGTCGCTCTCCAAGAGAAGAAGACGGCCGAAGTCGACGGCCGACCGCAGCAGCCTGGCTCTCCCGCCCCAGCGCCGTTGCCAGCCACGCCGCCGCCGCCATAGCACCGGCAAAGCAGCAGAGCGGGTGAGCGAGGACGTGGCCCACCGGGAGCGGCAGCGCTGCTCAAAGAAAAGCAGCCGCGCCACCGCCCGCAGCGGGACCCGCTTCGCCACCCGCCCGGGAAGCCCCCAGCCAAAAACCGCCGCCGTCGAACCTAACCTACACCTATACATAGCCCTGCCGAGGAGCCGGGCTCCCCTCTCAACCCCGGAGAGCCCCGAGGGCCGCCAGAGGAGAGGAGGAGGGCGGATCGACGAAGCAGAGGCAGGTCGCCCTCGAAATCGCCGGCGCTACTGTAGCAAGGGGAAAAACTGAGAGAGGTCGAGAAGACTCACGTGGTCAACTAATCGAACTCGGGAGGGCCCTCTGCTGGGCCGCATTTCCTGGGCCTCCCATAGCCGGCACATAGTTTTTTTTTTTCTTTTCCTTTTTATTCTATGTATGAATACGTACTAACGTTGGCTTTTCGTATTTTCACACGACTTGTATTTTGATCGGACTCATAGGCAGACGGAAATTTTGGTCAAGAAATTTCCTCTCTTTATTAGTAGGTATAGATAATTAGCTATTGTTTACTTCTCTTAAATATTCGATGAAATAGACCTAAAAATTAGTACTAAACATCCAAACAGGACCTAGTCATATGAGCCGTTGTTTAGATCTCATGTAATGTGATGTGTAGATCTGTGGAGTTTGGGATTTTTAACTTTTTGTCATCACTACTACATATTTGATTAACCGTTGTTTTTTTGGATTAACCGCTAAGGTTACGGTTAATCAGTTGATTAACCATTGCGTTTTTTGACCGCAATGGTTAATAGCAATAACCATTGCGGTTATTTAACAAAAACCGTAACGGTTAATAGGCGTTAACCGTTGCGGTTATTTAACAAAAAAACCGCAACGGTTAATCCCATTAACCGCTTATATTCCCGCAACGGTTAATCCCATTAACCGCTTTTTTGTTAAATAATCCGCAACGGTTAATAATTTTCGAATAATAAAAAAATAAATCAAAAATATTATAAAATTATTAATTATGGTACACCACAGAATACAATAATAAAAATAAGAGAATTTAGACAAATCTTGAACATGCATCGTATTTGGATATTCAAATCACATGTTTCGATCGAACACTTAGTTAAAGTTACAAACCCCACATATGAGTTTAATAACTTACAAACACACCCTCGGTCGCGATTCTAAAGTTTAAGTTACAAATATCTAGAGAGTCGACATCTAAAGGGCCACCCCACCGATAGTCGGTCATGTTCAACTTATTCCTCCAGTCGCGTAGTTCCCATAATTTGTCATCTAAAGCAAGCGGGGAAGAAGAGGGTTGGTGGTGTATTTATAAGCCACGGACTTAACCGTTCGCGAGTTATTTAACAAAAACCGCAACGGTTGCGGGTTATTTAACAAAAATTAACCGTTGCGGTTTTTTTGCCTTGCCGGGGGTGATCGGGCTCGATTAACCGTTGCGGTTTTCTAAATAACCATAACTGTAAATATTTTAGAAGTGCAATGTAAAATCAAATATGTAGTAGTGCATCCTTACGAAGGCCAATCTTTCGATTACCATCTTTAGACGAGCCACTACGGATTTGCCCTAGAAAACATTATCACCCATATGTTTTGCCATTTTGTTGATGTGGCAAGCCGGTGGGCGTGTCAGTGTGGCAGCGAGTCTGAGAGCCCCAACTTAGCACCGGAAAAGACCTATTTGCCCCTGTTGTTTCTCTTCCTCTATTCTCTGACGCGTGGGTCCCACTTGTCAGCTTCATCTTAACCTCCGGGCCATCACCGCTGTACGCCAGCACGAGAGGTGAGTGGTGCCGGTGCACGAAGCCAGGGGCCTACGGCCAGCCGGTGGAGGGGAAAGGGCGGCTGTGAGCTCGCCGAGTCCGGGCACGTCGGCGAGGGTGAGCTCGTAGTGGCCGAGCGCCTCGAGCGAGCGCAGGCGAGCAGAGCGCGTGAGGAAGCACTCCTGGGGTCCACATGGTGCAGCTGGAGGAGGCAGGCTGCGCGTTTCTGTGGAAGATGGCACGGTCGGGGTGGCCGCGCGGGGCGAGGCGGAGCGCCTCCTCGAGCTCGTGCGCGCGGTGCAAGAAGCACGCCGGCGTCCACCACCTACGAGGGCGGCGTCGCCTTTAGCTCAGTCGAGGCGGCCAGCTCCTATGTTCCGTCCACGTGTGCGTTCGAGCGGGCCACGGAGCTCGACGTGCCATGCCTGAGTTCGCCGAGTTGACCGCCTCCCGGTGCCCAGCCAGCGCGCGAGCACAGGCCGCCGCGGCAGGCGCCTGTCCCGGCGAGGCCGCCCTAGGCGCCCACGAGCTGCAGCCAGCAGTCGCTCGCCACGCCGAATTGCCAGCCGCGACGCTGCCCCGTTGCCCGTGCTATCTGAACCATCTTGCTTGCTGCTCGGACAAGCAGGATGGAGGAATTGCTCCGGCGAGCAGAACGAATGAGAAGAGATGCATCTGCATCTGTCGATCTGTCCACGAGCAGAACGAAGGACATAAGAGACGAGAGCGGCCGGTTCTGCTAGCTTAGCCAGCTAGCTAACTGCTGATGAGTGTGTGTCTGTGCACGCGGTGCTCGGTTGGTGGTTGGCCTCGCCTGCGTTCGCGTGGTGAGGACCGAAGGTTGAAGATGAAGCGACAAGTGGGACCCACGCGTCAGCGACGACGGGAGGAGGAGAAACAACTGGGGCAAATAGGTCTTTTCCGTGCCAAAGTTGGGGCTCCTAGGCTCGCTGCCACGCCGATCTGGCTTGCCACATCGTAAAAATGGTAAAAATGTATTGGTACCACTATTTTGTGGGGCAAATCCATGGTGGAAGAGAATAAAACTGTATTGGTACCCTCTAGTAGGCTTTATTTCCGTTCAATATATGTGTGGTGCCTGATGGTATATGACACGTACTATATATATATATATATATATATACTCCCTCCGTCCCATAAAAGAGTTCTTTATAGGGTGTGTGTTGGTTAAACTTTATCAAATTTTGACTAGGTTTGTAGAAAAATACATGCAATATTTGTATCTTTAAATAAGTTTATTATGTAAGTATATTCAAAGATCTATCCAATAATACTAATTATGTATCATAAATATTAATATTTTTTATTATATATATTTGATCAAAGTTGAATAGTATTAACTTTTTTTGGAAGCAAGAATGATTTATTTTTTTTTTTGGACGGAGGGAGTATACGAGAAGCGCACTAGTAGGCGCACTACTAGCTATTTATCAAACGTGCTAGTAGTGCAAAAAAAAAAGTTTCATACAGGTCAACAGCAACATTCTAGGAGTATTATTAGCGATCGGCCGGCCTAATAAGCTACCGCGATATGATAACACAAGTAATAAAGATTATCATGACAACGACTGTCATGTCGTCCTCGACTCCTGTATAGCTAGCTTAGATTTGTCACTTGGATATGATGATGATGTTTCCTAACTCCCAACGTTTATGTATCCATTCATCATGAACCAAGCGCATGCGTTGGGAGATGCTCATTGTGTACGTGTCTTCAATTCGTTGTCCTGTGTGGCGCATGCATGCTAGGTTTTTTTTTTTCCCACTACGGACCTATATATAGCTAATATATATATAGGCGTCCGAGCTCGTCGTCGTCGTAGTACGTACGCAGATCGAGCACTCATGTACGTACCGCCTGCTTTGCTTTCCCGGCCTGAAAGTGACTGATGAATTCACATTCAGATATCGATCGATCTGTTGCGCCCAACCAGAAGCATGCATCTTGACTTCTTGAGCGTTAGTTGGTTCTGTGCGTAGACTGGACAAATAAAAGTTCTTTTTTAGTTTTTCTTCCCATCGTTGTTGTTCAGCTACGACTGTATTAATTATTTGCGAGGTCTTTATTAGCCGGCCGGCTTGTACGTTAGGAATGTGAATACTGCATGCAGATCTAGAACAAAAGCATGATGCGTTGTCAGAAAAACTGTTGGCACAGATCGATTGGTGGTCATGTGAGTTGTTCTTGGCCAGCGCCAGGGGCGTATACAACCAAAGTCATATATATACATGCATGTATGTGTGCATAAGTGCAGTTACAGCATATGTACTTACTAACAGTTACCCGACGCTAGTTCGTCGTTGTGCCAACGGAATTTGTTCGCTATCTAGAATACACAGCTAGCTAGTCTGGGCGCGTTTGCGACCCTGCACGCGGCTGGCCTGGCTAGCCCAACCAGCCCAGGCCTGGGCAGGCCTGCCCCAATTGGTGCAAGTCACCTTGTTTGTGTCCCCTGGACCAGCATAGCCCGGCTCGAGCAAGATTGTGTTTGCGATCCAAAGACTCACGGGGCTGAGAGGTTAACCGTCACCAACTGCCAAGCCCGTGAGATTGTGTTTGGCAGCTGGCTCTGCCTCGGCCTGGCCCATAGCCATGCAACAAAAAAAAAAAAACACCTTCATCAATAGAGAAGGATCCAAACAGTTTAAATGAAGAAGAACAACATTTGCTAATAAAAGGTCTAGGCCTAAGACTCAAATTAGTTATTCAATACATTACATTGTCGGCTACTTTGCATAATCAAAGCAACAAAATAAGAACAGCAGCACAATGAACAGAGTTGCATCCCAGCTGACAAAGCAAAAGCAAAAGCAGTTGTAGCCAACTAATGCATCCATCAATTGTGTCATCATCGGCCTAATGGAGAGAACAAGATTGAGTTGAAGTTTGAGTTGACCCAAAAATAAAGGAAAGGCCTCCAAGACACCTGCACTAGTTGACATCATCACGTTTCAGCTTGGAACCGAACATAATGAACACAACGAGCAGAAGCACCAGGAGTAAGAGGCTAATACCAGCAATTAACAAGCATTGTCCTTTATTAACCACCGCTGAGGCGCATCCACCAGCAGTGGTTGTTCCTCACCTTGAATGAAATGCAAATATGATGCTTCGCCTAATCTCTTGTTGCAAAGCTCTTGTGGCAGTTCTTTGGAAAGCCACACACTTGAGCATTGCATTTTGCCCAACTATCATACACCCCAGGTACCTTGCCATGGTAGACCACATACCAAGCCATCTATGCCTTTACAATAACAACAAAGGATGTGGTATGAGATTATAAGAAATGTACTAACAATGTAATAAATTTGCCTCGGACTTAATTGCCATTTTATGTCATCTCGTTAACTTGGAGCATAAGGGACATAGCGGGGAAGCCAACCGGGACAGATTACAATGTCAAGAAGGCCATGAAACCATGAGAGACATCCAGCCCAGCCATCAAGTCATCTTTGGTGGACAACAGTTGCATTGGGCATGGATGTCTCCCATGGTTCGATGACAATCATGACAACATGGTAGAAATAACATAGGTTTCAGCATATGCCCAGTACCTCACAAGTTAAAGATCATCCAACTTTCCACAGACTTTCAATTGTGTCATCATAGGCATTGAGGTAACAAAAAACATCGCCTTCCACAAACAACTCCACTAAAAGGAGTGTGTGATGTAACCTTGCACAAACTCCAAACAACAGCTGCACTAGCTTGATGCCTATTGTTTAAAGGTTTGTGAAAGATTACATCACACCCTCAACCAAGGGAGAAGAACATAATATTGGCCTCAGCTTTTTCATGGTGTTAGATTTAGTCATTGATTGTAATCACTGGTGGATGCCAACAACAAAAAATAGAAAGCAAACAACAACAGAATTGAAAAAGCAGAAAACTTGCAAGCCTGCCAATCAACACTTGTGCTCCCATTGTTGCACTCACGCCATCAATCATCATCAATGTTGTTGCAAAGCAAAGGCATGTGAACAAAGTGTCGATGACAAGCATGGAAAACATCGGAAGACAAATGATCAAGAACACAACAAAAAGGGCATCCACCTCATGTTTTATGTCGCATCATTGGCCATCAATTTCCCCAAGACTTGCACCAACAAATGTAAACCAGATATGAGCAAACAAAGAACTTATAAGTAATGAACAAATGATAAGAAAAACTTAAATATTCAAATAGATGTAGCCAACAGAGGCCACAATAAGGTTTTACAACAACTTGTTCAGCCCAACAACCAAGGGCTCAAATGGTGCCTACATAGCCTATTGTTAGCCATCCTCCCAGGCAAACTAAACCAAAAGTCAGGTGTCACTAGATCAACCTTCCCGCACAAAAAGGTCCACAACAAACAAGTACCACCAGTAGTCAAAAGAAGAGAAGGTGGGTGAGGGGGGTGGAGGAACTATATATCTCAACCAACCCCCCTCCCCATCCATGTGCTATCATGTAGTGCACCACCTACATGAAATAGTTCTTGGCTAAGAAGGTCCGCGACCAAATGGTCCTATAGGCATCACTCATGTTCACAAAGCCCCTTCCTTGGGCCTTGTTGTCTAGGAGGAAGGTGTAGGCAACAATAAGGGCCTCCTCGAGAAGCCCTGGCATCTCCATCACAAAGAAGGTAAAGATTGGCATCAACATGGGTAGGTCCAATCTCCCTAAGAGCATTAGCCACATTGTTGACAAAGATCGACATGTTGGTCAACATGATAATCTCCTCCTTAGAGAAAGTCCCTCTCTTCCTCTTCCCACCAAAGAACCGAGGAGGGCTGATAATCTATGGCCTTGCTACCCTCTGCCGGGTGGGGGGGAGCTTTATCGCCCGAGCTAGGGGCTTGTGGAGTACCCCTCATCCTTCCCAACAACAAGGTGCTATCGGCCTAGGTTCGCCCTAAGGCTTCACCTGCACTCCAAGTGCAAACTTCCCAAAGGGCGAGCATTGCCAAATATGGCCTCCATCTCACCGTAGAACCTAATTGGGGTGTTTAGGTACTCAGCATCTTTAGGATGGTCCCGCAGCTAGGTTAGCAAAGAAGGTTTAGACAGTACAAATACTACGTGTATGCAAGGTATGCAGGACACTAAATGGATGCAATTTGCAACCTTGATGTGCCCAAGGTAGTGGTCATTGTCAAGCATGATGGCATTGTGTTCGGTCATCCCAAAGTGCACCACTAAGGTCCTTGAGTTTGGACACCTTTCCGCCATTTCTCGCCTCCATTTCCTAAGGTGGTTCTACACTTGAGTTGGGGTGACAATCCGCCCACACTAGTCCTTAAGGGCTCGCCACCTTGTTCACATCCTTGTCTTTGAAGATCTTGTCGCCTGCCGCCATCACTCACCATAGCAGCCATCCTCCTAAGAACAAAGCCACTATCGTTGTTGGTCCACCTCATAGCCCTACCAAGCACCAAGCCCGGCGGCAAGAGCAGCTACCTCAACATCGCCAGCTAGGATCAAGCACTACCGAGCAAAGACTATCGCTTACAACCGGAGCAAAGCACCATGGCTAGCTACAACAGAGCAACACCGATTGCCGGCTACAACAAGAAAGCACCACTAGACCCACCACTAATCATCTCCCTCAAGCACAACATCAGAAGAACAAACCCTTGACCACCAATGGGGACGGAAGCCATAGTGATACGGTGTGCATGAATGAGAGTAGATAACAAGACCCCAATTAAATAAACATTCGAGAAAATACGTAAAAATCATGTGCTTGATCAAATAAACATCAGAATGCATAAGCATCAAATAAACATGGTCTCGGCCTTGTCCAACACAATATTACATCATCATCAAATAAACATGAGTTCCATAGCAGGATCAAATAAACAAGGTCTCAAATCCTATTGTTTCCCCTCCCAGCCCACATTGCATCACAGATGGCATCCCTCTTTGCAGCCATGTCAATGGAGTCTTGGTCAAGATGTGCAGGTGGCAAGTCAAGTGGTTATGGTGGTGCACCAGTGAAACCAGCCTCAGCGGGCACTATGTCATCAATGCCAAAGCCTATGATCCAGTTGTGTAAAATTGCACAAGCCACAACTAGCTTAACTTGTGTTCTCAGTACTTGTGGAAGGGCTTGTTGTCCAAGATCCTAAACCTCGGCTTCAGTGCACCTATAGCCCTCTCCACGGTCACTCTAAGTGAAGAGTGCCTTAGGTTGAAGAGCTCCCCGGCATTGAGGGTATGTTCCCCGACCATACTCAGACAAATGGTACCTCACCCCCAGTAGGGTGGTAGCAGCCAGTGCTTGCATGCATACCCTGCACTCTACCAATTAAGTAGAATTTACCTACAATTGGACATCTCCATCGTGAGTGTGTGTGGTATGGTCTAGTGAATGTAACATTGAGTTTGTGGTTTGTGCAAGTACCTTTCGGGCAATGTCAACCCATCATCCCTCTCGATGGCATCTACCAAGACAAGAGCATCATGGGCGTAACCCTCCCCGGCCGGCAAGGACATAGGTAAATAGAAGGTCACAATTCACAGCTACCATCACATTTTGAGTGGGGTCCTTTTTCCTACCCCCTCGGGAAAACTTGTTGGCTGCGCCTTGGTACCCTTTGCCAGAAATGTGTCCCATCTATGAAGCCAATGCAGTCCTAAAATAAATATGTAAGTTATTTGGCCCCGTGGTTTTCAACTTATGAATTCAGTGGTAAAGTTTTACCTTAAGGTATGCATTCCACCTTGGGCTTCCAAGGATCTTTGGGTGAGTGGATGCGGTAGGAGGTTTGATCAATTCACTCCTAAGCTCACCAACAGCATACAAAACCTGGTGGAAGTGTTTGTGCACAGTTTGGATGGACCTCCTAAAAGATTGGTGGACAACTCGAATCTTTGGTTGTGCCCTACAACATGCAAGAACATGGCCACCGCTTCCTCTACGCACACCCCTCCCTATCGGTGACCAGACTCCTCTGCCTAAATGTTTTCACCAACTCAAAAAAAGGAGCTCTTTTCATCCTAATCATGGATATGCACTCTGTGTCAGTGGAGTGGTAAATCATTTTCAGTGTTCTTAGTCTCATACGCTCATTCTCATCCCTAATCGGTGCAAGTGCAACCGGGTCGAGGCAGGTGTATCAGTTCGTGGGTTTTTCTTTTGAGTCTAGTTGATACAAAGGAAACCATAACAACAAATCCAAAGTACTGCGCCTACAAAGAATGTCACGGCTCATCGAGGGATCCATCTACAACCATGTCACATACAAAAGTAATACAGTTCATCGACTCGCTAGGCATCAACATGGTTATGTGATGAATCAATAAAGAAAATAGCACGGCTGCATCATGCATTGATGCCTCCAAGGCTACAAAAGGACCACATCATCGACCACGGATCATAACAAAAGGACAACATCATCGACCCACGGAACAAGATCATCCACGTAAGAACCCTAACAAGTGAACAACATCAAGTACCAAACCCTACTCATGGCAAATCCGGGCAAAATAGAAGAGGGAGAGGGAAGGGTTGTCCATTTCACCTTGCCGCCGAGGTAGTACAGCCGGAGGAGAGGATGAAGATCCGCAAGTTGAGGAAGCAGATCCGAAGTAGAGGAAGAAGACGGGGACGGAGAAGAGGATGAACACCACCGCCACCGAAAGTACCACCAACACCGGCGATGGAAGCGGTGGACGGAGGGGTACACCGAGCTACCCGCCGCCACGCACACGACCTCACCGCATGGCCCTCAACAAGGAGGAAGAAGGTGACCGTGAGCGAGGAGAGGAGGAAGGAGAGCAATGGCGACCGGGAGGTAATTTATAGGCGAGAGGATTGGGGAAAGCGCGACACGATTTGGCTTCCCGCGCTGCAAGCGACGACGGAAGTTTCACCGTCCCGCGCGCCACCACCCGCCCGCTACCGAAATCGCCTCGCTGGCGCCGCGCTTGAGCCGAGCTCGGGAGAAACGAACCCTAGCCGCGTTTCTCCGGGGCCAGCGGCGGGCGTTTTTTTTTGCTCTCGCGTAGCCGGACTCAACGGGCCAAGGCCCCAAACAAGGCCGCTGCGCCCCACGGGCGCAGCAAGGCCCAGCCGGGGCCACCCGCAAACGCGCCCTATATATTCCTTGCCTGCCCTGTCTCTCAGTCCGCTCTTCTTCATGCTGGAGAGGCCAGCACACACATGACGCCGATGATGCATGCATGCATGCATGGGTCCGGCCGGCCGGACAAGCTTTTACTTGGGTGCATGCATGGTGTGTTAGTTGCTGCATGCATGTGATTGGGCATCGGCTCGCTGCGCCCCACCCCACCCCCCCGCGCCATGTTTACATGCACGATAGCTATCCTGTAGACTATAGTACCTGTACTGTCTGTAATGTAAGCGATGATGATACATAATAATAATAATTTATGTGGGTGTCAAGGTGTACGTGTCCCGCGCGCGCCGCTGCATGCATGAAACACCAAGCGTGTCGAGCATGCATGTGCTACGTGCATGCACGGCGGGGCCGGGCCGGAACAGAGTAAGCGCGGGCCGCGCGGGACAGACAGGTGGCCGTCGCGTTCGCATACACCTCATTATCGATCGATCGGTCAAATTTACTCATAACAAGTAGTATTAATATCTTGATATAAATTTAGTCAAACTTCTAAATATATACATATATGTTATGGAAATATATCCAATTCCAAATGTAGCTAGTCATACTTGTTTAGTATAAGTTGTAGTCAAACTTATGATAGTTTGATTAAGAACTGTCCTAAAACTAATTCAGGGACTACGGATGCACCCGCCTCGGTGCTGGATCCGCCCCTGGATGCACAGCGACCTATAATCCATCCCAATGCATCGATTCGGACACGAAATTATTCATTTGGTGCACGTATATATGCTGTAATTTTCCTTGTTCTAGCTGCCATTATATACCGGAATATATCATCTAGAATAGATTCGGACATGTGTACTATGGGTAACAATTATGCAAAGGATGTAAAAGGGATATACTGTCACTAAAGAGTTTGATGCTTGTCTGAATCAAATTAGCTTGCATATTCTTCACACCACACCACATCACACCAAAAAAAAGAAAAAGAAAAAGAAAAAAAAACTCGCATGTGCCGGCAGAGAGGATGGATCGATAATACAGTACTTGTTCTGCAGCAGCATATATCTCTCAACCTTGCACCATTGCTCTGAACTTAATTTAGCGTCGCATCTTAGCCAAAAATAATTCAGGACCAATTGCCAACTAGATCATTCAAGTCCCTAGGTCAGTAAGAATCTTTTTATGAGTTCAAGTGGTTTAGTGGACTAAGTAATAGACTTTAGGCCTAATAATCTTCATTATATATACATGGGCTAGCTATACAGTAATTAGATCGAGAAGTCGAATGCCGAGTAACCCAGGCAGACCTCAACACTATCCCGGTTAGGCTTGACCCGCTCCCCTCCCCCCGGCGTCCCCCCCAACGGCGACTCGGGCGCCCATGCCGCTGCCGCCCAGAGCCCCTCCCCTCCCCATCTCCGACCGCCGTCGCCGCCCTTACTGCGGCGGTGGCGGCGCCGCCCTAGTGACTCCACAAAGGGGGCCGCGTGCCTCCTTTGCCTCCCCACCTTCTCCCCTCCTCGTTCCCCCTCCATCCCAACCCGCCCCCGGCTAGGCGGCCATGGCGGCGCCGGCGGACCCGGCCCCGGCGGCGGATTTCGCCACGGCGCCCGCCCCCGCCCCCCTGGCGTCCAGGATCGGTCTCCTCCCCAAAGCGTTGGTCGGGGCGCCAGGTGTGGCGGCCATGGCGACACCGGAGATTCGGCGCCTTTGGTCTCTCCATGGCGGCGCGCGGCCGCGGCCTCTCCTTCCGGCCGGATTTGGGCCCCCGTGCCCCGTGATCGACGTTTCGCGGCGCTCTGGTGGCTCGGGCGTCGTTGGCGGCCAGAGCGGGGGGCCATGGTGGGTCGGTGTAACACCCCCGGTGTTACTATTACTAAAATGTGACATGTCATCATGATCATTGCAAAGCATACATGTTTAGCCCACCATGTGTTGCATTGAACTAAAATAAGTTTATTTTATGTTTGGTTACGTTGTCGGTCGAAAAAGACGCGAAAAGAATCAAAATCGAAAGTTACCCCCTCTGCCGGAAACCCTAATTTCTAAACCCTTTTTACCCCCTTTTCAATAATTCAAAATATAAGCAAAATTTGGCAAAGCTTCCAAAAGATAGTTTGTAGATCTTTTTCTTGATGAACAAAAGATATGTACAAAGTTTTTCAAGTTTTTGTGTAATTTTAAAAGTAATTTTGAATTCAAATTTATTCCTTTTTGACCCCATTTCAAAAAGTCCTTTTGGAGGCCGAATTTGAAAATGTTCCAATTATGAAATTTGTAGAGCTTGAAAAGTTGAGCAAATTTCATTCTTGGAGATTTTTGAGTTCAGTTCAAATTTTGGGAGAATTTGGACAAAAACCGAGTAGCTAGGGTTAGCTACTGATAACCCGACCTCTCTTCTCTTGCCACCGCGGGGTCAAGCTTCACGCCGCCGTCCACCGCCGAAGTTTTCATGAAAACCGACCAGGTGAGGAGCTTCGCGAGGTCGCTATCCACCTGGTCCGCCCTCCCTCTTCTACAAATAGGTCGCCGTCGCCGCCGCGTTTTTCCTCTTTTCTTCTTCCACCGCCTCGGCAACCACCTCCGCCTCCGTGCCATTGCCATTGCCGCCGCCGCCGAGCTCCAATCCACCAAATCGATCTTGCCATCTGAATCGCAACCGTTGCGCGTCGTTTTGAGCCCGCTCGCACCATTTCTCGTAGCGGGAAGAACCCCGCGCCGCCTTCTTCTCCAAGGACGGCAGGGCGGCGCCACCAGCGCACCACCTCGCCGTCGTCGGCCGGTTACGGTGAGCTACAAGGAAAACCGGCTAGTGCTTTAGCGTCGCGCCAATGCTGTGGTCGCGTGATGCGCTCGGCGGTTTCGGTGTCTTTCCGGGCAGAGCCGCGAACGCCGTTGTCACCGCCGAAGAGAGCGCGCCGTCGTCGTTGTCACCACCGTCCGCCCACCTCCGTTCATCGCCGACCCAACCACCTTGCCATTCGAGCCCGCGGTGAGCTCACGGTCGTCACGTGTGTGCCCTTGGATTTGGTCCATTTCAGCGCCGTAGCCGCCCGGCAGCTTGCATGCCCGGCGAGCCTTGTCCGCCCGTCCGCGGCGCCGTGGGCATGTCCGATAGGGACGGTTTAGGTTTGTTTGAGTGAGGGGAAGTGGTCGCCGAAGTCTTGGAAATGTTAGTGTGCTCGTCTTCGCCGGAAAAGCTCCCGGTGGCGTCTCTTGCCGCCTTGCCGCGCCAAGGCGCCAAGGCCGCCGGCGGCGTGCTCAGAAACCGTTTGCCGCCGCATCGGTGGCTTAGAATGATGCGCGGTGTTGTGGCCGAGTCGATAGGTCCAAGCCTTGCCGCCGGGGGACCTCGCCCGTCGGGCGAAGTTATCGCCGATCAACTCCGCGCCGGCTTTGTTCCGCCGGGGCGTTGTAGATGGCACCGGGGCCAGCCGCCAACGCGGATGGGAGCCGGGCCGCCTGGCTGGCGTGTGGGCCAAGCCGGGCCAAAATCGCCCTGATCGGTTTTTCATTTCAATAGTGTCAAAACTTGCAAAATTCATAAAAATTTGAAAATAGATTCAAAAATTCTGAAACTTTTTGTATAGCCTTCTTATGATGTTGGATATCCATGAAAAATTTGAAACTTTAATTTTGATAGTTCTTGCATGATTTAAAAATACAAATTTTAATTGAAAATGCATATTTCATGATTTTTAGAAAATAAAATATTTATTCAAAAATCATGAAAATTTATTTGGTGTCTTTTTTTTATGATGTGTCCTACTTTTATCGTGAAGGAAAGCTGTACTCAAGTCGTTTATCATTTCCGCATCAATTGAACATCATATTTAAATTCCATCATGTAAAGCATATATTATTCTTTTCGTGTAGTGAATGAAGGTGATCGAGAAATTATTGATCAAGCTTCGAAGAGGGTTATCTAGCTGATCCGAGTATTGAATATTGTGATCCGTCTTCGAATTCGGGTTATTTCGTCAATCAAGGCAAGCCCCGGTTCATTTAAACATTCCTTGTGTTTTTACAAAGCTTTATATCACCTTTGCTTTATACAATCGCATTAGGTGATAGGAGTTGTGTGATAACCTAATTGATGTATTACCAATCCTTGATTATTTTGATATCTACCTTGGCAAACCCGTTTTGGTAAAAATGCTTAGAAATGCTTAGCCATGCTAAACTAGTTAGACTTTTGAGTCAAAATGTGACAAGTCTCTAGTGATAGCCCGAATGGGCATTTGATGAAAAAGGATGTTATATGATGAAACCATCTTTGGGATATGGTATTGAAATTGAGACCGGTCGGGTAATTTGCACCGAGAATGGAGTCTCGTGTAGTATTTCCGACTTGTCGATTAAGGACCGTGATCGTTGTAGGCAATGTGGACCAAGACCTTTGAACGCAAGTTGCGCCTGAGGTCTTTTGGCCAATGGCACGTCTGCATGAGCGTCACCCCGTGTCGGTCGAAACTAGTAATCGACCACATACTCCGATAAGCCCGATCGGGGGTGTCAAATCGGAAACGCATAAACCGCCAAGACCGGGAGGGGGAGAGATGGCGGAGTAGCGTGTACCCTCGTGGGGAGTCCCTCGGATGCCCGTGGGTTAAATTCCCGGGGTTGATATATGCAAGCTTAAGTGCTACATATGTCGTGTGGTAAGGACTCCCCAATTTGGGTTATAATCGGTTTCAAATCGCCGTGCTTTCTCGGATATGGAGACCCGGTTTCCCCCTCACATCGTAGATTAATTATGAAACAATGAAAAGTTGGAACAAGTGATGGGATGGACAAGAAAGGTTTGTACTTTACTATAAGATTATTTAGATGATAGTAGTTAAAGGTAAATGATGATTAAAAATGTTGAAAGTAAGGATTCACTATTAGTAAGCTTTTTCTCAAAAGAGTCCTTGATTCTTGCTAAAAGCCTTACCTTGAATCCTATTAGACCAACATTCCTGAGTCTTCTCCTATTTTCTTTAGTCGGGTAAGTCTTGTTGAGTACTCCCGTACTCAGGGTTTGTAACCCATGTTGCAGGACAGGTAGTCATGTCCGACGGGACCGTGTTGCATGACGATCCATCAAGAGGATAGTGATGATGAGTGAGAAGTGAGACCCGTGGGCGTGTGGTGCATTATTGTAAGATATGTAGTATACCTACCGCTACTCCTACTTAAGTATTGTAAAACTTTGTTTTTAAAAGTGGTTGTAAAATTATTGTAATATAAGTCTTCCCATTTGTTTTACTCGATTATGTATGAAAACCGTTGTAATACTTGCAATGACCTCGTGAACGGATCCTCGGTTGGAATAGTTAATAGTACTTTTTCAGGTCATGGGTGCACATATGTGGCTATTAAAGGTCTTAGTACCGATAATAAGTACATGTGGGCCCTATAATTTGAAAGGTTTACATTACGGTGGCATCGAGCCTTCGTTACTAGTGTTCTTGTAGCATTACTTTACAAAACTTCAAAAGGATTTGGGTCAAATTAATTTTATTCTTACTTTGGTCTAAATTGCTTATACTCCTATCTTATTCTATTGAAAAATTTCCTTATCCTGTTTCAAAGGATTATAAGTGGAGTAGCATTATATATATATTGCCCTAGTTATAAAGTCTTTTAATGTAAAAGTGCTTATTGATTGTTACGTAGGTTCGATCCATGCATCATGCTTAAATCATATGTTAATGTTTATCTTCCCCATTAATGTGGTTTGGGTTAAGTATTATCAATCCTATTCTTGCTAACCTTTGGATTCTCCTACCCGAATCTTGGTAATCGATCGTAACCATTCTATAGGATGGCCCGTACTAAAATTACTCCTAGAAAGAAGACAGGCCCAAAGGGTGTTCCCTGTCACCAGCTTGCTGCAAGGAATAATCATGAAGCACCAGCCGCCCTAGAACCCGTGAAGTTGACAAAGGCAAGGCCAAGATGGATCCACAAGAAGAAATTGAGCGTCTTACCAAGGAGTTGAATCAAGTCTCCAGTGAAAGTTTAGAGAAATCAATTAAGATTGGGGACCTACAAGGTGAATTAGAGCGCCAAACCATGGAACACGAAGATTGTCGCCGTGTCTTAATGGATACCATTTTTGAGAAGTTCCAGTTGAGAAATCAACGTGATTTTCTTCTTCAAGACAACCAAGAGTTGGTAGCATATGTACTCCAACTAGAAGCTCACCAAGTCAATATGAATGAGCAAATATATCACATGAATGATCTTCTTAACCCGGATCACCAGCCTCAGGCGGTACAAGATGATTTGGGTGAAGTTAGTCAAGAAGATGATGAAGAAGAAGAAGATCCAGAAGAATTAGAGCCATATGTTAGCGACAACGATGAAGAGCACGGCAGAATCGAATGTGTTAGAGATAGTCCTTCTGTAATATATGTAATATAACTAGTACCCTATCTTAGATGAACACGGGTATCCACGGAATGTGGATACTGTAATATAAATAAGTTTTTGTGTGTGTGTACTAACTTTATATTATCTTTAAGTTTAAATAAAATCAATTGTAAAATAATGGTTCGCTTTAAAAAAGATGTCTCGAGAACAACCATGGTAGTGCTCGGGATGGAAACAATGTTCCAAATCCTCCACCAGTTCGATCAACCCGCCAATGCTATTGCGGCTTTGGTTGAAACCTCTGCTGAGAATTCTCACCTCCTGCTTCAAGCCAGAACTGAGAATTCTCGTTTAATGTGAGAAATGGCACAAAGCAAAATCGAAACAACAAATCGTAATGGTAATGGTGGTCGACATGGTCATGATGAGGAAACTAAGTATCCGGACTTTCATCGCTACCAAACACCCGGTGTTTAGTAAATCGATGAACCTCTAGAGGCCGATGATTGGCTACGCACCATGGAGCGTAAATTTGAGCTAATCACTTGCACCGAAGTCCGTAAATCACATTTTGCAGCTCAACAACTCCGGAATGCTTCCGGAGCCTGGCGGAAGAATTTCAAAGCCGAGCAGCAACCAGGCCATGAGATTACCTGGACCGAATTTAAAAATGCCTTTCGTGCTCATTTTATTCCTAGTGAGATAATGGCTAGAAAGTTGGATGAATTCCTAGCCCTGAGATAAGAAGAAGAATCAGTAATGCACTATGTTGGCAAGTTTAATCATTTATCACAATATGCCACTGTCCATGTTGATACGGATGAAAAGAAAAGGGATTGGTTCATCCGGGGCCTGAACCCTAGACTTCAGGCTATGATGAATGTCCGAGAGTCAGATACCTATCACGAGGTAGTAAACATGGCTATCTCGTGTGAGAAGAAACATCGTGCTCTTCAGGAGTATGAGAATAAAGATAGGTATGGAAAGAAGAAGTTTGGTGGATCCTCTGGTGGTAAAGCCAAACGTCCAAAAATTTCTTATCACCCCCGTGAATCACAATCGCCCCTTTTATCGTCCCGGTTCCGGCAAAGGCAGCATCCCTACGACCATATTTCCAACCTGGCCGCAACCCCTTATTATCCCTGTCGGTACCGAGTGTGCCCCGAGCATTCGCCCTCCACCTCCTCCAAACCACAATTACACTTGTTTTAATTGTGGTAAGACCGGTCATTTGGCTTGGGAATGCCCCAATCCCCAACAGTATAATCCAAATTACCAGGGAGTTTCTGGGAATCAGTAGCAATCCAAGCGTAAAAGATCAAAAGGGAAAGGGTGAGAAGAAAACCGGAAAGGTGTACTACACCAATGTTGAGGAGATATCGTAATGTAACCTTCCAAATTATAGGGCCCACATGTACTAATTATTGGTACAACGACCTTTAATAGCCACATATGTGCACCCATAACCCGAAAAAGTACTATTAACTATTCCAACCAGGATCCGTTACGAGGTCATTGCAAAGTATTACAACAGTTTTCATACATAATCAGAGTAAAACAGCGGAAGGCTTATATTACAATAATTTTACAACCATTTATCTAAAACAAGTTTTACAATATATAAGTAGGAGTAGCAGAAAGTTATTACATATTTTACACTAATGGACCACCCCACGGGTCTCACAACTCACTCATCTTCACTTTCCTCCCGATGGATCGTCATGCAACACGGTCCTCGTGCGGACATGACTACCGGTCCCGCAACATGGGTTAACAAACCCCGAAAGTACGGAGTACTCAACAAGTCTTACCCAACTAAAGAAAATAGGAGAAGACTTAGGAATGCCTGGTCTAATAGGATTCAAGGTAAGGCTTTTAGCAGAATCAATGACTCTTTTTTTGCGTAAAAGCTTACTAGTAGTGAATCCTTACTTTCAATGTTTTAATCCCAATTAAGTTTCTCACCTACTCTAGGTGATCTTATACTAGAGCACACACTTCGTTGATATTCCATCTCTTCATAGTTTCATAAATAATCTACGATATAAGTCGGAAACCGAAGTCTCCATATCCGAGAAGCACGGCGATTTCGAAATCGATTAACCCAAATTGGGGAGTTCTTTTCACACGACATATGTAGCACTTAAGCTTGCATATATCAACCCTTTCTTGGATACTCAAAAACGGAACCGCGTCCCACGCCACCCAAGGGCACAGTACACCTCACACCCTAGGAATCTAACCCACGGGCATCCGTAACTTTAACCCATGAGTGTACACGCTACTCCCGCCATCTCTCCACTCCCGGTCTTGCGGTTTATGCGTTTCCGATTTGACACCCCCGAGATCGGGCTTACCGGAGTATGTGGTCGATTACTAGTTTCGACCGTCCCGGGCGACGCCCGCACGAGGCGTGCCATTGGTCAAAAGACCTCAGCGCAGCGGTGCGTTCCATAGTCTCGGTTACCGCAGGCCTACACGCCCGGTCCTTAATTGACAAGCCGGAAATACTACTTTCGAGACTCCATTCTCAATGCAAATTACCCGACCGGTCTCAAATTTAAATACCATATCCCGGTATGGTTTCATCATATAACATCCTTGTTCATCAAATGCCCATTCGGGCCATCATAAGAGACTTGTCACATTTTGACTCAAAAGTCTAACTAATTTAGCATGGCTAAGCATTTCTAAGCATTTTACCAAAACGGGCTATCAAGGTAGATATCGAAATAATCAAGGATTGGTAATGCATCAATTAGGTTATCACACAACTCCTATCACCTAATGCAAAGGTATAAAGCAAAGGTGATATAAAGCTTTTGTAAAAACACAAGGAATGTTTAAATGAACCGGGGCTTGCCTTGGTTGACGAAATAACCCGACTTCGACGATGGATCACAATAATCGAGAACTTGGATCAACAAGAAAACTCTCTTGAAGCTTGGTCGACGATCTCTTGATCACCTTCGTTCCCTATATGAAAGAATAATATATGCTTTACATGATGCCGTGTATATAAACATGATGCGCGAGAGTGCATGAAACGATAAATATGTGAGTACAACTTTCCTTCACGATAAAGTTGAAATCCAACAAAACCAACTTGTTGAACTACTCTACGAGATATCATCACCATTGCCTAAGGAGTTCTCAAGGACCATTTGATCGTGGTATGGTTCGGGGGTTCACAAAACAACCCAAAATTCACCCAAAACCCTAGGTTATAAAACATTAAACAATTTATTTACACATGAAATAATAGAGCATAAAATAATAAATATTTTAACTTTCTTTAAACAAGCTCAAAAATTTTGTACAGATAGACCATGTCATAAAACAGAGTCAAAATAATTTTCATGATTTTTGGATAAATAGAATAATTATTAAAAATCAAGGAAGATGCATTTTTCAATTAAAATTTGTATTTTTAAATCATGCCCAAACTATTTAAAATTCAAGTTTCATAATTTTCCTAGATAGTAAATATGATGGGAAGGCTACACAAAATTTTTCATGATTTTAGAACCCATATTTGAATTTATAAGAAAATTGGAAAATCAAACACTATTCAAACAAATAAAATTGAATAAAACATTTCATAAATGAAAAGGGTTTCGGGTTGATTTTGGCCAAGATCGCGTACACGGCCTGGTACTGTTCATGGCCTCGCTATCGTGCACTATTGATTGGTCCATGTGAGCGCGAATGGACTTGGCCCAATGAAACGGTGTAGGGCGGCTGGTAAATGCGAATGTGGGCCGCCCGTTATCGCTTGATGTTGGCCCGGCGAGGAGGTGAGCTCGCCGGGCGACGACGCTACGACGCCACAACAGCGGCGGCGTGGTCGGCGTTCCGGCGTCGGCGGTGGACCAAATGAAAAACGGAAAGAAGGAGGGCGGCCAGAGCTTACCGCGATGCTAGAATGGAAGTTGGTTCAGACGGGGGCGGGCGGAGCTAGGTCGACGACGGTGACAAGCAATGGCGGCGGGTTCCGCAAATGAGGTCCACGTCTATGCACGCCGAGGCTTTGGCTGGAGCAACCAACATCACAACCATAACTACGGCTTCGATTTATGACTAAAATATGAAGATGGGGGCAGCTCAAAGCTCACCAGGAGAAAAGAAAAACCGACGGCGAAGCCCGCGGCGGCGCTTTGGATCGGCGGCGGAAGACGGGCTTCAGCGGCGGCGCTATGCACGATACTAGATTGAGATTCTTGGCTCAAACGATTCGAAAAAGAGAGTTGCGACGCTGCCGCCCCTTGACGGCGAGGGGATGCCGGCGGCGAACGACGGCGGCGGGCGGAGGTTGGTCGGCGGCGGCGAAATGAAGAAAAGAAGAAGACCGACCGGCGGCTTACGCCTATTTATAGGAGCGGAAGGTCGGACGGTGGACAGCCGTCGTCGTGAGGCTCCTCGGATGGCCGAAAGTGCTAGAAGGCGCTGGGCGATGGGACGGCGGCTTGAAGCTTGACGCGGTGGCGACGCGGTGAAACGTCGAAACTCTTGTAGAAAGGAGAAACCCTAACTTCAAATTTGTCAAATTACTCTCAATATTTGAACTGAACTCAAAAATCTCCAAAAACAAAGTTTGCTTAAAATTTCAAGATCTACAAATTTCATAATTGGGACATTTTCAAATTCGCCTCGAAATTGGACTTTTTGAAATGGGGTCAAAAAGTAAGAAATTTGAATTCAAAATTACTTTTAAAATTATATAGAAACTTGAAAAACTTGGTACATATCTTTTGTTGATCTCAACAAGATCTACAAACTAGCTTTTGGAAGTTTTATCAAATTTTGCTTAGATTTTGAAATAAAGAAAAAGGGGTAAATAGGGTTTTGTCTGAATTCAAAATCTCTTTAAATTTTTGAACTAAACTTTAAAAACTCAAAATACCTAAAATGTTCAACTTTAAAAAACTCTACCATTTCACTTTTTGTGACCACCCTCAAATTCTTGATAAATTTTGAAATAAAGAAAAGGGACATACTAGGGGTTTAGAAATTAGAGTTTCCGACAAAGGGGGCAACTACGGGATTCGATTCCTCAGCGTCTTTTTCGACCGACAACGTAACCAAACATAAAATAAACTTATTTTAGTTCAATGCAACACATGGTGAGCTAAACATGCATGCTTTGTAATGATCATGATGACATGTTATATTTTAGTAATAGTAACACGGGGGGTGTTACGGTCCTTCCCTTAAAGAAATCTCGTCGAGATTTGAAGCCTAGGGTTTAGTAACGGCAAGGAAATGTGTCAAAGCAAACACATCTCAAACTATTTTATAAAACAAGAAGAGGTCTTACATTTACACAGATTATGAAAGTGAGAAATTAGGAAAATTTTCCGTTAGAAAGTCTTCCGATTCCCAAGTAGCTTCTTCTTCCGAAAGTGTTCACTCCATTGGACCTTGTACCATCGATAGTAGTTTCGCTTCGGGTGACTCGAGCTTTTCGATCTAGGATCCGAATAGGATATTGAGTAGGTCGATCTGGTTCTAATTTAACGTCTTGAAATCAACCACACGATCCGGTACTCGTAGGCATTTCTTCAAGCGAGATACATGAAAGACATCATGCACTTTGCTAACAATCTTTCGGCAATCCAAGTCGATAGGCAATCGGTCCATGTTTTTCCAAGATTTGAAATGGACCGATGTATCGAGGTGCCGGTTTACCTTTAATTCCAAAGCGATTTACTCCTTTCATGGGCGACACTTTCAAGTACACATTATCCCCTACTTCAAATTCCAAAAGTTTACGCTTTTATCCGCATAACTCTTTTGTCGAGATTGTGCCACTTTTAATTTATCTTGAATAAATCTAACTTTTTCTTTGGCTTCATTTACCAGGTCTACTCAGTAAAACCATCTTTCTCCGGGTTCGACCAATGTAATGGGGTTCTACATCTGCGACCATCTGAGCTTCAAACGGTGCCATTTGAATACTTTTCGATAAGCTGTTATTGTAGGCAAACTCGCTAATGGTAAAGCAGTCATCCCACTTTTTTGAATAATTGAGAATATATGCTCTCAACATGTCTTCTAGAATTTGATTAACTCTTTTTAAATACGTCTGGCGTGCGGGGATGATAACCCGAACTATGATTTAATTTGGTATCAAGTGACTTTTGCATCTGTTTCCAAAATTTGGACATAAACAAAGAACCTCTATATCATTTACAATGTGCTTAGGTGCGCCATGTAGATCGAAGATTCGATGGACATATAGCTTAGCATAATCTATTGCTTTATATCCATCCTTTTATCGGCAGGAAATGAGCTATCTTGGTAAGTCGATCAACTATAACCCGTGATAGAGTTGAGCCCTTTTTTGTCGTTCGGGGTGGCCGACAATAAAGTCCATATCGATATCTTCCCACTTCCAAGAAGGAACAGGCAAAGGATGCAATTGCCCCTGCAGCTTTCATGTGCCACGACTTTACTCACGACAAGTGTCACACTCGGCTACATATCGGGCAATCTCAATTTTCATTTTTGTCCACCAAAATCTACGTTTCAAATCGATACATCTTGGTACTTAGGGATGAATAGAATATCCGGTCGGATGGGCCTTATCCAGGATTTGTTGGCGTAACTTCGGGATTCTTTGGTACCACCAAACGATCCTTAAACCATAGCACATCCGCCTCATCAATTCTCGAAACAAGTGGGTTTTCCACTTCTAACTTTTTCTTTGATATGTGCTATACCTTTGCTTATCTTACGAGCATCAATAATCGATGCTTGATGGTTGATTCTACGGTAGCATTGGTTACCATACCATGTTCAACAATTCCTATATCAGTTTCTCAGGTTCGACATAGAGTTTTATCCCTTATGTTGGCCGTAAGGCAATTACACCGAGGATTTCGACCGAGTGCATCGGCAACAACATTTGCCTTTCGGGATGATAATGCACTTCTATGTCGTAGTCCTTGATTAACTCTAGCCATCTTCTTCAAGATATTCAAATCTTTGGGTAAAGATGTATTTCAGACTTTTTATGGTGCGTATAAACATGACAAGTATTACCCGGTAGATAATGACGCCAGATTTTTAGAGCATGGACCACTGCTGCTAACTCTAGATCATGGGTTGGATAATGCTCTTCATGTCGTTTTAGTTGGCGTGATGCATAAGCAATAACTCTACCTTCTTGCATCAACACACAACCAATACCAATACCGGATCGTCACAATAGGCGTCAAATGGTTTTTCTATATCTGGTTGTGCCAACACCGGTGTGTTGGTTAGTGCTTTTTCTCTAATGTCCGAAAAGCCTGCTCACACTCTCGGTGACCAAGCAAACTTGGTCCGATTCTTTTAGCAACTCGTGATAGGTTTTTGCTACTTCGAGAAGTCGAGGGAATGAATCGACGGTAATATCCGCCATTCCAAGGAAACTACGGACCTCATGAGCGGTCGTTGGTGGTTTCCGGTTGAGGATATCCTTAACTTTGCTTGGGTCAACGGCACTTCCTTCCGATGATAGCACATGACCCAAGAATTGTATTTCTTTCAGCCAAAAGGCACACTTACTAAATTTAGCATATAGGTGATGGTCTCTCAATCGTTTCAAAACTATTCGAGATGCTCGCGATGCTCTTCTTCATTCTTGGAATAGATAAGGATATCATCAATAAATACCACCACAAACTTATCCAATTCGACATAAACACTTTGTATTCATCAAGTACATGAAATGAGCGGGGCATTTGTTAAACCAAAGGACATAACCAAATATTCGTAGAAAAGACCGTATCCGGTGGTAAATGCGGTCTTCGGAATATCTTCGAGGTTTAATCCTCGATTTGATGATACCCCGATCTCAAATCAATCTTGGAAAAGACTTTAGCTCCGACTAAGCGATCAAAGAGTAAATCAATCGGGCGAGAGGGTACTTGTTTTTGATCGTCACTTCATTAAGTGGACGATAATCTATACACATTCTCAAAGTCTGATCCTTCTTTTTTCACAAAAATGGTGGACATCCCCAAGGTGAAGAACTTGGTCTAATAAACCCTTTTTCTAATAATCCTTGTAATCGAGTTTTCATTTTGGCCAATTCTTTTTGGTGCCATTGCGTAAGCTCTTGAGAGATGGGAGGAGTTCCGGTTTCAATTCTATCTTGGCCCGAACATCTCTCTCGGTGGTAGTCCAGGTAAATCATCCGGAAATACATCCAGGAAACTCGCATACCTCTTTGGGATGTCTTTTGATCTCTTTAACACAAGTTGCACATACTTTTTCAACTGCCCTCTTTACAATTGGAAGTTGAATAAGGAGTTCATAATTTTCCTCAGGTAACTTTACTTTGATAGTTCTATTGAAAGTGTCTATAATAGTACCATAACGGTACAGCCAGTTCATACCAAGGATCACATCTATTTCTTATCCTTTAGAACTATCATATTGGTGGGGAAATCATATCCACCTAATGTTTTGGGGATTCGGTATACCACTTCTTTAGTACTCATGCGTCCCCCGGGTGAGTGTATAATGAATTCATCTTTCATTTCCCCAATAGCTATCTCATGTTTCATCACAAATGTTTTACTAATAAATGTATGCGATGCATCGGAATCAAATAATATTATCTGCCGGGGTGTTTAGCGGCGGGGAACATACCCATCATGATCGGTTCCCCCGCAGGTATCTCCTCAACACTGGTGTAATACACCTTCCGGTTTTCTTCTCACCCTTGCCCTTTCGATCTTTACGCTTGGGTTGCTGCGGATTTCGAAACTCCACGATAGTTTGGATTATCTTGTGGGGGGATTGGGGCATTCCCGAGCCATATGACTAGATCTTTCCACAATTAAAACAAGTATAATTGTGGTTTGGAGGTGGTGGAGGGCGAATGCTTGGGGCACTCGGTGGACGGGGATAATAAGGGGTCGCAGCGAGGTTTAAAATAAGACTATTGCCTTTGTTGATACGGGGACGATAGAATGGACGATTGTGGTTCATAGGATGATAGGAAATCTTTGGACGTTTTGCTTTACCACCAGAAGATCCACCAAACTTTTTCTTTCCCTGATTTCCCTTATTCTCATATTCCTGGAGAACACGATACTTTTCCTCGTAAGAGATAGCCATATTTACTACCTGCGTGGTAAGTATCCGTGTCTCGCACATTCATCATGGCTTGCGGCCTAGGGTTGTGACCTCGAATGAACCAATTTTTTCTTCTTTTCATCGGAATCTACATGGGCTGCGGCATATTGTGACAGATGGTTAAATTTCCCAACATATTGCATTACTGATTCTTCTTCTTGTCTTAGAGCGAGAGAAATTCATCTAGCTTTCTAGCCATTATTCCCTTAGGAATAAAATGAGCTCGAAAAGCATTTTTGAACTCAGTCAAATGTCGATGCCCTAGCTTTCGGCTTTCGGCTTTAAAGTTTTTCCACCAAGCTCCAATTTTGCATTTACGGAGTTGTTGGGCTGCAAAATATGGCTTTTGGTATTCAAAGGTAATCAACTCAAATTTTCGGTCCATTGTGCGAGCCAATCATGCGCCTCTAGGGGTTCATCGGCTTTGTTGAAAACCGGAGGTTTAGTGGCAATAAAGTGCGGGTAGGAGGTTTCATCGATGATCATGTCGATCTCCATTTGCCACGATGATTTTTTCCGATTCTCGTGAGCCACTTCTCGTATCGGATGAGAGTTCTCGGTAGTGGCTTGAACCAAAGCCGCAATAGCATCGGTCAAGTTAGTTGGAACTAGTGGAGGGTTTGGAAGGTCATTCCTATTCTAGGAGTTGGTATTGTTGTTGTGCGACATCCGCTTTTCAATACAAAACTATATATCACCCAACCAGATTTATTAAGCTTCAAAAGAAAATACAAACTAAAACAAACACATATAACTTATTCATAAAACAAGGTTCCCACTCGTGTCTACCTGGGGCTCATCTAAGTAGCTTACTATTAAACAAGGCTATGTTACATATTCTACAAAAAATCTTGCTCCTACTCAAAGGTCATTCTCGACTCATTGTCACTAACATGAGGCTCCACTTCTTCTCGGATCTTCCTCTTGGATTACTACACCCAAATCATCTTGTACTACCGGGGTTGGTGATTTGGGTTGAGGAGATCATTCATATGCTGAATTTGTACATTCAGATTGACTTCTTGAGCTTCGGTTGAATCGCATAAGCTACTAAATTTCGATTATCTTGAATTAGATGATCATCGCGATTTGAAGCTCCGTCTTCTCATGGACCGTCTCAATCAAGGCTTGACTACATTTTCCGTAGTCTTGAGTGCGTCGCTCCAACTCAACTTGCAGATTTTCAATTTGAATTGCATCAAAGCATCTATCTCGGTAGCTTGATCCAATTCTTTTGGTCAGCGCTCAATCTCTTCTTGAGGATCTTTCTTGGGCTTGCCTCTTTGCTTTCTTCATGAGTTTTAATATATGACTGGTACTTGCTTAGGGATCATTTCTTGCTACAAAGCTGGTGACGGGACGCCTTTTGGTCTGTCTTCTTCCTAGAGTCATTTTAGTACGGGCCATCCCAGCCCAGAATGGTTATGATCAGATTACCAAGATTGGTAGGAGGATCTAAAGGTTAGCAAGAATAGGTTTGATACTACTTAACCCAAACCACATTAAAGGGAAGGTAGACATTAACAAGTGATTTAAACATGATGCATGAATCGAACCTAAGTAACAATCAATAAAGACTTTTTGCATTAAAAGATTTTATGAGTAGGGCAATATATAATGCTACTCCACTTATATCCCTTTGAAATAGGATAAGAATGTTTTCAATAGAATAAGATAAGAGGATAAGCAATTTGGACCAAAGTAGGAATAAAATTAGTTTGACCCAAATCCTTTTGAAGTTTTGTAAAGTAATGCTACAATAACACTAGTAACGGAGGCTCGATGCGGTTTATGTAATGAGAACCTTCAAATTATAGGGCCCACATGTACTAATTATTGGTACAACGACCTTTAATAGCCACATATGTGCACCCATAACCTGAAAAGTACTATTAACTATTCCAACGAGGATCCGTTCACGAGGTCATTGCGGTATTACAACAGGTTTTCATACATAATCGAGAGTAAAAACAGCGGAAGGCTTATATTACAATAATTTTACAACCATTTATCTAAAACAAGTTTTACAATATATAAGTAGGAGTAGCGAAAGTTATTACATATTTTACACTAACGAGACCCACCTCACGGGTCTCACAACTCACTCATCTTCACTTTCCTCGATGGATGCGTCATGCAAACGGTCCTGTCTGCGAACATGACTACACGGTCCCGCAACATGGGTTAACAAACCACGATGCGGGAGTACTCAACAAGTCTTACCCGACTAAAGAAAATAGGAGAAGACTTAGGAATCTTTGGTCTAATAGGATTCAAGGTAAGGCTTTTTAGCAGGAATCAAGGACTCTTTTTTGAGAAAAGCTTACTAGTAGTGAATCCTTACTTTCAATGTTTTAATCCCAATTAAGTTTCTCACCTACTCTAGGTGATCTTATACTAGAGCACACACTTCGTTGATATTCCATCTCTTCATAGTTTCATAAATAATCTACGATATAAGTCGGAAACCGAGTCTCCATATCCAGAAGCGCGGCGATTTCGAAATCGATTAACCCAAGCTGGGGAGTTCTTTCCACACGACATATGTAGCACTTAAGCTTGCATATATCAACCCTTTCTTGGATACTCAAAACGGAACCGCGTCCCACGCCACCCAAAACACAGTACACCTCACACCACGGGAATCTAACCCACGGGCATCGAACTTTAACCCACGAGTGTACACGCTACTACCCCGCCATCTCTCCACTCCCGGTCTTGGCGGTTATGCGTTTCGATTTGACACCCCGAGATCGGGCTTACCGGAGTATGTGGTGGTCGTACTAGTTTCGATTTGTCCCGGGCGGCGCCGATGCAGGGCGTGCCATTGGTCAAAAGACCTCAGGCAGCGGTGCGTTCCATAGTCTCGGTTACACGGGCCTACACGCCGGTCCTTAATCGACAAGCGGAAATACTACACTCGAGACTCCATTCTCAATGCAAATTACCCGACCGGTCTCAAATTTAAATACCATATCGGTATGGTTTCATCATATAACATCCTTGTTCATCAAATGCCCATTCGGGCCATCATAAGAGACTTGTCACATTTTGACTCAAAAAGTCTAACTAATTTAGCATGGCTAAGCATTTCTAAGCATTTTACCAAAACGGGCTATCAAGGTAGATATCGAAATAATCAAGGATTGGTAATGCATCAATTAGGTTATCACACAACTCCTATCACCTAATGCAGTGTATAAAGCAAAAGGTGATATAAAGCTTTGTAAAAAACACAAGGAATGTTTAAATGAACAGGGGCTTGCCTTGGTTGTGAAATAACCCGACTCGGCGATGGATCACAATAATCAGAACTTGGATCAACAAGAAAAACTCTCTTGAAGCTTGGTCGACGATCTCTTGATCACCTTCGTTCCCTATATGAAAGAATAATATATGCTTTACATGATGCCGTGTATATAAACATGATGCGAGAGTGCATGAAACGATAAATACGTGAGTACAACTTTCCTTCACGATAAAGTTGAAATCCAACAAAACCAACTTGTTGAACTACTCTACGAGATATCATCACCATTGCCTAAGGAGTTCTCAAGGACCATTTGACTGTGGTATGGTTCAGGGGTTCACAAAACAACCCAAAATTCACCCAAAACCCTAGGTTATAAAACATTAAACAATTTATTTACACATGAAATAATAGAGCATAAAATAATAAATATTTTAACTTTCTTTTAAACAAGCTCAAAAATTTTTGTACAGATAGACCATGTCATAAAACAGTGTCAAAATAATTTTCATGATTTTTGGATAAATAGAATAATTATTAAAAATCAAGGAAGATGCATTTTTCAATTAAAATTTGTATTTTTAAATCATGCCCAAACTATTTAAAATTCAAGTTTCATAATTTTCCTAGATAGTAAATATGATGGGAAGGCTACACAAAATTTTTTCACGATTTTAGAACCCATATTTGAATTTATAAGAAAATTGGAAAATCAAACACTATTCAAATAAATAAAATTGAATAAAACATTTCATAAATGAAAAAGGGTTTGGGTTGATTTTGGCCCAAGATCGCATGTACGGCCCGGCATCGTTCATGGCCTGCCATCTTGTGCACTATTGATTGGTCCATGTGAGCAAGAATGGACTTGGCCCAATGAAAAGATGTTGGGCGGCTCGGTAAGCGATGCTTGAGGCCTGGCCTCATATCGTTGATGTTGCCCGGTTGAGGTGGCTTCATGGCGACCCGCGCGGCGGCTCACCGCGGCATGGCGTGGTGCGTTCGGCGTCGGCGGTGGACCAAATGAAAAACGAAAAGAAGAGGGCGGCCCGGGAGCTTATTGCGATGCTACCGGCGGAAGTTGGTTCAGCGACGGGACGGGGCGGCGGAGCTAGGTCGACGGCGGTGACGGCGGCAATGGCGGCGGGTTCCGGCGGGCGTGGTGTGTCTATGCACGTCGAGGCTTTTGGCTGGAGCAACCAGCGACACAACCATAACTCACGGCCGATTTATGACTAAAAATATGAAGATGGGCAGCTCAAAGCTCACCGGGAGAAAAGAAAACCGACGGGCGAAAGCCAGGGGCGGCGCCGGATTGGCGATGAGGGAAGACGGGCTTGCGGCGGCGCTATGCGCGCGATACCAGATTGAGATTCTTGGCTCCAAACGATGCGCGAAGAGAGTTGCGACGCTGGCTGGCTAGCTTGACGGGCGAGGGGATGCCCGACGGTGGCGAACGACGGCGGGCGGGCGGAGGTTGGTCGGCGGCGGCGGAAATGAAGAAAGAAGAAGACCGATGGCGGGCCGCCTATTTATAGGAGCGGGGAGGTGGGACGGTGGAGCCGGCGATGTCGCGGCTCCTCGGATGGCGGGTGCTGGAAGGCCGGGCGATGGCCTTGATGAAGCTGGCGCGACATGTGCCCGGTGGCGGCGGTGAGGCGTCGAGCGCATCAGAAAGAATAAAACCCTAACTTCAAATTTGTCAAATTACTCTCAAAATTTGAACTGAACTCAAAAATCTCCAAAAACAAAGTTTGCTTAAAATTTCAAGATCTACAAATTTCATAATTGGGACATTTTCAAATTCGGCCTCGACATTGGACTTTTTTGAAATGGGGTCAAAAAGTAAGAAATTTGAATTCAAAATTACTTTTAAAATTATATAGAAACTTGAAAAACTTGGTACATATCTTTTGTTGATCTCAACAAGATCTACAAACTAGCTTTTGGAAGTTTTATCAAATTTTGCTTAGATTTTGAAATAAAGAAAAAGGGTAAATAGGGTTTTGTCGGAATTCAAAAATCTCTTTAAATTTTTGAACTAAACTTTAAAAACTCAAAATACCCAAAATGTTCAACTTTTAAAAACTCTACCATTTCACTTTTTGTGACCACCCTCAAATTCTTGATAAATTTTGAAATAAAAAGAAAGAGGGACAAACTAGGGTTTAGAAATTAGAGTTTCCGACAAAGGGGCAACTAAGGATTCGATTCCTCCCGCGTCTTTTCGACCCGACAATGTAACCAAACATAAAATAAACTTATTTTAGTTCAATGCAACACATGGTGAGCTAAACATGCATGCTTTGCAATGATCATGATGACATGTCATATTTTAGTAATAGTAACAAATACGGGGTATTCTGAGATACCTGAGGGGAACCGATCATGATGGGTATGTTCCCCGCCGCTAAACACCCTATGATAATATTATTTGATTCGATTGCATCGCATACATTTATCATAAAACATTTGTGGTGAAACATGAGATAGCTATTGGGGAAATGAAAGATGATTTCATTATACACTCACGAGGGGGACACATGAGTACTAAAGAAGTGGTATATCGGATCCCCATAATATTAGGTGGATATGATTTCCCCACCAATATGATAGTTCTAAAGGATCAAGAAATAGATGTGATCCTTGGTATGAACTGGTTGTACCACTATGGTACTATTATAGACACTTTCAATAGAACTATCAAAGTGAAATTACACGAGGAAAATTATCAACTCCTTATTCAACTTCCAATTTTAAAGAGGGCGGTTGAAAAAGTATGTGCAACTTGTGTTAAAGAAATCAAAGACATCCCAGTAGTTTGTGAGTTTCGGATGTATTTCCGGATGATCTACCGGATTACCAGGAGAGAGATGTTGATTCGGTATAGAATTGAAACGAGAGGCGCTCCCATCTCTCGAAGAGCTTATAGAATGGCACCAAAAGAATTGGCGAAAATGGCTTCGAGTTACAAGAGTTATTAGAAAAAGGGTTCATTAGACCAAGTTCTTCACCTTGAGGATGTCCAGCCATATTTGTGAAAAAGAAGGATCGGACTTTGAGGATGTGTATTGATTATTGCCCACTTAATGAAGTGATGATAAAAAACAAGTACCCTACGCCTGGATTGATTTACTCTTTGATCAATTAGCCGGAGTCAAAGTCTTTTCAAGATTGATCGAGATCGGGGGTATGATCAAATCGAGGATTAAACCGAGGATATTTCGAAGACCGCATTTACCACGGATACGGTCTTTCTGAATATTTGGTTATGTCCTTTGGTTTAACAAATGCCCGGCTCATTTCATGTATTTGATGAGTGTTTATGCGAGTGGATAAGTTCGTGGTGGTATTTATTGATGATATCCTTATCTATTCAAGAATGAAGAAGAGCATGCGAGCATCTCGATTGAGAGACCATCATTTATATGCTAAGTTTAGTATGTGTGCCTTTTGGGTGAAGGAAGTACAATTCTTGGGTCATGTGCTATCATCGGAAGGAATTGCCGTTGACCCAAGCAAAGTTAAAGATATCCTCAATTTGGAAACCACCAATGGTATTCATCGAGGTCCGTAGTTTTCTTGGAATGGCAGGTTATTACCGCCAATTCATACCGGATTTCTCTAGAGTAGCAAAGCCTATCACAGAATTGCTAAAAAATCGGACCAAGTTTGTTTGGTCACATGAGTGTGAAAGCTTTTCGGACTCGAAGAAAGCACTAACCACGCCCCTAGTTTTAGCCCAACCGGACATTGAAAACCCATTTGACGTCTTTTTGTGGCGATCCGGTATTGGTATTGGTTTGTGTGTTAATGCAAGAAGGTAGAGTCATTGCTTATGCATCACGCCAACTTAGCGACATGAAGAGCATTATCCAACCCATGATCTAGAGCTAGCGGCGGTGGTCCATGCTCTAAAAATGGCGTCATTATACATTTGGGTAATACTTGTCATATTTATGAGATCATAAAAGTCTAAAAAGTATATCTTTACCCGGTCAGATTTAAATATCGCCCGAGAAGAAGATGGCTAGAGTTAATCAAGGACTACGACATAGAAGTGCATTACCATCACGGAAGGCAAATGTTGTTGCCGATGCACTTTCGATCGAAATTCTCGATGTAATTGTCTTACGGCAAACATGAGGGATAAAACTCTATGTCAAGAGTTTGGAGAAATTGAATTTAGAAATTATTGAACATGGAATAGTAACCAATGCTACCGTAGAATCAACCATCAAATATCAGATTATTGATGCTCGAGAAAATAAGCAAAGGCATAGCACATATCAAAGAAAAAGTTAGAAGTGGAAAACCCACTAGTTTTAGAATTGATGAGGCGGATGTGCTATGGTTCAAGGATCGTCGGTGGTACCAAAGAATCACGAGTTACGTCAACAAATCTGGATGAGGCCCATCGACCCGGATATTCTATTCATCTGGAAGTACCAAGATGTATCGAGGATTTGAAGCGAGAGATTACGGTGGACAAAAATGAAGATTGAGATTGCCGGATATGTAGCTGAGTGTGACACTTGTCGGCGAGTAAAAGCCGCGTGCACATGAAAGCTGCTGAGGGCAATTACATCCTTTGCCTGTCCCTCTTGGAAGTGGGAAGATATCGGTATGGACTTTATTGTCGGCATACCACGAGCAACAAAAGGGTTCAACTCTATGCGGGTTATAGTTGATTGACTTACCAAGATAGCCCATTTTTACGCCAATAAGGGATAGGTATGAAGCAATAGATTATGCCAAGCTATATGTCCATCGAATTTTAGGTTTACATGGAGCACCAAAGCACATTGTATCGGATAGAGGTTCTTTATTTATGTCCAAATTTTGGAAACAAATGCAAAAGTCACTTGGTACCAAACTAAATCATAGTTCAGGGTTATCATCCCCGGGTGGCGGGGACGGACGGAAAGAGTTAATCAGATTCTAGAAGACATGTTGAGAGCATATGTTCTCAATTATTCGAGGAAAAGTGGGATGACTGTTTTACGATTAGCGAGTTTGCCTACAATAATAGTTATCGAGGAAAGTATTCTAATGGCACCGTTTGAAGCTCTATATGGTCACGAGATGTAGAACCCCATTACATTGGTCGAGAACCCGGAGGAAGATGGTTCTACTGAGTAGACTTGGTAAATGAAGCCAGAAGAAAAAGTGAGATTTGTACAAGATAAATTAAAAGTGGCACAATCTCGACAAAAGAGTTATGCGAGATAAAAAGGCGTCAACCTTTGGAATTTAAAGTGGGGGATTATGTGTATTTGAAAGTGTCGCATATAAAAGGAGTAAATCGTTTTGGAATTAAAGGTAAGCGGCACCTCGATACATTGGTCCGTTTCAAATCTTGAAAAGATGTGGACCGATTGCCTATCAACTTGGATTGCCGGAAAAGACTATCGCGATGCATGATGTCTTCCATGTATCTCGATTGAAGAAATGTCTTCGAGTACGGATCGGGTGGTTGATTTCGAAGAAGTTGAATTAGAACCGATTTGACCTACTCACGAGTATCCTATTCATATCCTAGATCAGAAAGATTGTGTCACCCGAAGTAGAACTATCGGATGGTACAAAATCCAATGGAGTCAACACTCGGAAGAAGAAGCTACCTGGGAATCGGAAGACTTTTTAACGGAAAAATTTTCCCAAATTCTCACTTTTCGTAAGCCGTGTAAATGTAAAACCCCTACTTGTTTTATGAACTAGTTTGAGATGTGTTTGTTTGACACATTTCCTTTACCGTTACTTAACCCTAGGCTTTAAATCTCGGGACGAGATTTCTTTAAGGGAAGGACTGTAACACCCACAGTGTTACTATTACTAAAATGTGACATGTCATCATGATCATTGCAAAGCATACATGTTTAGCCCACCATGTGTTGCATTGAACTAAAATAAGTTTATTTTATGTTTGGTTACGTTGTCGGTCGAAAAGACGCGAAAAGAATCAAAATCGAAAGTTACCCCCACATCGGAAACCCTAATTTCTAAACCCTTTTTTACCCCCTTTTCAATAATTCAAAATATAAGCAAAATTTGGCAAAGCTTCCAAAAGATAGTTTGTAGATCTTTTCTTGATGAACAAAAGATATGTACAAAGTTTTTCAAGTTTTTGTGTAATTTTTAAAAGTAATTTTGAATTCAAATTTATTCCTTTTTGACCCCATTTCAAAATGTCCTTTTTTGGAGGCGAATTTGAAAATGTTCCAATTATGAAATTTGTAGAGCTTGAAAAGTTGAGCAAATTTCATTCTTGGAGATTTTTGAGTTCAGTTCAAATTTTGGGAGAATTTGGACAAAAACCGAGTAGCTAGGGTTAGCTCTGAGAACCCGACCTCTCTTCTCTTGCCACCGCCGGGGGTCAAGCTGCACGCCGCGAATCCACCGTCGAGGTTTTCGTGAAAACCGACCAGGTGAGGAGGGCGAGGTCGCTATCCACTGTTCGATCCTCCCTCTTCTATAAATAGGTCGTCGTCGCCGTTTTTCCTCTTTTCTTTATCCCGCGCCTCGGCAACCACCTCGCCTCGGGTGCCATTGCCGTCGTCGCCGAGCTCAATCCACGAAATTGATCTTGCCATCCCGAATCGCAACTTTGTTGCACGTCGTTTGAGCCCTCTCGCACCGCTCTCGTAGCGGAAGAACCCGTCTGCGCCGCCTTCTTCTCTAAAGACGGCGGCCGTAGCTGCTGGTGCACCACCTCGCCATCGTCGGCCCGGTTCTGGGTGAGCTACAAGGAAAACCGGCTAGTGCTTTTAGCGTCGCCTCGATCTTGTTGTGGTCGTGATGCGCTCGGCGGTTTCGTGTCTTTCCCAGGGGAGCCGCCGAACGCCGTTGTCACCGCCGGAGAGCGCCGCCGCCGTCGGTATCACCGTCGCCGCCCACCTCCGTTCTGTCCCAGGCCCAACCACCTTGCCATTCGGCCAGCGGTGAGCTCTGGTCGTCACGTGTGCCCCTTGGTTGGTCCATTTCTCGCCCGTGACCGCCCGGACGCGCTTGCCCGACAAGCCTTGTCGCCGTCCGCGGCGTGGGCATGTCGATAGGACCGGTTTAGGTTCGTTTAGTGAAGTGGAGGCGATGGTCGTTGGAAATGTTGGTGTGCTTTTCGTCTTCGCCGGGGGAAAAGCTCCGGTGTGGCGTCTCTTACCGCCTTGTCGGCGCCGCCATGGCGGCCGGCGGGTGTACCCGCGTCCGTTTCCCGTCGCATCAGTGGCTTAGAATGATGCGCGGTCGCGTGTTGTCTTGGTCGATAGGTCAAGCCTTGCGCGGGGACCTCGCGGTCGGCGAGTTATCGCCGGTCAACTCCGCTTAACGGTCGTCAAGGGCGTAGATGGCACCGGGGGGCGGCGCTGTCACGCGGACGGGGGCCCGGGCCCGGCCTCTTTGGCGTGTGGGCCAAGCGGGCCAAAATCGCCCGATGGCGGTTTTTCATTTGAATTTGTTTTATCAATTTATTTAAATTTGAATAGTGCCAAAACTTGCAAAATTCATAAAAAATTTGAAAATAGATTCAAAAATTCTGAAACTTTTTGTATAGCCTTCCTATGATGTTGGATATCCAAGAAAATTTTGAAACTTTAATTTTGGATAGTTCTTGCATGATTTAAAAATACAAATTTTAATTGAAAAATGCATTTTTCATGATTTTTAGAAAATAAAATATTTATTCAAAAATCATGAAAATTTATTTGGTGCTGTTTTATGATGTGTCCTACTTGTATAAAAAGTTTGGAGTCATTTTGAAATGTTTAAATTATTTTTCTATTTTATGTTTTATTTATTTATTAGAAAAAAAAAAAAAGTGTAGTATTTAGTGTTTATTGACTTAGGTTTTAGTGATCTAGGGATTGTTTTGTGAATCTTGGATCATACCACAATCAAATGGTCCTTGAGAACTCCTTAGGCAATGGTGATGATATCTTGTAGAGTAGTTCAACAAGTTGGTTTTGTTGGGTTGCAACTTTATCGTGAAGGAAAGTTGTACTCAAGTCGATTTATCATTTCTGCATCAATTGAACATCATATTTAAATTCCATCATGTAAAGCATATATTATTCTTTCGTGTAGTGAGCGAAGGTGATCGAGAAATTATTGATCAAGCTTACGAAGAGGGTTATCTAGCTGATCAGAGTATTGAATATTGTGATCCGTCTTGAATTTGGGTTATTTCGTCAATCAAGGCAAGCCCGGTTCATTTAAACATTCCTTGTGTTTTTATAAAGCTTTATATCACCTTTGCTTTTATACTTTGCATTAGGTGATAGGAGTTGTGTGATAACCTAATTGATGTATTACCAATCCTTGATTATTTTGATATCTACCTTGGCAAACCCGTTTTGGTAAAAATGCTTAGAAATGCTTAGCCATGCTAAACTAGTTAGACTTTTGAGTCAAAATGTGACAAGTCTCTAGTGATAGCCGAATGGGCATTTGATGAAAAAAAAGATGTTATATGATGAAACCATCTTTGGGATATGGTATTGAAATTGAGGCCGGTCGGGTAATTTGCGACCGAGAATGGAGTCTCGATTGTAGTATTTCCGACTTGTCGATTAAGGACCGTATCGTTGTAGGCAATGTGGACCGAGACCTTTGAGCATAAAGTTGCGCTTTGAGGTCTTTTGGCCAATGGCACGCGTCGCATGAGCGTCACCCCAGGTCGGTCGAAACTAGTCGCGACCACATACTCCCGTAAGCCCGATCTCGGGGTGTCAAATCGGAAACGTACAACCCGGCGACCTTTGGGAGTGGAGAGATGGCGGGAGTAGCATGTACCCTCGTGGGGAGTCCCTCGGATGCCCGTGGGTTAAATTCCGGGGTTGATATATATGCAAGCTTAAGTGCTACATATGCCGTGTGGTAAGGACTCCCCAGCTGGGTTATAATTGGTTTCGAAATCGCCGTGCTTCTCGGACATGGAGACCCGGTTTCCCCCTCACATCGTAGATTAATTATGAAACAATGAAAAGTTGGAACAAGTGATGGGATGGACAAGAAAGGTTTGTACTTTACTATAAGATTATTTAGATGATAGTAGTTAAAGGTAAATGATGATTAAAAATGTTGAAAGTAAGGATTCACTATTAGTAAGTTTTTTTCTCAAAAGAGTCCTTGATTCTTGCTAAAAGCCTTACCTTGAATCCTATTAGACCAACATTCCCGAGTCTTCTCCTATTTTTTTTTTAGTCGGGTAAGTCTTGTTGAGTACTCCCGTACTCGGGGTTTGTAACCCATGTTGCGGGACCGGGTAGTCATGCGCGCGGGGACCGTGTTCAATGACGATCCATCAAGAGGATAGTGATGATGAGTGAGAAGTGAGACCCGTGGGCGGGTGCATTATTGTAAGATATGTAGTATACCCTCTTTGCTACTCCTACTTCAATATTGTAAAACTTTGTTTCGAGAAAAATGGTTGTAAAATTATTGTAATATAAGTCTTCTTTTGTTTTTACTCGATTATGTATGAAAATTTGTTGTAATACTTGCAATGACCTCGTAACGGATCTGGTTGGAATAGTTAATAGTACTTTTTCAGGTCATGGGTGCACATATGTGGCTATTAAAGGTCTTAGTACCGATAATAAGTACATGTGGGCCCTATAATTTGAAAGGTTACATTACGGCCGGGTTCTGGCGGCTGGTGCCCTCGCATTGCCCGCGTCCCGGGACGTCGGCGGGGCGCTTGGCGCTAGGGGCCGTCGCGGATCTGCGCTTCCGGCCACGGGCGCCGGTGCCCTACTCTGGCGCTCTTCGGCGGAAGGGGCAAAAGCTCGGCGGCCTTGGCCGGGCGGGACGATGGTGACGCCCGGCGCCACATACCCCCCTTGGGGGCGTCGTCGTCTTCCGATTCTCGCTGCACTGCGGTGCCCGGCGTCTGATACGTCCTCCAAGTCGTGCGCATTGCGGTGGTGGTGCCTCCGTCGTGGTGGGGCCGAGGTGGTGCGGTCATGCGCCCGAGGCTTCGTGGTGACGCCTTAGTCATGCCGGGCCACCACCGCGGCGCGGGCGACGGAAGTTGGGTGCTGCGAGCTCATCGGCAGTTGGCGGTTTGTCGGCCCGTCGCTCCTCCCGCCTTGGTCGGTTTGGTCGATCTTCTTTGCTCCTATTTGCGCTTCATGTTACTCCTCACCCGGTGTGTCTAGCTAGCGGTTGTTGTAGCTCTAGGCATCGTCGTTCCGGCGGATGCTTTGCAGCGTGAGGTATCTTGTTTTGGCGGATACTTTGCCGTCGAGGTGCTCTTCTTTCTTTGCCGGGCGGATGCTTTGCGGCTGCGGTCGCTTGGGCTGTGCTTTGCTTGCCTTGTTTCTTTTCACGAGCTGCGTTTCCGTCTTGCGCGTTGCCGCCGAGGTCATGATCGTTCCGGTGGATGCTTTTGCTGCCGAGGTGCTCTTAAAATTTGGGCGGATGCTTGGCCGCCATGTATCTTTTACGAGCTTGCGTTTCCGGGCGTGTGCATTGCCGCGAGGTCGTGATCGTTTCCGGCGGATGCTTTACCGCCGTGGTGGTTCCGTGGATGCTTTGCCACCAAGTTGTAGCGGATGCTTTGCGGCTATTATCGCCGTTGGCTCCGATTCTTTGCTACCTACCTAGGTGTTGAGTTTTTGGTTGTAATAGGATCGGTTCACCGGGGCTGTTAGATGGAGGGTTCGCCCCACCCCTACCTTTTCATTTCTTCTTGTTTGTTTGTGCTGTGTGTTTCGTGAGTAACGTGGATTACTTACGGATCATATGTAATTTCTCACTTCTCTTAATGCAATACGTGCCAGCGGCACGCTTCGAAAAAAAAAAAGTAACCCAGGCAAAGACCCAGGGTGATACGAAAGTCACGAACTTTAGGTACCTAGAAGCCCAGAACAATGTATATATATATTCTATTACATCTGTTTAGAAAAAAGATGTTAGTTAGATGCATCTTTGTTCAGAATTTATATGGTCTTTTGAAACAAGATTCTTGCCATTGCCGCTAGAAGTTCCATTCAAATATGAAAATTACATATTCTTCTCTCACCCCTATTATAGCTATTTAGAAAAAAATGCTAGTCAGATGCATCGTTGTTCAGAATTTATAGGATCTTTTCACTCTTTTGCAAAAAGGCTGTAGGGTCGAGATAGCGGACTAGAGGGGAATGAATAGTCCTTTCCAAAATTAATCGCGCCGGCTATTTGGGAGTTTAGAACACGCTGGAATGCATTTCTGGAATTTAGAACTTAATTAATTCATGGAATGTATTTTTGGGAGTTTAGAACTCAATTAATTTCTAGGAAAAAAGAGATATAAGTTTCCACTGGTTTCTAACATGATGCAATGCATTTAGGGGAGCTTAGATCTCAATTAATTCCTGGAATGCATTTTTGGGAGTTTAGAACTCAGGGCCTTTAGTCATCAATTGGTACATCGTCAAAGGATTGCACACCAATGTTTATGGCCAAACTTTTTTGGCAAGTCTCTAGAAAGTTCTTAAACTCCCCGGTCGGGTCGGCGGCGGCGCGCAGAGGTTTGGCCATGGCGGGTCGAGGCGAAGCGGCGTGTGGGCGTGACCACGGACGGTGGAGGCCATGGCAGCAAAGCGGCCCGAGGCCAGCGGCGCGCAGGCCTGGCCGGGAGTGACGGCGGCCATGGCGGAGAGGTGAGAGGGAGGAGAGGAGTAGTGGGGTGGGCCCCAGCTTTTTGGGGAGATGCAACTCCCTCTCTATTTGAGGGAGAATGGGTGTCTTTTGGTGGCCATAAAAAATAGAAGAGGTTACTGGGGAATGCTGGAGTGCATGATGTTAGTGGGTAAGTCCATAAAAATAGCCGTCGCCTCGCGAAGCGGCGGCTAAGAAGTGGGTTGACGGAGGCGTCGAAGAAAAAACATGCCGGCATCCGAAGGATCTTTGTTGACATCGCCCGAATGTAGAAAAAACTCGAGCCAAAAACCCGGGTGAAGGTAGAGTCGTAGAACCGACGCCCGAGAAGTACTCCCTCCGTCCCTAAATACATGTCATTCTCACTTCAGAAGTCAACGTTTTCAAACTACCGGCAATTATATATTAAAATATATAAATATTTATGCAAAGTAATTAGTATCATCGGAAAGATCTTTAAGTCTAGTTTTTTAATAAATTTATTTGGAGATATAAATGTTGCCGCGTATTTTCTACAAACCTTGTCAAAGTTGAGAAAGTTTGGTGGCACGCCCCATAGTGACATCTAAAAAAAGGGACAGAGGGAGTAGCTGTCTAGCTCGAGTAGAGAACATCAGGACCTATGGCCGCAAATTAGATAATTATTGTCCCACCATGGATTAAGACCTGTGTTTAGTTGGTGAAATATTTGGGGTTAAAACTCTTTGTAGCACTTTTTCGTTTGTATTTGGTAATTATTGTCCCACCATGGATTAACTAGACTTAAAAGAATCGTCTCAGGTTTTCAGTCAAACTGTGCAATTAGTTTTTCGTTTTACCTACATTTAATGCTCCATGCGTCAAGAGATTCGATGTGACGGAGGTTCACTTTTTTAACTAAGGCCTTGTTTAGTTCCCCTCCAACTTCTAAGTTTTTCCACTCTCTCTCCATCACATCACATTACATCAATCTAGGGATACATGTACGGGGGCAAAGTAAATGTAGGTAAAAAAATAATTAGTTGCACGGTTTGGTTGTAAATCACGAGACGAATCTTTTAAGCCTAGTTAGTCTATGGTTAGACAATATTTGCCATATACAAATGAAAGTGCTTCTGAGAGTGCCACAGGAGTTCAAAATTCTAACTTTCTAACTTCTTCCGGAACTAAACGAGGCCTAAACAGGCTCAGACAAGAAAAGCATGCATGCATAGCTTGGGCACGCACTTCCATGTGCCTCCATACCATACACGCGTCACCGAAAAGCAGGCTCACTAGAGAATTCTGTGACTGAGGGCTACCAAACAAAACGGATCGAGTTGCTGCCATGAACACATTTTCTTTCCTCATCATCAGGACTCCGTAGGCTGCATGGTTCACCTTTCATACTGTTTATAGGAAAGGAAGACAAGTTTGTTCATGTATAATGTGGCAATTAATTAATTGAAGTGGAGTAGGTAGCCACTCTACTTTAAACTCTCTCCATTATAAATCATAAATTTATTTTTATACATATAAATATACATAACCTTTGTTATGTATTTAGATATAATTTATATTTAGGTGTAAAATTTTTTTTACGTAAAGAAGCAAAACGTATTCTGATGAAATACTGTAGATCGAAAATGATACAAAACTAGAATATATAGTGTGTGATGGGTGGACACAGAATAAGAAAATATTTAGGTCACACATTTCATAGTGCCAACAAGTAATGTTTCCTCTTAATACGTACTACACTAGTACGTAAATGGTAATTTCAGCAAATTGTTTAGCATATGTGGCTTTTAAATACTATGTGAATATATGCATATATATTCCGCCCGCATTGAGTTTCTAAATGACAGCTTCACCGATCAACCAGCTTGGTTTACGCTGACGACTCGAAGCGGGTGAAGTAAAAAAAAAACATAGTGGTTTCGTTTGCTCTATTGTGCATGACCAGTCGTTATAGTACGTACGTGAAGAAACTGAGCCAAAATTGATAGTTTTTAACCTACGTTACGCCGTTATCCCAAAGATTTTTGGTTCTTTTCGTGGCCGACCACTACTTTGGCGTCACCGAGAATAAACTTTGGCGCAAGCATGTCAAGACCTGATGAGGTTGAGGGCTAGAAAATTGAGTGGATGAACTGAAGCTGAGTCGATGTGGCGGCGATCGAAGAATCAGGTTCCTCCACGACAATTGCCATTGCAATGCGTCTGCATATATACCTTACCCCCGATTTCACGCCGCAAAAATAGGCAGAGAAATGTTTATTCAGTTGAAATTGGGAGAGAGAAAAGAATTGAAAAAAAAAGGTGGTCCCGGATGATGGATGCTGAGGTCAGCGAGATGGTCACTTGTCACGCAGAGCAGAGCAGGGGCCCGCCATCTTCTCCGCGTGGCTGGCCGGGCCGGCCGCGTATAAATTCCCCAGCTCCTCTCCACCTCCATCCAACCAGGAAAGTCATCCCCAAGCTCCACTCCAAGCGCAGTCAACAAACAGAGGCAGGCTCCTTGCTTAGCTAGCTAGCCGCCACAGCAAGCTAGAGGAGGGAGGACACCTGAAATATCGAGAGAAACTAACAGAGGAAAAGGAGGAATCATGGCCAAGGTCCACCCCAACGCCGTGGCGCCACCAGAGCCCGCCACGACCTCCGCCACCGGTGGCCCGGCCAAGGCGGCCGAGGAGGAGCCGCTGCCCACGGTGCTCACCGTGTGGCGCAAGTCGCTGCTCTTCAACTGCGACGGCTTCACCGTCTACGACGCCAGCGGTGACCTCGCCTTCCGCGTCGACTGCTACGCCGGCTCCAGCATCAGGCGCCGCCGCCGCGCCGACGACGTCGTGCTCATGGACGCCACGGGAAGCCGCTCCTCACGGTGCGCCGCAAGACGCGCCTCGGCCTGGCCGAGCGCTGCTGGGGTCATCTACGACGGCGAGGGCGACGCCGACGCCGACAAGACGGCCACGCCGCTGCTCTCCGTCCGCCGCCACGGCCACGCGCCAGGCGCCGGCCGCCTCCTCCTCGGCGCCACCAGCAGCAGGAGCTGCAAGACGCTGGCGCGCGTCGCCGCCCACCCGTCCGCCACGTGCGCCGAGGCCGAGGCGGCGGCGTCGTACGTGGTGGAGGGCTCCTACGGGCAGCGTGCCTGCGCGGTGCGCGACGCCGCGCGCGGGGGCGCCGTCGTGGCCGAGGTGCAGAGGAAGGAGGCCGTGGGCGACGACGTGTTCCGCCTCGTCGTGCCGGGGCCACGCCTCGGCGTGCCGCTTGCCATGGCGCTCGTCATCGCCCTCGACGACATGTTCCGCGCCGGCGGCTGGTCGGCGCGGTCGCTGCTGCACAGGACCTTGTCGGTGTAGTACTTTAATTACGCTACTAGTACTGTAGTTCGTTAGGAGTAGGTATAGCCAAGGGATGGGGCCCACATGTCAGGGAGTGGCTCCGCTGTATGGGTATTGGGTACTGTTACAAGGATCTGGAGCCCAGTTGTCAGTGTCAGCGGAGTTTAGAATGCAGGCTACAAGCGGGGGCAAGGCTAACCCAACAGAGTGTGTGTGTGTGTGTGTGTGTGTGTGTGTGTGTGTGTGATGTACCACCGTGTGTACGAGAATTTTCAACTCAATCAGTGCGCAAAAAGAGTAAACTTCTCTACCAAATTTTCAACCCAATTTGCAACATGATGGAATAATCAGGGGAAGATCGAGCGGTCTACAAATTTTAGTTTGATGCTCCCAAACTGTAATGGCGTGCAGCCTTCTCTTGATCATTGCAAATACAAATTCTGAGCCTGAGTTTGCTCTAGTTGTACTTCTACGAGCAAGCATCCTTCTATAGATTAATGGCTAGACACCGTAACCTTATGTAATTTTCTTTATTTTCTTCTTATAATTCTTCGTTTCTTGAACTTGTAATTCGAGACATTTATGTTTTATTCAAAAAACACTCGGGGTGACACCTCTTGTTACGCTAGGAAAAAAAAAAACCGTAAAGTTATAAGTAGTGTATAACTAGATGGAAAACACGATGGATGTTCATACGTGTGTCACCTAGACGGACTCGTAAAGGCATCCCCGGTGGGTCTAGTGAAGTTGCTAGCTGGCGTGGTTTGTGAAACAACAGAACAAGAGATGGCTTTTGTGGACATATGGCTAGGAAGAGCAAAGACACCGAGTTTTTGAGATCAACTTCTTCTCTCACACATGGTGACCTGAGCCAGCGACATGGTCACCCTGTTGATCTATGCTGGACAGATATAAGGCCATTTTATTTTATAGTATTTGGTTGTCGGTACAGGAACATGCATGTATGTATTAAGTTTAAATGCAAATATAACTTAGGCCCTGTTTGGTTTAGGGACTTTTAGTCCTGGGACTAAAAAAGTTCCTTTTAATCCCTTACAAACCAAACAGCAGGGACTTTTAGGTACTAAAATTAGCATTTGGAACTAAAATGTAGAAGACCCTCCAACAGGGTCTTTTTGGGACTAATCTGAATCGTCTCGTCCTCGCATCTCCGCCTCGTGCTCGCCTCGCGCGAGAGGCTCCGCGCCGCCACACTCCGCCGCCAGGCCCGGCGCCCGCCCCCCGCCGCCAGCCCCCGCCGCCACAACTCCACCCCCGCCTCCCTGCTGCTGTCTCGCGCCATGATTCCCTTGCGCCCTAACCCTAAGTGGCCTCGCGAGCCTCGGCTCTGCCAGGGGCTCCGACCCTAGGCTCCCTCGCGAGCTCGCGAGGGGGTACAGGGACGCCGAGCGCAGCCTTCTATCTCTACAGCAAGCCTCCAGATCCTCCGCAACCGCGCTGCGGGGGGGCGCTCTCAGGGCTCCGCTCCATCGCCGGGTGCGCCGTGAAGGCCAACAACAACCTCCCCTGTGCTACGCGTCCTGCGCGAGCTTGGCAGCTGCGGCGCCATCCTCGTCAGCGGCAACGAGCTCCGACTCGCTCTCCAGGCGGGATTTCGCCCTGCCAGGTGCGGCTCTTGTTCCTAGATTTTTACTTCCTGGGATGGACTGGTATTGTTGACGTTGAGCAGATGTCTTCACTGTAATTTTGGATGGATTAGAATAGATTATGTTATATTGCCCCTGATAATTTTGGACTGATTCATTTGGTTTACACATGATCTGAAATGCTAATTGTTTGATATCTTGTTGCCCTTGGTCTGAAACGCTGATTGTTAAATTTGATCTAAAATGCTGATTGTTTACTCTGTAGAGCTTTAGATAGGATGGTTTACTTTCAGGTCTGTACATATGGTTTAGTAGATGGCAGCTTGATCTTGATGTAGCTTGATAGGGCATAAATAGTTGAGTAGATGGTTTAGTAGATGGCAGCTTGATCTCCTCAGGTCGAGTTTTTTTTACTATGTTGTACAGCAGTCACCATAATTAAGCTACATCAAGACAGTTAGTTATATGAGGTGTAGCAATGACGCATTGTCCGGCAACTATACCATATGGTTTTGAGTTTTGAACACCTTGTAGAGTTAGGTGGCTCTTAAGCTCATCTTGGATTCGGCATGAAACAGTAGACACGTGCAGCTTATATTCAACCACGCACACCCATCCTTTCAGTTAGTTATATATGTTTTGCTTGCCTGAATTTTTTTTTCTATGCTAACTGGAGAAAGCTTGTTCAGATAATGAAGCTTATTAAGGGTCAAAAGTTCATGTCATCTTTTTTTGTTTCTGAACCTGAACCTGACCTGGTTCTGAATGGACTGAATGGTATAGCAACTACAATTGACCATTAGTAAGATATTCCAAAAAATTTGTCAATAATTTTGCCTGAATTTTGTCACTAATAACAATTACTGTCAACTACTGCAACTGCTTTGTTCTCTCATTGACTGGTGATGACTGCATGGACACTTGGACAGTGACTGTTATTAGTTTTGGAAACATGTTGCTTATGATCTTGACTGAAAACTTACAGTCATGTTCTATCTTTGAGAACATAAATAGCAGTCTGTTTAATCATTCATGATCCTTATACCATAAATAGCAGTCTGGATAGCTTTCTAAATAGCAGTCATGTTCTATCTTCTTTGAGAAGATATTTTTCATGCAGCAGCTTCACTTATTATCATGAATGTGATTAAGTGATGGGTACAATGACAGAACTAGTGTTTGGTGGATGGGTTCCTTATTATCATGCTGCAGCGTCTGATTTTGCTTGTAGCTGTGCTGTCCAGTATCTGTTGCTCATGCTGTTTCACATTCCTTGTTGTAAATGACATTCTTGTTGTATTGTTGCATGTAGCTTTGTTGATGGCTCCTGCTACACCATAGTTGAAGTTACACAATGTATGGGAACCGTACCTTTGATGTTTCACTTGTAGTTTGATTTGATACCCTTCTAGATAGTTGCTACTATTAAACTTCAATTTAATGCCATAAGCTGATACTAAAAATATCACATAAATGCTTGTGGGTATTTAATTTTTTCATCTATTTTGCCACTACTCCTAGCTTCTTCATGTAGCCACATGTGTAGATTATTCACTATCTAAGCATATATACTTGTATCTTCCTCCTTGCCTGAAACTGCATGATATGCGCGGCTGAATGTTGTGGTTGTATGCACTAGGCAATACCTTTTACATAAATATACTTATCTTTAGCATCAATGCTGTTTACCATGAATCGCTTTTTGGTGGTGTATTCACATATGGTGTCTGTTCATTTCAGGTCCACAGGCAAGGAATCGCTCTTTGGTGGGTCCGTCGATCTTACAAAGTTCAATGGCTACATAGAATTGGTTGCTGAGCTAGATGAGATGTTGACTTGCGAGCTGAGAGGGTATAACAACGAATGGATGGTTGTCTACACCAAAAATGAAGGGGATATGATGCTGGTTGTCTACACAGAATTGAATAATATGAGATGTGCCTGTGTGCCTGGATCATGTGTTTCTGATGTGTGCTTGTGCCTGTGCGTGTACAATAGTTTTTTTTTTTGAGATAAAGTGCGTGTACATCAGAACACCAACATGAGAGTTTTGCTTGTGCGTGAGAAGCTAGGCAAGTGCAGCTGAGCGGATAATCTCATAATAAAAATCTATTTTTAGAGTTGGACAGGCAACAGCGTAAAATCCAATTTTTAGCTTCATTAATGAATTTAGTCCCTTATTTAGTCCCTACAACCAAACAGCTAGGGACTAAAATAATTTTAGTCTCAACTCAAAAAGTCTAGTCCCTAGCTAACCAAACAGGGCCTTATTCATCAATGCTTCTTGTAATACCGGATGATCAAAACTTTTTGCCGCCCATTAGAAAACAAAAATATATATATTACTCTAACCATGTATAGCCCAGACAAATCTTTGGTATTAATTTGTATATCGTCACGGTAGTGCATGCCGCGTCAGTTTTCCACTAAGATTACCTTGGATACGAATATATGATATAGCAGATGTGATGCGCCATGCATGCATAGTGGCGCACTAGCTTAAGAGTTTTTTGCTTGCTACACGTACTATAGGATATATTTGATCATACAAATTAACTACTAGTAGTTTGCAAAGAAAGTGTGTTCATGCGAGAAGTCAACAGGTAGGTAGGGCGCAAACGGATTACACGATCACGAAACCTGTGATGAAAAAAGATTATCATCAGGTCAGTGCTTAGATTTAATCAGCAGTTAGTTGGGTGTACGTATACCACACTATTAGCTAAGTAACACCCCCAGAGGTCTTTCTGTAATGCATGCATGAACTAAGCGTTGACCCATGATGCATGAGACTATCTTGTGGTGTGTGAGCTCGATCCTGTACTTTATTGCAGCAGGTGCGGTTATTATATACGGAGTATTATATACAAATTTTTATGCATATGCTCCACCTAAAGGACCTGTTCTTTTGAATCTTATCATCCCGGTTTATGAGCCATGTTATAGTGTTTTTCTCTCCTAGCAAAATTGCATAAGCCGGCTTATAAGCCGCAGAATAGTGGAAAATGACTTGTTAGCAAAATGGTCGCATGCAGACTAATTAAAGAGGAAAGAGAAGAAAAACTAAAGAAATTGTTTCCTAGCAAACTTGTCAACAAAATGGTGACTTGTTAGCCGGAACATTAAATTTTTCGCTCGCCCTTGCCGGCTGTGCCCAGCACGGCGCGCCAGCCCATATGCTAGCCGCGATGCCGCACCTGTGCTACCTGCGCTCTCTTGCTGCTGCCACGCTCTTTGATGTGGAGCTTGGTTGGCAGAGAAAAGAGAGCATCAGAGAAAGGGATAAGGGGAGAGATGAAAAAGGTTCACATTTATTATGCGAAGACACCATGGAAAATTGGAAATTGTGCGTAGTTTCGACCTCCTCTTCCGCGTCAAGCTCCAAATCGTGAACCTGGGCCAGCGTGTCGGCTTCGACACGATGCTGTCGAGGGTCATGTGGGGAGAGGCTACCGCCACGCATGCCGTGCCAGCAGAAGGAAGGAGTGCGAAGCCAGGTCCTACGATGACGCTCCCGCTCCACCACCCGCTCGCCCACCTCCTCCACCACCCGCTCCCGCGGCCGTCTCTCCCATCCCTATTGTCGGGCCTACATGTCTGCCCCCACCCTATTTCTAAACCCGCCGGAGATGGAGAAGAGAGGGGAAGAAAGAGAAAGTCGTGGCCGTGGGGGAGGAGCAGCAGGCACTACGGGAATCGGCTGCTTTGCCGAGTGCGGGGTGCACTAGGCAAAGGCACTTATGCACTCGGCAAAGCCATTGCGAGTGCTGAACTTCGGCAAACCCCACTTTCGGCAAAAGAATTACTCGGCAAGCGATTCTTTGCGAGTGCCAAATGTCTCGGCGGAGTTGGCAAAGGTTTCGCCCGAGTGCCATGTCGGTCTTTCGGCGAATTAAGCGTCGGCCGTTATATCGAGCGTCCCTTTGCGAGTGCCAAGCGTCGGGCACTCGGCAAATATTTGAATTTTTAAAAAACTTCGCCGAGTGTTATGTCGAGTACTTTCGGCATTATTTATTTTTACAAAAAAAAAATAAACTTTGCCGAGTGCCGAATAAATAGCACTTTCGACAAATTAATGGTATCTTTACCGAGTGCCACCTCTGCACTTTCGGCAAATCTGCCATTTTAGCTGCCCGGCGTGCCCAGCTTTACCGAGTGCGGGCACTTTCGGCAAATCTGGGAGTTTTAATTTTTTTTGCTGTTTTTGTTGATTCTTGCTGCAAATACACACATATATATATATATATACACCATAACCATCCATATATACACATATATCACCAATTCACATATATAATGCACATATATCACAAATTTACATATATAATCCACATATATCACAAATTCACACATATAGTGCACATATCCAACACGTTGTTGACACACTGTTATAGTATAATATTAATAGTCAATTAAACATGAATAAGGGCTTAATTTAAATATCAACATAAGTCTAGGGGCTTTAACTAACATAATTCCACGAGTTTTGGTGATTTATATATTTTTCGGGGACTTAATAGATAATTGTAGAGAATAAGAGAAAGTTAGGAATATACAAGACATGTGATGGCGAGACTTGGCCGAGAAGTAACTCAACCCGAAAAGTGGACTAAAACATTCTAGAAGGTACGAGAGAACACGGGAAGGAACGAGAGGCCGAGGGGAGGCAGGGCCCCTGGCGGCCGCCCGATGCCATTTTGGCCGCCGCCCGGTGGGTCCCACCTGTCGGCCTCTCCTTTCTAGGTCGGTTTACTACCCGACTTTGAGGTTGTATCTACACCGTTGCCAAGGTCGGTTTGATCCAAGGGTTCACGTTCATCGCCAAGGCCTATATAAGAAGACCCCCCCTGGGGTGAAACCGAATTTATTCTATTCTCATTCTAATCATTAGTCCTTCATTTGTAGAGGTATCCCAATGTAAGGATAACCTCTCTCTCGGGATTAGTGAATTAGATGTAGATTAGAAGAAGATTATCAAAGTAATTAGAAGTAGATTAGACATGTAATTAGAAGTAGATTAGATCGACTTAGATCTAATCAAGACTAAAGGAGAGTTGAACTACACTTTGGTTACGGAGATGTCTCTGAGTTTGGTATGTTTCATATCTTATCTTTGGATGACTTGTGATTTATATGTTTATCTTCTCTATTACTTTATGCTTTTCATATATGGTTAAGTATAGTTGTTATGCTATTGCATGGGATCTCATTTCGTATTGAGGGCTCTAGTTATTCATGGTAGCTAGAGTAGTAATTTATAGTATAGACTTGGTGTCTAGGCTATAGGTTACCTGAGATTGCACCAAACCCCACGGATAGTTTGTGGTAGCCGGTGGTGGTGACGGCCACGATGGCGATGTATTCCACCACGTTCGGGTTGGTGTTTGTAGGACCGTGGTCGGACCTTCCTAGCCCCCTTCTCATCCCACATGCGTGGCTAGTGCTCGATGTCCCAGTGTCATGATATAATTGCTATCATAGAACCTTAATAATAGAGAAGTGCATAGGAACCTTGAACTCTCTTTGACCTCTTGATTAGTTTAGTTATTCCTTAACATCTTAGGTAGTTTATTATTATTTTATGTTACTTATCCTCTAACATTTACCCCTCACTATAGTCTAGTGGTTTGCTAAGTTAGTGGATGCATGATTGTGACTTATTAGAATCTCTAGCTAAAGCTTCCCTGTGGATACGATACTCTAGAATACTCATCCTAGGGAAAAGCTACAATGGTAGGTGTTACGTAAACTGCGAGAATCCTTCATATTCTTTTAGCACTTAACAAATGCCAACAAGCTTTTTTGGCGCCGTTCTTGCGGAAAGCAATTGGCCTATAGATTCTAATAATGATCATGATGTCTGTTAATTTAGTTTATCACTAGCTTTAGTAGGATTATCCTTGTTACGTTGAGTTGTGGAATAGACGGGACAAAAGATGTCGTTGCGATCTCCGACAAGATTCCACATGAGAGAAAGATTGAAGAACCCGAGGTGTGCGATCATCCAAGATTCATCACCGTTGGAACCCTGCTATCTCAAGGTATGTATTTAATTATATATTATTCTAACCATGTATATATTAAAGAAGAAGTCGCCGTCACAAGAATTTAATGCACACATCTCAAGTGGCGTACAAAGATCTTTTGCACACTATGGTAAGTATGATTAAAAGGTGAGATAATCTTGACTATAAATTAACTAAGTAGTTATCATTTAATTTCTTGCATTGCATGTTTACTTAATCAACTCATGCATTGACTCCGCTTAGTTTATGTTTTCTCATAAGTAGATCCATTGCATGTTTAATTCCGTGCATACATTCATGTAGTTTGCATCTAAAAAAAAAACTCTCACCATGATCATGCTTCTTCGTTTCTAAATGAGTAAATCTCTATAATACTTTCATGTTACCTTTGTTTTGCTATGGTATGTTTTGGTTTGGAAGTAGTGTACATGCTTCCAAAGGCTTTTAAATTAAGCATGGTGCTTAGGTTAAAATGCCTTCCTTAATTAAATTAGACATGGAGTCTAGTTTGGTTATTGAATTAAAAATTGCTTGTGTAGACATTGGATATTTTGTTGGACTAACCCTGCTTGAGAAAATTCTCAATTCCAATTGGGTAAGTCAAGAGATGAATTCGATCGAGAGATGAAGCAAGGCATATGATGAACTCCAACCTTGTGCAAAAGACACAGCTCATTCATCATTAATGGAAGAACTGTAAGTATTAAATCATTCACTTTCGGTCTTTTTGCTACAAGTTACCTTTGCCTTGATCCACATGCTAGAGTGCAGCCATAAACAAAATTTGCATAAGACATGAATAAATAAAATCTATGCTAAGAGTAAACAAAAGAACCACCTTTTTCATTGGCATAGATAAAATCATATAAACCTTGGACAATAACCCTTTGTTTCAACCATGTTGTATTTTCCCTCGGGTATGTGTCCACTAATATTTTGTAGGAAATGATACGTGATATGTCTATTCAATAAAGAAGAGTGTCATACAACATGGTATAAAAGAAAAGCTCTCAAGAAGTGGATAGACAAAGCAACAGACCAAAAAAGAACATTAAAAGGCAGGTAAGTGAATAAAAAAATCTTACATTTGTATCCAACTCTTGTCTTATGTTCTACAAAACAATAATAATAATAAATAATAATAATAATAATAATAATAATAATAATATATGTATATATATATTTTGAGCACATAAAGACTCATGTTAAAAGAAACATGTTCCTAGGACAAGTTCCTTCGGGTATTCTTGGTCACTAACCTTGCGAGGAACAAAGGATGAACAACGTCTAAGGACATGGTGATTGCAACACACGATTAGGGGGCGGTTCAGCATTCACACTTGAAGTGCTAAGTGACAGGGAAGGCTCAAGCATGGGGAAGAAGATCGACTCCTCTAAAGATCATCCAACATCACTCCTTCCCTACTCAAGCTCCGTCACTCGACATCTTTGGTTTGCAATCCCTTTACTCACAATTACTTTATCTCTCTAAGTTTGATTGGTTATTAATGACATGCATAAGAATCAAACTTAAGATTTCATAAAATTTTCAACTAGAGAGAAAGATATAGTGAGCATATAAAATATCAATCAAAACTTCTTTTAGCATAAAAGCAACCTTTAGCTCCATGACAGTTCTACCCTTGTTTGAAATTACTTGTATATTCCTTCGGGTATATGTTGTCAACTAATATTACGAGGGAATAAAATCATGAGAGGAGCAAAAGGTCTAAGCACAATTTAAAAAAACAAGAAAAGAAGGGCGATGCAATACGAGGAGACAAGTGAGGAACAAGATACACAAGAGAGGCCACGAAGAAAAGCTTTTGGAGCGAAAAAGGACCACCACAAGGTGTTCGCTGTCACACTCCAATAATAAGGTAACATCTTGAGGTAAGTTGTCACTAATTAAGCTTTACCTTAATTATGGTCTGTTCATAAATAAAGAACTAAACATGTTGGAATAACAACCTTACTTGATCTAGCTTTTTAGCTCAACATGTTTTGTTTCTTTAGTTGTTCCTACTACCACTCTCTTATGCTTATAGTCCTAATCTTGTAAGCGAGAATGTTGCTTACCTTGTTTTAGAAAAGAATATAATCATAATCATGCTTTTTGGTGTTTTAGATAAGAAAACCTTTCCAAGAGTAAATGAGCTTGTTTTGTTATGATGAAAGTTTTTTTTAACCACAAATAATCATGCTCAATCTTCTGATCTTGTCACCCAAGTTAGGTTTAAGAAAAGTGTATAATAAATCAACTCTATCTTGTTTGATGTGCCTATGGTTAGAGAAGAATGAATGAAGTTTTTGGTTACTTTGGTGTTTTCCCACCACGGGGGCCCATGCACTTGATCTCTACCTTCTCTTTTGCAAGCGAGGATATACTTGAGCACAACGTTGAGGAGTATCTTACTCTCTCAAAATTCTATAAGGAAATATCCTGAACCAGAAAGCATGCACACTAAACAAGATGTTGCTCGCTTTCCTTTGTTAAAGCTTCACTTCAAATCATGAGACAAGCAAGCAACATGAGTCTTTGCCATCCTCGAGAGATCATCATCTCGGGAGACGCTTGATCACCAAGATCGGATGATATACTTGAGGAGTGAGTAAGGTAAGAAGTCTTGTTGAGAAGACTTAAAACATTGAACCCTCGAAAGGTAACTTCGGTAGTTATCCATATTTAATTATTAGCATTGCATCTCAAATTACATATCATATTTATCTTCTTGCATCTTGCATTAGCATATTTATTTCCTTACATTGCATAATCATTTTCCTTTAGCATATTTAAATTTTTGCATTAGCATTGCATTGAAAAATTCTCAAGCCCCATGTGAATAATCTTATGGCGTATAACAACCCATAAGGATATTCACCGTGGTAACACAAAAATAATTATGCATTCATCTAGTTGCATTTGCATCATAGTTCTTTGCATACATACAAAATTATAAAATTCTAAAAATAATTAGAAAAAAAAATCTTTTGAAGTTCTATCGGAATAATCATGATTCATTTTGAAAATCTTTAGACACATGAAGCCTATGTGGCAAACCACTAATGCTTAATCAAGTTCCACTAGCTTTGTTGTCTATTTGAGTTCAGCGAGGATTTAAAGGGAGAAAGACATGATAAGCCGACTTCATCGTCACTATCTACCTCAACTTCAACAAACCCGACACTTCAATCCGGCTTGGGGAGAGCACCCCGGTTATCACGATAAGTATCTCTACTACTATATTTATATTATTATTATTATTAGCTAATATTTTTGGTTTGCTTAGTTTGCTATGAGTATAGTTCATAAAATCGTTTAAAAGAATTTTTTAGTAGAGTGTGATCTTTAAAGTATGAATATATATAAATAAATAAATAAGAGTGTACAAGAAGTTTTCTTTTCCATCAATATAAAATAATCTCACGAAGATAAATCTCAAGCATGGGGATGATGAATAGTTGCTCCGCCGTAATTCCTTTTCGATTACCTAGCTTTCAAGCTTAAACCTGAAACCTATGAGTTACAAATTGCTTGCTCTAAGGTCTAGGTAATTGACGGATATGATATATGAGAGTCTGATTTTGCTATTGATCTTACTCCTAGTGATACTAGATTTACGGAGATTTATTTTGAAAATTTAAAAGTGCACATGATAAGTTCTGTATGACAAAGTGTTGAACCTCCTATCATAGCCATATATACATGCTCCCTAGATTAAGCAAACCTTTTGACATATATATTTTGCTTGCTTTGCATTGAGTTTGTTCAATCTTTGTTGACCCTTAGAAACTTATCATGCCGATCATGTACACTCCACTTTATTCCGCTATATCCACTCTACTTATCCACCATATATATATCACTATCACTTCACTCTAGCCAACAAAAATGTTCTATTCCTATTCGGGAGAGAGCAACTAAAAATATTTCCTACCCATTCATTGCTAGCTAATATCTTACAAAAGCTCCATTGCATTTATTTATCTCTCACAAATATTGCAAAAAGAGATTTGGGTTGTAGACTATTCTTTATAAAAAAAAAAAGAAAGAGAAGGACGGATGAAAAAATGGACAAAAAGTCCTACAAGGTAGTAGAGCCTACCTCCCTAAGAAAAGAAAAAGAAAAAAATAGAGATGAAAAATGAACAAGTGTTCGAGGGCTAGTAGAGCCCACATCTCTAAAATAAAAGAAAAAAATAGACAAGTGTCAGAGGGTGAGTAGAACCCACATCTTTATAGAGAGGAAATAATGAGACAAAAGTCTAGGACCGTGAGAGTCCACCTCTCTAAAATAAAGAAAAAGCTACGACCAGGATTCTCTACAAAAAATTCAAAAAGAGAGATAATTCCTTAAGGAGCATAAGTAAGATATTTCTCATCTATTTATTCTAGCTACAGCCCAGATTCTCTACAAAAAATTCAAAAAGAGAGATAATTCCTTATATTCCTCATCTATTTATTCTACTTTATTATATTCTCTATGTTTTATCCACGATACACATGCACCACTTGATCAAGTGTGATTTGTTACTTTGGATCCATTGCTTGAAATTACAATATATGCTTAGTAAGTAGATATAGTTTTCTCCCACCTATGAGCTCCACATATAAGCCTTAGATACGAGGGGGTGAGAGAGAAGAAGGCATAATGTCTTCTTGCCTTAGTCCAAAAATACCTCATATTATGAGAGAGAGAGGCAAAACAACCTTGTTGCCTTAGCGAGGATCCACAAATATTACGAATGAGAGACTTGAGAGAGTCATACAAGGAACTTTGAGTTTTATTTTGAAAACTTGCAAAAACTCGGAATGACAGTTGAACAAAGAGTTTGAGACATGGTGCTTGACTTGATTGTTCTATCTTTCAATTACCCAAGATTTCAAGAAAAAGCTATAAGCTCCATGGTTAAAGGTATCTGAGTAAGTTAAAAGTTAAAAAAAAATTTATTCTTATCACGGAGAGAAATTCTGTTTGAAAGCATGTGTACTTTTGAGGTGTGAAAGCGTTGTAGCAACTCCCGATCCATTGTTAAGTTTGGCTTTGCTAGGGACTAGCAAAGGGTAAGCTTGGGGAACTTGTTGACACCTGTTATAGTATAATATTAATAGTCAATTAAACATGAATAAGGGCTTAATTTGAATATCAACATAAGTCTAGGGGCTTTAACTAACATAATTCCACGAGTTTTGGTGATTTATATATTTTCGGGGACTTAATAGATAATTCAGAGAATAATAGAGAAAGTTCGGAATATACAAGACATGTGATGACGAGACTTGGCCGAGAAGTAACTCAACCCGAAAAGTGGACTAAAACACATTCTAGAAGGTACCAGAGAACACCGGAAGGAACCAGAGGTCGAGGGGAGGCAAAGCTTTGGCGGCCGCCGATGCCATTTTGGCCGGCGCCCGGTGGGTCCCACTGTCGACCTCTCCTTTCTAGGTCGGTTTACTACCGACTTTGAGGTTGTATCTACACCGTTGCCAAGGTCGGTTTGATCCAAGGGTTCACGTTCATTGCCAAGGCCTATATAAGAAGACCCCCCTTTGAGGTGAAACCCGAATTCATTCTATTCTCATTCTAATCATTAGTCCTTCAGGTTGTAGAGGTATCCCAATGTAAGGATAACCTCTCTGGGATTAGTGAATTAGATGTAGATTAGAAGAAGATTATCAAAGTAATTAGAAGTAGATTAGACATGTAATTAGAAGTAGATTAGATCGACTTAGATCTAATCAAGACTAAAGGAGAGTTGAACTACACTTTGGTTCCGGAGATGTCTCACGAGTTTGGTATGTTTCATATCTTATCTTTGGATGACTTGTGATTTATATGTTTATCTTCTCTATTACTTTATGCTTTTCATATATGGTTAAGTATAGTTGTTATGCTATTGCATGGGATCTCCGCTCGTATTGAGGGGCTCTAGTTATTCATGGTAGCTAGAGTAGTAATTTATAGTATAGACTTGGTGTCTAGGCTATAGGTTACACGAGATTGCACCCAACCCCACGGATAGTTTGTGGTAGCCCGGTGGTGACAGCCACGATGGCCGATGTATTCCACCACGTTCGGGTTGGTGTTTGTAGGACCGTAGTCGACCTTCCTAGCCCCCTTCTCATCCCCTGCAATGCGTGGCTAGTGCTCTGATGTCCCGAAGTGTCATGATATAATTGCTATCATAGAACCTTAATAATAGAGAAGTGCATAGGAACCTTGAACTCTCTTTGACCTCTTGATTAGTTTAGTTATTCCTTAACATCTTAGGTAGTTTATTATTATTTTATGTTACTTATCCGCTAACATTTATCCCTCACTATAGTCTAGTGGTTTTGCTAAGTTAGTGGATGCATGATTGTGACTTATTAGAATCTCTAGCTAAAGCTTCCCCGTGGATACGATACTCTAGAATACTCATCTTAGGGAAAAGCTACAATGGTAGGTGTTACGCGGCGCTGCGAGAATCCTTCATATTCTTTTAGCACTTAACAAATGCCAACACACGTCCAACATCGAAACGAGAAAGAACATGTCCAACATCCAAACGAGATCCATCACGGTTCCACATGTCCAACATCCAAAAGAAATCCATCGAACATAATCACTAGCAACTCTTTGCCCACCCGACCCGTGGCCTCCCCGGTGTGAAGAGTGTGAGGGGCCCTCACCTTGCCCGGATACCACCCATCTTTGGCGCCGATTGGTACGTCCACCCGTGGTGTGTAGGAGGGGCGTGTGGAAGCCCGTAGTGTGGCTGCTGCGTGTGAGGAGGAGGAACGCCACCGCCACGCGTGTCTTGTGGAGTCGGGCCAACCGGATGGGGTGGAGAAGGGCCACTGGAGGAGTCGGGTTCGAACCCGCCGACGTTGGCTGCATAAAGGAGAGGCGATCTCATTAGTACCGCGGGTGAGCCGCACAAGCCAAAGAAATAAACAACAACATATACTCACCGGAGTCCCTGGGGTGTGAGGAGGAACGGGAAACGGGGTGGAGTGAATGGGGAGCTAGGCAACGGAGGCGTGTCACACCCGGGATTTGGAGGCCCCGGAAGAAGGCCGCCACGCCCCGCCATCCGACGCACGGGTATTGCCGGTATGCCCCAACTCCCGCCGATGGGCCTCTGCCGGCCGGCCGCCCCGGCCTCAAAGTCTCCGCCGCCGGGCCGCCTACTTGGCCTCCAACTCGCCATCCGGGCCTGCAATATTACACCCGTAACGTTGAAACAATGCATAGGCAGCGGACATGTAAAACCGGTGAACGACTAATGAAACTGTAATTACCCGAAACGCCGCATCATCTACGTGGAGCTCTGCTGCCGAGGTGCTATGGGGATGTCGGAGGAGGTCATGCTCCTTGAGCGAATCTCGCTCGCCTAGGAACGAAGGACGGGTCGATCGCTACCGTTGGCCATCCAAGATCGCCGTCTTCGCTTCCCTCCTCCCAACCTCATCACGAGTCCAATGTCTAGGGCGCCGTGGTCGGATCGAAGTCGTCCCCATAGCGCTTTGTCGCCTCGTGTACTGGGTAGGCTTGGGGTAGACACGGGCGTTGGTGTACGCCCGGCCCCTTCGCCGGTCGTAGACGCGTTGTCCTTGTCGGGCCGATCTGCCGGCGTGACTCAAAGGCGAACCCCGCGTACCGCTGATGTGCTGGCCTTCATGCGAAAGCGCATCGCGAGGAGAACACAGAGATGGTTAGAAGTGAAGAGATTTGAGCGCTTGAATAAAAAAAATCAACGTAATCGTACCCATCTATCCATATACACTAGGAGGGGCACGCTCCCTTGGTGGTGTGGCTTCCTTCCATCTCAAGCGACATCTCCGACGAAGTCTCTTAGTCTCGTACATCTCCTCCAAGAGCCACTTGTCCACAATGGCCTCCCAAAGATCCTTGTACTTGCCGCACCACACATAGGTACCACACACTTGATCACATTTGAACTCATGTGGAGATATGCGAGTTTTAGCCATCCGGCGTCACAACTTACTCCAAACCTTTTCAAATTTTTACCACAGCCTCCTCATGAGATGGCAAGACACCTCGCCAAGTTTCGTGATTTTTAAACTTCGTTTGGATTTTATAGAATTTAAAAACACTTTTTCCCGCATGTAACTTCGTCATGTTCGGCCTTAAAAATGTTCGTAATTTCGCGCGAGTTCCTGGATTGAGCCTAAACATACGCCAAACATCATGAATAATATTTTTTGAATGGCCACATTCCATTATTTCATGTACCTGCAGTTCAAATTTGGAGTGCTCGAGAAAATGCAAGAAAATAAAAATAATTCATGAAATATTGCAACACAACTTGAAATTGTCCCAAATTTTGAACATGAGATGTAATTACTCGTACCTAGGCCACACAAAAATATGGGATGAAAAAAAAAAAAATCATAATTTGCCGAGTGCCATGTAGGGCACTTTCGGTAAATACCTTCTTCTTGCCGAAAGTGTATATACGCGTGTGGCACTTTCGGCAAACTAGGTACCCTTTGCCGAGTGCCTAACGTCCGGGCACTTTCGGCAAAGGTGACGGAAAACGGGCCGTTTGATTACGTTATTCTTTGCCGAGTGCTTTATTTTGCGAGGACTAAGCACTCGGCAAACATATAATTTTCAGTCTTTCGAACACCGCCGACGGCACGGCAAGTCTTTGCCGAGTGCTCGATTTGGCACTTTCGGCAAAGATGCTCTTTACCGAAAGTGCCCGACCTTTTCCTCTCGGCAAGCGTTTTTCGCACTTTCGGCAAAGAAGCGGATTCTGTAGTGAGGAGCGAACAACAAGTGGATAAAGAGAGAGAAGAGATGCTTCAAGATTCTTTGCACCCACATATACATGCATTCTTGCTTTTCCATCTTACGCTAGCCAAAATAAGTAGGATCTATTTGCAGCTAGATCATGCAAGTTTGGAGAGGAAACTTTTGGTTGTGAATTGTGAGATGAACATATTAAAGTGATTGATCCCCCATACAATCAATCAAATCATAAAAGCAGCATAGCAAATTAAAATCATGATCATGTAAATATAACAGTAAACAGAAAACAACAAACAGAAGTAGGTACAGCTAGGTTGTGCATACCCAAATGAGCTAGCACGAGTATTTCTATGCCAAATCCACATCCTTATTGCTCAAATATTTCTAGTGCTGGATAAGATCGACATGAGCATCCATATCCGGAGAAGGAAGTAGCTAGAATTTTGAGGGGTCCACCAGTTAATCATGGAACATGCATGCATAAAACACAAGCAATGAGATAGAGGAAGTGTACAACATCCTTCCTCTTCTTACGTGCAATTCGTCCCCTGATCTATGCATGCCCATGTCTTGGGTTGTTAGATATCTATCACCCAAAAATGAAAATGCAGCGAGCACCGAAAACAAATCCTAGAACATCTATTTAAAAACAGAACAATTGTAGGGACCAATAATGCATGGATTGGAAAGTGGAAACGGTTCAAACATGGATGGATGATGATTTTTTAAAAAAAAACAAGACAAAAAAAAAAAGAGTGGATTGAGGGGAAAAAACAACCCTAGCTATCTCCTACGTTGGTGGGTAAGCAAGGGAAAGGAAGGACGGCTACTCATCAGTCAGAGATGAGAATCCCAAGTTCGTTCCGGCATTTCCATGGCTCCATACACGCGTCAGCAGAGATCCGAGACTCGAGAGAAATAAAGCCACAGGGGACTGATAGTATTGGCGGCAAACAAAAAGGAGTTTAATGCGTGGCACCATGATCACATTTGCCTTTCTTATTTGGATTTGGGCTACCCTATAGCTACATACTTGACCTTTCATACTACTACGTGCAGATATCATTTTGGGTGCGTGACGGTAGCAACTGACTGACTGTAGAATCAGGACGCGTCCCATGCTCTTTGTTGACCTCACACGGACCTTTGCTGCATGCTCGCGAGGCAACCACAGACATGCCGCTATCCTGCCGACCGTTTCTAGACTAGACTATGCAGAGTCAGGCTTACAGGAACACAGTGTGACTGTAGAAGCAGGACGCGTGCGATGCTCTTTGTTGACCTCACACGGACCTTTGCTGCATGCTCGCGAGGCAACCACAAACATGCCACTATCCTGCCGACCGTTTCTAGACTAGACTATGCAGAGTCAGGCTTATAGGAACACAGTGTGACTGTGTGAGTACTCGAAGTGTATAGTTCATTCAAACCAGGGAGAATGCCACTCAAACCTGTAATAGTTCTTTAATTGTCATCCAAAATTATAGGCTTCCATCACTGTCATCCCTTTTTTTTTTTTTTTGGGTTGCCATCCATATAGATAATTTGTGCCCTTAAATGCATTGAGAGAACAAACCGCGGCTACAAGATATTCGTTACACATGGCTAACTGCATGAGCACAGCTGATAATCAAATTTTATAGTCTGAGCTCGATAGCATGCTTAGGAAAAATTATTTTGCCAGATTAGTTGAATTTAAGTTCAATTCGGTACTATCTCTACGTAGATATTTTATCTCTAAGATCTATTAAAAAATCAACATCCTTCGCTGTCGTTCAAAGAAACAGCACCTCCTTCCATATGTGTGATTCATCTCCACTAAAAAATCTCCCTCTGATTCCACTGACTAAAAATTCCCAAAAAATCTCCCTCTGATTCCATCGACTAACAATTCCCTGTCACATCAGATGTTTGGACACTAATTTGGAGTATTAAATATAGACTAATTACAAAACTAATTAAACAAATTGAGACTAATTTACAAGGTGAAACTATTAAGCCTAATTAGTCTATGATTTGACAATGTGGTGCTACAGTAAACATATGCTAATCATAGATTAATTAGGCTTAATAAATTTGTCTCAAGAATTAGCCACAGCTTCTGCAATTAGTTTTATAATTAACTCATATTAGTCCTCCTAATTAGCATCAAATATCCGAGGTGATGAGGACTAAACTTTAGTCTCACGGACCCAAACATCGGTCAGGCTGATAGGCTGTGGTAGTTATTGTATTACTTTGCAGCAAAGACTACAGTGCTTCCTTCGTTCACTTGGCGTGTGTTTGGTTGGAGGGTCGGGATGGGTCGGGTGGGTCGAACCCAGATTTGGAGGCGTTTGGTTGCAGGATGGCTGGGTTGGGTTCGTCCTGTATAGAGAATATACCCAGCAGATGCGGGTTCCCTCGATCCCTCCAAATCGAAGAAACGGGTTGAACCCATATGGACGGCGCCCGCTGAACCGTTAATCGCGCCGACGCGCGTGGAGCCCATGTGATGTAGCGGATGGACGTGTAGGCAACTTTGGGGGCGGCGGCCGGGCGTCTTTGGCTGCTTGGGCGCAATGCCCTAGGCGTGGAGATCGGATGCGAAGGCCAGCAGAGTGCGGTGGCCGGCCGTGTGAGACAGAGGCCGCGACCGGTCAAGCCGTCTTCTTCCTCCGGCGGTGCGGTGCAGAGTGGGTGGACGGGCGCGCTAGACGGGTCACGCCGCCTTGTTCCTCTAGTCGTGACACGTTCCTCCGCTAGGGCCGCTCCATTGTTGAGGGCTCGGCCACCGGTGGTCGCGGCGCTCCTCCGTTGGGGCTAGGGGCGACGCGCTGAGCGGCGTGGTGAGCTTAGGGTTCAACAGGGGCTTTGTTGGGCGACGGCGAGGAATTGCCGAGGAATTGCCACATCAGTGATGTAGTCGGTCGTAGTATCCTTCGTGGCAACTGGGCCCACAAAGCTCGGCGTCGTATTAGTTAACGCCGACACATGTAATCTCAACATGGGCCAACTCAACGCCAAGGCGTGGGTAGGCTTTGAGCATCGATCACGCCGGATCTGCTGCAATGGGCCCACATAGCTCGGCATTGATCAAGTTAATGCTGAGGCCCCATTGCTCGGCGTGTGCCGACTCAACGCTAAGCTCTGGCCACATAAGGCCACTGCGGCCCCCTTCTTCCTCCTCCATTCTCTCCTTTCCTTTCTGCATTCTTTCTCTCCCGCTCTCTTCCCATGAACCCTAAACCCTAAACGTAAACCCTAAAGCGTAGGTCTAGGCGGGCCAAGGTTTTGGATGCTTCCCCAAGGTGCTCCTCCTTTCCCTCTTTCATTTTATCCGATTAGATTCGGTTGCATTTGTTGTTTATCTTTTGGATAGTAAGCTTTGATTGGTTGATTGATGTCGGTTGTGAAAAGTATGTGCAAACGGATTCTAGGCCTCAACACTACTACAAAAAATCTTTTGCAAGGCGTTTTAAAAATCTTTTGCAAGGCGGATAGACCTTAAATCCGCCTCGGTTAATCAGGCATTAATCGAGGCCGTTATTTTTTTATTAACCGAGGCGGTTACAAAAAACCGCCTCACAAAATCATTAATTGAGGCGGGCTTTTTAACTAAACTGCCTTAGTAAATGAGGCCCAGACGCCCAGCCCATACTAGCCCATACCAGCCCATTACCACCTCCAGCATATAAAAGCAAACACAAACCCTAAAACACTCCACTCTCTCCCTCACCCCACAACCACCGGAGTCAGGCAACATCGCCAGTGACTATTCCCTCCCCTCCTCTCTCACTCCTCTCCAGCGACTCCCCTCTCTCCCTCACTCCTCTCTGACTCCCTCGCAGTGAACGGCATGGTGATTCCCTCTCTCTCTCCCCTGACTCCAACGAGGACGACACAGCGCCCCCTCCTGCCGGTGGCGAGCTCCCTCTCCTTCCTCACAACAGATGGCACGGCGTGGGGCGGCACCCCTCCTAGTCCACCATCCCGGGTAGCGCGGTGGCCCTTCCCAACCGACGGTGAGCTCCCTTGCCCATGGCAGATCCAGCGTGGAGGCCAGTCGGTGTGCGTAGATCCAGCAAGTTGGAGGTGGTGGCATGGTATGTCTCTCACGCCCTCTCTCTTCTCGACCATGCGAGCACCACCTCTCTAACCATACCTCTCTCTCTCTCTCGGGTTGGATCTGGCGAGAAGGCGGCTAGGAGGATTTGGGGAGACGGGCGGGGGACGGCGAGATCCATCCATGCGGAGGCGGTGAGATCCAGGTGGCGGCAGGCCAGGCGGCAGCAGCGGGGTGGGGCCTTCTCCCGGCGCCCGGCATCGGCAAAGACGCCGAGGGCGCGGTAGGGCCTAGATCTAGGCCCAGTTAGGGCGGGATCTGGGCTTTTTTTTGGATTAACCATGGCGGGCAACAAACCGCCACGGTAAATGGTCACACTTACCGTGACCTTGTGTTCGAGGCAGTTTGAAAAACTACCTCAGTTAATGCCATCCACCCGCCACGGTTAAGTTTTTAGGTAGTAGTGCAAATGAATGTTTATTGTGGTATACTAACTTTATTTCCTTTGCTGAGTTAGTTGTTCATTGGTGGATTAGGGTTAGTTGTTTATTGATTGCATTAGGGTTACTTTTAATGTTTATGGTTTACTTTTATTTATTTAGTATTGGTTTTTTGTTTACATTAATTTTAGATTCTTAGATTGGTGATAAATTACATCCGTTTTGTTAGATGCAAGACATGCGGCAGGAGCACATGTGGCAAAAACAGGGGTCATCCTAGATAATTATAGCCCGACATGTCTAGCAAAGATGCCCCCATCCCTCCTGACCTCCCTGCCCCTAACTGTGACTGCGGTTTCCCAGCCCATGTGTTTCAACTGAGACATCCAGACACAGCTGCGTGTTGCTACTACACATGCAATGTTTTAATGTAAGTAATTGTCTCCATATCATTGTTTGTTTATTTGTGTTTGTAGTTTAGTAATATTTTCTTGGAATCTTGTTGTGTAGGCCCATGAGAGGTGCTTTTTCTTTTCAAGTGGATCAATGGCCTAGACAAGTTTGACCCAAGATACCTCCTTTTTTGACGATTGGTGGAGATGAAGACATCCATGTGAGCACCGAGTGGTGGGTTCCACCTCCCCTAACCTGTCAGCCAATGACGGCTAAGGAGAAGCACTTAGCCTCAGTTAGACGACACGAGGAACCTCCTCTGTGCAATTGCGGAGATTGAGCTGTGATAAACCCTGTGAATATGTTGGAGTTTGTGTGTCCCAACAAGCACAAAGTAAGTGGAAAGTGTATCTATTGAAATGTTGAGCTATATATGTGCATGTACTAATGTCTCCTCTTTTAGCTGTTTGGATTTGTGAAGTGTCGTTTCAAGGAGTGGCCCTATGGTCCTAAGAAGAATTGGCCGGAGCCACCAAAGGAAAAGGAAAAGAAGAAAGAAAGGATAACCATCGAAGCACCTCTTGTCATGTGCGAATGTGGTGTTAAAGCCAACATCGGCTTAGTCCCTTCGAAGCTTGGAATCGGCCATTGGTGCGGCCATATGGTTGACTATGATGAGATTGGTGTTGGCATTTTGCAGAGAATACTGAGAAGATTCTACAAGCGTATCGAAATACCATTGTAGCCTTCACCCAGAAGTATTCAGAGTATCATATTTTCCATAGGGAATGGAGGTACTTTCTCCTAACTAGTTCATCCAAGGACAACCCAAGGGTAGAGATGGAAAGGATTTAGAGATGGATTCCTATAGCTTTAGGGTCTTTTGGATAGACAACGCAAGATCCGGCCGCCTAGAGGAGCATTTGGGAGTTAGGGTTTTTGTTGGGGGAGGGGGGCGGAGGGGGAGAGAGAAAGAGAGAGCGTAAAGCCTCGACCAATAGACAAGAAAGAAGGGAGGGGGAAGAAGAAGGGCCGGGGCTCGGCCTCCGAGTCGGCTCCACGCCGAGCCCGGATGGGGCGGCATTAACTAATACACGGCACCGAGGTGCGTGGGCCCACCCCGCGGTAAATACTACGACCGAGTCGGCGGTCTTTGTGGCGCTAGCTTCGGCGTCAAGCCCGACACTTGCGCCCGGCGGCGGACCGGCGTGTGAGATTCTAAAACGCCGGCGTTTGGTCGGTGCGTAGTCGGCCCACGGTGAGCCGGATGGGGCGGCGCTAACTAATACGACGCCAGAGGTACGTGGGCCCCAATCGCCGCGGTAAATACTATGACCGGAGTCAACGGTGACGTGGCGCTATCTTGGTGTCAACCGACCCGCGAACGGCGGCAGAACTTGGCGTTATATTTCCGAAAATGTTTTATCAGGGGGCTATTTGCAAAAAAATTCAAAAGGACCAAAATGCAAAGTTTTCACCTCCAGCTTCCTCCCGAAACTCCAGACGCAACGAACAGGGGAGAAACAAACAAAAACCGCCTCGTCTGAAAAAAGGAGAACAGAGCAGTACCAACACAATGGCCAGGGCACGCCCCAACGCCATCGCGCCGGAGCCACCCGCCGCCGCCGCAGCAGCAGCGACGATGACCACCACCAGCACCAGCCGCGGGGTCGATGCGGGCCGCCACCAACAACAGGACCAGGAGCGGCCGGCAGTGCTGACGGTGTGGCGCAAGTCGCTGCTCCTCAGCTGCTCCGGCTTCACCGTCTACGATGCATCGGGCGCCCTCGCCTTCCGCGTTGACCGCTACGACTCCGCCCGCCGCTGGCTGCGGCGGCGCGCCGCCGAGGTGGTGCTCATGGACATGGCCGGCACGCCGCTGCTCACCGTGCGCCGCCGCAGCAGGCTCACGAGCCTGGGGCTGGCGCCGGACCGCTGGCTCATCTTCGACGGCGACGCCGGCGCGGCGGCGGGGTGCCGCCGGCCCAACAAGGCCAAGCCTTTCCTGTCCGTGCGACGCGCCCGCCACGCCCTCCTCGGCGCCTCCTCCTCCGGCAAAGCGCGGCTGGCGTACGTGACGCCGCTGCACGCGTCCGGCGCCGGCGCCGGCGAGTCGTACGTGGTGGAGGGCTCGTACGGTGCTCGGGCCTGCGCGGTGCGGGACGCGCGCAGCGGGGACGCCGTGGCCGAGGTGCGCAGGAAGGAGCGCGTCGGGGACGACGTGTTCCGCCTCGTGGCCGGGCCACGCCTCGGCGCGCCGCTCGCCATGGCGCTCGTCATCGCCCTCGACGAGATGTTCGCCGCCGCCGGCGCGGGGTCCTGGTCGGCGTGGCGGCCGTCCCTGCTGCGCCGGACGTGGTCGGCGTAGTAGTAGTTACTAATAAGCTGCCGCCGGCGACGCCGTGCCGTGCTGTACCGAGCAGACCAGAACATGCACCTGTGTCCCTGTGAGGCTGTGACCCTGTCCTCGCAGGCACCGCCGCACCTGACCTTGGCCCGGCTGTGAACGTGGGCAGAGTTCTTTCAGCAAGCAGGCTGCAGCATCTCCGGCGCCTAGCTAGTGCACCTGTATCATACAGTCAGCCGTCCCTGTTCTGAACTTCTGATTCCAAGAAAACAAGAGGACGATCGGCAAGGATGGTGATCATGCAAGTACAACTAGATAGAGGAGTAGTTTCAAGTGCATGGATGCCGATTTGTATGTAGGAGCGTTGTATCTGTAATACCATGGTTCTGTTCTGTATGTGCCATGATGCCAGCTGAATTATATTTAGACGAGGATTGATGGACTAACGCAAGAATGTACATGTAACCTTGATCAGGGCTTCAGTTTTATGCATCCATGCTATACTCTCTGATGCATGTTCTGTTCAACAGTCTGGCTTTCCAATTTAGTTATGCGTGAAAATACGTTTTGTAGCGCTTCTGATCCTGCACAATTCTAAACACTGCCCAGTTGTACTTGCTAACACACATCAAGCCTGCACTGTACTACCAGTTCTCCTCTCCTTTCATGCATTTTTGCAGCTTGCTAGAGAGCCTAACAGGTGTCTTAAAATATGTGTGGCCACACCACCAGCAGGCCCTAATCCTCCGTGCAATTTAATTTTCAGAGGCGAATTAATATACTCCATTAGTAATAGTAAGATTCCATGCTAACATTCAGTGTGATTGAATCAGATGCAACATGCAGCATGACACTGATTCATCTCCAGATACCCCTTTTGCTTGTCGTATAGCCCCATCGTTATTATTATTATATAATTACGCGTGTCTATGCATAGCTTTGACGGCTTTTACTTCTTCAATTCAAAAGGTACTCCCTCTGTTTCATTTTCTAGGTCGTTTTGGTCAACAGCAAGGTATATGAGACAATCAATGAATAGGACACCAGTGACATCCAAATACATGAACAATGCACTGCACCTGGACTGCCAAACAAGAAGCTAAAACGACTAACAAAAAGAAACGGAGGGAGTAACTTATAAAAAAAAACTTTATTGTAAGAGCTTCTAAAATTTAGGGGTGTTCAGTTAACATGCATCCCAAAAGTAAACCCAAAAAGTCTTCTGGTTTCCGTCATCAAATCTCTTTAACGCTTGCATGGAGCATTAAATTTAGGTAAATAAAAAACTAATTACATAGTTTAGCTGAAAAGTATGAGACGAATCTTTTTTAAGCCTAGTTAATCCATAGTGGGATAACAATTACCAAATACAAACGAAAAGTCTTCTGATGCGAACCCAAAACATTTCACCAACTAAACACCCCTTATAAGCCTTTTCAAACGGAGTCATTTACGTACCTACAGTACCTCTGGTCGGTCTCCTTCTCTTGTATTGTCACTTTCAGAAGGCACTAGTGTTGTCTGTTCCTGCGAGACCTGTGCATTTTCAGTAGCCGATTGAGATTTTGGAGAGATTTCCTTGAGAAAAAGGTGTCAGACTCTCCGCTCGCTTTCAATGCGTTTCAAAAGTACGTGGACGGCTGAAACAAACATGTCCAAGGACCACCACCGGACGAACGAATTTGGAGAACGAATTTGCTCTAAATTCACGTACGTTTCCGAATCGATAGACGATAGATAGTGGTGGCATGCGCCGGCCTAATATGGACAGCTTTGTCGCGCATGCACCACACGCGTGTCTATGCATAGTAACTTTACGGAATGTGTTTTGACACGCGTGTCCCAGAATAATAAGTGTGCTAATCATGAAAAGGCAAACTAAATAGATTTTGATCAAATCGTTAATTTCTTACCATACGTTGTCATTTGCTAAAAAAAAATAATATGATCTCAGAGTCACTCTGAATACAAATCCATTGATACAAGTTTACTATGCTCTAAACTTGTACATAAATTTGAATAATTGTTTGTCAAAATTTGTATTAAATGACTTTCCCTGTTTGAAATATGATTATCATTCTAAGACGCAAAGATACTTGTTAGATGTCCCCAAACAACAATAATCCCCAGAGAATAACCGGTGCTACTTCCTTTGTTGATTCGTATTTTTTCTTGGTCTTCAGCATACCGCAGACCTATGTTACATGGATACTCCAGGGGTGGTGACGTATCCGTATCCCATACTCGTCGGATACGCGGATACGGATACTTTCGGATACACCATTTTAGTGGGTTTTCTTTTGAGAAAGTGCGTATCCGCGTATCAATACGTATTGTATCGGATACCCGTACCCGTATTTCGTGTAACATAGCCGCAGACCACAGAGCATGTGCCAAGCGAACAGGAGCACCGCCATACAACCGGTGGCAGGGGTGAAGTGGTGATCCACTGTCAGCGGCAAGTGAAGTTGAGAAGGCAACAGCGATCACTGAACAAGTCTCAAGTCTGGACTGTGATCAACTGTCTATATTTGTTCATTGAGAGAGCAGAGCAGCCAAGGAAAGGGAACTTCCAAGTTCCAACAACACTAGACCTCACATTGTCGTTGAGCAAGCTGCATATATTATAGCAAAAAATGAACCGGATTAGCACAAGCACATAATAAAAGACAAAAGGCCTGAACCAGAACTTTGTAGCACCGAGGCACCAACTGTCCATCTTGGCCGAATTATCAGACGAAAAACTGTCCAGATCAAGCAGCCCACACAGGCTCCAAATGTGGCAAGCAATGCAAAGCAGCAGTAGCACTCGACTGAGACGGTCAGACTGTCTGATCACCAGCTGAAAGCGCCGGCTAAAACAATGCTAGCTCCAGTCAAGTCCATACACAGATCCAGGCTGCCTCTTTCTGCTACCTGTATTATGATCAATAGCCTCTCTCTCCATTACTCACTGGAAGTCCAAGTACAACAATGGCTAAAACAATGCAAGCTCCAGTCCAAGTCCATACAAAGTTTTCAGGACACCGCAAACATTGCTTGGAGCCAAACAAACACAACATCATACAACACTTTAATCTGTTAAAAAAAACTGACCACGCATTATGATCAATAGCCTCTCCATTCGTCACTGGAAGAATCGAATCATCAGCTTATTTAAACATTGGCCGCCATTTTGTTTGAGTACACTATCGAGTCAATTTCGTGTTTGGTCGTAATGTCTTCTGCAACAGCTTAAGACCAGAGCGAAGAAATAAGTTACTTGAATAGCAGACACTCTTGTATATCATGCATTGCCAGAAGCATCAGCATAGCTTCCACTATATAAAAAACAAGAAGATATCACAGAGTACAACAATGGCCAATGGGGCTCATCTCTACTTCTCCCATATCATATCAGCCACATTTCTCAGTTCCAAGGGACATTTATTTTGCACATCTTGTTATAGTAGGCACGTGCCAGTTTTCAAATGGGCTAGTAACACTAATCATGTTGGAACTTGTATCATGAATGAATTATGGCTGAAAATTATTAATAAACAAAGAGTAGGAAATGCAATGGCATTTCTAACAACAGAATTCCTTATACAGTTCATGGGAAAGATCCATGGTATGTTCCCGAAGTTTACTGATATACACTACTAGTATGTTGCCTGTTCATCAATTTTGACATGAACTATGCAATCACTTACATATTTTTAAAAAAAAAGGAGCTGCATTTACCTATGCAGTTGCTTGTTGACATTTCATGTTCTAATCAAACTTATCTGCCTACACATATTAATATTCCAAGAAATGAAGCCTATACGCAATTGAAATGAACAGTTTTTTTTCTGCAAACTGTGAGAAGGATGTCACCGTACTGTGAATCCCAAATAAATAAGGGTAGGTAGTAACAAAGATTAGCCAAACAATTTTTTTTGATGCATTTGGTGGAATTCGGTGTAAAGGTTGGTGGGTAGTTAGCACGAAAAAATTTAATTTGAACAAATAATTATGTAGCTAGGACATAGACACTGTGATACAAATGATACTACAGGGAAAAGGGATAATGGAAGAATGTGTTGCATAATGATGCACAATCTAATTACTGAAAACAAGTGCCAGTGTATCAATCTAACAATTCCATGTAAAGGACACTAAAATAAGTAGAAGCAAATGAGGCTTGCAGTCTTACGAAAAGTATTGATATTAGACCACTGGAAATGAGACCCCACTAAAACACTCCACACTAATCCTTAGCTGACCAAACGGCTTAAATTTACTGCATTGGCCTAGCGATAGCACTACAACCACATCCACTTTAATTAGATACCATTTGCAGAGGAATGTCATCAAACATTTGGCTGCTTCCAGCTGCAAAGTGGTAAAGCTAAGAGAACAAAACAGAAGAGCATGTATGAGATATTATATGAAATACCAAAGAAATTCAGTTTCATAACTACCATAATAATAGTGGTTTCAGTTATTTACATCATGGGAACCTGGTACAGAACAGAGACATGAAGAAGGGTATAGATGCCCCAAGAGGGTTCTACAGCACTATACAGGTTGCCTGAGTCATGTATGCTTTTTGAAAATCATATCAAAGAAGAAAACCAGTCGCATCACCAAAGGTTATCCTTTTTAGAAGAAATTGGCATGTAATTTATGCTATTTAACCCCGATGACCTTAGCATAGCATGCAACCTTCACAGTTCTGAAGCAACTTTTAGGAATATAGTATTTATACTTCATGCACACTAAATATAAAGAACGGTGAATCAACCTTTTAACTGTTAAGTGTATGAGGCAGACCTGATGCCCATCCATAGGCCCTATCTATATATAGCCATGAGGCTCTCTATATATGTACAACTCCTCTACTGGAGTGCTCATACAGTATGATTGCCAAGGTCAGTAACATGGAATCAAAGCTTTGGTTAGGGATTAGGATTATTAGATAGTCTAATTCAATCCACGATCCATTTTTTTTTCTCCTTGGGATCACGGCCCGTGGTCGTGTTCTTCCAGTTGGTGAAGGCATGTCGTCTTGCCGCTGATCCATCTTCGTCTCGTCGTGCGGCCCGTCGCCGCGCGATCGTCCATCAGCCGTGCGGCTCGTCGCCGCTTCTTCCGTCCGTCGCGGAGAACGTCGTCCCTCGTCTGTCTCCGTCGCAGATCATCGTCGCCGCCCGTCGTCAGGGAGGCGCGATCTTTCGTCGTGCATTTCTCCGTCGCGGCGCGGTCTATCATCGCGCTGACCCTCTCCGACGCGGGAGTCGTCCTCGCGCTGTTCGCGGGTCCGTCCGCCCGTCAGGCCGTCGCGCGGCGCTGTTCCTCTCCGCTGCGGGCCCATCCGCCCGTCAAGCACGTCGCGCGGCTGCGCAGTCTGCCCCGTCCGCCCGTCAGGCGCGTCGCGCGGCCTTCCGCACGTTGCGGGTCCGCCGTTCATGTGTCGTGGGTGCATCGTCGCCCGTCCGCCCGTCTCGTCTCCATCCGCGCTACCTCGTCTCCAAGCCCGTTTTGGATCCAGGCCTTCTTCCTATCACGGAGGTCAAGCAGGCCCGTGCTCTGCCTGTCTGGTCCGCGATCCGGTCTTCGAGAGATCGGGAGGAGATCGTCTACTCCTTCGTCCGGGCGGTCATCCACTCCTCTCCGACTGCCCTGTTCTGCTGCCATCAAACAGAGGGGTCGAGCAGAGGAAGTTAGAGGACGTTCTGCACCTCAACAGAGGGGGCATCCGCGTCTACTTCTTATACCACTGTGGTAACAGATCGCTGTCTCCCTCCTCATTGGTCAGCTGTTAGCAGTACTCTACATCATGTCTCAGTCTCAGTTCAATGCAATTGTCATGCGTATCACTTTAGAGGGTCCAAAGTATCCTGAATGGGCTTTCTGTGTGGAAACCGCATTAAGGGGTCATGGTTTACTTCATCATCTAACTGATAATGCTCCTAAGCTTAAAGAAGATGGTAGTAATGCTACTGCAGTAAAGGATTGGGGTATCAATGATGGCAAAGTGATGGCTGCTATGATCAATAGCACTAAACAATCCTGATTATGAGCCTATCTAAGTTCAAAACTGCTAAAGCCATATGGGAAAATTTGAAGCAACGCTATGTACACGACAGTGGGGCTCTTTAACATAGTCTTATGCAGCAAATTCATGTCAGTGAGTAGCATGATATGTCCATTGACGAGTACTATTCTGCTTTTGATCGACTGATGGGATCATTGACTTCCATGGTACCTGACTGTTCAGCTGTTCCTTGTTCAGCACATAAATTTATTGAAAAGTTTTTCACTTATAAATTTGTCATGGGAGTCCGAGCTGAGTATGATTCCATCCGTACACGGTTATTGCACAGTTCTTCTGATCTTACTATGGCAAATGCTTTTTGTCGAGTTACTTGCAGAAGAAACTCGTCTGAAGTCCCCTGTCCTCTGCAGTGTCTCATAGTGTGTTGGCAGCTTCTAGGGGAGAACTTTTGCACCCAATAGTACCTCTGGAGAGCCTTGTAAGCATTGTGGCAAGACTAATCATCTCTCAGAAAATTGTTTCTCTCATCATCCAGAGAAGTTGGCGAGTATCATGCGCATTGCTGCTCATAGTAGTGGTCGTGGTCGTGGGACGTGGTACTGGTTCCACTACTAGAGGCTCAGTTTTAGTTGCTGCCTCCTCGACTATTAGTGCTCCTTCGGATTGGGTGCTTGATTCAGGTGCTTCTTTTCATGTGACTTTTGATCGGTCCCAGTTGGTTGCCTGCAAGCCAGTCCCTCGATGGCGCCTCTATTGAGACGGTGATGGTACATCTTGTCCTATCACTCAACAAGGTTTAGTTTGCAATAATCATTTTTTACTGTACCCAATGTTTCCTTTGTACCTCGGTTGTCTATGAATCTTATGTCGGTTGGTCAAATTACCGACCAGAATTGCTTTGTTGGTTTTGATGACTCAACTTGTTTTATTCAGGACCGTCCTTGCGGGAAAGTGATTGGGGACTGGCCATCACCGTAAAGGTGCCTCTAGCCTTTACACTCCTAGACACCCCTACGTCTTCCTTCTTACGCTCCATCTACAGCTCATGTCTCATCCTTCTGCGTTGTCTTGACCTCTTCATTTGCCAAGTGGAATCATCGCCTCGATCATCTTTGTGGGTATCGCTTGTCCTCCATGATTAATAAGGGTTGCTTAGGTCATACCTCTATTGAGTCTAGCTTTGATTGTAAGGGTTGTAAGCTTGGCAAACAAATACAACTTCCTTACTCTTCTATTCTTTCTCGTTCTGCTAAACCTTTTGATCTTATTCACACCGATGTATGGGGTCCTGCACCTTTTGCTACAAAAGGTGGTCATAAATACTATGCCATTTTTATTGATGATTATTCTCGCTATACATGGATTTATTTCATGAAACATCATTCGCAATTGTGTTCCATTTATCAGTCTTTTGTTCGAATGGTTCACACACAATTTTCTACTCCCATTAAAATTCTTCGTTCTGACTCTAGGGGTGAGTATTTGTCTGCTGCCTTTCGCCAGTTTTTGTCGTCTGAGGGTACACTTGCACAGCTCTCTTGTCCGGGTGCTCATGCTCGAATGGCATTGTTGAACATAAACATCGCCATCTCATAGAGACAGCTTCGCACACTTTTGATTTCATCATTTGTCCCTTCTCATTTTTTGGGGTGAAGCTATTTCCACCATCAAAATTGTCTATCTCATCAATAGGCAACCTTCATCTAAATTGTGCGATCAATGTCCTAGTGAAGTACTTTTTGATACTCGTCCTAGCTATGCTCATCTTCGTGTTTTTGGATGCACTTGCTATGTTCTCCTTGCACCTCGTGGCGCACAAAATTTCGCACAACTGTTGAATGTGTTTTTCTAGGGTATAGTCGAGCATAAAGGTTATCGATGTTATGACCCTTCTTCCCGTCACATCGCATCTCTCATGATGTTAGCTTTGATGAGGATAGTCCCTTCTTTTTTATAACCCTTCCACCAAGCCTTCATATTGTCCCACGAGTCCACCTCCTTTTTAAGCCTTCCTTCAAATTCATCCACCAGATGATGCCCTCGCATCGTCGATCTTCCTATTTCCATCACACCAACTTTGCCTTCTACAACACCCTCGCCTCCATCTCTCTTTTTCAAAACCACATATTACACGTGTCTTGGTCATCGTACCTCCCGGCTTCCGTCTAGTTCTCCCACCATGGCGGTCCTAATGAGCCCGGCTGGCGATGCTCCCGATAATAACATTGGTGATTCACATGTTGATGAGTTACAGGTTGCTCCACGATATAATCTTCGAGACAGCGGTACCATTCGAGCTGCGAGAAAAGTATGGTTTTCCCCATGTGAAATGTTGTTGTTAATGAGCCATCCAATTATTAGGAAGCTTCTAGTATTCCGAATGGCGCTAGCTATGTGCGAGGAACTTGATGCCCTTGAGCATCAAGGCACTTGGGATCTTGTTCCATTGCCATCGCACACAATACCTATTACATCTAAGTAGGTATTCAAAGTTAAGACCAAGTCGGATGGCTCTATAGAGAGATATAAGGTGCGTCTTGTTGCCGAGGTTTTCAGCCGGGACTTCGGGGTCTAGATTATGATGAGACTTTTGCACACTGTTGCTCATATGGCGACCGATCCGTATATTAATTGCGATTCTTTGCTTCTTCTTCTTGGCCTATATCTCAAATGGATGTCAAAAATGCCTTTCTTCTTGGTGATTTAAGCGAAGAAGTTTATATGCAACCGCCCCGGGTGTTGTCGCTCCTCCGAGGATATGTTTGTCGTCTTCGTCGGGCTTTATATGGCCTTAAACGGGCTCCTCGTGCTTGGCATGGCGTTTTGTCTCGGTGATACGAGCTGCTGTTTTTCAGCTAGTGATCATGATCCGGCTTTATTTGTTCACTTGTCACCACGTGGTCGTACATTGCTTCTTCTCTATGTTGATGATATGCTGATTCACGAGGGGGATGACGAGGATCACATTTCCCATGTGAAGCAACAACTCAACGCTGAATTTCATATGTCCGAGTTGGGTCCTCTCGTTACTTCTTAGGCATTGAGGTCAAGCAATCTACTAAGGGATATTGTGCGTCTCGGTCTAAGTACATACAAGATCTTATCACTTTCGTTCGGGCATAAGCGATAGTCGAGCGCTGCCACACCCATGGATCTTCACCGGCCACTTCGTCCCACTAATGGGGTACCTCTTAAGGATCCCTCTCCATATCGACATATTGTGGGCGACCTTGTCTATCTCTTTGTCACCGGGCCGGATATTGCTCATGCAGTCCATATTTTGAGTCGGTTTGTTTGTGCCCCAACATCTGTTCATTTTGGACATTTACTTCGCGTGCTACGCTACTTACGAGGGGCGTCATCTCAAAGTTTACTCTATGCGCATGATGATAGTCCGCCGACTTCATGCTTACTTTCGGACTCCACTTGGGGCGAGTGACCCGACAGTCGTCGGTCCATCCTTTGGGTATTGTATTCTTCTTGGATCTTCTCCTGTTGCACGGAAGTCAAGAAACAAATTTCTTGTATCTTGTTCTAGTGCAGAAGCCGAGCTTCGAGCACTTGCAACTACTCTTTTGTAGAAATTGTATGGCCGATGGTTGTTGGCTGATTTTGGGATTTCTTGTGATGTTGCCACACCTCTCTGTGTGATAACACGGGGCCATCCAAATTGCTAATGATCCTGTGAAGCATGAACTTACAAAGCATATCGGTGTGGATGCTTTCTTTACTCGATCTCATTGTCATCAGAAGACTATTTCTCTCCGCAATTATGTGCCTTCGGAGTTACAATTGGCTGACTTTTTCACTAAAGCACAAACTCGAGAGCAGCATCGGCTTCACTTGATCAAACTCAATGCTGCAAATCCTCCACTTCCACCTTGAATTTGAAGGGGGGGTGTTAAGTGTATGAGGCAGACCTGATCTATAGGCCCATCCATAGGCCCTATCTATATATAGCCATGAGGCTCTCTATATATGTACAACTCCTCTACTAGGAGTGCTCATACAGTGTGATTCCCAAGGTCAGTAACATTAACATGTATAAAAAAATACTACTACAGAGTTAACATATGAGGAAGCAACACATAAAAGCAAAAGCATGGCCTCTATAGTTGAAAATGACTACGCAAACTAATCAAAAGAATAAGCCTAATGACCATAATTTATTCAGTGGTATGGTGCCAAACCCATGAATCAAGCTTAAGTTGAGGACAAAATTTTGTCCAGGTCACCCTTCCAGCTGCCACTTCCCCTCAAATATCGAAATTTCTCTTCCTAAACCAAACCAGTGGCTTGACTTTGACAATTCATTTTTTTTTGAGATTAGAACAAATTAAACAGCCTTGTGTCACAATTTAATCCACTTTCAACTACTGAATCTCATAAGGCAGAGAGAGGGAAAAAGAAAGGCTCTACTGGAAACACAATGAATTTTAGCAACCTGAAAGTCGTCAATCACTGGTGTAGACTAAAGATTATTATTATTATAATTTGTGAAAAGGATGCTAAAGCGAACCAGACAATCTTTCTGGAGCAATGGCACTTCACTTGTGTTGACAAGACAGGAGCAGTGGCTATCCCCAGCAGTCATCACTGGTTAGGGGGCTTTATGTAAGTTAATGTTATTCGTGAGGCAAAGTATAGGGAGGTTTCTCAAAATATTGGATTAAGGACTTCTCTGAGAAAAAACTATTGACCAGAGTCCACGCTGGGACCGGGTACTTGTAGTCCTTAATCCAAATTTTGCAGCCAGATTGAGAAGTGACAGGCGAAGCGACCCTACGGTCTTGTGAATTCTGACCCGGGACCTCCCTTCCTGTCGCCGGAGGCCAGCTCAGCAAGAACCAGAGGAGGCTGTCGCTTCCGCTTCTGCTGCCTCTTTTCAGATGGAGCAGCTCGGGGCACGACCAACGCAGGCAGGTCGATCTGTTAGCCTCACAAAAAAATCAGGTTCCACGTCGATAAGGCTACTGTGCTCTACAACGCGAGGCAGGACGAGTGCTCTGTCATTTCTGAGCCATGATATTCTCTCTCTTCATCGTGCATCAGCTTTTCATTGCGTTGTCCCATCAGAGCAGCGGCAAGCGAAGCCCCCAACACGCTTTAGCAGCTCGCCTCGGCTTTTTTGTCAAGGTGTGGCAATGGTCTCTTCTGCAAGCACCACTGCGCCTCTGCGAGACTACGGCGGTGTTTAGAGCCCCAAATTCCTCCCCAAATTCTACTATACAAAAAGAAGATTCCTCATCACATCAAAATGCCGGCACATGTATCGAGTACTAAATATAGGTAAAAAATTAAAATAATTACACAGTTTAGATGTACATTGCGAGAGCGATTCTTTTTGAGTATAGTTACCCTATGGTAAGATAATATTTACCACAAACAAACTAAACGTGCTACGATTGCTCGATGTGACATTCCTCCAAAATTTTGCACCAACTTTTGGGATCTAAACACCGCCTACCACTTTAACTGATTCGGCTAGTTTGTGCGGGCGTGGCACTTGAGGCAGTACGCCACCATGGAGCGCTGGGGACGGCCTCGGGGAGCGGTGGTATTTGCCTGCTTAGTTCACGAAAAGTGAACCCAAAAAGTACTACAGTACTTGTTACATCGAATCTCTTGACGCATGAATGAAGCATTAAATGTATGTAAATAAAAAAATTAATTGCACAGTTTAGTTGAAAAGTGTGTGACGAATCTTTTGAATCTAGTTAATCCATAGTGAGACAATAATTACCAAATACAAACGAAAAGTGCTACTGAAAAAGCTGAACTCAAAATATTTCACCAACTAAACACCTCGGACGGCAACTCCCAACTTCAAGACACAGTGGCGTGGGAGGAGCTTAGGCCTTGTTTAGTTACATGTAAAGTTCCCAGTTTTTTTACTCTCTCTCCATCACATCAATTTTTGGACACATACACGGAGCAGTAAATGTAGGTAAAAAAAAATAACTAATTACGATTTGGTTGTAAATCACGAGACGAATCTTTTAAGCCTAGTTAGTCTATGATTAAACAATATTTACCAAATACAAACGAACATGTTACTATTCATCGAGTTGCAAAACTTACGAACTAAACAAGGCCTTAGCATCCATGCTGTCTCACAATGCAGCATCAAAACGGCATCGGAGGAACAAACCTGTGGAGAATTCGATCAAAATAGTAAATATGTTGCTGATTAACCACGCTACCAGTACCAGACCATGTGCTCGGTTTATTACAATTGGAATACTGCATCTTAGTTCAAACTGTTTAGCATGCAGCGTTTTACAGATTCAGCCTGATGGAAGCAAGAACGACAGGATACAATAATAATGCCATGTTAACAGAGACCCAACAAGCCTCATCTCATACTACTTTCCGAAGAGCAAACCTTTCTGTCCGGCTGACTCCCCTGCTGTTCTCTTCTTTCCCTCTCTTTCTGTACAGTTGTACAGCCCTGTAGACTATTCCTTTCCCTTTCTCCCTCTCTGTCTGTATAGTTGACTTTATTTAAATTTATATACCAACAGTGGGGGCTTCGCTGTATTTATGGCTCAAAAAACATCTTATTAGTTATTACCATATAGATGAACTAGAGCAAATTATATAGCGGTATGGCCAAGCTAAATCTTGGCGATGGAGGAGAGAGAAAGAGGAGAGAGAAGAGAAGCAGTTTTGTAAGTTTACATGTACCAAACTTGGACACAAGAAACCAATAAAATCTGTGAGAGGAGAGCAAGTGGGCCCATGTATTAATAATAAAATTTGAACCGATGATGTGGATCGGGAAGCATCGAAGAGAGGCCTCTTAACTACATGGTCAATAAATTAGAGCAGGAGACAGATATAATCACTCGAAAAGATTATCATATGAAGATGTATGGGCACAATTTGTTTAACCTCCTCCTTAGGCGAATGATACTGCAAAGGTGAGATTATTGCAGAGGGGGGCATCTAACCTTATTTTCAAAGAACTACAGAGATCCGGCCTTATGCATAGTTTGCCTCTCCTCAGAAGTAAACGACGCCGCAAGGGCACTCTTTAGGCCCATTAGATATCATGGCCCAACGAGAATGTCTCACACTGGACCAAACTGTGGACCCTACCTCCTCCGCCCCCACCTGTCTGTCCCGCCTCTCAGCCCACACGCGGGGCGTTTGAAATTTGAAACCAACGGACTCTCTCTCTCTCTCTCTCTCTCTTCACTAGTACTATACCCTCCAACGTCTCTCTCCATCACTCACGGCACGCCAGTCACGCACGGCCGGGCCCCCAAATCTCTCCACCTCCTCTCCTCGGCTCCTCCTCCCCCAAACAAAATCGGATCCCCCCAAATCCCTCCTCTCTCCTCCTCGCCCAGGACTCCCACCCCTCGATCCCATCTCCCTCCACCCCACCCAACCATGGCGACGGTCACTCAAGGCGTGCTCCTCCGCCTCCTCCAATCGATGCACACGGAGGAGCGCGTGGCGGGGAGCACCGCTCACCCGTCCTCCAAGTCACGGCCGTGGTGCCAGCGCTGACAGCCTCCACCTCCGACTCGCCACTCCTCGCGTTACCCCCCTCCAACAACGGCGTCCTCCCTCAACCTCTCCGACGGCCTCCACTGCACCTACGTCCAGGTCCCGCCCGCCGACGCCGACTCCCTCCTCGCATCCGCGCGCCCGCACCTCGTCGGCCACCTCGTCCACCTCGACCGACTCCGCTTCGCGCGCCCTGTCCCCCGCGCCGTCGGCCTGCGCACCGTCCCGTCCTCACGCTCCGTCCCATGCGTCGGTAAGCCTGAGCCACTCGTCGCTCGGTCCGCTGCTTGTGCGCGCGGGTACGTCATCCAGCCTGCCGCGTCCGCCGCCGACGCCGCCCCGCCACTCATGCCGTCATCCAACTCCAACTCCGCCGCTCCCGACGCCAGCGACACCGCCGCTAACGTCAAGAGGACTGTCCTGGGTCCGAAGAACGCCGTCGACCCCGCGCCGCCGCAGCAGCAGCCCGTCAAGCGCCGGTTCTCATCCCCAGCGCCGCCGTCATCCAAGCAGCCGCACCAGCAGCAGCAGCGAGATCCGTCGCCGGCCGCCAAGCCGGCCACCTCGCGGTCGTCCTCTCCGTCGGTCCGCAAACCGGCTGGCGGCTCGCGTGCGTCGTCGCCGGCGGTGGTCAGGGAGGAGGAACAACGCCGCGTGCGACGTCACCGGCGCCGTCCAAGTGCGTGGTGCCGAGCCTCGTCGCCGCCAGGGAGGAGAATCGGAGGGCGGTGAGGGAGCCAGCGATCATCGTGCCGTCGAGGTACCGCCAGCCGTCGCCCGCGGGAGGGAGGAGGGGTGCCGTGTCTCCGGCCATTGGGGGGTGGGAGAAGGGCGTCCCTGTCGCCGAGCTCGCGAAGGCTGTCTGGGGAAGGCGCTGGGAAGAAGAAGGTTGGGGTGTTGGTGGCGGGGATCTCGAAGATGACGGATTTGGGGAGTGGGTCGGGTGTGAAGACCGGGAGGAAGAGTTGGGATGATCCCACGGTTTCGCTTGGGACTGTGGCGGCAGGGTCTGTGATGAAGTCAAAGGCCAAGGTGGATAAGGATTCCATCCTCAGGACTCAGGTCTGGATCCTCTGTTACTACTACATTATTGTGTTTATACATTTGAGACATGGTGCTTGCCAAGATTGTCAAGATAACCATCTGATAATTCGAGTTCGAGGATATAGTTTTATCACTGCCTGCATTGTGATGACTGGTACAGTAGTAGTATAAATAACTCTTCCTGAAGTGTTTAAACCGTGTTAATTGAAAATGATCTTGAACTTGAAGAGGTACATTTGGGTGTGTTGTATTGTTGTTCAAACGAAAGATCTTGCCAGGTACACCAGATGGGATTGTGAATCGATGACTGCCAAATTCATGCTAGGGTGGAAAACCCAAATTATAACTTAAACATGAACATTGAACAGCATGATTCATATGATCCTAGCCTTGGTCAGATTTGGTTATGTAAATTAAGATCTGACATAGCCAGATGATGTTGGATGATATGGATAGGTAGGATTGTAGAGAAAGAAACATTATTGGGAAAAAGACTGAAGTATGAAGTGACTGTAACCTTAACTGTTGGCTCAGAAAATCATAACCGTGGTATTCAGTAACAACATTTTCAAATGGATATGTATTGTGAACAGTTCTGTTGCAATGTTTTCTCAATTTATAAATTTGGTGCCATGACTACAAATTTCACAATTATAGTTTGGAATTTCAATCATATAGCTACATATATATAGAATGGTGTATTAGTCATTTTTAGGTTCAGAGTACTGATTTTTTCTTCTTCTGCATATCCTTAGGTAGCATGTTTGGATAACCATTTTGCCTGTGTACAACAGAAAGTTGTGTCCTTCTAGCTAGATGATGTTGGATATGGATAGGATAGTAGACAGAAACATTATTGGTAAAAAGACTGAAGTATGAAGTGACTGTAACCTTAACTGATGAACGGCTCAGTGTTTTCTCATTTTATAAATTTTGTGCTATGACTACAAATCTGGTGCCACGGTTATAACTTGCACAGTTATAGTTTGGAAGTTCAATCATGTAGCTACATATATATAGAATGGTGTATTAGTTATTTTCAGGTTCAGAGTACTGATTTTTCTTCTGCATATGCAGCACGGTTGGATAACCATTTTTCCTGTGTACAACAGAAAGTTGTGTCCTTCTAGTGTACAGCAGAATGTTTTGTGCCTGTGCAGTAATCATTTTCTTCTTTGTGTCTATCATCAGGAAGCAATGTCGTGAGGCGACTAAGTGATGCTACAACGGAACACTCCAGTAATGAAGATTCATCTGTTGATGAGAAGACAAAGTCTCGTAAGAAGATAGAATCTTCCTCAGTAAAAGGCAAAAACCGCAGCTCCAAAAATTATACTTCATGATCCTAAATGGACTGACGGCAGCATTCAGTTGGATGCACTTCCTGATAAGCTCTCAAAAATAGGAAAGGTAAGCAACTTGTATAGTTTACTGCCTCAGTCTCCATTTAGTGTTCCTGACATGACTTGAGTTTATTTATAATATAATTTCTAACGAATTTCAGGAAGCTTTTGAACAGAGGGATTTAGCGGCAACTGCAGCAGCTAGTGCCCTTTTTGCAGCAGCTAGTGCCCTTTTTTTTGCAGCAGCGGTTAAACCCTTCCCCAGAACCCCACTCAAGTGGGAGCCGCCTGGCACTGGGTCTGCCCTTTTTGCAGCAGCTAGTGCCCTGCAAGAGGCATTGATCTCTGAATCTGTAATCAGGAATATAAGGTATTTGAAGATTATTTTCTGTCTAAAAACAAAACCAGTGCATAATTTCAGCAGAAAAGTTGTGATAGTATCTTATTAATTTCTGCCTATTGTTTGAAGATTGTTTTCTCTGTCTAAAAAGAAAACCAGTGCATAATTTCAGCAGAAAAGTTGTGATAATATCTTATTAATTTCTGCCTATTGTTTGAAGATTGTTTTCTCTGTCTAAAAACAAAACCAGTGCATATGTTCAGCAGAAAAGTTGTGATAATATCTTATTAATTTCTGTCTAATGTCTATTGTTTGAAGATTATTGTCTGTCTAAAAACAAAACCAGTGCTTATGGTTCAGCAGAAAAGTTGTGATAATATCTTGTTAATTTCTGCCTATTGTTCAACAGAAAAGTGGTGTGACAATATCTTGTTTATTTCTGATTACAGCAAGTTCTCTGAAATCTGTGCTTCGTCAAAGGTCGCCAATCCATTTCCAACAGTTGATCTTTTCCTGGTTGTCTACGAGGATACACTCAAGTGGAAGACAATCGCTGAGTCTGTGGTTACCAATGGGACTGAAGAGGAATTCTTGGAGAAATCAACTGAGCAATGGGTTGGGGCTGCATTAGCCACTGATCTTGAAGTCGTCAAGCTGCTGAACGGTGCCACTGGATCCTTCTCCCGGACGAGGAGCACCAGCAACCCAAGTGCATCTTCAGTTGAACCACCAAGGACAAGCCTGTCGAAGAAGCCAACACATGGAGTTTCAGCAAAGGCGCAGTCTAAGGTCTCACCTAGCTCTCCAATGAGGTGCACATGGAGTAACAACGAGAGCATGAGTGAGACTGCTGAGCTTGCCAAGACCTTATGGTGCGAGATGCATACGTGGTTCCTGACTTTTTCGTGGGACGAGGCACTGGATGTGGGCTTCCACCTATTCGAAGAAGATCAGAATGTAGCTAGCAAGGGAAAGCACAGTAGCCACATAACGATGGTCCTCTCACAGTTCAAGAAGATTAGCGACTGGCTGGACCAAGTAGGTAAGATTGCAGAGGAGGAAAAGGACCAAGGAAGATCGAGTGTTTGAAGCGCAAGATCTATGGGTTTGTCATTAGCCACATGGGGTCTGCGTTCGAGAGCTCTGTCTCGGTTTCTTCCAGGAGTTGAGGAGATGCTTCATGCTCTGAAGCTCGTTGCTTGCAGTTTCTGTTCGTATTGATTCTTTAAGTTGTTAAGATTTAATGGTTACTTAGTCTCAAAAAAAGATTTAATGGTTACAAAATCATGTAGCCTGTTGGTGCAGTTCTTTGTTTTCTTTTGGGGTGCCTAATTTATGACTTGTTTCTTTATGTGAATAAATTATCTTATCATCATTATAGATTGCCTTATGTCTGGTTTGTGGGGTAAGATTATGAAGAGAGCTAGGCTATCACCATTTCTTGGTTCAGTTTGCATTTTGTTGTGAGTTTGTGACCATACTCCCTCTGTCCCTTTGAAATTGACGTTGGAAAATCGTGTCCTCCTCACGGGACATGCTTCCCGGGCGACACTCTTAAAGGGACGGAGGGAGTATGTCCATGTCAGTGGTCGTACCGAGAGATGTGACTATGCGCAGATTGAGATGATGCCCTTTCAAAGCAAAAAGCATATGCAACGGTAAAGACAATCATGCTGCTGTTTACAATAACTTTTTCTTTTTATGCAACGATAAAGCAAAAGTCAACTTGTCAAATGAGTCATTTTGCACCCCGGTTTTTCAGTTTTCACTAGGCATTAGTTTCCTTTGGTACTCAGTCCATTGGATGGGTGTACAGTACAACACAAAAAGCAGAGATGTCTTTTCTGTAAACTAGCAGTGATACAATGCGAGGAAAAACAGCACGTCCATTTCTTGGGTTCTTCAATTTCTGAGAAATTCGCTCCTGCTCCTTGTTCTCCTTTCTTTGCTCAAAGTGCATAACCGAATGTGCTGAGTTTACTTTTGCGTATGAAACTGATGTAACATTTTCGACAAAACCGAAAGCAACACCACACAAGAACCAGCCTAATTTCAAATGTTTGATAAGAGTCAACAGGTAGACTACCGTTGGCTCCTAATTGGGCAGTAAGATGAAAACATTGAGCCACATAAATGTCTGCAAAATTGTTAAATCAGAGCACTGAACTAGTAGCTATGAAACTAAACGTGGATACTATGGCTGTAATATGTACTATTTCTGCAAGTGAAACATACTCTTTCTGAATTCAGAAGTTAACAGTTAACAGAGCCACCATGCATAGACTGTTTTGCAGTAAGATGCACAGACGATGTGACAGTTTATTTTGTTTAAATTTTCCCAAAATTATGAAACGAAGTTAGATTTTGAAAGCACTATCTATTTATAAGCCTTGTTTGACTTTCAGGTGGAGTGCCTTCAAAGGATGTAACTTCTCTCAGCAATTCAGCATGCATGATCCGATCCCATTGGCACGAATGCAATGCAAGCGGCGTTCTCATCTCAGGTCTCACCCGGTCGTGATCCGACCTCCTAGCTGCTTCGTTATATATGAAGCAGGGGTAGCAGGCCAGCAGTCGTCGCCCGCACCCCGCCCACTCGCCGTCGACGGTCCACCTCCACTGCCACACCGCTTCCCGGAATCGATCGCCCTCGGCCTCCGCACACCGCACCTTCCCCGCCGACGAAGCGCGCCGCCCTCACAGTCTCCACGGCCCGGCCGGCCACATGGCTTCCGCCGCCTCCGCTTGCAGTCCCAACAACGTCCACGAGGAGACTGCCGCCGCCCTCGGCCCCAAGAACGCCGCCATCGTCGTCGCCGACCCGGCCGCGCCGTCGCCCGTCTCTGGTTGCATGAAGAAAGTCAAAAGCCTCGTAACATCCTGTCGCGTAGCAAACTGGCAGTGGGAGTGTCTGATCTCCGCAAGCTTGTGTCGGCAGCAGGTCTGGGCGGCGGCTGGCGCTCTCCGGCCTCCATTGGCGTAGTCACAGATGTTGCTGAATGATGGCAAGGCTTTTGGCAGGACCAAGACATGGTGTTTGTTCTGTTCTGAGTATCTGGGCTTTTGTTCCATGCATCTTGTACCATCTGTAGTGAGTGTGTGTCACTCTTCTATGCTTATTGGTCCTGGCTGCGAACATTACGTTCATACTATGTTCAGCTCAGTGTTGTTCATTGATGGTTTTAGTTGGCGTCAGTCGGTTTGTGTGGTAGAGTTGAGTTTAAGTTTCAGTTCTTTCCTGTCGGGGCTTCATCTTGGAATATTCGAGCCAGGCATTTTTACTATCTTGGAACCTTTTCTGTTTTATTTTGAAACCTTTTCTTAGTTGGTGTCAGTGAGGCTAGGGTGTAAAGTTTTGGAGTGTCACACAGCCTGACTGACACCATCCGAGATCATATTACAAGTTTGGTTTCAATCATTTCCCCATCCAAGATCATTCGAACAATTCAAAAAAAATTGAATTTCAAAATATCAGAACTTCAACTAGAATTTTGGGGCTCGTAAATGAATTCGAATGAAAAAGTCGTTAGCTATAAAGTTGTACTTCTTTTATCCCAAAATATACGTACATCTTGCTTGTCAACGAGTCAACTTTTTAATGTCTAACCAGCTATATAAAAAAATAAACATACTTATTATTCATATATGTATTATTATCATTAGAATTATTGTTAAATAAATGCGCTGTTCATGCAAAACTTATTTAAGGACACAAATGTTGATATTTTTCTCTATACTTAATCAAACATCTAAAATTTTGACTCCTCAATATTTGAAAAGTGATTAATTTAGTTTAGGACGGGGAGTATACCTCATTGAAATCTACAACTTCGGTATTGATCATTTCTGTTTTCGAAGTTCTGTCACACTCACTCAACGATTCGCTCGGGATAAGCGGAGTGGTTGAATATTTAATTATTAAATACCTATTATTAGTAATTTTTATTTAGTTAAATTAAAGTGATCCCGAAAACACTAATGGGCCTGGTGTCGTTAGTTATTTGTAGACCCCTCATATAAATATGGGGGAACTATTGTGAGAAAATCAATCGAGAATAATTTAGGGTTTCACCCTTCTACTCCCCGCCATTGCCGCCCCCGTGCGCACAAGACTAGCGCCCCCGGCGCGACTAAGCGCCGCCGCCACCACGCCGTCGCCGATCTACACCACGCCACGCCTTGCCTTCCCCCTCTCGTTGGACCGGGAAACGGTTTGTGACAGATTAGTATCCGGAGACCGGATGATCCAATGGCCTCGACCGGATGAAGAAGTTCATGGTGGACGTCAACAACTACATCACAGCCATGGAGGCGTCATCGCCCCCACCTTTAGCTGGGCACGTTCCTCCCTCCAAGCGCTCTCTTCGATGCTGTGGACACCGATGAGTTCACCATCCGCGCGCCTCCGACTCCAAAATTCTTCAGCCATCGACCGCTCAGAAATTCATACGAAATTGCTATAGAAATTTCTACAGATATTCCTACAGATATCCCTAAAGAAAATCCTATAAAAATTCCTCCAGAAATTCCTAGACGTCCTGACAATAATCTATTTTTTTTTCTGAGTATGATGGTAAAGGAGATCCTTCTCATTGGATGTATAAATGCAATAATTTTTTTTCTCACTCAAGGAATAAAAGACGATGATCAGATCCAGCTTGCTTCGTTCCACCTTCAAGGGAACATACTATCTTGGTTTATTCGTTGGGAAAAAGAATTGGGTCAGCCAGCTTGGCCAGAATTTTCTGCAACAATCCACAGGCGTTTTGGATCGCCAATGCATAATCACCTCGACGATCTGACAGTCACACGCCAACTGGGAGATTTAGACACCTACACAGACAAATTTACAAATGACATTTGAATAAGGTACAACACCTCTCTCCCAAACAATAGGTTATGTTATATGTGGTCTGGTCTAGCCCCTCCGATTTAGATAGAGGTACAACTACACCAACCACATGATATGGAGACTGCTATAGCATTGGCCGACGTTTCTATTTAGCAACTCATCGGCAAGATAACTCAAAGGTACATATTCGACGACATTCCGATGTTCAAATATCAGTTCATGGATTAACTAGCATATCTACATGTCCGACTATGCAATTAATGATCACTATGAATGGTACCAATTTATTGGTTTTATTAGATTCTGGTTCAACACATAATTTTGTGGATTCTGACTTGGCAACTAAACTGGACCTACCAAGATCTCCATCACATCGCTCTCTCCAATCGCCGTGGCAAATGAAGAACATATAACAAATATTGGGAGGTATGATGATATTGAATTTTCTATTGCTAATGATGACAAATATTGGTCATCATCAACATCGCCATGGACGACAACTCGACACCGCCACCGCCTCCTCGACGCCGCCATCCGCAGCCGCCGCGCCAGAGGACGCGACGCTGCGGTGCGGGCGGCACCCCCGCAGTATATCGGCGCCCGACTTCCCCTCGGACTCGCCGGTGGCGCTCCCACCTCCACAGTTCCGCGGCTCGAGTGGAGGTCCCGACGACGACGGTAGCGGCGACCCCAACCTACGGATCAGCAAGATGGAGATGCTCTTTGAGATATAGAGGGACCCTCGACCCGCAGTTCCAAGGTCGCTTTTGCTTTTTTCATCCGATTGTGTGTTGCGGCGCCTGGTTCAACAATCTATCGGGAGGAGACCGTTGGTCGAGTGGGACGCCTTAAGCTCCGAGGCGCGATTTGGGGCCACCCATCGACTACAACACCACGGGCGACGGGCACCGCCCAGCGGGAGGGCGGCCCGGGCGACTACATCAACACTTTTCAGGCCTATGCTACACGCAGACCTCCCGAGCCCACTACACAGCGCCCACCTCTTTGTCGGTGGGCTCTAGACTCCTCTCCGGAAAGGCTCTAACGTGGGAGGAGCCACGTATGATGCATGAGATCATCGACCTCGTGTGTCGCAAGATGCCCAGCCCCCGGACTCACCACAAGCAGCGGTGGCCAACGTCAACAACATCGACACCAACACTTTTCAGCCACATAAATGTCGGCAATTGTTGGTGCAGTTCTTTGGTGTGTTTAGCACCCAAAATTTTAGACGGATGGGACATGCATGTCACATCATTAATCTGCACGTTTCGTTTGTTAGTGGTAAATATTATCCTACCATGGTGTAACTAGGCTCAAAAAGAATCGTCTCGTAATGTACATATAAACTGTGTAATTAGTTTATTTTTTTACCTACATTTAGGTACTTTCGATACATGTGCCGACATTTTTATGTGATGGGAATCTTCTTTTTGCATAGTGGAATTTGGGGAGGAATTTTGGGCTCTAAACATTTTCTTTTGGGGTGCCTAATGACTTGTTTCTTTATGTGAATAAATGTATCTTATTATCATTTTAGATTGCCATATGTGTGGATTGTTAGTTATGAAGCTAGAGAACCAGACCATCATCTTTTCTCAGCAGTTGTATTGTGCAGATTGAAGAGAATTAATTATACTTATACCTTTGCAAAGCAAAAAGGCAAATGCTATGGTAAAGATCACCATGCAATCATGCTGCAGATTGTAGTAACTTTATTTTTATGTGCCTGGACATAAAGTCATGTTCTCAAATGCGTCTGAGGTAGGAGTATTTACAAGTCATTTTGCAACCCCATTTGTCTGTCATCTGGATGCCTAGTAGCAGTTGCTTGGTCCAAGCAATTTCTCAGACCCTGCAGCAAGCGCTACCTATAACTATAATATAATTGATTGACCGTTGTCTCAGTGTTCATCATCATTCATAAAGTAATAGTAATATAACAATATTTCTATTGTGTAAACTTGGTGAAGCGTATTAACCTCTGTGGAGGCCGCGTCTACGTGTTATATAGCGCCAAGAACAGGGCGAACTGCATGTACAACAGTACAGACTGTAACCAACAACATCCTGAAGACAACTCAGGGTTTACAAGAGATCTTATATCATACTAACAACTAATACCAATAACTAATTCTAAGCTAATGATCAAGTGTTGGTTGTTTATATATGATACAGAATTACACAGACGCACATATCATTTGACAATTACTACTCTTACTCCCAAGGCACGTGGATATTACATCTTATTTCTGTAAAGAAAACCATGGCAATATGCAATACTATAGTACTGTAGTAACAAGATTCAAAGCTCTGATGACATACTACTCCCCATTTCCAGAAGCACTAGCTATCACATCTGTATCATGCATAGTCGTCAGTTTGGTGTTTGTCTTGCCCAAGTAGCAACGACGACATATATTTTGTGGTAGAGCATGTCCGGCAGTTGAAAGCACGCAATTCTCCAGCTTCTCTTGAACAACAGAACACCAAATGCCATCCAGATACCAACTACGAATCCACACCCGAGTCCGAGATAAAAGAACAGATTCTCAGGATCTTCTTCAGCTCTTCCCATGGCACCTTTCTTTCGTGCATCACCCTCACTCGAGCAATTGTTTTCAAGAGGACGCCCACAGAGACCGGTGTTACCAATGTACATAGATGGATGCGCAGCATACAGGGTATCAAGCTGCGGTCCAGATGGAATTCTTCCAGTTAGATTGTTGTATGACAAGTCCAAGTAGCTTAAGAACGTTAGCTCTGAAAGACTCGCTGGTATTTCCCCTGACAGCTTGTTCCTCTCGAGATCTAGTGATTCCAGCATCTGCATTTCCCCGATCTTGTTTGGAACAAATCCACTCAAGTGATTCCTCGACAGATTCAAGTTCACTAATGCATCAAGAACAACCATTTCTTCTGGAATGTTGCCGGTTAGATTGTTTGAAGATAAATCAATGATCACCATTTCTATATCAAGAATTCTGTCAAATGGACCGTAGTTCAATTCCTGCCCCTTCAAGACTGCAGAAAGACTACTAGTATGAAAGATATTTGCACTGGGGACAGGACACCAAGCCATGTCTTTCTTTCTCATTGATTTCATACTTGAAAGGTAACTTGGAAAGAGCCCGATATCTTATTGTTATTCAGATCCATGTACTGAAGGCAAGAAAGGTTTGTGATGCTCACTGGAATGCTCCCAATGAACTTGTTGTGACTTAATCGTAGCAGTCTTAAGGACATTAGTTTTCCAATCCACAAGGGCAATTTTCCATAGAATTTGTTCCTAGACAAATCTAAGAAGTGAACATTTGTAAGGTTTTGCACAAAAAAGATGGGAACTCTCCAGACAAACTGTTGTTACTTAAGGCTATAATTTCCAAATCTTCCATTTCGCCAAGGCATGATGGAAGTTCCCCTCCAAAAAATTGTTGGATAAGTCCAACTCACCCAATCTCTGAAATTTACAAAAGGATTCATGAACATGGCCACTGATTTGGTTGGAGAATAGAGACAACGATTCTAGATTGGAAGACCCAATACCAGATGGCAGAGGCCCTGACAAGAAGTTATTGGATAAGTCCAACAACCGTATGTTTGGTGGCAGTGTGGAGCCCATAATATCAGCCAGCAAAGTTCCGTTGAGTTGATTGTTGGACATGTTCAAGAATACGACATTTGAAAAGGCATCAAAGAACCATTGTGGAAGCCTAATAGCTATACCTGCACTTGAGATATCGAGATAGGTAATCTTCTCTTGCCATTGAAGCCAGCCAGGAAATAGTGGGCCCATCTGGCAGGCTGCAAAGGATGCACCATATAATCTAAATGGTGGTTTCCAGTCTGAGCTTAGCTCTATCTTCAGGTCATTATAAGACAAGTCTATGTATTGCAAGCTCCATGCATTAGTAAAGTGTTCCTCCATTATCATACCATCCAACTTATTACTATTTAGATACAGAATGGTGAGATTACTGAGCATACCAATCTCGCATGGGACATTTCCGTTCATGTTGTTGACAGAGAGATCAAGGATCTGCAAAGCAGTAAATTGCTCTACAGATGTTGGGAGAGATCCTGTGATGTTGTTACAGGCGAGGTTTAGAATGACCAAGCTTGTTAACTGCCCCATCCATCTTGGTAGCATCCCAGTTAATTCGTTGAAACTGAGGTCTAACTCTTGTAATTTGTTAGGTGAACAACGAGGCAGATTCCTAAACAGATCAGCTACGTCACCATATAAGAAAGCCGAATGAAGGTTCAGGACCTCCAAATTGCATAGGTTGTTAAGATTCGTTGTCAAGCTGCGCATGTACTTGTCATCATCATCATAATAGTTTGCATTTGAAAGGTCAAGAACTTGCAATGATGTCATTTCTCCCAGAGCATCAGGAAACTGACCATACAAATAATTGTTGTCAAGGTAAAGGTATTTGAGGTTCGTTATGTTCCAGAACCAGCTGGCCGCCATTGGATGGTTGAAGGAGTTCCAAGAGGCATCCAACTCCTCGAGGTTTGTAAGGTTCAGGTGTGGCAGCGACTGGTTTGGGCTTGCAAGAGAACAGTCGGAAAGACGAAGGACCCTCAAAGAAGGTATCATGTTCATGACCTGAGGCCAATCTGCTACTGTGCCGAGGTTCACTGTGTTGAGGTTGAGATATTGTATGGACTGAAGGTGTGTTAACCATGATATATCTGTTGAGTTTGTGTAATACATTTCGGAAAGATCTAGATACTGCAGCCTTGACAAGTTACCAAGCTGAGGAGGCAGGCCACCATCGAACGGTATGCCAGAGAGGTTAAGATACTTGAGATTCTTTAGAGAGCCCAAGAACTCGGGAATTCGACCGGTTGGGCCCTCTAGTTCATTGTAGCTGAGGTCAAGGTGCTCTAGATGATCCAGAGCAAGCAAAGAAGGACTTATCTTGCCCTCCATGGTTGCTCCTTCTTCATAGTTGCCTCGAAGTTGAAGCTTCTGGACGTGGCCAGTGAGGTTGCTGCATCTGACGCCTCTCCACCGGCAGCAGTCGTCGTCGTCTCGCCGCCACGAGTCGAGGAAGCCTGCAGGGTCGCTCGTGACGCCGTGCTTGAATTCCAGCAGGGCATCCCTCTCGTGCAGCATGCAGCTCGGACTCGCGGTGTCTGGTGGCTGGGGCTGGGGCTGCGAACGTGCATGGGTGGCCAGGAACAAGATGCACAACTGCACAAGCCCAAGCATGGCAGCTAGACCATGCATGGTGGCAACACGGATTATGGTGTGGTCTTTTTGAAGAAAGATTATGGTGTGGTTACAATGGCTGGATCATTATTTCTAGTGTGTTAGGGCTGTTTCTATAGTGTTTGCAGGATGGATAGGTTATTAACGGCCGGTCGAAATTAAGCGGTGTTGAGCCGGTCAGTCATGAGACCGCACTCATCGATTAATAATAACTATAGCCTGTCACCTCGCGCAAGCTTACATCTTGTATTTACGTACAGGTGCCTGGCCGGCCGGCCGGCCGTACTCATTGCGCATGTTCTTATAGTTATTATAAAGTCATTATATTATCTTAAGTAAAAGTTTTTTTGCTATTTATCTATTGATAGATTTTTTTAGTACTGAATCTATAAGATTTCTATATGTTTGATTGTGCTATAGGTTGTGTGCCACAACTATCACTATTTTGTTGCACTTTAAAAAATTTGTTAGATTTTGCCAAATAAAATCTGGCAACAGATAACTAGACGCTCTCTAAGCAAAAAAAAGCGGTCCATGTAAATTAAGATTTTTTTTTTTTTTTTTTTTAAATAAGTGTCTTACTTAGCTAGTGTGATCGTTGATAGAGTTGAGGAATAATAAAGAGGGGTCTAAAAGTCGAAATACACTCTTCTCTTTTTAAATTATAAATCGAATTAGTATGTGCATTAAGATTTAAAGGTCAGTTGGTATATTGCATATATACTAAATAATCATTGTGTGTTACGCGATGAAGCATCATGCATGAACATATGTTGGCTTGTAAAAAGACTCATGATGTGTTGCTTTGAGATAGTGCCAATTGCTATTACTTAATTAGGCATGCATGGTGCACTAATGTTCCTGCACATTGGTTGCTAACTAAGTTATTAAATAAACGGTTATAAAATATGGGTGTAGGTGTAGTGCTGGCTGGCACTGTTTTATACATATATGCAACATGAGAATGACCACATAAATTTGGTGCTCATAACCTTGGTGCTCATCGATTGCCAAATGGAGGGTGTATAAATAGAATGGTCCATATTGGTCCAACATAGAAGAATATAATTTCGAGAAAAAAATAATAATTTTACAACACACGGAAAATTCTCCTAGTACATAGATATCTTGAACTTTCGTTTTTGTTTTCTTTAAACACACAAAGAAAGTTGTACATACATACAGATTGTAGTAAAATGTCTAAATTTTCATCTTGAGCCATTTGAGTTTCCATAATAACTAGTACTTTGACCACCATAACCGAGAGGAAGTGAGGAACGTGACCACCATAATGGCAGGCAGGCATGCGTGGATCCGATCCTCTTGGGACTTGACACGCATGCAGGGAATGAAGGGGAGCTCGCCTCGCGTAACAAACACCACCTGAATCTGCAACCACCTCCCGCCGCCGCACTCTCATCTCTGGACAGAGACCTTGCCCGCTCGCTGTCCACGGCCCCTGCCACTGCTTCACGCAATCGCGCTCGGCCTCCGGACATCACACCCAGTCCTGATCACACCTCCCACACCGCCCCCACAGCCCAACGGACCACCTGCATGGCTTCCTCCGGCTCCGCTCGTAGTCTCATCAACACCAACGAGGAGAGCGCCGTCAAGAACAGGACCACCGCCGTCGGCTGCCCCAAGAACGACGAACCCGCGCCGTCGCCCGTCACTGCTCGCCTGAAGAAGCGTAGCATGCTGTCGCGTAGCAAACTGCGAGTGTCTGATCTCCGCAGGCTTGTGTCGGCAGCAGGTCTGGGCGGGGCTGGCGCTCTCCGGCCTCCATTGGCGTAGTGACTGATGGTTGCTGAATGATGGAAGGCTTTTGTTTCGTTCCAACCGGCAGGACGAAGATATGGAGATACGGTGTTTGTTCTGTTCGGAGTCTTCGGACATCAGTTATTTGTGTCTGCATCTTGTACGATCTGTAGTGAGTGTGTGTGTCACTCTTCTATGGGTCCCTGGCTGGGAAGTGTTCAATTCAGCGTTGTTCCTTGATGGTTTTAGTTGGCATCAGTCAGTTTCGGGTAGTTGTGTTTCAAGTTTCAGTTCTTTCCTGCCGGGGTTTCATCCTTGGAATGTTGGAGGCATTTCAAGAACCTTTTCTGTTTTATTATCTTGGAACACCTTTCCTTAGTTGGTGTCAGTTTTATAATCTTGGAACTTTTCTTAGTTGGTGTCTGTGAGACCCGCTCTTGGGCCAAGATGATGGGCGGGCCGAATGGCGGGGTTACTGAACATGGGGGGGAGCTTCGCGTTATCAGTAGCTCGGGATCTTTGGGTTCTTGTAGCGACGAAGGATAGTCCCAACCGGAAGTTGAAGGAGAGTTGAGCCAGCTTAAAAGCACGGGCTCGGGAGGCTATTAACTCGGGATCGATCTTTGGCGCCGCTTGTGACTAAAGCCGCCAAGAGAGTTAATTAGCAAGTGTGGTCCATTCAACGTGTAGAGTGGATCTTAGCCGTCATCCCGGTCGGGCGTTACAAATGGTATCAGAGCCAACTCTCGCGGTTTCACGGAACATTATGGATCGGAGCTCGGAAAAAGGCGTATGGCCCCGTAGAGGGCATGGCAAATAGACCGAGGAGCCGGTAATGCACGCGTGAGCCAAGAGAGTTGATCCTGGTTGTCCCGTGCGGGTAGGTTGGTTCGGCCCTCGACGAGGGGCGCCGAGTCCTTAAGGGTGGGTGGACGTGAGACCCGCTCTTGGACCAAGATGATGGGTGGGGCGAATGGCCGGTTATCGTAAAGCACGGGAGCTCGCGGTTCTCGTAGCTCGGGATGCCGTTTCTTGAAGCGACGAAGGATACCCCAAACTGGAAGTTGAAGGAGAGTTGAGCCGGCTTAAAAAGCCCGGGCTCCGGGAGGCTATTAACTTCCGGATCGATCTTTTTTTGCGCGGCGAGGAAAAAGCGCCAAGAGAGTTAATTAGCGTGTGTGGTCCATTCAACATGTAGAGTGGATCTTAGCCGTCATCCCGGTCGGGCGTTACGATGTCGGTCGGGCTAGGGTGTAAAGTCATTGAATGTCATATGGGGTGCCGTATGGAGTGTTCGGATGCTAGTAAAAACAAATTTCAGAACTTGCTAGTAAAACCACAAGACAAATTTATTAAGCCTAATTAATCCATTATTGACACGTGTTTATTTTTAGTACGTCATTGTCAAATCTTAGACTAACTAGAGTTTAAAAAAATTCATTTAGCAATACAGTGCAATTAGTTATTTTAGTCTATATTAAACATTCTATGCATGTGTTGAAACATTTGATATGATGGGACACAAAGTTTTGGGGAATGAACTGAACACCCCTGAAAACAAAAATTTTGAGACTATACATAATTTCAAATGAGAAGTTATCGGTTACAAAGTTGTATATCTATACAAGTTTAGTTTTAATCGTTTCCCCATCCAAGTTTATTAGAACAATTGAAAAAAAAATAAATTTCAAAACATCAAAACTCCAAATAGGATTTTTGAGACATTACATGGTTTTATATGAAAATTTGTTGGTTGCAATGTTGTATATCTCATCAAGTTATAGAAGTTTGGGTTTAACCATTTCCCCATCCGAGATCATTTGAACAATTCAAAAATAAAATGAATTTCAAATATTAAAACTTCAAATAGAATTTTTTTTTTTTTTATAACTTCAAATAGAATTTTGGGGGGTCGTAAATGAGTTCAAATGAAAAAGTTCTTAGCTATAAAGTTGTACCCCTCCATCCCAAAATAAGCATACATCTTTTCTTCTCAACGAAGTCTTTTTTTAATGTTTAACAAACTATATAAAAACATAGGGGCTTGAGCATTTCTACTCCCTGTTTTTCATGCCATTTTGTGATTTTGTTCCATTTTTTTTTTTAAAAAAATTGTGATTTTTACCCCTTTTAAAATGAAGGAAGACTTTTACCCTACTGTTAAGTCTCTCCAACAAAGTGTCAACTTTTGTGTAGAAGTACAACTTTGCTTCTTCCCCCTCTCTCTACCTTCATTGACATGTGGGGACTTAATTGTCATGTCGTCCTTCAACCTTCAGCCATCTTCACCCTGTTGTTGCACTGTTCATTTGCCGGAAAGGGCGCTCAGGGTCAACCACTGCTTGTGGGTGACAAGGGAGGTAGAGCGCGCCATGCGAGGCGAAAACGTAGGGCTTTGCGGTGGCGGGGCCTAGGGTGAGGTGGCGGCACAAAGCGGGAGGCGCACGGGTCGTGACAACGGCTCGCGGTCAAATAGTGCCGGACTCGGTAGGAGCGCCGCCCGCTGGCCGATGGGAGTGCCGTATGTCGCCGCCTAAAACCCTAACCCTCACCTCTCATGCCGCGAGTCTTAGGGAACGCTTGGAGGAGGGAAATGGGGAGGGGAAGGCCGATGGGGAGGAGGAGCAGCCGCTAGGAGGAGGATAGTGCGACGCGTCTATTTCTCACACACGGGGAGATGTGCGATGCAGCGGGGAGAAAGAGTTTTTCCTAGGGGCATTTTTGTCTTTTGGCCTCAAAAACCTCAAAAACATACTATTATTCATATATGTATTATTCATTATAATTATACTTTCATGCTAAACTTATTTAAGGACATGAATGTTGGTATTTTCTCTATTATTTACTCAAACTTCTAAGAGTTGGACTCCTCAGTATTTGAGAAGTGATTTATTTTGGGATGGATTCATTGAAATCCATAACTTTGGTATTGATCATTTCTTGTCTTCGAGTTAGTTCAAGAATTCAAAAATATTAAAATTTTGAAATATGAGAACTGTAAAAATATTTATCATATTTTTATAAAAATTTGGATTCATATATAGAAAAAATCTAGTATATAAATGTTTAATAATAATTACGTATATGTATATTAGTAATCGAAACACATAAATATTTATGAATAAGTAGATTTAATCATATAAAATTTCTGCAAATATTTTTTTAAAGAAGTACTCGATTAAGACCAATTTTGCCTCCACAACCCTTGTATGTGTGTGTGTATATAACAAATCTCGCCTCGCTCACCGCTGATTGGTATGTGTATGTGTAACAAAAAAATTACAAATTGTAATCTCAAAAAAAAAAAAAAAAAATACAAATTGTGATACGTCTCACACTCACTCAAACCCACTGGGGGCGCGGGAGCTCTGGAGGACATCGGCACCTCCAAGGATGAAGTTCTTCATGTGGCTGGTTATGCACGCTAGATGCTGGACAGCACACCGGCGTTGGAGACATGGATTGCAGGACTCCCCCGTCTGTATCCTTTGTGACCAAGGTGATGAAACGATTGATCACATCATTCTTGGATGTGTGTTCAGTAAGGAAGTATGGTCCTTGTGCCTGAGAAGCTTCCAGCTGCATACCTAGTGTCAAGTAAGAGATGACACGGCCATGGCGTGGTGGACGAGCGCTAGGAAAGCCTTGCCAAAACCACTGCGACGAGGTTTCGACACTCTTTTTCTTCCTCATTGCCTGGATTCTCGGAAGGAGAGGAATGCACGAACCTTTGAAAGGGTATCGCGATCAGCTCAGCAGGTGTTTGAGTACATCTTGGAGCAGGCAGCTCTCTGGAAGGCGGCGGCGTATCGGCATCTGAGTGCCCTCGAAGCAAGGCGCTTGCAGAACTAGGAGAACCTGCACTCCGTGTAGTTGTTGCTTTGTTCCCTTAGGGAGTTTACCCGTCGTGTGTTTTTTCTTTTTTTCGTCCTTTGCTGCTTTTGGCTTCCGCGGTGTTTAATTTATCTGCTGTTTTTGTGGTGGGTGTATGGGTGTGATAATCCTAGGATTACTCGTTTTGTAACAAAAAAACTACTCTCTGCTTAACGAAATACGTGCTAACGCACGCTCTCGAAAAAAAAAAAAAGAAGAAGGAACAACGTCCGTCTCCACCAATTCCGGAACGAACTGGCCGTGCCGGGGCATCATATAGGCCGCACGGCTCGGGGGCAACCTTGTTTCAAAAACTTAACGTTGCCAACGATCGGATCCCCCTTGCCATGCGGACTTGGCATGCAAGCGCCCGGCGGCTTCATCGATCTCAGGATTCATCACCGGCGACACCCCTGACCTGACCCTCCTACTTCATCCTCTATAAAAAGCAGACCACATCGCCTCCGTCGCCCACACTTTGTGCACCACCACCTCCACCACCGCACCGCTTCACGCAACCCACACTCGACTGATCTGCCGCCCCCACCGTCCCCCACACAGTCGCCCACTGCGACGGCGCGCAGCTCACATGGCTTCCTCCTCATCGTCATCACCAACGCCGCCGCCAACGTCAACAAGGAAACCACCACCCCGTCAAGAGAACCGCCGCCACCGCTCGGTCCAGCCGACCCAGCGCCCGTCAAGCAAGCGCCCGGCGGATCACGACATTCGCGTCGCCTCCACCGTCCGTGAAAGCCGCCACCGTCTCCTCGCGGCGGGCGACATCTCCTCCGTCTCCCTCAGCTGGGGAAAACCCCGGAGGACGCCTGCGGCAGTCAGGGGCACGCGCCGCACTCCCACCAGCAGGGGCGGCGTCATCGCCGCGGTCCGTGAAAGCCGCGGCTGCCTCGCGTGCACGGGCGTCTCACTACGCCGGAAAAACTGCCACGCCGGCGGTCAGGGGCACTCCGAACCTGGTATGAAAAATTGGACATTTCCTTTTCTTAATTTGAGATTTTGGATATCGATGACTACATATACAAATTACACACACATAAAAAAAAAAAAGATTGAATCTGAACGTGGTGCTTTGAATTTATTTAAATTTGTTCTGAAATTCCGCATTTGTAGCTAGGCAGTGCTGAATTTTTCTTTGTACCCACCCTGGCTACGATTTTAACTGATTACTAGGAGGGATCCCCTCGTTACTGTGGGAATGCTGTACAATTTTATTAATTGCATAGAGAATATATGTAATTATATTAAGACTGACAGATGTGCAATATATTGCTTCAAATCATTTTAAGATTTATTCTCCAGGCTTAGAAATCCTTTTGGTTTGAATTTATTCATCATGTATCCTTTGCATAACTTAGATCCCTAAGAGACGTGATGGTAGAGTATAAGATTTCCCTGCCATTCCATTAAAATGTGAAAGAAACATTACAGGATTTATATGATCTTCTATAAACTTGGAACATAAAACTTAAAAAAAAAACAATAAGCTACAGAGCTAAAAAAGCTAGGCAACAGATACGCAGAGGTATATTTATACAAGTAGCATTGTTGTATGTCCTGTTGCATCATATATATTTGTTTATTGGCTCTGATACTGATTGCCATTCTATATTGTTGCATTCACCTTGCATCGGTACAGACTAACTGTAAAGAGGAAGAGAGAGATCAAACTAAAGGTGCCAACAGATCTGTCAGTTAATAGCAAATTCCATTAAAAATACAATGTTAAGGAAAATCAATCATAGCAACTTTGATTCCATACCAACAAAATTAATCAGTACCTATGACATACAAATTCATTGGATGGGTGGCGCTTGGATAACCAAGGACCGAGGTGCCTTGGTTTGCAACTGGTTGTGAGAGGCTGCCACAATATATATAATGTTGGCAAACTAGGGAGAAGCTGATTAGTTGGAGAATGAGAAGCAGATGTAGGATTTCAGGAGTTGAAGCGGCAGCATTATTGGTGAAAGGAAAGTGGAAGGAGTACACTATAGGTTAATGGTCCAACAAAGCCACCAGTGAGGCCATGCATTGATTGAAATGCTTAACGCTAGTGGTTTATTAGATGGAGGGAACGGAGAAGTGTAGGATTGGTGGGAACCAGCTTCATTATACATGCATTTTTCTAGCATTGCGAGTGTCCTTATTACACAACTGGTTTGAAATTTCAAACATGCATATAGCTAGGGTTACATAACAGTGGATTATTAGTCATTTTCTGGTTCATAGTTTGTGGTTCTTTTCTCTCCATTTTACTAAGTAGCATTTTTTTAAAAAAAAAGAGAAAAATATTAAATGCATCAACCAATGCATATAGGGAACCAGCTTCATTATACATGCATTTTTCTAGCATTGCGAAGTGCCCTTATTGGTTTGAAATTTCAAACATGCATATAGCTAGGGTTACATAACAGTGGATTATTAATCATTTTTCGGTTCATAGTTTGTGGTTATTTTCTCTCCATTTTACTCAGTAGCATTTTTTAAAAAAAAAGAGAAAATATTAAATGCATCGACCAATGCATATAGTTGTTCTTAGAGTTTTGAGTACCTAGTTGTCTCTGGCTGCTGGATAACCATTTTGCACATGCACAATGGAAAGTATTGCATACTATATTGGTATCCTTGTACAGGATACATTATTCTGCACCTTTTACTTTAAACACTTTTTCTTCGTCTCTGTTATCACTTTATCAGGAACCAAAGTTGAGGCAACTAAAGGACGATACAATTTCATCTCTATCAAAAATTAAAAAGGTAACCACTGCCGTTGAATTTTTGTTGGCCTCACAACCTCCTCGAGTTTTTATCTAATATATATACACTATCCTTACCAAATTGAAAAGGAAGCTATTGAAGGGAGAAACACAACAGCAACCATTGCAGCTAGTGTACTGCAAGAGACTTCAATATTTGATTCAGTTATCAGGAACACAAGGTATATATTTATTTAGAGATCTATTTTTTTCCTAGAATCGAATCGAATGCAATGAACAAATACATTCAAATTAAAGGAATGCCCAGTGTACTGTATTGTATTGTATTTGTGCATCATAAATTAGTAATGTCTTGTTCATTTTTGTTGCCTACACAGGAAATTCTCTGATATCTTCCATTCAGCAAAGGTCTCCGATCCGCTGCCAACGATTGATGTTTTTCTCGGTGTCTATGAAGATACTATCCAGTGGAAGAACATCGCCGAGTGTGTCACATCTGTGGAGCTATCATCAAACAAGTACTGGGTCAGTGGTGATCCTCATGTTTTCCATGAGCTAATCTTACCAAATGCACCGAAGACAAAGAGCACAATGAAGGAGAGAACGGCTGAGCTTGCCAAGGACTTGTGCAGGCAGATGCAAACATGGTTCCTGACTTTTGTGGTGGGGGGCACTGAATGTGGAAAACAAGTGGAAGCCCAAAAGTGACACACCGACGCTCGTCTCACAGTTCAAGAAGATCAGGCATTGGTTGGAGCAGACAAAACATCAGATCGTGAAGGAGGAGGTGTGGACAAAAGAGGTGATGAAGCTGTTGGAGAGCAGGATCGGTCACCACTTAAGACGATTAGAAGAGTGGGGTCTTGTGCCTCCAAAAAAACTCAGACTGGTCAGTCTCATCAGTGAGACAACCATGATGATCGATGTGACCGATCCTAATCGTCTCTGTTATCACAGGAATAAAAGTCAATTTGTTCGAGATGAGATAAAGAAAAGAGTTTAGAGACGACTCAAAAAATTTCGAAGGGTTTTTCTTTTGAAGTTTGTCAGTTAAAATTAGCCAAATTGAGTCATGAGTATAAATGAAATTTGTTTTTTCTTTTCTTTAAGGAAATTAATGCAAGTCATAATCGAATTTCTATCTATTTGCATTATAGACGGAAATTCGAATCATTTTCTCGAGCCGTATGAGGAGAAAACCTCCTAAGATTTAAAACGTGCCGTCTACTTCCAGGAAATGTTCGAACAGAGAACTTTCTCTAATCCAACGCCCGCATTCTCCGAAGATTGAGGAACAAGAGGAGATCCATTAAAAGAAATCTTTCTCAGAGAGAAAATCTAAACAGTAACATCAAATCACAGACTACACGAAAGTTGTCCCTTTATTAGGAATGGAGTGCAGCAAGGGCAGAAGAGTTTCCTCCTATGTCATTTTATAAATATAACCGGATGTACGATAAAAACCTAGTGGAAAATCATAAGTATGCGGTTCAGCGAGGACGCGTTTGTCAGCGAGAGGGGAGAGATGTCATGAACCGAAAGGGCATCGCCCGGAAAGGGGCCCAACAAGGAGCAACACAAGCACCGCCCGGGGCCCAAGGCCCGGCGTCTTGGGCCTGAGGGCTGGGCGCCGCCGCCCACCGTGAGCACGCCATCGTCATTAGCTTCCGTTAAGTAAAGAATATTTAGGGAATAAAAAAGATAGGAATAAAATAGGATAGGAATAAGATTGCTTGTAAAAGAGGTATTCCAATCTATAAAGAAACCTCTAGACCTTTCTTAGCGGGCAAGTCTTCTTTGGACTATAAATACAAGGGGCATGTAATCGTTTTGCAATCAAGAAGAAAATTAAAAGGGGTAACTCCCCAAAATCTCCGTCTCTCTCTCTCTCTCTCTCTCTCTCTCTCTCTCTCTCTCTCTCTCTCTCTCTCTCTCTCTCTTCCCCGGGCGCCAGCGCCCCCTCCCTGCCCTAAGCGCCGTCACCCCACGCCGCCGCCTCTGCCGCACCACCCCAGCGCCGCCCGAGCGCGCCCCTCCGCCCGCCCCGCCCGGCCGGCTGCTAGCAGCGCCGCCCCTCCCTCGCGCAGCGCGCGGGCTGCGCCATCGGCAAACGCCCGCGTCGTCCATGCGCTGCCGCGCTGCCCCGCGACGCCCGCAGCCCACGCCCGCCCGCACCGTCCCTCGCTGCCACCAGCGCCGCCAACGCTACCGCACTTCCCCTCTTCTTCCTCCTCTCCACGGTCCCCAACAGCCCTAACCACCGTCTACACCATCATCATCACCGTCAAGCTCGCCCCGACGCGTGTCTCGATCGCCCGGAATCCTTGCGGTCTGTGACAATATACTTCTAAGTTCAATGCCTCCATATATTGAACCTTAATTTATAAGTTTGCATTTTTGTTTAACTAATGCTTCGATCTCAACAAAAAAAGATTTTTGACAGGAATTGAATTCCATTAAATTAAGCATGTTATGTGGTTGAGGAAGCCCATCACCATGTTATATTTGCATTGCACTCTCCAACTCCATTCCATTGCATTGCACTCTCCAACTCCAACTCCAACTCCATTGCACTACAATGAATTAAATTCCAAGGATCCAAACATGCCCTAAGAGGTTTAGTCCAGAGATCCAAGTCAAGCCCCAAAAAGATCATCCACACTTCGTGTGACATAGTAGTTGTCCTATGGTTCTAGGCTCTGTTATGGGCTACAAAAGAAATTGTTCCATTGCCATACTGATGGGGGCTGTTCTGAATAAGTAAATCCCGCTCAAACAGATAGTTGGAACACACCATGGCTTGACCAAAAGGAGTTGGATACATGTTGTGAAAACCTACTTAAGCATGGTTGTGGAAGAAATCCTCCAAAATATTCCTAATGTCCATGAAAGTAACAGTGCCTTGAGGTGTAGGATTGAGGATAGCTATGGCGAGGTCAAGATTGTGGTCATGCACCGGACAAACCACAACTCTTCTCATCAAAGGTCTTCCATCTATCATCTCACGCTGGGTTCCTAGGGGCAGAAAGGGCGCATGATCAACAAAACGGAGGACGGTGTTACTGTAGCAGGAGAGAGGGTTTTCTCTTCCCATGGAACATGGCGAATGCATTGATGAGAATGGGGGCCAAGAATAAAGTTTTCGCACTCACTGAAGTTGGATTGCCTTACTCCAGTTGCACATTGGCTAGAAGAGAGTGGAGAGGTTGCCGGCGGTGATGGCTCCACCTCGGCGTCGTCATCCTCGTCTGTGAAACTCGGGAGCAACCAACCACCAGGTGAGCGACCCGAGGACAGTAATCGGGGAGGCGGAGTAATTCTAGTTTGGTGGAAAACATAGTCACTGAAGGATTCGAAGTGTCTAGGGGCATTGGGCCCAACTGTCATACTCCATAAGCAACCAAAGGGTCAATTTGAGTAGTAGAAATTTGGTCTTTCTTAACTGGACAGCGTGAAGACCGGCAGGAGATCCGGGCGTGACCGTAGTGAAAGCAGGTTATACATCGGAATTGTTTTTGCAATTGGGCCTAGAGTGATCCATGGCTAAGCAACGAGAGCAACTGTTTGGGCCCAAGGCCGGTCTAGAAGGTAAAGGGCCCAAAATCCCTTTGAAAAACTTTGAAACTAGCGGACGAGAAACGGTTTTCCTAAAGATCAGGTGATAAAAAACAGAGTGCCTAGTACCTTTGAAGGGATTTGAATTTCGGAAGTTTGAATTCTGAACATGAACCTCCTTGTTCGGACCCGAGAATTTAGGAAAAGCACAAGCTTTACTCACCGGAATGGAGTTTGCTCCGGTGAGGGGTGGACGTACTAGAGGGGCGGATTGGTTTCTGTAACGCACTGTGGTCCAAGAGGTCTTCTCTTCTACCAGCCATTTGTGATATTCTGAACGGAATGGTGGCCCGCCATTGTGCTAGAGGTGGAAGAAACACTTGAACTGTTGGCACTCAAACTTCTTCAGGCTGTAAACATGAAAACCAACCGCCAGGCAGGAGACAGAGAAACGAAAACTACGATCACCAAGAACACGAACATCAAAATCTCCAGCAGATCCACCAAGAATAGACTGAAGAATGGCGGCCGTTGAATGGTCAGAGAGTCGGAAAGTGCATCGCCCACTAAAAGGACCAGGAAGAAGGGAGGTGAACGAGAGGCGGGGATATGGCAAACCGGAGCCTGGAAGCGACGAACAACCAAACCAGGCCGGGGGTTGAGTTGGTTGAAATCCATGGCCGGATCGACGGAAAAACGCCAGGGCTGGGTCACCGGCGATCACCAGGGCGAGGGGGGAGATATAACTTTTTAGCATCATACCGAATGTACACTCTCTAGATAGTACTTTAGTGGTTTGCCATTAATTTTTTAGCACCTTTCAGCTGCAAACCAATACAATTTTAGCACTTTTACTGATGTGTCATGCCTCCTCACCACTCCACGTTGAAATCGGGACGTCAAAAGACGAGGAATACCTGCCCCCGTTCCCCGTTCGGTAAAAAAACGTTCGCACCGGCCCTTTCCTATCCTCGTGGCCTATCCCCGTCGGTCCTGACCCCGTCCGCCCCTGCTCTCGTTCGCGACTTCGCGAGTCGCGCGTTTCCCAGCATTGCCTCGCACGGCCGCCCGCAACGGGGACGGCTCCCGCCTCCCCTAAGCCCCACGCCGCCCCAAGCTCCACGCCACCCCCAAGCCCCACGATGACGCGCGGTCAACGGTGGCGGACATGTCGCGGCACACTGCATTCCGGCGATCCAGGACGTGAAGCGGCTCAATTGACGGGTGTTCGAGTATGGGAGGGAGCTGGGGAGGGAGGGGAGATGGGTCGAGATCGCCATTAGACACACACACATCTTGCATTTTATTTGTCTCAGTTTTGGTTCCTTTCCACCGAATAATACTCATGCCAAGGCAGGCATGTTCTCGAAAAAGTAGTACTACACGTACGGTACTATGACTAAGGACTCAAATCAAAGATAGAATTAAAAAAAATGGTGTATAGCTGCTAAACAACTAGGCCGTTGCCAAATAACTAGCTAGCGATCGAGGAGCAAAAAGGGACGACGACTGAACACTGGAGTGGACGGTGTCTTCAGGAATTGACGATTGGCATGGTGCGAGGCCTGAATTTAGGCCATGACCTCCCTACGATGCTCTGATGCATTGGTGATTATTACTTGTAGTTGTAGCTACGGGTGTACTACAATACTAGTGTCCTGGACGGTGAACGAGGTAACAGCTGGAGGTGAAGTTTTTTGGCATATATGGACTACCATCGCCTTTGCTTCATGCATGGTGATCAATTTATGTTTGTCTTGCCCATACAGCAGCAAGGACATGTCCAAGTCACATAAGAACTTTAGATTTGACAGAGTAGTATGCAGGTCGGGCTCGTTCTGTTACCACCGGCGGCTGGCTGGAGCTGGAGCTGGGGCTGCTGCTGCTGCTGTGCATACGTGCCGAGGAACAAGCAGCAGAGCAAACATGAGCATGGCAGCAGCTAGGCGATGAATGGTGGCAACCATGGACAATAGTGTCGCTATGCTAGAACTAGAAGAGAATGGGAGGATTCAGTTCTAGGGAGTCTTACAGTTGGTGGATGCAGATGATAGTGCAGATCGTCGGCCGTTTGACTGTGGACTGAGGCCGTCGAGTCAGCTTCCATGTAAAGGGTCAGGCATCTGCATACTGGCCCACGTGAAGGCATACACGCACTCCTCCTATCCTCTGTTTAGCGGGAGCCCAATTAGTGGAACTCCTGCTTTAGCTGTGTGCTCCACCAGTGAAACTCTGCTCATATATTGGGATTGGTCTCTTCAATTTCTGAGAAATTTGCTCCCCTTGCATGTTCAATGTTCGTAAGTGAATGTTACTTATAGTGTACTTTGAGTATGCAACTTTTTTGTCTAAAAGAAACCTGCAGGACAGGAGAGGAGAGCCGCTCAAATGTGCTAATTCTTTTATCAACCATGAAATTTAATGTGGATATGGATATTGTGCGTGTACGTAAGCTGTGCCAATTCTGCACTGAGCATAAGTCTAGTCAGGGCCTTTCTCACTTAATTCAGCAATTACCAATTGACGATGAGCATGGAAACAATGGTCATGGCGGAGACGCGAGCCTTTCTTGATGTGGATGACGAACATGGAGACATGGCACAAGTAAGCAATTAGGCAGACTCCGACCCCAAAAACAGGGGATGTTGTGCTCAACATAAGCACAACCTTGAACTGTTATTATTTAATTTGGTCATGTCATCATAAGGTAAATGATATCACAAATCTTAAGCCAAAGGGTGTGGTCTGGATATTACATTTCATTCCAAAAAGAAAACCAGCAATGTTGTGTAACAACTTCTACATACACTTTGATTCATACTACATGCATGCATTGGCTACATTCAGTTGAACGAGCGACCATCACCTTTTTGCTTCAAGCATCGCGCTCAGTTCGTATTTGCCTTATCCACACAGCAACACGGACATAAATTTTGTCACACAGCTTGTCCGAGAGTCGAAAGCAAGCAATTCTCCAGCTTCTCTTGAAGATCAGAACACCAAATGCTATCCAGGTACCAAGCACGAAGCCAGACCCGAGTCCAAGATAAAAGAATAGCATCCCAAGAACTTCTTCAATTGTTCTCAAGCCACCTTCCTTTGGTGCATCGTCCTCATTTGAGCAACTGATTGGAAGAGGATGCCCGCAAAGACCGGTGTTGCCACTGTACATAGATGGATGCTCTGCATATAGGGTGTCGAGCTGAGATCCTAATGGAATTCTTCCGTAAGATTGTTGTATGAAAGGACCAAGTCGCTTAAGAACGTTAGATTTGAAAGAGTGGCTGGTATTTCCCCTGAAAGCATGTTCCTCGAGAGATCTAGGGATTCGAGCAATCGCATTTCCCCGATCTTGTTTGGAATAACTCCACTCAAGTGGTTCTTTGACAGATTCAAATTCACTAGACCATCAAGGAGATTTATGTCATCTGGAATTTTTCCGGTTAAATTGTTAGAAGATAAATCAATGCTCTTCATATCTGTTCCCACAACTGTAGACAAGGAACCATAGTTCAATTCCTTCCCCTTCAAGACCACAGACAAACTACTAAGGCGGAAGGGATGTCCATAGTAATTATTCAACATTGCATAGGGGTCCTCCTCGATTACACCCGGACAATACCATACATTTATCTTGCTCATTGTTTTCAGATTTGAAAAGTTGCTCGGCAAAGAGCCTGATATCTTATTGTTGTGGAGATCCATGTACTGAAGGCAACCAAGATTTGTGATGTTCACTGGAATATTTCCATAGAAGTTGTTATGACTTAACCGTAGAATTGATAAAGATCCCAATTGTCCAATCCACATTGGAAGTCCTCCAGAGAATTTGTTGCTAGACAAATCTAAGACTACCAAAGCTCTAAACTTTTGCACACAAGATGGGAACTCTCCTGACAAACTATTATTACTTAAGGCCATAAATCTTATTGATTTCATTACCCCAAGGCATGATGGAAGTTCTCCCTCCAAAAATTGTTGGACAAGTCCAACACAAGCAATTCTCGATATTTACAGAAAGATGGAGGAATACGACCGGCGATTTGGTTGGAGAATAGGGATAGATGCATTAGATTGGCAGGTCCAACAGTAGAGGGCAAATGTCCTGACAAGAAGTTATTGGACAAGTCCAAGAAACTTATGTTTGGTGGCAGTGTGGGTATCTGACCAGTTAATTGGTTTGAGCTGAGATATAGTGCTACAAGTGACATGGAGCCCATATTAGTCGGCAATGTTCCAGTGAGTTGATTGTTGGAGATGTTCAAGAATTCGACATTTGAAAAGGCATCAGAGAACCACTGTGGAAGCCTATCAGCTATACCTGCACTCGAGATATCAAGGTAGGTGATTTTCACATTCCATCGAAGCCACCCAGGAAATAGTGGAATCTGGCAGAATGCAAAGTTTACAGTATCTAATTTAGATGGCGGTTGCCAGTCCGAGCTGATCTCAATCCTCAGGGCATTAGATGACAAGTCTATAAAATGCAAGCTCCTTGCACTAGCAATGTGTTCCTCAGTTACGGTGCCATTCAATTTATTTCTAGTTAGATCCAGGTGGGTCAGACTACTAAGCTTACCAATCTCATATGGAACATGTCCATTTAGGTTGTTGCCAGAGAGGACAAGTTTTTTTGTAAACTGGTAAATTGCCCTACAGATGGTGGGAGAGATCCTGTGATGTTGTTCGAACCGAGATTCAAAACGACCAAGCTCGTTAATTGCCCTATCCATCTTGGTAGCATCCCAGTTAATTGGTTTGAACTGAGGTCCAATTCTTGCAATTTGTTGGGTGAACAGCGAGGCAGATTCTGAAACAGCTCAGCTATGTTGCCAGATATGAGAGCCACATGAAGGTTAAGGACCTCCAAATTGCATAGATTCTTCAGATCCGTGGTCATGATTCGACACTTCTCACTGTCAGCATAATTAGTATTAACTGAAAGATCAAGAACTTGCAGGGATGCCAAGTCACCTAGAGCATCCGGAAACTGACCGTACATTTTAGTATAATTGAGGTAGAGGTATTTGAGGCTTGTTATGTTCCAGATCCAGCTGGTCACCATTGGATGGTCGAAGGAGTTCCCGGAGGCATCTAGCTCCTCGAGATTTGTCAGGTTCAGGTGTGGTAGTGACTGGTTTGCGATTGCAAGACCGCAGCCGGAAAGACGTAGGACTCTCAAAGAAGGAAGCATATTCATGACATGAGGCCAATCCACTACTGTGCCGAGGTCTACACGGTTGAGGTTAAGAAATTGTATAGAAGAAAGGCGTGTTAACCATGATAGATCTGTCGTATATGTTTGATCCATATATGATAGATCCAGGAACTGCAGCCGTGACAAGTTACCAAGTTGGGGAGGTATTAGGTCACCAAAGAATGGGATGCCCGAGAGGTTAAGATACTTGAGATTCTTTAGAGAGCCCAAGAACTCCGGAATACTATCGGTTGGCCCTGCTAGATCATTCCAGCTGAGGTCAAGGCTTTCCAAGTGATCCAGGGCAAGCAAAGAAGGACTTATCTTGCCGATCAAATATGCTTTGGAGGTGCTTCCAAGTTGAAGCTTGTGGACGTGGCCAGTTCGGTTGCTGCACCGGACGCCTCTCCACCGACAGCAGTCCTGCTCGCCGTCTCGCCGCCACGAGTCGAAGAGGCCTGCAGGGTCGCTTGTGATCCCATGCTTGAATGCCAGCAGAGCGTCTCTCTCGTGGGGTATGCAGCTCGGAGGACTAGCTTTGGTATCACTAGCGGCTGCCTGGGGCTGCTGCTGTGCATTCAGCGTGGCGAGGAACATGAAGCAGTGGAGCAACACGAGCAGGGCAGCTAGGCGATGCATGGTGGTGGCAACCATGGACAATGTCGCTATGGTAGAAGAGAATGGGAGGATGAGCTCTGGAGTGAAGAGTGTTATAGTAGGTGGATGCTGCTTGCTGCAGATCGATCGGTTAATTGACCGTGGAGTGGACTGATGAGGTCGTCGGTCAGGTCACCTTCCGTGTAGAAGCGGCCGGCGCTCAGGCATCTGCGTAATGGCCCACGCGCACACTCCTACGCAGATTAGGTGAAGAAGGCTTGACGCCCTGTGCCCAGTCTGCGCGTATGTATGATTACAGTCAGTACTTCTCCGTCGGCTCACTGTTCGGCGGGACGCGTTGTCTGACGATGGCCGTCTGGCCGAGATGCCGTGACCAACTTCCCCATCCGCTCTCAAAATGAGGACACCGAGAGCCACTGCTCGGCCGCAAAATGAGGCCGCAGCTTCTGGCCATGGATCTGTTTCTACTGGTCGTCAGCAAGGAACTTTGTCACGAGGCAAGTAGGCAGTGGATCGGAACCTGCTGTAGGAGTGTGCTCCACCAGGGAAGTCTGCTCATATATTGGGCTCTTCATTTCTGAGAAATTTGCTCCCCTAGCTTGCAGTTCAATGTTTGTAAGTGAATGTTATTACTTATAGCGTACTTTGAGTAGGGAACTGTTTTCTGGCAGGACAGGAGAGGAGAGCCGGTCAATCATAAAATCCACAAATTAAAACTTGTTTTGCCAGCAAAGAAACTTCTGAATTATTCCAGTGGAGTAAATCTTTTTTTAGACAACGTACCAGTGCAACACCACACGGAAAAAAAAAACTATTTTAAATTGCTGGATCTAAGTTAGGCCGGATGGATCGACACAGACCGGCCATCTCCATCTCCTCCGTCTAGAAGAGATGTCTACCAATTGTAAAATGTGAGTAATCAACATTCAAATTTAATGTGGATGTGGATGTTATGCATGTCAGTAAATTGCGCTAATTCTGTGCTTAACATAAGCCTCTAGTCACTTGTTTCTCACTTCAGCAATTAACAGTTGATGACGAGCGTGGAAACGAGTGTGGAAACAATGGAGGAGACGTGAGGCCTTTAGCTTGACGTGGATGACGAACATGTAAACATGGTACCACAATAGGAGTAAGCAATTAGGCGGACACCGAACCCCAAAACAGGGGATGCTGTGCTCAACATAAGCACAGCAAGCTCGATCTGTTATTATATAATTTGGCCATGTCATCATGAGGTAAAGATATTACAACTCTTACGCTAAAGGGTGTGGAATTACATTTCACTCCAAAAATAAAACCAACAATAGTCTTACGTAACAACTTCTACACACACTTTGATTCATGCATGCATGCATGTGCTTTGGCTAAATTTAGTTGAAACACTGACCATCATCTCGCCTTTGCTTCATGCATGGTGATCAGTTCCTGTTTTTCTTGCCCATACAGCAACAAGGACATACACTTTGTCGCACAACTTGTCCGAGAATCGAAAACAAACAATTCTCCAGCTTCTCTTGAACAACATAACACCAAATGCTATCCAGGTACCAACCACAAATCCACACCCGAGTCCAAGATAAAAGAATCGTATCCCATGACCTTCTTCAGTTCTTTCTAGGACATCTACCTTTGGTGCATGACCCACATTAGAGCAACTGTTTGGAAGAGGATGCCACAGAGACCGGTGTTGCCAATGTACATAGATGGATACTCTGCATAAAGGGTATCAAGCTGCGTCCCAGATGGAATTCTTCCCATAAGATTGTTGTGTGAAAGGTCCAAGTCACTTAAGAACGTTAAATTTGACAAAGTAGCTGGTATTCCCCTGAAAGCACATTCCTTGAGAGGTCTAGTGATTCTAGCGATTGCATTTCCCCGATATTGTTTGGAATACCTCCACTCAAGTGATTCCATGACAAATTTAAATTCACTAGCGCATCGAGAACAACTATTTCTTCTGGAATTTCACCAGTTAAATTGTTTGAAGATAAATCAATGCTCATCGTATTTGTGTCAACAACTCTATTAATGGATCCATAGTTCAATTCCTGCCCCCGCAAGACCGTAGACAAACTACTAAAAAGGGGATCCAAATAATTGAAGTAACACTCATCTGTCATGTACATCTTTCTCATTGCTTTAAGATTAGACAAGTATCTCGGAAGAGAGCCTGATATCTCATTGCTTTTTGAGGTCCATGTACTGAAGGCATCCAAGATTTGTGATATTCACCGGAATATTTCCATAGAATTTGTTATGACTTAATCTTAGAATTCTTAACATCACTAATTTTCCAATCCACATTGGCAATTTTCCAGAGAATTTGTTGCTAGAAAAATCTAAGAAAAGCACATTTGCAAAGTTTTGCACAAAAAGATGGGAACTCCCTGACAGACTGTTGTTCCTTAGGGCTATAAATTCCATACCATCCATTTCTCCGAGGCACGATGGAGGTTTTCCTTGTAAAAAATTGTTGGATAAGTCCAGCACAACTAATTTCTGATATTTACAAAAGATTCAGGAATATGACCAGTGAGTCGGTTGGAGAACAAAGACAAATGCATTAGATCAGCAGATCCAATAGCAAAGGGTAGAGTTCCTGACAACAAGTTATTGGACAAGTCCAACGTACTTATGTTTGGTGGCAATATGGGTATGTGGCCAATTAATTGGTTGGAACTGAGAGAGAGCTAATTAAGTGACATGAGTCCCATATTTGTCGGCAAACCTCCATTGAGTTGATTGTTGGAGATGTTCAAGAACAAAACATTTGAAAAGGCATCGGAGAACCATTGTGGAAGCCTATCAGCTATGCTTGCACTCAAGATATCGTTAGAAATGTTCACATGCCATTGAAGCCACCCAGGAAATAGTGGGCCCATCTGGCATGCTGCAAAGTATGCAATATCTAATCAAATGGTGGTTGCCAGTCTGAGCTGAGCTCAATCTTCAGGGCATTATATGACAAGTCCAAGTATTTCAAGCTCCTTACACTAGCAAAGTGTTCTTGAGTTATCATGCCATCGAATTTATTTCTGTTTAGGTCCAAATGGGTCAGATTACTAAGCTTACCAATCTCACGTGGGACATTCCCATTCAGGTTGTTGCCAGAGAGGTCAAGTGTCTGCAAACCAATAAATTTCCCTACAGATTTTGGAAGAGGTCCTGTGATATTGTTGGAACGGAGACTCAGAGTCACCAACCTCGTGAACTGACCCATCCAAATTGGTAACATTTCGGTTAATTGGTTGAAACCAAGGTCCAGCTCTTGTAATTTGTTGGGTGAGCAGCGAGGCAGATTGTTAAACAGCTCTGCTACGTCTCCTTGTAAGAGAATCCTTTCAAGGTTCAGCACCTCCAGATTGCACAGATTCTTCAGATCTGTGGTCACGGTGTGCATATTCATCTCATGAGAATTGTATGAAAGGTCAAGGACTTGCAGCGACGTCATGTTTCCCATAGCATCAGGAAATTAACCGTACAGAAAATTGGCATAAACATAAAGGTATTTCAGGCTAGTTATTTTCCAGAACCAGCAGGTCACCATTGGGTGGCTGAAGGAGTTTAGGGAGGCATCTAGCTCCTCAAGGTTTGTAAGGTTCAAGTGTGGTACCAACTGGTCTGCGCTTGCAAGAGAGCAGCCTGAAAGACGAAGGACTCTCAAAGAAGGAATCATGTTAATGACATGAGGCCAATCCATTACGGTGTTGAGGTTCACTTGGTCAAGGTTAAGATATTGTATAGAAGGAAGGCGTGTTAACCATGAGAGATCCGTCGAGTTTGTGCCTCCCACAGATGAAAGATCTAGATATTGTAGCCTTGATAAATTACCAAGCTGGGGAGGCAGGCCGCCATAGAATGGTATGCCAGAGAGGTTAAGATAAATGAGACTCTTTAGAGAGCCCAAGAACTCAGGAATTCGACCAGTTGAACCCTCTAGTTCATTGTGGCTCTGTGAAATTTTTTTTCGCGAAATATCGCGAAATTTCCGATATTATCGCATTTTTCAGTGAGGTCGAAAAAATTTTTATATCGGTCAAATTTTTTTAGCTAAATTCGTATTTCACTTAAAAATTACACACCAAACCACCCTAAAATCTTTATATCCTCTAGTCTTAATAAAGACTTATTTTTTTCAAATTTATTTAATTTTCTCACTAACACATTCGATGATACTAGCATATTTGTGTAAGTTGCCCACCGTCAGCCCGCTATATTATCACTGCACAACTTATGTGATATATTGTGTTTTTTTCATTCATTTTATATAAATTTGTGATGGAAAATGGATTTGGGAGTTTTTCTAGTGAGATGATGCCAACTTTTTTTAAAATGCATTTTGAATTTGTTTAAATTTGATCCGATATTTTTGAAATTTCCGAAATATCACATTTATCGGCATGTGCCGATATTTTTTTTCTACCGGTAAAAAAAACCTAATGTGGCTGAGGTCAAGGTGCTCCAGATGTTCCAGAGCAAGCAAAGTAGGACTTATCTGACCAACCAAAGATGCTGTGGGAAGTCCAAGCCTGTGGACGTGGCCAGTGCGGTTGCTGCACCTGACACCTCTCCAACGGCAGCAGTTCTGCTTTCCATGGCCACCGTCTCGCCGCCACGAGTTGAGGACGCCTGCAGGGTCACTGGTGATACCATGCTTGAATGCCAGCAGTGCGTCCCTCTCGTCACTACAGGAATCCGCTTCTTTGCCGAGTGCAAAAACTTTTGCCGAGAGCAAAACGTCGGACACTCGGCAAAAAGCATCTTTGCCGAAAGTGCCGGATACGATCGGCAATGTTCCACATTCGGCAAAATTAAACCTTTGCCGAGTGCATAGCCCCTCGCAAACTACTACACTTTCGGCAAAGAATAACAGAGCCAAACGGCCACGCTAGCCGTTACCTTTGCCGAGTGCCGGCGTTAGGCACTCGCAAACTATGTATCCTTTGTCGAGTGCCACGCTGCCTAGGCACTTTCGGCAAAAGCACCCTTTGCCGAAAGTGCAAGTTGGTCTTCGGCAAATTATGAATGTTTTTTTTTTGTTTTTAAGTCCCATATTTTTGTGTGGCCTTGGTACAGTAATTACATCTCATGTTCAAAATTTGGGACAATTTCAAGTTGTTTTGGTATATTTCATGAATTATTTCTATTTTCTTGCATTTTACGGACCACTCTAAATTTGAACTGCAGGTACATGAAATAATGGAATTTGGTCATTCAAAAATATTATTCATGATGTTTGGCATATGTTTAGGCTCAATCCACAAACTCTCGCGAAATTACGAACATTTTTGTGTCGGAACATGACGAGTTACATGCGGGAAAAGTGTTTTAAAATTCTATAAAATCCAAACGAAGTTTAAAAATCACGAAAAACTTGACGAGGTGTCTTTTTCATCTCATGAGAAGGCTGTGGTAAAAATTTGAAAAAAGTTTGGAGCAAGTTTGACGTCGGATGCTTAAAACTCGGACATCTCCACACTTGACACATGTGATCAAATTTCAAATTAGTTTGTTGACCTTCGTGCCCATATTCGGTATATGTATGTGGTTGTTGGCCTTCGTGCCATGTTTTTACAGGTTTTGGGAACCTCTCCGTGTGCGGGAGGTCTTTGCCGAAATTTTGAGTCGACACTAACTATTTTTTGCCCTTGTTTTGTAGGAGGATCTGTGGGAGGGACTCGGCGACCCGATAGTCCTCGTGGGCGGCGTGTCTTGCTGCACCGCGTCTCCACCGACACCGTAGGTATTAATCACCTCCGTCCTTAAAGTTGTCTTACATAGCGTGACCCGGTTAGGGCGTCTCCCGTCCAAAGAGATACAGGCGTTGGTATGCGCATCTGTGCATATCTGCGATCAGTATGCTTTCGGATTATCCACGTTTTGGACAGCCCGTGGATGCGTAGATGGGTTAGCATCCATGCTCCCTCGGCCCCAGGGGCCGAATTTGGCTGCACCTCCCCGTTGTTCTCCGGATACACACTCTCCCCGCGGGGACGTGTATCGGGAGAGCGGGGAGGTGCTGCCGAAATTCCGTGTCGGATAGGAGTGGAGCATGGATGCTAACCTTGTCTCACGCCAAGCCCTCGGTGGGATTAGGACCCATCCTTCACCTATTAGATGGTAGGAATGCCGTGTAGATGCAATTGTTGGTTATATGGCTCGCTGACCTCCGTTGCCTAGCTCATTTGTTCGGCTCCACCCCCATTTCAGTTCCTCCTCCCGCGGGGACTCCGGTGACTATATGTTGTTCTTTATTTTTTTAGTCTTGTGCGGCCATCCTGCGGTACTAATGAGATCGCCTCTCTTTTATGCAGCCACTATCGGCGGGTTCTAACCCGACTCCTCCAGGTGGCCCTTCTCCAACCCATCCGGTTGGCCCGACTCCACAAGACACGTGGTCAGGTGGCGTTCCTCCTCCGGGCACGCAGCAGCCACACTACGGGCTTCCACACGTCCCTCCTACACACCACGGGTGGACGTACGCATCGGCGCCGCAACATGGGTGGTATCCGGGCCAAGGTGAGGGCCCCTCACACTCTTCGCACCATGGAGGCCACGGGTCGGGCGGTGAAGTTGAGTTGGTGGTGATTAGGTTCGATCTGTTGCACCTTGTGATGGATTTCTTTTGGATGTTGGACATGTTTACCTTGTGATGGATCTCGTTTCGATGTTGGACATGTTAGATTTCGTTTGGATGTTGGATATGTGGACTATATGTGTCAATTTATGATATATGTGGATTATATATGTGAATTTGTGATATATGTGCATTATATATGTGAATTTGTGATATATGTGGTTTATGTGTATATATGGATGCATTGTGGTATATATATATATATGTGTATTTGCAGCAAGAAACAGCAAAAACAGCAAAGAAAATTAAAATTCCCAGCTTTTGCCGAATGCCAAAATGTCGGCTTTTGCCGAGTGCAGAGGTGACACTCGGCAAAGTGACCATTATTTTTGCCGAAAGTGCCTTTAATTTTAGCACTCGGCAAAGCTCTTTTTTAAAATATAAATGGTTTGCCGAGTGCGACATGGCACTCGGCAAAGGTTTTTTTAAAAAAATATAATCTTTGCCGAAAATCGACACGGCACTTTCGGCAAAGGGGGAAGTCGGTTAACGGACGACGTTACCTTTGCCGAGCAGCGACACGGCACTCGGCGAAGACTTTGCCGAGTGCTCGTCATCGGCACTCGGCAAAGTCCCTTTTGCCGAGTAATTCTTTTGCCGAAGTGGGCTTTTCCGAGTTGGGCACTCGGCAAATCCTTTGCCGAGTGCAAAGGTGTCTTTGCCTAGTGCCCCCTGCACTTTCGGCAAAAGCACTCGATTCCTGTAGTGCGTGCGGCATGCAGCTCGGACTCGCCGTGTTACCACTAATGGCTGGTTGGGGCTGCTGCTGCGCATGTGTGGCGAGGAACAAGAACAACACGAGCATGGCAAGTAGGCGATGCATCGTGGCTATGGCAACGAACGACAATGTAGTCCCTATGCTGAACTGCCGTGGGTTGTTCTGTTGGAATGAAGCCTTGGTAGCTCGTCAGTGCTAGTAGATGCACCATACTATGCAGGATGGATCGGGTCATGGATCGAAGTCGTCGGTCGCATAACGTGTAGAAAGCGGCAAGCCGCGTGTGAAGCGGGTGATCCATTATTGCCTGTCAGCTAACATAAGCCTGCATTTATATCTATTGGTGGGTGCTAGCAACTTTACAGAAGGAAGGTGTCAGCTTATGTTAATTTTGGTTTAAAAGTCCATCAAACCAGCCGTGCTATGTCCTTCCTCAAATCCAAATTATAAATTATTTTAAATTTTCCAAATTAATATAAGTATGCTAAGGTACATTCTTGGTAATATCTCAAATAAATTTGAGCTGTTAATTATAAAATTTTAAAACTAATTAATTAACGTAATAATAAAAGGAAAAAAAAAAAATATCTTTAAATCCCCTCATGCGGGGAGAGAAAGGAACGGTGGCCAGCCCGCGCGGCCCTTGTAGATTGCGCGCCCTTCCTTTCAGTATGTTTACAAGTAAAAAATATTTAGCGTCTTTTTAGCTGTCATGTCACGTATATTAAGCATGCAAAATGGCCATGTAAAGTTTTATGTATGCACGTTGGGCACATATGCAGTTATATATACACACGTAAATTTCACGTTTGTTTGAGCACATAAGACAGTTGATGAGATGAAGTTAGTAACTTTATGCCTTTTATTATACACCCACAAGCGAGAAACAGATTCAAAACCATGCCCAAGACTGATACCCAAGAAAGCATAAATGCATTTCCACACATCAGATCAGCAACACAACACTCAAAGAATAAAATGTGTAATGGATTCATTTTCAGCACACATCAAGCAGATGGTGTCATTTAATTTTCTTCTTTTGGCCAAGTTATTTCTAGTCAGCAGTTTGTTCTTTGAAAAAGCCACAAGAAAAATTGTATTCTTGCACTACTACACAAACGACTTCTCTTCTCGAACCTAAAAATGCGGTTACTCCCGGTTGAAAATTGAACGGGGAATAAAGGGACATTTATTCGGTTGGACTCTCCAAAGGGAGTAAACGGCCACGCCCGCCGACCGCCCCTTGGCGCGGGGGACCTTTACTCCCGGTTGGAGTCTCTAACAGGGGAGTAAAGGTAGACCTTTAATCCCCGTTGGTAACACAAACCGGGAATAAATGTCTACTCCCGTGTGAAAACACTGCCGGGACTAAAGCCGATCACCTTTTAGTCCCGGGGGGTTGGCCGGGACTAAAGGACCTTTAGTCCCGACTGGTAACCCCGCCCGGGAATAAAGGTCACTTGTATAAAACACCATTCCTTCCCCATCTTCCCTTCAGATCCATCAGTCCCGCCCCCAATTTTAGCCACCATTCAACGCCTTCGGCTGGTGGCGGACTTGAGCGCGGCGGCGGTGGTGAGGCCCAAGCAACGGCCTTGTGCCCGGGCGGCGGGTGTCCTTCATCAGCGGCTGCCTTGTACGCGGCGCTGGTGTTGGGTGTCCAGGCGGCGGCGTCTGCCGTCAAGTATTTCTTTCTTTCTCCTATATTTAGTCAGATTCTATTTCTTTCTCCTATATTTAGTCACTAATATTGCCCCTTCGTTCAACAAACAGATTCTTTCTTTGAGATATTCCATGGTGGTTTCCGTGAGATGTGGGGAGCATGCATGGAGTCCAGCTATAGCAATGATGATATTTTCTCCTCAAATTTTATTTCAATCTTACGGTGTAAAGATGAGATGTATAGCACTGGATGTTGATTTTTCTTTATATGATGGACATGTGTAATATATGTGTACGTTAATGGTTAGTTAATACATGTGTACATTAATTATATTTGTGTACATTAATATTCATGAATTAAAATGAAATCAAAAAGAAATTATTATGAATTAATTATGTAATTTACACCAAAACAGATTAGAAATTGAAATTAAAAGAAAAAAACTACCCTTTACTCCCGGTTGGAGGTACCAACCGGGAGTAAAGCCTCCGGGCGGGCCACGTGCTGGCAGGAGTTTTACTCCCCGGTTGGTACCTCCAACCGGGAATAAAGCCCCCTACCTCTATTCGGTTACTCTACATCTATTCCCCAACTCGTATTCTCGGTCCTATAACCGGGACTAAAGGCCCAAACAAGCCGGGAATAAATGACGATCCTGCAGCAGTGTTGGAGGAATGTTCAACTTCCAAATTGCATTCGCTGGGGTAATTTCCCTAAAATTAACTATAGCATACAGAGATTGCACCTCATATTTCCTGATGTCAACATCTGATCTTCCTCTTCATAAGGACCAAATCACTTACTAACTAAACAACTACATCCAAAGGTTCATATATGGTCTGTTCAGAGACAGATCTTCTGAAAGAGAGTTTGAGATGAGAGTCATCCCAAACCTCCTTCACTGTGCTACCTGCTACTCATTAATAACATCTAAGGGCCAAACTTGTGTTTCCTATCCATTGATCCTCCCAAAGTATTATCTTATCACCATTACCAAAAAAAGGAGAGACACTAGCCACGGAGCAACACAAAACATTTGGTTTTTCAGTTTTATATTTATAATCAATGATATGAGTCCAGATAGCATCCTTATTAAGCTGATATCTAAAGATCCATGCACTTTTGAACAACAATATCCAGACTTCTCATGTCTAGGATCCCTAAGCCCCCAACTCCTTCTTTGGATGCACTAAGGGCCAATTTGCTAAGTGATATCTATGTTTTTCCTAAGAATTATTTCTAAGGAAATGACCCATGTGTGAATTAATCATATCTATTGTCCACATTGGGAACTTAATGAAGGAGTTCCGACAATTTCTTTGGCCCCAGCGTCGCTCGGCGGGCGGCACCTCCAACCCACGCCACCGCACCTCTAACCCTCCTCACCCCCCCCCGCGCCGTCGCCGGAGTGCGACGTCGGGAGGCCCGTCGCGGGCACAAGGAAGGTGGCGGCGGGGTTCCTTCCTCCCCTGGCAGTTGCGCTTGGCGAGGAGGCTTTTGTCCATGGCAGCGACGATGGTGGTCCATGGTATGTCGTACAACCACTAGCCACCTCAAAAAAAAAAATGTATGTACAAACACTCCGCTAAAAAGGTACTGTAAGTACAGAAATGAAAAGGCGCCGTGTGGATCGGTTCGTGTTTTCTGCATGTGTAGCCGATATAAACTCCTAATTGGTTGCTTAATTTGGCGTGTATAACATGCGTGCTTGATTCCTTTGGCTAATTGGCTGTATACTTTTGTTCCGTTTGTGAGATCAGCTTGTTTTTTCTCTTAATAGTAATTTTGATTGAAAATTGCTGGACGCGTACGACTGGCTGGGAAGTGGGAACAACAAACAACCCTGGGATTTTGAGGGAAATACAGGATTTTTTTTTTTTTTAGGCGAGGGAAATATTGGACATGGGGTTGTTGCCGACTTGCCGTTGCATAAATAAAAATAATGCGCCTGTGTAATAGTGTTGATGGGCGGTAAATGAGGCACGGCCCATGGGCCTGTGCCCTCTGGCGGGCCTCAAGTTTCCAAATGCTGCTGCTATCTATTATCGGGGAGCTTGGACGTGTGCAGCGGCAGCAGCAACAATGTGCGTGGTACGTGCCCGTCTTTACTCGACGAACGTACGTGCAACGGAAGGGAGACTTGCACGTAGTTGAGCGTTGGGCGTGGACGCGCTACGGTACGCGACGACTTTCGGCTGCAGCACGCCGTGGTCATGTCCATGCTTTATACTGTACTTGCTGATGAAATTGTGTTAAATAAAAGTGGCCATGTTAATTAGAGATTTATTATTTTTATATTATTATTAAACGTCTTTGTGTGATGACGGCCAGATTTTTTTAAAAAAAAAAAAAGAATAATAAGAGACCTAAAAAATAATGTCAATTGTAATATAGGAGTACTAATTACTCCATGCATGAACACATTACACATGCATGTTGACTTGTAAAAGAGACTCGTGTTGCGTCGTGAGGGGCACTCACGGTCAAGAAAACTATCGGGTAGTTTCTATATTTTTGGATTTTGTATCAAGAAACCATCCCACACAGTGCAAACTTGAGTCCTAGAGTCTTCTAATCATTCATCTCTTTTCTTCACCGGATCCTTTGCTCCTAAAAATAGCCACACACCATCCATCGCGAGGCCACAAGCCTCTGCTGCCAAAAATAGCCTCATGCAGCCCTCATGCAACCGCACGAGATCCACATCGCCTCAGATCTGCGCGGCGTAGACGCCGAGTCTTAGATAGACGTCGTTTCTACGTTTTTGGCTCTCTCTCTTCATTAAATTGCATGCCACATCATCAAAAGTCATACGTGGCAGTATAATTAATAGGGATAGACTCTACCATGGTTTCTGCATTGTGAGTGCTCTGACAGGCCGGGCCCCTCGATATATATGATCACTATCAATACTTAATTAGGCACCGTGCACTAATGTTTGTGCACATTGGTTGCTAATGTGCATGACCACGCACGTAATTGTGGTGCTTAGCGCGATAGCCAAATGGATGGTGTGTGTAAATAGATATGATCACTATCAATACTTAATCGGCTTTTTTTACCTTCTAGCAACTCCATCGTTCAGAATAGTGGGCGTTTGATGAGAGCATTTTTATTAACTTATGGTGCATCTCAAACTAGGGTCTATTTCCACAATGCTCCTGGCTCATTTTGACAATGTCAGCATTGCCGGTAACCTTTTACATACATTGTGGTTTGTCACATAGAAGAAACACTCTACTAGAGTGGTTAGCACTGTGAAGTCCAAGACAAGAGGCATGTGTGATTTGTGAGAAACAATTGAGTTAGACTGAGAGATTTGGAGTTTGCTATGAGCATAAGAGACCAGTCCAAATCATTAAGCACGTACTCGATCATGACTTGGTCAAGCATTCGCGGTGAAGCATTTGTTACGGGTTTTGGAGATTCAAGGAGATCCAGGACATGGGATTGTTGCCGTGACATTTGACAACTTATCATTCATTTGTGAAGCAGTTGTTACGGGTTGTGGAGATTCAAGGAGTTTGAGGACAAGGGATTATTGCTGTGGCATTTAATAACAACTTATCATTCATTCGTTTCGTGAAGCATTTCACAACTTTTTGAGTACAGAGTAATGAGAAAAAAAAATGAATCTAAAAGTGTGTGGCTCGGTAGAAGAAAAATAGCAGGGGGCATGTTTGCCGTGGCATAAAACTTGTGGGCTAAAGGAAATGGGCCTTATCTAATCTGTAGCCCAAGTTTCCAAATGCTGCTGGAGGAAGTGAGCTTGAACGTGTGCAGATGCAGCAACAACTGCAGTCGAAAGGATAGGTACGGATGGAGTGAGTGAGGCGGCAGAATAGTAGACGTGGGACGTGGACAATCAACGTGTTGGAGTGGACGTGGACACGCAACGGAAACACGGCGGATTCGGCACGGATTGCGGGACTGTGCTTGATGCCGAATTGCCCATGTAAAACCCGACGGAGAAGTTGTATTGGCATTTGGCTGTTAATTTGGTACTGCACTGGAGCCTTGCGTGCGTGCCTGCCTTTAGTGCGCGTACACGTACGTGGCCAAGCGAGTGTGGAACGGAACGGAACGGAAGGGCCGCCGGCCACGCACGCGGTCGAGTGAATTGAAGGCAGGCCGGCACACAGTTAACCGTTGGACGTGGACGCGCAACGGAACGTGACGACTTTTTGCTGCTGCAGCCAGCAACATGCTATCCGTGCCGAACCCAACAGCGACCCAACGGCCCACGCCCGTGTCCTGCACCTGCACCTGCTCCTGCCCGTGCGTGTGCCGCCGCCCGTGGACCAAACTGGACGCCACTGTGGCTCGCTTGACTGCTGGCGTGTCGGTTTCCAACGGACGGCCGACACCTGTCGCTCTCACCTAGGCCCAAGCCCAAACCCAGGCCCAGCAGCACCCTCCGTCTCCACCACGCACGCACGTCGTCAACCCCAACCTCCCCATGGTCATCAATCAGTTTCGAATTGAAATCCAATTAACCCCCAACCTCCCACCCTCCGCCGTCCGTCCTCCTCATTAAACTCCCTCATCCCCATCCCGCCGGCCGCCGCCGTCCTGCAAGCTGCAACCCCCTTGCTTTTTTCCTTCCTCCCCTGCCTCCTTCCTCTTCCCCCATCCCCTATTTCTCCACAATCCCACGCTGCCTCCCTCCGTCCCTCCCAAATCCCAATCCGGCAACCCAATGGCCGCCACCACGACCTCCACCTCCGGCGGCTCCGTCCTGCCAACCCACACCACCCCTCGGCCCCAGCCTACCCTGTCTCGTCCTCCACCACAACGAAGCCTCCCGCCAGCACCACCTCCCCACGGCGCCGCTGCCTGTGCATCTGCCTCCTCCTCACCCTCGCCTTCCTCCTCGCGCTCGCCCTCACGCTCCTCATCCTCTTCCTGACCATCCTCAAGGTCCGGGACCCGACAACCCACCTCATCTCAACCCAGCTCTCCGGCATCGCGCCGAGGCTCACCTTCCCCCGCCCTCTCACTCCAGCTCAACATCACCCTCCTCATCGTCGTCGCCGTCCACAACCCGAACCCGGCGTCATTCACCTACGACTCCGGCGGCCACACCGACCTCACCTACCGCGGCGTCCAGGTCGGGGACGCACAGATCGAGCCGGGAAGGATACCGAGTCGTGGAGATGGGAACGTCAGTCTCGCGCTCACGCTTCAGGCGGATCGGTTCGCGTCCGACCTGCCTCAGCTGATCAACGACGTCAGCAACGGGGAGGTCGCGATGCAGGCGAGTACCAGGATTCCCGGGAAGGTGAACATCTTCGGGTTGTTTAAGAGGAAAGCGGTGGCCTACTCGGATTGTAGCTTCGTGTTTGGGATCGCTGAGATGAAGGTGCGGTCACAGCAGTGCCGCGACCACACCAAGCTCTAGGTACGAGTCATGGTGGGCTGATGGCCGGTGATGGCGATGGGCGGGCCCGTCGCCGGCCGGCGTCAAGGCGGCTTGTTTGTTTCTCTCTCGTCTGCGTCTGCCCGTCCTCCACGCCCGCCCGTGACGCGCGGGCCGCCGAATCCCGTGCGTGCTACTGCTCGGTGGTGCGCCCGCCCGGGGTCACGTCACGTCGCGTGGTGCGCTGCCGACCCGGGTGCGTCATGATTGATTCCTTTGGCATCTTCTCTTGTGCTTTGCTTTGGTGGCTTGCTTCTTCGTCACCCACGCCCCGTCGCCGTCGCCGTCGCCGTCGCCGTCGGCAACGCAGGCCACGTAGACACCCACGTTCTTGTTGGTTACAAGGTGAGAGTATATACTATACTAGACCATGTGTTAGTGTCGTGTTGCGTGTTGGTTACACATACTGTAATAGATTAGCTATTTAGCAGAGATCTAGTGAGTCATGATACGGAGAGAAGCATGGTTAATTTCATTTCATATAGTCTACTACTCTAGTTACATAGTGTGGTTAGTGATGTCTGCTTGGGGTGATCGTCATGTACATAACCACAGAATTGGATGAATGAATGGATGGATGGATCATCCTTGTGTGACGATGGTGATGTTTCTGTGGTGACGGTGAAGCGCTTTTCTTTTCTTTTCTTTTTTTTTTTTTTTTTTTGTCTTCACTACTAATACTACTAATGTTTACAAGAAAAATTATATATGCTACTACTAATAGAAAATTAGTTATACTTTTCTTGTGACTGCTGCTCACATCCGAGCTCCTTCACGGCCAAGCCATGCATGGGATCTGCGGCACACGAATAAAGATAAAGCACGATTTGATGCACAATACTAAAATGAAGACAGTTAAGCACAAGTTGTCATATCTTTAAAAGAAATGGGTTGTGTGGCACACCAATGATAAAAGACAAGCGCGAGTTGTAATATTAAAATGAAGCCAGTTCATTGGCATGGATAGATGGGATACATCTTGATTTTCTGATATTTTTTTTTTAGAAAAGGGATTTTCTGATGGGTTTAGACAGAAAAACCAGTGGAATACAAGTTTCATAATCGAGATATTGGCTTCACAAAAATCTTTTCTGATACGCTAGGCTAGACTCCATGCCTCGGTTTTGTCACTTCGCAGGTATGAGTCTCTCTTGCTTGTGGCTTCCAAAGTCGTCATCACTCATCGGTACAATGCGCTGACCTCTACGATCAAAGACGGGCACAAGTTGTAATATTTGAAATGAACAAACTACCATGGCTAGACAGATGATTGTAGATGAAATTAGAAAGAAAAGAAAACCAATGGAATCGGAGTTTGATATATGGACACGCCTCTTGCTTGCTCTTTGGCATTTGTCACAAAACAGAGCAAGACAGGCAGGGGAGAACTAGAAGCAGGAGGTGGGTGCAGGGCACATGGACATGGCGACTTCCGCTTCCAGTCCATCGCCGGCCGGCTGGCGTCGCGGCTTGTCTCTCTCCGTCGTCTGCCCGCCCGTGGCGCTGACGGTACCGCCCCTGTTGCTTTGTGCTGGTGGTGCGGGTTCACGTCCATCACGTGACGCCGTGCCTGCTTGCCAACCGTGTTTGTTGGTTGGTTCGCGGGTCACTGGTGCGTCTTGATTGCTTCACATCTGATCTCCTCTTTGCTTTTGTTGCTTCTGCTTCTCCGTCACCCACGCTCGTCACACGGTTACATACAGTATCTACGTCACACGGAGACAGTACAAGGAGACAGTACAGTACATACGAGATACGACTACTGAGATTGTATACCTTGTGTCGTGTTGGTTACAAATAGAGTAACAGAGAGTAAGTTCCAGAGATGGTTTATTTCGTTTCATGTACTTTGCCGTTGGAACTTGGAAGCTAGGTAGACTAGCTGCATACTCTAGTTTCTCGTCACTGCGTGCTCTGCTGTTAGTATTTTTGTACAGTATCATCACACTGTACGACATGATGATTAATCATAGTTGGTTGGGTGATCAACAGATCAGCATGTTCATAATTAATCACAGAATCGGATGAAATGAACTCACATTCTTTCTTTCTTTTTCCTCTACTAATTACTAAATATCTTTTGAAAATATAGGACATTTTGGCGTTTTAGATACCTCCCTTCCAAAAAAAGTATCAAATTCACTTTTCGAAAATTTCATGAGTCTCAAATTTTACTTAATATAACAACTCATATATAATCATGAGATAATAAGTATGCATTAGGTGAATTATGGAATATATTTTCATTATTAATCTATTTGGAGATATTAAGTGTTGCTAATAGCATCTTTTTATAAATCTATAGTAAAAATTAAGAAAATTTGGCTTAATTAGTTAGACGTAAAATGGATGTGGATTAGTTTTACGTTGTTAGAGAAGGCAAAACGACTCATTACAGTTTCGTGGAAAATAATTTACTCTCTTCGTCCACAGAAGAATGTAATTCCACCACGGTGCCAAGTATCTTAAATACAATTAGATTCACCATGATTTGTAAATACACATAAATGGTTATTTATATCAGCAAGATATTGGTGTCACCATATTAGGTAGTACTAAATGAAATAATTTCTTCTTTCTAAGAAACGGGAATGAAATAAATCCTTTTAGAATTTTGGACATGGCGGGCCATGTGATTACGCTGGTGGCATTTGAGCTTAGTCTATTGTGTGCTGGTCCTCAATCGCACGGAGTAGCCTGGCCTGGCCTGGGAATGGAATTATTTAGCCTGACGGCTTGTTTGTTCTCTTTCTTGGGGATGCTGGCATTTGTTCCCTAAGGCCTACTTTGGCAGCAAGGTGGAAATTAGCCCAGGGAAGCTTGCCCCCGACGGGAATTTTTTGGATTTCTCATTCCCGTCACCTGTCAGGGGAAGTTAAGCACGCGTCAGAGAGGTTTCCCCGTCGTCATTTGGCAGCAAGGGTGAGGGGCAGGGAAACAGCAACACAGAGCCGCAGTACAAGGAACTGAAACAGCTGCATGCATGCGGTCTCTTTGGCAACATATGAAATACTGAGCATACTACCAAAGCAGTCAATACTGAATACTGAATTCATGCGAGTGGCATATAACAAAGTAACGTTGATGGCCATCTGCTGTCGCTGACTCAGATCTTATCACATACACACGGCTTGTCCAGCAACCAAAGTAGCCAAAAACTCAATAATCCATGCCAGTGGCATATAACAAAGTAACGTAGGAAAACATGCATCAATCAAATATGACAGATTACTCTGTATACAGACAAATTCATGGAAAATTTAACAATGTTCGAAGGAAAAAAAATCTCATTTGTATAAGCTTCTCAGAGGCACTGCATTGCATTTTTTTCTTCTCAAATCATAAATTGCTTCCAACAAGAGCTCTACAAGTAAAACACAAGGCAAAACATTAGCAACAAAGAAAAAAAAAAAAATTTGCAACAATTTGCTCCTATTCAATTTGCTCTCCTAAATTTCAGATTCCTCTTTTCGGATCTCATTCATGAATTTAAGATAAAAAAAAAGGCTTGGTCAGTTACATGCAAACCTAGAAAATATTATGGTCATATTAAACTAACTCGGCAAGGCAATGATCAAAACAGTGTAATAAACAAATGCTCCTAAAGTACAAGTGCCAAGTCTCCAAGTACTGATTTTTTATCCTCTGCTTGAAGCAGCAAACTCAGATTTGTGTCCTATGTTGCTATCAAGCACAAACACAAACACATATGGATGCTTTCTGCCTTCCATGCTAGCAGATAATACATATTACATATGGATGTTTAATATTGTTATATGTTTTGAGCCTTCTGTCAACAAGAGATTGGGGATATGCAGCACAGTTTCACTACTGATTACACCAGAGAGTGGTCTTTTATAGCAGCAAGAGCAAAAAACAACCGATTTCACTACTGCATCCAACACATGGGGGACTTAAAAATAAGTTCTGTAGAGAACATAAGCAAGGACAAATGATAAAATGTAGGCTCACACTAATTAAAAACAGGCAAGCCAACAGCTGAACAAACTAAAATTACAATACACAGCCTAGCACAGCGACATTTCAGCACACATATTTAGTTTTTCTTCTAACTAAACAGTAGTAAGCAGGTACTCAACACCAACAAGACAGTAGAGTACCTTTCAAATGACTGTAGTTTTTCTTCTCAATTCAAACATTGCCTCCACGTCTACTGATAGTATCAATAAATCAAGATGTCATTGAAGCATACAACATCTCCCAAGGTTCTGGACATGCAGAGCTATAACTCCACAGGACGTTTGTTTAGTAAAGTTGTCATGTTAAAATGCATCAGACATCACACCAGATCAAATGATTGTGGCAATACTATTGGTGGTTGCAATCATAGTCTTATTTGTCAAACATTTGCTTTTCAGAGCTCCTGAAATTGATAATCGCCAGTATAGCAAACATGGTGTTCAAACTCTGAGCATGTGCTACCCAGACAAACTGAGCATTGCCCAGATCTACAAGAAGGGGTGTGAGAAGAGGGAGAAGAAACATCACCACGTCAGTAGAGGCAGAGGTTGTGTCCTGTTGCTGCCTTGCTAGCGATGTCGGAGAAGAGGGAGAAGAAGCCTGTCCGCTACCGATCCCTGCCTCAGCTAGACTGCCCTCGCTCGTGTCGTCTTCACCTCCTCCAGCGCGCCCTTGCCCAGATCCGGTCGCAGGAACCCTCGCCCCACGGTGGCGGCGGACGGGTGCTGCGGTGGCGGCGGACGGGTGCTGCGGTGGCGGCGGGTGGATGCGGGGTGGCGGCGGGCAGATGCGCCTCGCGCGGTGACGACCAAGTCGCGAGAGCGACGAGTCGCGGAGTCGGGAAGCGAAGGAGGAAGCGCTCCCGGCCTCAGGACTAGTGGATCCGTTCCACGCGGTTTCTGAGGGGAATCGGGCTGCGGTCCACGGGGAGTGGGCTGCCAAAGGGCGCCAGAATTTGGCCCGGGGTAGACTGGCACGGAGGAATTTGGCCCAGGGAAAACTCCGGGTTCCCTGCGGGGAATTGGGCTGCCAAAGTAGGCCTAACTGAATCAAATTTGTTGCTAAAGTATGTTATTTATATCATAAAAAGAATCAACACACAACATAGCCACGGTTTATCCGCTTGCCGACAGGTACCGTTTGCAATCATTCTTTAACGAAATATTATTTTTTTTAAAATTCGGATTCCACTTATTCAAAAAAAAAAAAAAAAACAGATTCCGCATCCATCCAATAATGCAACAAGCAACTACCGAGTCGCTCGCTGCTTCCATCGTGCATGTGAACCAGTAGATGGATTGTTCATGAGATAATAAGTACTCCCTCCGTCCCTAAATACTTGTCGTTTGCGATTCCCAAGAAACAACTTAAATTAAATCTATATTAAAATGTATTTATAATTATAGTATATAAATTAGTACCATTAGAAAGATCTTTGAATCTAGTTTTTTAACAAATTTATTTAAAAATAAAAATGTTGCACGTATTTTCTATAATTTAACTCGAACTTGTGGCACGCACACCAAAAACGACAAGTAAAAAGGGACAGAGGGAGTATTCATTAAGTGAATCATGGAATATATTTTCATTATTAATCTTTTTGGAGATATAAAAGTTTGCCTTAGGTAAGGTGGTGTGATGGGCCTAGCACGGCGTAGTCTGTCTAGGGGAATGGAAAGCCCGATGGGCTTGCTAGGTTGTCTTTGGGATGCTTGAATTAATAAGACACTCGAGTAAAGGGGGCCAAATACAGCCTTTACTTTGAAGAAAACACAAAAAGATAATTATTTTCCCGATACAGCTGAAGAAAAACAAAACAAAAATATTATATTTATAACATGTCGGAGTGGGATTCGAACCCACGCCCTCGTTGTTGGAGGAGCAGATCTTAAGTCTGGCGCCTTAAACCACTCGGCCATCTTGACATCAATATATTTTTATTTTATTCACCTAAATAAAATAATTTATTTCCTAAAATAAATTAATCGCACAACATAGTTATTTGCCGATGCAGCTTAGAGACGTTGTATAAATGCAGACAGAGTAGCAGCCACAAATCATTCACACAACCAATCTTTCGATGATCCCATCATGCATGTGAATCAGTAGCACAACAAGCAACAACTTGTTCGAACAATGTTTTGCTTTCTCACAACAAATCAAAGACCGCCGCCCAACCCTGGAACACACAGAGGCGAGCTCATCAGAGTTGTCTGGTCACCGGAGTCGACGGGGAAGGGTCAATTGCGCACGTGCCAACTTCTTGGTGGGAGCGAGTACCGTTGGCCGTGTGCGTGGAAGTACTGGAAAACATAGGAAGACAAAAGAAGTTGTAAGCTTGTAATGTACCATTAAAATAAAAAAAGGATCTCTAGATGATTTAGAGGTTTTCAAAATGTAGGTCTTGAGTTCAACTGGCTTTTAGACTTGCTGTTATACTTTCCAACCAGAAGACTTGGGGCTTAGATGCTCAGCTGTATCGTCTGCTGCACTAATGCTAATTTAACCACGTACCTACACATATTTAAAAAAAAAATAGAAACTAAATGTGAGCCAAATATGCCTCTAATTTGAGTGAACAAAACAAAGACAAAAAAGAATATACTTTGAGCAAAACAGGGAAAAAAAAAAAAGAATACACTCAGAACAAAAAAATAAATATGTCAGAAGTGGGATTTGAACCCACGCCCTCGTGAGAGGATCAGAACTTGAGTCTGACGTCTTAGACCACTCGACCATCCTGACATTTTGATATTTATTTAACCGAAGAATATTATTTAATAGATTGTTCTTCCAGTTATTAGCTAATGCAGCCAGAAATGTTGCAGAAATCGATGCAGAAGAGGCGTGTCAAAATAGTAGTTTCGTGCATGTGGACCAGTAGTGCAACAAGCAACTGTAGCTCACGACACGTTCGTTCCCAGCCTTCTTATAACAACGATTAACAACAGGACACCATGCATAGCAGGTTAGATACCTTCCTTCCAAAAAAGTATCAATTTCACTTTTCAAAAATTTAATCAGTCTCAAGTGTTACTAAATATAAGAACTCATATTCATGAGATAATAAGTACTCATTTGGTGAATTATGGAATATATTTTAATCTTTTTGGAGATATAAGTGTTGGTAATGACATCTTTTATAGATCTAGTCAAACTTAAAAGTTTGGCTTAGTTAAACCTAAAGTGGACGTATGTAAATCTAGTACTACTACTAAATATAGAATTTTAAAAACGCTTGGTGGTATTCGAGCTCAGTATATTGTGTAATGGGCCTTAATTGCACGTGGCCTGTCGAGGGAATGGAATTAAGCCCAGATGGGCTTGCTAGGTTTCTGTCTTTCGGATGCTGGCATTGTCCCAAATAAAGCAAAAATATTTATATCTATACCATGTTAAAAGTGTCCAAGTACAGCTGAAGAAAAACAAAATATTTTATTTGTATTCAAAACATGTCAGAAGTGGGATTCGAACCCACGCCCTCTTTTTGGAGGAACAGATCTTGAGTCTGGCGCCTTAGACCACTCAGCCATTCTGACATCATTATCATTATTTATTATACACCTAAATAAATTAATTTATTTTCTAAAATGAATTAACGCACAACATAGTTATTTGCCAATGCGGCTTAGAGATGTTGCATATATAAATGCAGAACTTTTTATGGACTCTGAATCTCCCTTGCAGTGACAAGTTTTTTTCTTTTCTTTTGTCTACTATAATTATTAAATATATCTTTCCAAAATATAGGCCATTTTGGCCTTTTACTTTCTCGCCCTAAAAAGAGTGTTGTTTTTTTACTTTCAGACATCGTGTTTGACCGCTTCATCTCATTCAAATTTTTTGTGTCAATTATAAAATCGATAAATTAGTATTAAAGTATCTCTAATGATAAATAAGTTATAAAAAATAAATGATATTTATACAACTTTTTTAAATAAGACGGATGATCAAACATGATGGATGAAAAAACTAAAACAATGGCCTTTTTGGGGACGAAGGGTGTAGTTACCTTCCTTCCAAAAAGCACCAATTTTACTTTTCAAAAATTTAATGAGTCTCAAATGTTACTAAATATAAGAACTCATATTCATGAGATAATAAGTACGGAGTACTCATTAGGTGAACTATGGAATTTTCAATATTAATCTTTTTTGGAGATATAAGTGTTAGTAATAACATCTTTTATAAATCTAGTGAAACTTAAAAGTTTCGCTTAGTTAGAGCATCTCCAGCCAGACTACCCAAAGAGACTACCTATCCCCAATTTGAGTAGTCTCAGGCAAAAACCGAGGTCCAACAGGGCTACCTACTCGACCCAACAGATTTGTGGGCTATCCAAATCTCCCCTCGCTCTACCCATTCTTGTTGGGCCAAGGTTGACTACCCAAAAGTCTAGGTCGACGATTTTTTTTCTCTCCCACCGTGCTCGCGGCAGACGTATCCACCGCCGCCACCCGGACCTAGCTCCGCCGACGCTCCATCTCCAAGCTTCCCGACGGGCTGGGACCATGGACGACCGGATCCGCCATCCATAGCCGTCCCTCGTCATCCCCGACCGCTTCCGCTCCACCCGACGACGTGGTCGACCACGATCTGCCGGACGGCAGGTTGCGCTCTGCGCCGAGTTCGCTCTGTCGCATCCACCCCGGCCACGTCCCGCTCGGCCGTGCACCCATCCCGCCACGTCTTCTCCGCCGTGCCCCCCCCGCTTCCCGTCCCAGCTCTTCTGCCGCCGCCGGTGCCCACGCAGGTTGAATCTCCCTCTCTGTTTTCCTCTCCCGTTTTCCCGCGGTATGAACCATGCGATGCAAAGGTGTGTGTGCAAAGCCATCCAATTCATTTGTTCTTTCATTTTCAAATAGTTTGCAATGGATTTCCAAGGCACGTACATAGATATCTTTGTCGGAAGACCCTCTTGTCAATTCGATTGCATTGATCGAACCCATGCAGTCCTCTCAATCCAAAAAGAACGCAAACTTTACACAGCAAGAGGATATTCAACTTTGCATCTCTTGGGAGGTGTGAGTTACGATCCTATCATTAGCAATGAGCAACCGAGCAAGGCATATTGGACAAGAATCATGGAGCACTTCCATGCCAACAAAACCTTTGAGTCGAGATAGGAATAAAACTTCACTCGAGCATAGATGGGGTACAATTCAAAGGGAGTGTCAAAAATTTCAAGGACTGTTTGAGGATGTGCGGCGGCGGAATCCGAAAGTGGAGTTCCATACCAAGAGCATGTAAGCTTCTTGTATGTCAAGAAATTAATTCATATATGCAATCTTGTTTACTCCATTGTTCCATTTTGATCTGCAGCTATTGGACGACAACTCGCTTACTCAGGTGGAAAGAAGAAAGGATTTCCTTTGCTACATTGTTGGGTGAAAGTGAGGAACTCACAAAAGTTTTAATCAATCAATCCAAGGGAGAAGAAGAAGGCTACCAATGCCAAGAAACAAAAGACTTCCAATGCTACATCCTCCAATCCAACCAATGTTGATGAAGCTGAAGCACAAGGTATGGGAAGCCCACAAACTCCCGATTCTTCTCAAATCACAAAGAAGACCCATTGGAAGGAAGCGTGCAAAGGAACAACTCAAGAACAAGGGAGGAGATGGTGGCTCATATAAGAATGTAGTTGAGGAATTACTTGTTGAGAAGAAGGAGGAAAGGAAGATGAAGGATTTGAGGTGGCAAGAGGCCAAGACCATTCATGAGCGTAGGATATCCGTTGAGGAGAAACGGTTGCAATGGGAGCAAGAGCAAAAGATAATGTTTTGCGATGTCAACACTTTAGATATAGACCAAAAGAATTATGTCTTGGCGATGAGGGCTCAAATCACGGCAAGGAAGATGGTCGAGTTCTCCCAAAGCTTGGGTGGTTCTAGTGGTGGAAGTGCGGGAGATTCTCTATGTGGTGGCGATGCATCTATTTGAGGCTTTTGTTTAATTATGTCATAGTTTATTTAAGTATGTTTGAACTTTCAAGGATCCTATATCATATTTATTCGGTTTGAACGATGTGTTTTATTTGGACCTTTGATCTATGACGTTGCAATTAATTATGTTTGAATTATGAGCTTTATTTGTGGTTGCAATACTTTTTGGTTAAATTATAGAGGAGAAATGAAGATCATAGAGGGGAAATATGTATTTGTGAAAAAATAAAATTGGTAGTTAGTTTTAGTTAGTACTGTTGGAGTTGAGAGCGAAATTTAGGTAGAATGAAGTTGGGTAGCTACTTAAATTTAGTTTTAGGTAGTCTGTTTTAGGTAGTACTGCTGGAGATTGAAAGGTCTCTTGTGGTTTTTGGTAATTGAGTGTCAACATTAGGTGAACTAATAATGTGTGATTGAGATTATACAATGGGAGATTAGTTCACACATGATGATGCAATGAAGGAGCTTATTGCATATGAGACATGACATGGAGTCATGTGACCAAGGTGGTGAAGATCAAGACGAGGCTTGGCTTGAAGGACCGGTTGCAAGTGTGAAGGGCAAGTCACCGGACTTGGCGCCGATGGACCGATGCAATAACGGTGAAGAGCAAGTGAGGTCAAGATCGATGGACCAATAGTGTCACGTGATGATATGAAGTGGATCATATCATTTGGTGATCGTGTTGGTGCATGGGTTGCATTGGCACTTGGAGATGGAGCGGAATGGAAATGCGCAAGGCAAAGGTATAACCTATAGGGCATTTCATTTCGCCGGTCATTGGAGCTTAGAGAAGTTTATGACCGGGTTTAGGATAGATGGCCGTACTATTAAGAGGGGCAAACTGGTTTGCATATCGGTCATCTAGTGCCACTTGAGCGATCTAACTTTGCGACGTGTTAGGATCGAAAGGGCGTGACAAGAGCTAACCCGACCTTTGAAATGATTGTGAAAATGCTAACACACTTGCACATGGTGATGTACACTTGGTGGTGTTGGCACATTTGCAAAGGCGGCGGTGATTGCTTGGGGGGTTGAGTTGGTCGGGAACCGCTCATCCTCCCGCCGAGCTTGCGAGGCGGGATTCGGGCGCTTTCGAGAAAATGAGATGCATATTTTCTATTGCGCACGGATGCAAGTTGGAGGTGAAAACATGCTATTCCTCGTGCTCAAGTTTGGTATACTTGATGGGTAGCATGTCAAAGAGAAGGCGTCGGTGTTTCGGTGGAGTTTTCGCTGAAAAACGGTGGACGGGACGCACCGGCCGAAGCACGTTGCCGACCGGGACGCTTCCGGCCGGTGCGCTCGCGCAGAGCTGCGGCGGCGTTTTCACCGGACGCCGCGACCCTCGGACCGATGATTTCCGGTCACGACGGACCCCGTGGCCGGGACGCCGGTTGCCGTTAGCTGTGGGCCCGATGGCCTTGTCCGTTCTGACGGGACTTTCGGAAGGGAGCGACCGGACGCCTGGACCGACTCGCCGGGTGAGTCTGGTCGGTGCGCCCCGGTCAAGTCTTGTAAAACCATGGTTTGAAGCACCAACGGCTAGTTTTGGCTTGGGGCTATAAATAGAGGGTGTGGCCGGCCTTGGCTGGTGCTTAGCACCTTGGGGACTTTGTGTCCATGCTTGAGAGTGCTTGAGAGCCCTCCCACTCACATATGCTTGATATCGTTCATCCGATTGAGTGAGAGATCGAGTTCTAGTGCGTTGTTTTTGAGAGATTGCATCGTGTGGCACTAGGTGTTCGTGTTGCAAGCCGGTGTGCTTGTTTCTCTTGGAGGTTGCCACCTCCTAGACGGCTTGGTGGCAAGAGGCTTTCGTGAAGCACGCAAGGAAGCTTGTCTGTGTGCGGTCGAAGAAGAAGAGATTGTGAGAGGTTGGTGCTCACCTCGCGGGGATCGTGAAGAGCAACTCTAGTGGAGCGTGTCATTGAGCTACCACACTTGTGTGTGGGTTCACACGGTACCCTCGAGGGATTGGCTAGAGAACTCACTTTGTGTGAGTGTCTCGATCGAGCCCCGGTACCGTGGGATTTGGCACCGGGCCGTTAAGCTTGAGAATCATCACCGGGTGATTCGCCAAAACGTGGAACCACTAAAGTGTTGGTCGACACAACGAGGAGTAGGGGAAGTTGGCAAGCTTCCCGAGACCTCGGTAAAAAATCACCGGTGTCATCTTGTGTCCACACTTCGCGGTGGTTTGCAATCTCTTCGTCTCAAGCTTTGTTCTTACATTCATATATATATTGTGATTGTGCTTGAGTAGAGTAGTTGTAACTATCTAGCTTGTGTAGCTTGCTTAGTTACTTTGCTTAGCTTGTGTAGCTAGGTAATTTGAGCCTTTGGGTTAGGCGTGTGTTGCCTTGTCCATTGTGCATCTAGTGAGCTTAGGGGCTTTGTGCTTGCGCTTACTAGAATTGTGTAGGAGCTCTCTTAGCTTGAAGTACTAGTGCTTAGGTTTGTGTGACCTTGCATTAGATTTGATTAGGAGCTCAAGCTAGGCTTGTCACCTCACTCTTCTTGTGTAGGATCTTTTGTGAGGTGATTTAGAGTCTTAGTTAGAGGGGTGAAGTCTTGGCTAGGCCGATAAGTTTATTTCCGCATTTGTTTCGGTTAGCCGGTGCGATTAGTTTTTAAAAGGGACTATTCACCCCCCCTCTAGTCCCCATCTCGACCCTTCACGTGGTATCGGAGCCGTGGTCTCTCTTTTAGTGGTCTTAACCGGCCCGAGAGGATGGAAACTAGAGGGTTTAGTGATGCTTGTTTGAGTGACACACATATTTTTGATGGCACACACTTTGCACGGTGGAAACACCATATGCTTGATCATTTTCGTGCCATGGGACCTAAGGTTTGGTGGGTTGTCACTAGTGGTCTCACCGGTGTCTTGGACCATAGAAATCTAACCAAAGCTCAAAGGTCATTGTATGAACTTGATGCACATGCATATCTTTTTCTAATGAATTCTTTGAGACTTGAAGATTTTGACAAGGTGAACCATGAGGGATCCGCACATGAGGTGTGGGAGTCCATCAAGCACACCTTCGGCGATGCCTCCACTTGGGATGATGGCAAGTACACGGATGATGAGGCGCCAAAGGTGGTGATTCATGAGGATGATGAGCAACATTGCTCCACCTCATGGTCAAGTGAAGATGATGATCGATCTACCACAAGTTCACTTGACAAGCTTGATGATGGTGCCTCAAGTGATGCAAATGATGATTCTACCTCAAGCACACTTGGTGGCAATCTTGATGGTTCATGCTCGGTTGATGGTGCTACTCCAAGTTCATCCACTACATCAACATGTTGTCTCATGTCACTAGGTGACACAAAGGTATCAAATGACAATGTGTTTGATCATGTTGATTCATATGATGAGCTTGTTAGTAGGCTTGCTAGCGTGACCATGTCTTTAGAAAATGAGAAAGCTAAATCTTTGAATTTGGAGAAAGAAAACTCTTTTCTAAAGATCTCATGTGAACAACAAGAGCATCTACTTTATGTCACTACTTGTTCACATGAGGTGCTAAAATTGGCTCATGAGGAACTTAGTGTTACTCATGATAACTTGGTACAAGACCATGCTTTACTCACTAAGAAGTGTTCAAATGAAAAATCTAAAACTAGTGAGAGCTCATCACTTGGGTCAATTGATCAATCACATATTTGTGCTAACCCTTATGATGTAGGCAAGAAGCATGTATCCACCTCTTGTGATGATTTACTTGCTATGCCATGTTCTTCATATTTAGATGCTTGTTCTTCTCCTATGTCTTGTGAGACTAACCTTTTGAAGGAGAACAATAAGCTCAAAAGAGAATTGAAGAATTTGCTTGCCAAGCTACAAAGGTGCTACAACTCACAAGTCACCTTTGAGCACATATTGAAGACTCAAAGAAGCTATGGCAAGAGGCATGGGCTTGGATTCAAGGGTGGATTGACCAAGGATGAAAGAAAGAAGAAAAATAAAGAAGCCAAGAAGATAGAAAAGCTATCTCATGTCATGTGCTATCAATGCCATGAAATGGGACACTTTGCAAAGGCTTGTCCAAATAAAGAAAAGCTCAAGTTGAAGCAACAAGATGAGCCTCAACCGAAGCCCCAAGATCAAGTCAAGATCAACCATGAACCTAAAGTTGATGACTTGAAGATGAAGAAGAAAAACAAGAAGGGGTGGAAGAGCTTATGCAAGGCATCCAACTCATATCCAAGATGCCAAGGTGATGAGCAAGAATCAAGTTTGGAAGAAAGATTTGGCTCACATCAAGTGCCATAGTTGTGATAAATTGGGCCACCTAGCTTCGGGTTGTCCAAACAAGCTTGAGAAGAAGGCTCAAGCAAACAAGTTGAAGCAAGGCAATGAGAAGTATCAAATGAGCAAGAAAGAAAAGGCTCAACAAAAGAGAAGATGCTACTTATGCCGGGAAAGGGGACACATGGCTCATTCATGTCCCCTAGGTAATGATTCTAAGCCGATTTCAATTGATGATATTGTGCTTAGAAAGGATGACAATGGTACCTACTTGGTTGCTATTGCAAAACATCCCGCTACTCATACTAAGGCTTTGCCTAAGTATGTTGCACCTAACTTGAGAGGACCCAAACAAGTTTGGGTACCATCAAAAAGTGGATGAATGTTTATAGGTACCATGGCATTGGAGGCTTGATTCAATCGAATTCACATTGTTCATTATTTCATTGAGTCAAGTAATGAAGCTTAGTGCTATTCTTATCCCAATGCCAAGTCAAGAAAAGTGAAGTCCAAATGAGCTACAACATACAAGTGCAAACTCAAGTTGTGGTGGTTTATTAGAAATATTTGATGGCTTGCAAATACTTTAGTTGAAGCTTGTTATTTGATGATCATGAGCTACAAAGGTATACCTCTAGTTGATCACACATATTTGGGTGCATATGAGTTGATTGAATTGGATATATATGCATATGTTGCTTGCTATGAGATGATTGAATGGATCAAATGCTTAATAGTCAAATTTGAGTTGGTTTGAATGGATATGATCATGAGATTACCTTTAGTATGTGATTTCAATTGATATATGTCTTGTGATAGTATTCAAACAAGTTAGCATCAAATTTGATTCAATTTGATGAAGCATAGCTCAATTGCTTAAATCTGTCCACTATTGCAAAACCTGAGTGAGCTATGATCTTAGCCATATTTGGATGATCAAATCTTGTTGGAATGGCTTGAAATTTGGTATGCATGCTCTATGCTTATTGTACAAGATGCTGTAGAAATTTCATGTTGAGAAGATAAGAGATACTTCGGTTTTGGAGTGGAACTTGTCAACTTTGTTGCAGCTGTTTTCAGCATGTACTAGTGTGGAAAGGTATGAAATCTGGTAGCAATCCATAAGGGCTATGGTGCTCAAATTTTTATGGCTACTAGATGACTTAGTGTTGAACATCTCCACCAAAGTTCGTGGCATTTCAACATGTACATTGTGAGATATGGTTCATTCATCAAGATGTACAAAATCTGCCAGAAAAGTGACAATTATTGGATTGATCAAGAGTCACTCTCATTGAAAGGTCCTCAAGTTGGAATCATGTTGATAAGTGTTTGAGGCACCTAAGTTTGGTTTTGAATTGAGTTAGAATCATAACAAACATGAGTACGAAGGCCATTGATTTTGGGGAGTGTACCTTGTACACATCTAGTACTCTAGTTGAAGATCAAGACCAAACTCAAGATGGAGAGCAAGAAATGAGCCCAAATAATCATTGGATATCTTTGGTAGAAAGTTCATCATGTGGATCAATCAACCAAAGTCAATTCAAGTGAGTATCAAGAATGGTTCTTGAGAGAGGTCACTTCTCCCGCTGGGGGCATGCCGCCTACTGAGGTAAACCGAGCACCGTGCTTGGATGGCTAACATGGAAGTGAGATTATATGAACTATTGGAGATGCTTAGTTGATGCAATCAAAAGGGTTGATCTAGAGAAGCAAGCAACACCCAAATAGAGAGATATTTCATGCAAAATTCAAATGGTTTTCTCTCATACAAGCAAAGATCAAAAGAAAGCAAGCCAACCACAACAAGAAGTGCACTTGATCATTGATGGTTTTCATTTCATATGGGTGAAGCATGGAATTCATATTGATATATATTGTCTTCACCAAGCTATTGAATTGGACTTCATGATGCTAGTTGGAGAACTAAATTGGAACCTAATGACTATCCTCTACTCCAACATAGCAAGGTGAAATTGTTTGACATATGCATTCATAATTTGCTAAGGACTTGCTAGTGCATATAGTCATACATAGTGATCATTCATGAAAATCAAATGTTTTAATGCTTATATGGTACCACTATTGCTTCTATGCTTTATATGATCTAGTGGTGGCATATGACATGTTCATGAGCTAGTGAACCCATAGTATTTGATCTAGAGAATGAGCGTTCAAGTACTTCAACTCAACATTGTCAAGATAACCCTTAGCATGAGGTGTGAAAAAGCTTGTCATTGGTTCAAACCGAGTTAGATTATTTGTGCAAGTGATCTAGATCAAGTCAAAGAGAAAGAAGCTCATGGAAACAACTTCGTTCAAGAATTGGTTACAATTGACAAATCATTTCAAGTGGCTTCCACATTGCAAGATTCAAGACATGGCTAGATCATTACATCATCTTTACACGTGGTATTTCATTCACAAGATATCTTTCACGTGGTGTCTCAACTCAAGTAATGTCTAGTGCATGAAATTGGTGGTTCCACAAGTGATCCTCAACTTTAAGTGATCAATTCAAATCAAGAAAGCTACCCTCACCAACAAGATCTCAAATTGTTCAATGGATTGACATATGCTTTGACATAGGGGAGGTGCCCCACCTCAAGATCAAGGTCAAGGATCCTACAAGTAACCTACATGTGGCATTTCTAGATGATCTTCAAAGCTTTCACATGTGGTAGTTACAAGTGGTGTCATTCCAACATATGGTGGTGTCCATCAAAAATGAAGATTCAACAATCAACCATCTATCCTAGTCACAACCTTTGTATCAATAAGAGACATACCCTTTATGGAAATTGATGACAAAGGGGGAGAAATTGGACAAAGATATGTATGGATATGTATGTGTCTTTGGATATATGACAAAAGGGGGATGAGAATATGGACATAGAACAAGAGGGAGCAAGAGCAAGATTGAAGATTAGAAGAGGATCAACATTCTTAGAGATTAGAAGAGGATCAACATTCTTGGACAAAAGAGAAGCACACAAGTTGGGGAGCAAGCTCATGAACTTGATTGATTGCATTTGATATGTGCATATTCATGTGCTTGCTTGCATTTGCATAAGTATTTAAATCTTATATGCAATGCTTGTGTGGTGTATGCTAGTTATAGAACTTGCTTGATGATTTGATAACTAGCATGCATAGGTTGTAACTAGACATATATAGTTTTCACGAGGATCAAGAGCCATAGCATATAATGTTGATCTCACATGGTATCTTGAGTTTTGATGTATGTCTAGTTACATGGATGATGCTAAGGATGAACTTAAATTTACAACTCCGATTGGTATCACGCTTCAAAGGTTTATCCTATATACCTTAGCATCACTTTGTAGTGTTAACCCTCTCAAAAGTTTCATATCTTTGTATGTGTGCAAACCTTGAATTCAAATCAATTGGGCACACATATAGGGGGGAGTTACCACTACGAAGAAAGTTTTATTCTTCAATTCCATATCTTTGTAGTGTTGCCATCAATTACCAAAAAGGGGAGATTGAAAGGTCCCTTGTGGTTTTTGGTAATTGAGTGTCAACATTAGGTGAACTAATAATGTGTGATTGAGATTATAGGGCATTTCATTTCGCCGGTCATTGGAGCTTAGAGAAGTTTATAACCGGGTTTAGGATAGATGGCCGTACTATTAAGAGGGGCAACCGGGGTTTGCATATCGGTCATCTAGTGCCACTTGAGCGATCTAACTTTGCGACGTGTTAGGATCGAGTGGCGTGACAAGAGCTAACCCGACCTTTGAAATGATTGTGAAAATGCTAACACACTTGCACATGGTGATGTACACTTGGTGGTGTTGGCACATTTGCAAAGGCGGCGGTGATTGCAGGGGTTGAGTTGGGTCCGGGAACCGCTCATCCTCCCGCCCGAGCTTGCGCGGGGGATTCGGCGCTTTCGAGAAAATGAGATGCATATTTTCTATTGCGCCAGGATGCAAGTTGGAGGTGAAAACATGCTATTCCTCGTGCTCAAGTTTGGTATACTTGATGGGTAGCATGTCGAAGAGAAGGCGTCGGTGTTTTAGGTGGAGTTTTCGCTGAAAACGGGTGGCCGGACGCGACCGACCGGAAGCACGCAGCGGACGGACGCTTCCGGTCGGCAAGCGTCTCGCGAGAGCTCGCAGCCGTGGCGTTTTCACCGGACGCCGCGATCGACCCCCGACCGGATGCTTCCGTCACGACCGGACCCCGCGGACCGGACGCCAAGTTGCCGTTAGTCGTGGGCCCGATGGCCTTGTCCGTTTCGACCGGACGCCGGAAGGAGCGGCCGGACGCCTGACCGACTTCATTACGGGTGAGTCCGGCCGGTGCGTCCCGGCCAAGGCGTCTTAAAACCATGGTTTGAAGCACCAACGGCTAGTTTTGGCTTGGGGGGCTATAAATAGAGGGTGTGGTCGGCCTTGGCCGGTGCTTAGCACCTTGGGGACTTTGTGTCCATGCTTGAGAGTGCTTGAGAGCCCTCCCACTCACATATACTTGATATCGTTCATCCGATTGAGTGAGAGATCGAGTTCTAGTGCGTTGCTTTGAGAGATTGCATCGTGTGGCACTAGGTGTTCGTGTTGCAAGCCGGTGTGCTTGTTTCTCTTGGAGGTTGCCACCTCCTAGACGGCTTGGTGGCAAGAGGCTTCGTGAAGCACGCATAAAGGAAGCTTGTGCGGTGCTCAAGAAGAGATTGTGAGAGGTTGGTGCTCACCTCGCGGGGATCGTGAAGAGCAACTCTAGTGGAGCGTGTCATTGAGCTACCACACTTGTGTGTGGGTTCACACGGTACCCCTCGAGGGATTGGCTAGAGAACTCACACCGTGTGAGTGTCTCGATCGAGCTCCCATTTGTGGGATTTGGCACGGCCATTAAGCTTGAGAATCATCACGGGTGATTCGCCAAACCGTGGAACCACTAAAGTGTTGGTCGACACAACAAGAAGTAGGGGGAAGTTGGCAAGCTTCCCGAGACCTCGGTAAAAAATCATCGGTGTCATCTTGTGTCCACACTTCGCGGTGGTTTGCAATCTCTTCGTCTCAAGCTTTGTTCTTACATTCATATATATATTGTGATTGTGCTTGAGTAGAGTAGTTGTAACTATCTAGCTTGTGTAGCTTGCTTAGTTACTTTGCTTAGCTTGTGTAGCTAGGTAATTTGAGCCTTTGGGTTAGGCGTGTGTTGCCTTATCCATTGTGCATCTAGTGAGCTTAGGGGCTTTGTGCTTGCGCTTACTAGAATTGTGTAGGAGCTCTCTTAGCTTGAAGTACTAGTGCTTAGGTTTGTGTGACCTTGCATTAGATTTGATTAGGAGCTCAAGCTAGGCTTGTCACCTCACTCTTCTTGTGTAGGATCTTTTGTGAGGTGATTTAGAGTCTTAGTTAGAGGGGTGAAGTCTTGGCTAGGCCGATAAGTTTATTTCCGCATTTGTTTTGGTTAGCGGGGTGCGATTAGTTTTTAAAAGGGACTATTCACCCCCCCTCTAGTCCCCATCTCGACCCTTCAGAGATGCTCTTAAACGTAAAGCTAGTACTACTACCAAAAAAAAAAAAAATAATACTTTTTTTTTTTAGGCGATTCAACCATGGAGTAGTACGCTTGGTGGTATTTGAGCTCACTATATTGTGTGATGGGCCTTAATTGTACGGCGTGGCCTGTCGAGAGGGAATGGAATTAAGTCCAGATAGGCTTGCTAGGTTTGTCTTTCGGGATGCTGCTGGGATTGTCCCAAATAAAGCAAAATTTTTATTTTTATATGTTCAAAATATGTCAGAAATGTCCGAATACAGCTGAAGGAAAATAAAATTTTTATATTCAAAGCATGTAATGAAAATAAAATTTTTATATTCAAAGCATGTCAGAAGTGGGATTTGAACCCACGCCCTCTTTTTGGAGGAACAGATCTTGAGTCTGGTGCCTTAGACCACTCAGCCATCCTGACATCATTATTTATTATACACCAAAATAAATCAATTTATTTTCTAAAATGAATTAACGCACATCATAGAGAACTTTGTATGCCATGGTTTCTTTGATGTTGTGAAGGGCCTAGTATGCAGAACTTATGTGATGGGCCTTAATTGCACCGCGTGGCCTGTCGAGGGAATGGAATTAAACCCAGATGGGCTTGCTAGGTTTCTGTCTTTTTGAGATGCTAAGCATTGTCCCCAATAAAGCAAAAATATTTATATTTATTTATACAAATGTCCAAATACAGCTGAAGAAAAACAAAATTTTTATATTCAAAACATTTGTCAGAAGTGGGATTTGAACCCACGCCCTTGAAGGAACAGATCTTAAGTCTGTCGTCTTAGACCACTCGACCATCCTGACATTTACATATTTTATTCACCTAAATAACTTTATTTATTTTCTAAAATCAATTAACGCACAGCATAATTTATTTTCCTAAGCACCAGTGCCACGCCACTCCCAGGCTCGACGGTGAGCCTGAACGCCGGGCGGTGCACGTACGCCGGCGACAGCACGAACTCGAACCTAGGCAGGAGGAGCGCCAGCACGACCTTGAGCTCGACCACGGCGAGGTTCTGCCCTGCACACGTCCGCGCACCGACGCCGAACGGCATGTACATGTGCGACGGCCGGCACGCGCCCGCCACGCCGTTGGCGAACCGCCCCGGGTCGAACGCGTCGGGGTCGCCGCCGGCGGCCCACGCCTCGGGGTCCCGGTGTGCCAGCGCTATGGGCACACGGACGCCGGTGCCGCTCGGGACGTGCAGCCCGCCGAGCGTCAGGTCGCGCAAGGCTTCCCGCGTCAGGAACGGCGCCGGTGGGTATAGCCGGAGTGTCTCTTGCACCACCATCGTCACCGTCTTCAGCTTCCGGATCATGTCCGCGTCTAGAGGCTCTCCACGGGGACGACGTCCAGGACCTCGTCGCGCGCGCGGGACTGCCATTCTGGGTGCGCGGCGAGGAGCATCAGGCACCAGGCGGCGGTGGTCGACGTCGTCTCGTGCCCCGCGAAGTAGATGTTCTTGCAGTTGTCCACGATGAAGTCCTCGGCCGTGCTTGAACTGAGAGCGCCGCCGGCGGCGGTCTTGGCGCCCTCGACGATGGAACGCAGGAGGCCGTCGTTGTTGCTCGCAGATGACGTCGCTGGTGGGTCGTGTTCTTCTTCGTGCCTCCTCGCTATGTCCAGGATGAGGTCGTGGATGCTTGCGCACAGGCTCTGAATCTCTGTTGCGCTTTGTTGGTAAGTATCTGATGAATCAACATCTTATTCAGACCAGGAGGAGAAGTTTTGCAAGAATCAAAGCAGGATACAAGAAAATATGCCTCATCAGGCACGTCAATAAGCTCGGTTTCTAATCGAGGAGTTCATGTACCGCAGAGTTTTTTTCTTTAAATGTTTTTTTTGACAAAGGAGTTTTTTCTTTAAATGTTGAAGGAACAAAATGCAGAGACAACAGAGTTAGTTCAGGAAGAAAAGAAGCCTTTGCTTCAATTACCCTCTCAATTTCTGTCCCTCATAGGTTGGATTTTTGATTTCTAAATCATATATATCATCACAAGTAATAGCATAATGCTGCGATACGAATTCAACAATCAAACAAGAAAATGTGCAAATGAAGTTTTTGTCCCCAGCATACCTACTACCAGGAAGAGCAGCAAAGATATCTTGCTTTGCCATTGCCACCTGAAGCTGTCGAATCTTGCTGAATATCTCCTTGCCTTCAGAAAACCTGCTCCCGAAAGCAACTCTTGATATGACATCAGCCGAGAAGTTCCTCAAGAACTCATCAACCACCACCTCTGCACTGCCACCTCCCCTGTCCACTATATCTTCCCATGAAACCAGCAGTTCATCTGCAGACTCCCTCATCAAATCCACCATTCCCTGTGGATATCCAACACAACAAACTGTTCTCATGACATGCAATTTATTTAGTATACTAGCTCTAGCCACAAATAATTTTTATTGAAGTAGACTTTCAGACAAAATACTAGCTCTAGCTAGGTATGTGAATCATTCTGCCATCAATAAACTGCCAGGTTCGTAGGCTGAATTTTTACCTTAACCTTGTCCATGAAGAAGTGAGGCGCAATCACCTTCCGTTGATGTGCCCAGAGTTCACCATTTGCCGTCAAGATTCCCATGCCAAGAAGGGCACCAAGCTGCTTTTGTAAGTAGCGAGGCTTTCCAAAATCCAAAGACTTGCAGTTGGCCAGCTCCCTCACCATGTCTGGATCCGTCACAAACAAAGATTGGATGCTTCCAGTGGAATACAGGTAGATGGAACCTAGCACAATGTAACGATTGCTTGCATGATATTTAAAGTTTCTGCTATGACAGAAAGATGATATGACTCTTTGCAGGAAAGCTCGAAAAAAAAAAGTACTTGGGATCAAATAGGCAACAATTCAATTAAGCACAAGTGGCGTTGGCTGACATACCATAAACCTTGTTCCAGTGGTCGAAGTAAGGGAACAGAGCGGCCATGTAATTGTAGGAGAAGCGATGGCTGCCCCTTGCTGCTGCTGCTTCTTGTTCTTGGTGGTCAGATTGGGCCAGCTGCTTCTGAATCTTCCTCATCTCCGGTATGTTCCCCAGGATGAAAGAAGGCTTGGGGCCCTTCACTCCCTGGCGCATCAGGATCTGCCTGATCCTCTCCGGCCTCAGCCATAGGAAGGTCCAGATGTAGGAGAAGAGGAGGACGAAGATCAAGACCGGAGGCAGCAGGGTCAGCCATAGCACTCGTGGAGAGGATACGAAGAGACCTTCCATTTGTGCCTGTGAGGTGTGAGCAGGAGACCTGGAAAGCTGGAGCTAAAAAGCTCCCAGTTGCCGCACCCAAAAAAAAAAAAAATGAAAAAGCAAGAGAAAAGAAAACGGCTGGGGGCACGGATGAGCTCAGCTCTCTATCTGTTTGCTGTGACGAGAGCAGCTGAGCAGGTGGGTATGTCCATATGTGCAACAGTGCAGGCGCAGCATCTTTCTGAGAGATTCCCCTGCTTTGCAATTGCAACCAGTATCTTATCTATTAAGTCATAGAAAGAAGATTCCATAACAATCAAAAATTTTGTGCCAGTGATGCTACTCTGGACAATTCAGATTGCAGTGGCCAGGATTTCAGGTTTCACCACATTCTGAGGTGAAAAAAAAAAAGAAATTACTGGGGCTTCAGTATAGTTCACACTTGACACAATGCCCCAAGCCCCCAATCCTTACAGGTAGACATCGCATGAAACAGGGCGAGGGCAGCGATCACACACGAATGGGAGAGGGGAGAGGGAGACTGGAGAGTAGTAGTGGACGACGGCGGTTTTTCCTGGCTCGTCTGCAGGTGGGCTAGGTGCCAAATGTGGGCTTGTACGGCTGTAATAAACATGTTTCGATGCAAACTTAGGAGTATTTCATCAAGTGCAAGGTTTAGTTTATCACTTCATCACACACCATGGTCCGTAGGATTTTTTCAGCTTCCTCTGTTTTTCTTTTGAAATGAGTTAATTTCTATAAAATTTCTGTGCTCTAAAGTGGTCTTGAAGGTCCCATACATTTACTGTACTTTTTAGTATAAAATAAACTCAGTTTTTTAACATGAGATGTTCTTATGTACACAACCTAAAGATAAACGTCTTCTTCCTAAATCCTACCTTTAAAATCACAATATTAGCTTGAAAATACTGGGTATTCAAATGTCTCTTTGGTTGAATTTCAGTGATAGGCCATCACATTTTAGATCAGAAAAGGAACAGCAATAAAATAAGCATATGTTTCCATTTTATAAAAGAATAGGAATCTAGTGCCACTACTGGATGCTAACCTCTCTTAAAACAAGGTATCTTGGACACGCTGAGTGTTCTTGGACCACATTGTCATGGAACCAATCAAAGGAGGATGGCTGAACTTCAAAATTTGGACCTGGTAGTTAACTAATTTTACAGCACAAGTTTTCAACATGCCTACAAGTGGCACACAGTTATGAAATAGAGAGTATCAAATATATAGTCTAATCCATTGAGCACAGAAAATTGTAGGAAAATATGTGATTGAGTCACAACAACAAACTAATATAGAACAAACATCACGAACTTTAAACAGAGTGGTTCCACCAGGCACAACCACACATATCAAATTTGAAGTTTGGTGGTGGTGGGGTGTCGCAGGTTTGTGGTCATTTCCACTGCAGCACTAGTTGATGAGCCCCAAATGCATCAAGAGGTCAGCCACTTCGAACTAATATATACGAGCCCACTGCCCACACTGCACAAGTTCAGTTCACATAGAGGAACCAACTAGTTCGGAAACCAGATCATGGCAGCCTTGTCACCACAAGGGGCATGCCAAACTCTGGCTCAATGGTCAACCGAAACATCGGAGAGTGCTGGTACCCAGGTGACAATGAGAACGAGAACTTGCTCAGCAGGCGTGCAAGAAGAACCTTCAGCTCTGCAATTGCCAGGTTTTGCCCAATGCATAGTCTTGGTCCATATCCAAAAGGCATGTACATGTGGGCTGGCTTGCACGCCGCGGCAGCTCCATTCGCGAACCGGTCTGGACGAAATTCGTTAGCGTCTGGACCCCAGGCTTCCAGGTCAAGGTGCAGCATTGAAATGGCTACTTGGATAATGGTGCCACAAGGGACGTCAACTCCACCAAGCTTGATGTCTTTCAGGGCTTCACGCATGGTCAGTGACGCTGGAGGGTACAGACGGAGAGTCTCTTGTATCACCATTGTAAGCTTCAAAAAAGATTTGAATGCACTTTTAATGTGCGTCACTAAAGAGGTTAATACCCACAGGAATGAAGAGAGTCTCTTACTGTTTTCAGCTGGCGAAGGACGTCAGTGTCCATCACTGCCTCACAGCACACCTCTAGAGCCTCAGCCCGAGCACGTTCCTGCCAGTCTGGGTGTGCAGCAAGTAGCATCAGGCACCAAGTGGCAGTGACTGCTGTAGTTTCATGCCCAGCAAAGTAGATGTTCTTGCAGTTGTCGACAATGAAATCTTCGGGAGAACTGGAATAGCTGGGGCTCCAGTTTGCACCATCGACAATGGCATGCAGAAGGTTGTCATATGTGGACATGTGCATGTCAGCATTGCTGCGGCTTCTGTTCCTGTGTTCCCTTGAGAGATCTAGGATTAGTAACCGGACTTCTTGATCTAGCTTTCGTATCTCCCAGTTTCTCTTGGTAGGCAAGTATTTCCTGAAATAGAACAAGATTAATAAATGTCAAGGTGTTCGTTTCCATTGCAGTAAAATTTCTCAACAAATCAAAAGTCCCTTACCACAGTGCAGACAGCCCAACAAATGTATCTTGTTCAGAAATTAACTTCTGGAGCTGCCTGAGCATGCAAAATATGTCTTTCCCTTCTACAAAATTGCTCCCAAAACAAGCTCTAGCAATCACATCCGCTGAAAAGTTCCTCAGGTATCCATCAACGTAGATCTCTTTGCTACCTCCTGTGCTATCAAGAATATTCTCCCATGATTGTAACAGTGGAACGGTTGCATCCACAATTAGCCCTATCATACCCTATCATTGTAGGAACAACACAGTTAGGCTTAGGCTGATGATGCAATTATATGGTCTTTTTAAGTAAAATTTAAGAACCTTAATTTTTTCTACAAAAAACTGTGGTGCCAGGATCTTCTTCTCATAGGCCCAAAGGTCGCCATTTGCTGCCAATATACCTAATCCAAAGAGAGGTTTTCGTGATTTCATTAAATGTTGTGGCTTCCCTAGCTCTGATGGAGTCCAGTGGCCCATGTCTTTTACCATTTCTGGCTGAGCAACATGCAATATCTCCAAAACTCCTGTTGAGTAAAGGAAGACGGGCCCTGTTCCAATTTTTCAAACACCATTTAATGACATAACAAACTGAACTGAAACATTTAGATAATGACAGAGCAATACATATAATGGAAACTTAAATGAATCAAAGTCAACCACTCATAAGTTCATATATTGATTGCGAAAGTTCAACAGAATGTTCACAGGACAGGACAACCCAAGTCACAAGCATCTCTCAGCTACAACAAGGTCCAAAATTCCCAGGACAGCTACACAATCCTTTAGCTAAATATTTCTTTAATGTTAGTCCACGGTTTCTACAGAACCTACTAAGTTACTCATGGACAAAATAACAGTACTGAACTCCAGAGAGTAGAGTACCCATTCTTAATATTTGGGTCCACTTGAAAATAAAATGTTTATGGATGTCTTTTCTGAAGCAACTATCTCTACACAAACTAAATGTAAGGATTTAATTAAGGTAGATATCTGATCATATGAAAAAACTATACTTGATACAAAATCTGGCTATCACTATCAGTTCAGACTTCAGAACATGTTATTTAGATAACTTGTAAATTTTTCTCCTGGGGAACTTACTAATGGAGGTCTATAGCTTCAAGTATAGAACAAGCTGCACAGTGAGAGAGATAATTAAGGGGATAAAATACTTAAACTGCATTCTTGTTTGATCCTGAAACAAGATAATAGCCTAATACTCATACTGGCAAAGAATGAATGATCTTCCATCAACATCTCTCATCTTTGTTATTGGAGATTTCTGGACATGAAAAGCATGCTCACACAAGATGACTAACATCGCAAAAAGGAATCTAAGACTTACTTAAAAGCTAAGTATATGATTCAAGGTTTTGGCCAAACTAATATTTGGGAGACTGATGCAGAGTTACCTTCAAGCATAGTTAATTAACCTTACTGTCTAGCCTTTATGAACACTGTTTCTAGCTTCCGATTATGGAAAGCTGTTGCGATTCCAGAATGAAGTAAACAATCACGATCATGCTATCAGTCTCACTGCAGCGACCCTTAGATAAACAGATAAGCAAAAGCAAGGGATTCTATACGTACCATATGTCTTCCTCCAGAGAAGCAAATGAGGGAAGATGGTGGATATGTAGCCATTCATGTCTCTGTCTTGCCTCTTCACACGGTTGAGTTCTTGTCGGATTCTCTTCACCTCATGGGTATTGCCATAGAGCAAAGTAGGTTGAGGACCGTTTATGCCTTGCCTCCTCAACTTTTTCCTTATCTTCTCCAGCCTCAGCCATAGGACTTCGTATAAGTAAACTAGAGCTAAGCCAAGAAGTACGGTCGATACAACTAGAACTATCTCAAGTAGTTTCTCCATTAGAGGGGGGAACTGGGGAAGCATGAGAGGAACAAATGAGAGCCTTATGCCAAATATGCAAGGCACTCAGTACTTGTAGTCTTCTAGATTAAAATACTTAGTAATGAGCTCTCATGTGTTCCAGTTTAAAAAAAGCTCCCATCTGTTCCTATCCTTGTTGAAGAAATGAGTGGTTGTTTGTCCTTTTCCTGACCTACTGACTACCATTTAGACATATATTGTTTTAATATGAGTGAATGTTTGTCCTTTTCCTGACCTACTGACGTTTTCTGATTGTTTAGATCACTTTCAGTACAGTGGATGCAGAGGCATACCACCTTGGAAACATGGCAAGTATTCATCACTAGACTTTTGTAGCACCTTGATTTATGGCTTTCTGCTTGCAAAATTTTCCATTCCTGTGTTACTTCAAGAGAACATACAGCCACCATATGTTACTACTACATATAACTCTACACTATATAACTAGCATGACACAGGAGACTAGATTATCTAGGCAAGAGTTTTACATCAGAAAGATAAAAAGAAAATAAGGAAAAAAAAGTCGCAAATAAAACACGAGTGAGCTTCAAATAATAAATGAGGAATTACCTCATGGTTGGAACAGATATGTTTAGCATAAGGCAAATATCGAAGAAGAAGAAAAAAAAAACAATGTCAGCAATAGATTGTTTAAGGCATCTATTAAACTCTGGATAATAAATGAGGAATTACCTCATGGTTGGAACAGATATGTTTAGCATAAGGCAAAATCAGAAGAAGAAAAAAAAAACCCAACAATGTCAGCAATAGACTGTTTAAGGCATCTATTAAACTCTGGAGTGGAGAGTTAAGCATATTTAAAGCAGAAGTTTTATAGGACTTGCAAATTACAATAGTGTGCACCAATCAAACCACAACAAGCATCATGCACATTGAGACTACAAGACAACAGATATTTTAGGCATTTACTGATAAATGCATGGGTAAACTTTCAGGCAGATTGTTAGCTTGAAGTTACAATCTAAGCAACCTAACATACAAACTATTAATCAACAGCAGTAGCATCAGTATTTCATTTGCTGCACTGACCAAACTTGGTTACAAGAACACCTTGGTGGATCACGTCAGCAGACACAAAGTTTGAACTTCAAATTAATCTTGAACCTTTCATACACAAGTGACACAACACTGGCAACAAGCACACACCATCACACAGAAATTTGGTATCAGCAGATATTCACTGATTATTTATTTAGAACATAGACCACCAACTTCTTCCTGTGTCTACATGTGCCGTAGTGGTAGTCTAGGATCTACGGCACAATTGCCTTCTAACATTGCCAGGGTTGTTGAAGCACCAAATTAGAGCAAAACTGACAAGACTTACAACTGGAGCTGCTGCAATAAACAGCCATCTATGGCGCTGCCCATGTGCTCCATTTGGCTGCTGTGCAGTAGGAACAGCATGTTCACGTATATTAGTCTCTTCCACTGTATCACCACCTGTATTAGAACTTCCATCAACCTCATAAGTTTCTTCAACAGCTTCCTGTGGATGGGCACGCTCCACCCCATGGATACCACCCTCATTGACTGTGGCATGCTTGGACCTCTCATATTCTTGGTCATCTGTAGGAAGCTCGTAGCGACAAACTGGGCATGTATTCCTAGAACTAAGCCATGGCAAGATGCAAGATGAATGATATAGGTGCATGCATGGTAGCCGTTTTGCTACAGTTGTGACAGGCATGTCATCTTTACAGACTGGACAGGTGACACCACCGTTTATCTCATAGCTTTTGGAGATGACCACAGATGAAAGCTTTTCAATGGAAGATGCAGCTGCGGGTGGAGCTCCTCTTCTGGAATTGTTATCCTCAGCAAACTGCTCGAGAAGCACTTCAAACTGTCTTGCATCAACATAATCTCCAGCATTCCCAATAAAAACTCTCCTGACTTCTCGCCCTTCCATGTCGGCTCTCAGATCAGTCCTGTTTACTCCTTGGCTTCCACCTGTTCTCCAAGCCCACAGAGAACCTTCAGCTTCCTGCTCATTCAATCCACTTGGGGCGATATCATGCCATTGCTGCCGGAGCTCCCGCATGGTGTCATCTGCTTCATCCAAATCAGACTCTTCTGACTGCTCCTCCTCATCATCATCTTCAGGATCATCCGAATCCCACTGGTATATTCCAGCATTCATTGGATCAATATCTATATCGGTGTTCAGGTAGCTCTCATTGTCAAGCTGAATCAGAATTTCCCTCCCAACCATGGCGTGGTGATCAACAGAAGCATCCGATTCTCCACCCTCCTCACCAAAACTGATGTTCGACTCTACCTCAATCTCACCAAAAAACAAAGAATCGGCGTAGCTCAGACCATCACTCTCATCATCCGAAGTGTGCCATCTCTGAGACCGGCTCGGCGTCGAACTATAAGACGCGTGCTGGCGCGGCGGAACCGTCGGAGACTCAGCATCCGCCTCATGACCCTGCCTAGCCAAGCTGATCAGCTGGGAGAACTGCTGCGCGGAACGCGTCCTCCTCTTCCTCCGTGGGCGTCTCGTTCCCTGTCACCCTACTGGACCTTTGCCTTCGCCTTCTTCTCAGCTGGTTAGTTCGGGGAGTCTCGTCCCTGTTGCTGGTGCTGCTGCTGTCAGCGAGCACGGTCATCTTGCACTCCCTGCATATCGCTAAAGCTTCGAAGCTGTCGGTGACCTCAGCATCCAGAGTGAAAGGCCGTGTGCAGACCAGGCACTGCACATCTGGCTGAACAGGGAGGAGCTCGTAGCTGCTGTAGTGCCTTTGCTGGTCAGACATGGATATCTTGCTCTTTTAAATCCAAGAACACCCTCTGGTATCTAGCAGTGTGCCAGGGAAAGGAAGAGTTCATACATGAACTGGACTCGAAGGAAGCAGGAGATCTGTGTACTGGATACTGGACAGGACAGGGCAGGGCAGCCGGATCAGGTGCCCGTGATATGCATCAGTAAACACGCGCGCATATGTAAACCTGCCACCGAAAGGAATGGAATTGATTGGTTAGTCAGACGGTACAGAGGATCAAATCAGATTGATACACGCGCGGACTAATGGAACTAGCAGGTGCAGCTTCGAGGTACAGTGGGTGGAGGCGAAGCAGACAAGGAGTTTGAGCAGGTGAGGGAAGATTTGAGGGGGGGAACGGAATGGATGGAGTAGAAGTAAAACAGTAATCCTAGGTTAGAGAAGAGAAACTGGGGCGGGAGGGAGGTTTCCTCACCATGAACCTCGATCCGGATGGGAGAGGACTCGCGAATCGATCCCTGGCGAAGCTGCGTGCGAAGACGACGGCGGATTGGGGAGAGCAAGATGGATTGGGGAGAGGACCTCCTCCACTGGTGGTTGGGTTCTCCGGCTCCGCTCCTGCCTGAGATTTCTTCTCCTGCTCGCTCGCTAGAGACGGAGAAGAGAGATGGATTGGGCCGGGCCCGCTCGTGTAGGCCTGCCTATCTGCTCCAGCCCAAATCAACCCAGGCTGCACGCACGGGTCGGGTTGATTTGATTCGTAGAGGCACACCAGCCCAAAGGAGAATAACAAAACAAAAAATAAAAAAGAATATACTTTGAACAAAACATGAAAAAAAAGGAGAATAGACTCAGAACAGAAAATAATAAAAAATATAAAAATGTCAGAAGTGGGATTTGAACCCACGCCCTCACAAGAGGATCAGAGCTTGAGTCTGACGTCTTAGACCACTCGACCATCCTGACATTTTAATGTTTATTTAATTAGTTGAATAAAATTATTTATATATTATAAAGTTCTTCCAGTTATTAGCCAATGCAGCCAGAAACGTTGCATAAATCAATGCAGAGGCGTGTCAAAATAGTAGTTCAAGCAACTTTCCATCGTGGGTCAAACGCGGAGGACACTACTGCGAAGATTCGTTCCATTGTCTAATTTTACACGCTAATCCGAAAACATCTTACTGATGATGATCTGAGGAGGGGTTACATGGGGCTGCACCATTAGGTAGAGAAGGGGGATATTTCCAATTCCTTTTTAGAGATAGGTTTTCCAATTTTGGTTATCTATGTCTAATATTGAAATAAAAATGATATTTATCTGTTCTGCAAAAAAAAAGATATTTATCTAATTACATTTGTTTAATCCCTGCAATGCCCTTACGCCTCTTCATGTATCACAGATAACTTGGACTTACGACTTGTGCACACACAAGCTACCACAACGCTTGTCCAATACATATCCAAATAGATGATGCAATCATTGGAGACAAAAAAATCTTTCAAGACATAAATCGTCTAGGTAAACACATAACAAAACATTACACAACGCATGCATGGTAGCCGTTTTGCTACAGTTGTGACAGGCATGTCATCTTTGCATACTGGATAGGTTACACCACCATTTATCTCATAGCTTTTGGAGATGACCACAGATGAAAGATTTTCAATGGAAGATGCAGCTGCAGGTGGAGCTCCTCTTCTGGAATTGTTATCCTCAGCAAACTGCTCGAGAAGCACTTCAAACTGTCTTGCATCAGCATAATCTCCAGGATTCCCAATAAAAACTCTCCTGATTACTGATCAGTCATGTTTACTCCCTGGCTTCCAGCTGTTCTCCAAGCCCACAGAGAACCTTCAGCCTGCTCATTCAATCCACTTGGGGCGATATCATGCCATTGCTGCCGGAGCTCCCACATGGTGTCATCTGCTTCATCCAAATCAGACTCTTCTGACTGCTCCTCCTCCTCATCGTCTTCAGGATCATCCGAATCCCACTGGTATATTCCAGCATTCATTGGATCAATATCTGTATCAGGTAGCTCTCATTGTCAAGCTGAACCAGAATCTCCCTCCCAACCATGGCATGGCGATCAACAGAAGCATCCGATTCTCCACCCTCCTCACCAAAACTGATGATCGACTCTACCTCAATCTCACCAAAAAAACAAAGAATCAGCGTAGCTCAGACCATCACTCTCATCATCCGAAGTGTGCCTGTTGCTGGTGCTGCTGCTGTCAGCGAGCACGGTCATCTTGCATTCCCTACATATCGCTAAAGCTTCGAAGCTGTCGGTGACCTCGGTGTCCAGAGTGAAAGGCCGCATGCAGACCAAGCAGTGCACATCTAGCTGAGCAGGGATGAGCTCGTAGCTGCTGTAGTGCCTTTGGTGGTCAGACATGGATATCTTGTTCTTTTAAATCCAAGAATACCCTATTGTATCTATCAGCTAGGGAAAGGAGGAAATATGGGCTCCAGTTCATACATGAACTGGACTGGAAGGAAGCAGGAGATCTGTGTGCATCAGTAAACACGCTCGCATATGTAAACCTGCAACCAAAAGGAATGGAAACGATTGGTTAATCAGGGTATGCAGAATCAAACCAAATCGATACACGCGCGAATTAATGGAACTAGAGGCAGCGGCACGCAGGTGAGGGAAGATTTAAGGGGGGAATGGAATAAAAGTAAAATAGTAATCCTAGGTTAGAGAAACTGGGGCGGGAGGGGAGGTTTCCTCACCATGAACCTCGATCCGGACGGGGGAGAGGACTCGCGAATCGATCCTGGAGAAGCTGCGCCTGCGTGCGAAGACGACGACGGATGGGGGGAAGCGGAAGACGGATTGGGGTGAGAGATGTGTGGAGCTGGTTGGGTTCTCCCTCCGCTCCTGAGATTTGTCAGATGGCTTCACCTCCTTCTCTGCTCGCTCGAGTCGAGACGGAGAAGAAGAGAGTGGAGAGATGGATGTGGGCCTGGCCCGCTCGTGTAGGCCTCCGTGCACCAGCCAGGCCCAGTTTCATCAGCTAATGCCTTTTGCGACGTGGGATGCTGATGTCTATAAAAAATGTCACGTTTCGAAAAGTCAAACATCTTAAATTTTGACTAAATTTATATAAAAATGTAATAACATTCATGAGAAAAAAAAAAATAAGTACTTCCTCCATTCCAAATTGTAAGTCGTTTGACTTTTTTTTGACACCAAGTTTGACCACTTTCGTCTTATTTAAAATTTTGTGCAAAAATATCACTTCTATTGTCGTGGCTTGCTTTATTAATAAACATTCTTCAAAACTAACTCAAATTTGACTATGTTTGCACAATTATTTAAATAAGACGAGTGGTCAAAAGTTAGGGTAAAAAAGTCAAACAACTTACAATTTAGGATGGAGGAACCGAGGAAGTACCATTAGATTAATTATTATAGAATATAGTTTCATAATAAATTTATTTATAGACATAAATACTAATATTATTTATTGCAGAGTTGGTCAAATTTGAGCTAGTTGACCAATAGACATCTCAGAATTGCATTATTTTTTTGAACGGAGGGGTATTTATTTACTCGGGATGTTAATCAAATAAAATAAAAAATAGGCTCTTATAAACCTAAAGGTTCCCTAAAAAAAAACCTAAAGTTTATTTTAATATGCAACAATAGATATAAGAGGCAAACCCAAAAAAACTAAAACAAGTGGCAACCAGATACGCACATGTTATGTGCGGAAAGATTAAAACCACATTTAATATGGAGTAATTGTATTCTCTCATCACTTAGCTATACAGTTTGGAGCGAAAGCAACATATCAAAGTGTTGTTGAACAAACCTAAGATGCATTTTCACAAATCTCGTTAGAGCCATTATTGTAGCTATAGCTTCAACAGTTGTCGATCACATTGTCTTGTGTCAACATATATTCATGTTCTAGTAAATGTGATGCTAGAAAATATGCAAAAAGCTGCTCAAAGAATATGATATAGGTCTAACACACACCTTTTGTATCATTCTTTTCCTCTTTAAATATGTAAGACACAACTCTTGTCCTTTTCTTTAAAAATAACTGATACACCACCAGAAATCTTCATGGGCCAATTATTTCTATGGCTCGAGAAAGTTACCATGTATCTCTATGACTTTTTTTTTTTTTAAAGTTAGCTCTATGGCCCCGAAAAAAGTTACGTGTTAGCTCTATGGTCTTCCGTTACCTTTTGGCACTTAACGGTGTTAACTCTTGGCGGAAAAGACCATTATACCCCCTAGACGGAAAAAAAAAAGCGCAAGGTTTTGTTTGTTTCATTGTATATCCGGACACATATATTGCACACGGGACACATATTTTGACATAATTGAGGTTGCAAATTTCATTGTCACATAAATAAGGCCACGTAAAAGGTTCCCAAATCCACATACATGTCTCACATCACGGTGCAAATTGAAACATACATGATCTCACACATGGTCTCGAGATACAACAAACGAAATGCAACAAGCACATGCGAAATCAAATGCTAAGCCTTCTTTTGCTTCGTGTGCTCATGGCAGGGCTGCTAGTCACTCCTTTCTTGCTTCTTATACCCATTGATGGGCTATCCGGTGGCACAATTGTCACACTTGTTTGCACGCCCTTTTTCTTGGGGACGCCCTAGTTTCTTCTTGATGGGTGTCCGCTTCCTTTGCAGACTTGAGCTAGTCGATCTTCAATATTGGCAATAGAAAGAGCTTGGGCTAATTTGACCCACTTCTTGACCTATCTATGCAAGGTTTGAATGCCAAAAAAATCTTTTAAATCGATCTTGTCATTTACCAAGTGATGATCAATAATGACTAAGCTACCGGGCAACATTTCTCCACTTGTGCTTTAAACTTGAATAGATTGTCAAAACTATTGTTCCAGTCACCAAATAGTTGTTTCTTGGCTAACTTCTTACCATCATGCACTCTATGGCGAGGTATAGTTACCTTATGGTGTTCTTTCAACTTTTTCACCAATTCTTTTGCACCCAATGTGGAATCGGCTATGAGGAAGTCCTTAATCTTCTCACATATCCGAATTTTGTTGCATTCTTGGCCTTCTTCTTCAATCTTGTACTAGAACAATCGTGCGCACAAGGATTCCTTTTAACCTGTACAAAGAAATTTAATTATTGACAAGAAATAAGTGTAAGCAATCAAATTTATCAAGTGAACATTTATCATTTACAAAGAATGAGAGGAGTCATCCTTAGTTGAAGAAGCAAATATCCACCATGGACACGGTTGTCTTTGTCTTTCCTTGAACAACATGCTCTGAATCTCTTAGGTGAACTCTTGATAATATCATACTCAAATTGATTTTTGACTACATCTTTGAGGCGATTGCCAATGAAAAGCGGCCATGTTTGAATATGTGGATCCTACTTCCATCGGTGGATCATTAGGATCATGTTCTACATTTGGAGCAAAGTTTGTCTCATTGCATTGCTCTTCCTCCTCATCATCATCGGGCTCGTCTTCATCCTCATCAAAGCAACATAGGATGGTTCTTTTTCAACGGGATCTCGAACCAAGCTGCGCAGGGGCATTGATTGTACATCATCAAAGTACATAGCTTCCTCATCAACAACTACATGTTCATTATGTGGTTCGGGGTTCCTAAGGAAGTCATCATTCTCATCCTCATTACATTGCTCCTCCTTCTCCTCATCATCATTCTCATAACCATCCTCATCACCAAAATCCCACTTCGTCACGACCTCATATGGGAGGAAGATGCTCGGTATACAACAAACATGAAGATTATCTTTCTGTCCAAATTTCTACCAAACATTGCCATCAAGTCTTGGTCGGATTTAACTTCAGGGAAAGAATTTGATTCTTCATCATAGTACTGAAAGTGAGCCACTTCTAAACAACCATGCGGATACTTGTCTACCACCGAGTCATGCAGGTCCATAAAACCGGTAGTGTCTAATCAACAACCATGTCAAAGGAGAAACACTTGTAATCGGCCTACATGTCTTAGGTTGCCCAACAATTTTATTTCAAGCTTGAAAATGTACTCATCCCATTGTTGTTATTAAACACAAAATTGGGTCTTAGATTTCAAGAGCTCTAAGTCAATCTACGCTAAGTGCAACAAAAACAAGGATTGGAGACTCTTTGGTCATCTTGGTCGGAGGCAAAGCCATCCTCATTTGTGTGCATGCCCATGGGATGGACCGGCGCCACCTCCTCTTTCTCGCTGGGCGGGGGGACGAGCCAGCCCAAGCACGGCCGCCCAAGCCATCATCCCCCCACCTTGAGCGCCGCCGGAGCGGTCCCTTCCCTGCCCTGCGCCCCGTCGGAGCCGCGCCCTCCCTGCCCTGCTCTCCCCCCCGGGCCGCGCCGCCCCCGCCCGCTCGCCCCGGCGCGGCGCACCCCTGCTGCCGCCCTTGCACGCCGCCCTCCCCTTCCGAGACCCGGGGGGAGACCAAGCAAAGGGCGCCAAATGGGACGAGCTTCGGAGGAGGTAGATCAAGGGGAGGAGGAGGAGGATCTGCCCCTTCACCACCGGCGGCGGGGCTGAGCAGCCGGCGGCGCTGCCCTCCATGGCGGCGGCGCGGCCGTCGGTCTTCTTTCTTTTTCGCGGTAGCTTTTGGGCCGGGAGCGGGTAGACGCTCGGGCTGGGAGCGCTCGGTTAGACTCAAAGAGGCAGGGTATTTCGGTCCTTCACCCACTCCTCTGATCCTAACCCTAACGAGTTGAGGCTAAAAACTAACGAGAAGGCCATATAGCTAACACCAAAGTTTTCGAGGGCCATAAAGGTAACTTAAAAAAAAAAGGGCCATCTGAGATACTTATCTAGTTTCGAGAGGGCCATATAGATAATTCTCTCAATCTTCATTGATAGACGGAATTTACATTTGTCCTCGGTGTTTTGTCAAATAGGAGTGTCAAGGGAACCTTTGAGATACTAGTAATAAGTAGTCAATAATACCAGCCTTCGATTCAGCTTCAAGATCATCTAAAGATCTTGTACAGAGAAAAGCATATACAAATAAAGAAAAAAAAATTCAATCATGACCATAGATGAAAACAATCAAAATAGGGAGTTTTTTTACCAATTTCAAAGTGTAGAACCTAAATTAATTCAAATTCTTTGAAAAGAGAAAAATAGCTTGCAGTCAAAGAATATAATAAAAATACTTCCATGAGGCAAATGAAGGTCACATGAGAGCAAGCTTGCAGTGAAGGGGCAAGTTGGAGGCATTTACAGTCAAATCTGTCAAAACCGAAATATTAAAAAAAAGCATGGGTAGAGAGAAAATGAAAAATGAAAATTTACATCTCCATGTCTCAAACAACCACTACGGTACTAGGATTCTTATCTAGACACCCACATGGGTTCCTCCACTCATAACTTTCTTAAGATTTTCAGCTATTCTTGGAACAAAAATTGAACTAGAACTCAGTGTCTTTGGGACCTGCCGTCAAAGGCAATTTGTCCGACTCATATTTTGACTTATCGGAGAAATTCACTTTAGAGATGGCTTCTCTTAATTCATCCACCTGTGAAGTCACCCCTTAACTCCTCAATATCTAGAAATATCACTTTTGAGATGGCTTCTCTTAATTCATCCACTTGTGAAGTCACATTCCTTAACTCCTTAATCTTTAGAAAATGAGCCTTTATCACATGGTTTTCAGCTTCGAGTTCTTCTATCCTTTGAAGCAGCATTTCAAACCTCTTCCAAATCTCAATTTGAAGTTCTTTGCTTGTCAAGACAACCTATTTCAGAATCTTCCATAGTAGTTCCAGACAGAGCACGCCAAGAGCTATCTTCTGTGGAAATTCTCTTAGCAGATTCTTCAAAGGCTCGTGCCACACTTATCCATGTCTCAGTCGTCTATATAAGAAAAATAACAGAACCATTGGACTCCCTAAAAACATGGTATATGCAAGCTACGGAATGCAACAACACACATTGTGAAAAAGAATTGCAAAATTATAGCCATAAACTTCATAGGACCCAACACCAACAATCTCCCTGACCTAAAAAGAGTTGTATTATAAAGTATGACTTATCAATTGTAGTTCCACAATTTATACTAGCGTGACTTGTCAAAGTGAGCAATCCATTCTCTGACTGCAGCACAATCAGAAAATAATAAACAAAAAGTACTACAACCAAAGCAAACAAAACATTATTAGGTGGGTTACATAGTAGACCATAATAAAAAACAATACTATAGTCATTTTTTTTTGGGGAAAACAATACTATAGTCATTGGTAAGAAAAATGAACTAGCAATAACAGCCGAGAATTTGTGAACACAAGGAAATTTCCTCCTCGCACCTCCTCTATAAATAGAACTCCTCCACTCACCCTTTTGTGTCTAGGAGTCTGAGTAGAAACTAACCTACATCCCAACACTCTTGCAATACATGATTGTAGCATAAACAACAACTACATTAGGTGAGATACTAATATGTCGCAGATTTCAACTATGACATGGGTCCTCACTTTGTTCTATCTATATAGCCATTATGTTTACAATAACTGCTCTACAAGTTTATATCACACAAATAATGAATAGTTATAACCATAAGAGATACTTAAAGTTAAGTTGTTTCCTTGATTTAGCTATATTTTCAATCAAATATACAATCTGTGGAGCAGTTTTGCTTAATCAAATACTCTTTGTGCTACTTTTGCTTGATACAACTTTTTTATTTTCATGACATCCACACGTTCGTGATGTTGATAATCTTATTTGTTTAATATAATTTGAACAAGGTTTTGATAAGATGATGGAGGACCTATCTAAGAATAGCAACGGTCTACCACTAAAGCGTCCTTGGCAATTGCAACTATAAAACTTTTGTTTCTAATTATGAGAGAAATCACCAAACTCCTCTCAGAGATTACAGAGATTAGAAAGCAAGGTGAAGATATAAGGCACCAAAATCAGGAGATACATAAGCTTTTACACGAAAACTCCTCTCGAGAGATTACCGTTTCCTTTTCTCTAGTTTCCTTCAGAGATTACAAAGATTAGAAAAACAAGGCGAAGATATAAGGAACCAAAATCAGGAGATACATAAGCTCCTACAAGAAAGGTTGTCTCAAGAGCTGGAGAAGGTGCATGCCTGGGAGTAGGAGAAGTTGGAGAAGGTGTATGCCGGGGAGCCCAAGAATAATTTCTCGTTTTATGTTTCATCCGTGTATAATTTATAGCTTCATTTTCTCCAAGATTTGAGTTTAGTGGTGTTGGGGTTCATAATAATGGGCCCCATAAAGAGGTGACACAATAAGGCCCAATGACCCATCGGAAGGAACGATCAGGCCCATAGAGAGGGCAGGCCTAAGGGAACCGAGGGGCACGGTCTCGGTCCAAATCCCGACTTCGCCCAGAGCCTCGGGGCACAAGTCCGAGGGACGGGAATGAATCCTTCCCTTGGAAGGAAAAGGACGGGGTCTTGGCTCTCTCCCGCCCGTAGTCAACACGATGTGACCCATGAAGGATCTGACGAATCCTGTCGGTCCACGAATATCGTCGTAGACCGACTGGCTCAGGCTCAGGATAAGCCTGACCACCGTGCCACCCAAGGCAGAACTGACTCACTGCCACCCAACCATCATGGCCATGGCAGAGTGTGGTAGGGCCCTAGCACACTCCATCATGACCGAAAGACTTATTGAACACAGCGAAGCCACCGCGTCGCGTCCAATCAAGGGCCTACATGACCCGACCTCGGGCAGGACGGTGGAAGTGTTTTTCTTTGACTAACACCATTATACAGGACCTCGGATGAACAATCATAGCCTCAGGCTCCACCACCGGGTGGGAACGAACCGCCTATCGCAAGTCAGCAACCACAGGCTCGGACGACAAACAGAACGTGGACGCTCCTCACACCAGATGTAAAAGTTAGAGCTCCTCCTTGAGCTATAAAAGGAGGAGCGCAGACACCAGGAAAAAGAGAGCACCAAATGGGGGGACGAAAGGGAGTCCGGCTTGATGGACCACTAAAAGATCCTAATGGCTAGAGGGGGATGAATAGCCTATTAAAATTTCCTTCAAGACACTAGAGCAACCGGTTAGTAATTTAAACGGCGAAGCGTAACAAAGCGGTGCTACAAGTGTAACTATGCAAGCCCCCTATGCAATCAACACTACAACAAGTGCTATGATCTCTAGTCACTCAATTCTATGTCTCTAAGTCAATCCTAGGTGGAACACTACACAATTTGAGCAAGAAACTAGCTAGCACAAATAACACTACTCAAGCTAAACAAGAAACATTGCCCAGGCATCTTCCAAATTCATTAGCATTTATCATTATTTTATAATGTAAAAGCAACTCAAACTGCAGGCCTAATTAATCATACAACCTGATAAGAATATACTGCATCCAAAACAAAATCTACTGTAGGTTGGGGAAAAACAATCTGGTGCACGCAAACAAATGTTGATATGATTGCATTTTTTTCCTTACTATGCACTGCAAGTATCAGAAATAAGAGCTCAATTACTTAATCAGTACTCGCACTAGTGTAAGTTTCAATATGTTTCTGATACTTGCAGTGACACTCTCTTATTCTGCAGTTATATGATTAGTGGCCGGGGAAATTACAGATATGTAAGAAGAATGATTAACTCAAGCAGTATTACCTTCACTTGGATTAGATTCGCTTTGAGCTTCTCGACTTGAACTTTTGAGTCCATCCAGACCTTGACCTTCTGAATCTAGGATCGAGTTACATAGGACCTTTGCGCTTGGAAGGTCGGCGAGCTCCTCCAGAAGGTCGGCGGGCGTAGCTGGGAGCTGAGAGGGGGTGGTGGACTCGGGACGCACCTGGGAGCCGAGAGGGCGTGGTCGACTCGGGGAGATGGTTGGAACCCCATCCCCGCGGAGTCACCACCTTTCCTTTCGAGGCACGTAGTAACTTCACCTGCAATTCGCAAAATCTCACATGAGAACAAATCTAGAAGAGGGAGACGGGAGAGGTCGGAAGAGGGAGACGAGAGGGACGGTAGAGGTCGGAAGAGGGAGACGAGAGGGATACGATCATACTAGATACATCTCCTCGTCGGCAGCGCTGCGGCGGCGGCAGAGGGAGAAAAGGCTCGTCGAAAGAATTCACACGTGTCTCAAAGCGTCGTATGGGGAAGAACAGATACTATATTGCCTTCGCACCCACGCGGCCCATCGTGGCAGCTTGGCCCAGCAAGGCGTGCCTGGTCGTTTGGCAGGCCCCCACACGCCCCTCTTCTTGCCTATCGATTTTCTGAACTTTAATGCATCTCCAAAAGTAGTTTTCAAAACTAATCTGTATAGCCTACAAGCATGTATAAAAGAGTACACTTTATGGATATATAATATAGCTAATTTCATAACAAAGCTAACAAAATTTGTTTCACTATTTTAGGATCTCCCAAACTCCGGATATGAATTTTAGAAGATCAATCAAAGTTCTGCCTAATTTGCAGCCACCAAAGTTCTGCCTAATATTCCGAAAAAGGAAAAGAGAAAACATTTTTGCAAAGTGAACACAGAAACTTGCTGAAATTAACTAAGCCCAAATCGTTGTATCTAGTACATTTGCAAAGTGAACATACTGAAGACCTCTATTTGCATCTCGCCTTTCAAAATAGTACATTTGCAAAAGCATTTGCTCCGCTAGTGGTTGTTCAACCACTCAAACGCCCATAGATGGAAAACTACATAACGCTACATGTGTGTAATTCTCCTTCTTTGATAACATATTGTATTATCTGAGTTTATTGAGTGAGCGGTTTCTTTGATAACATATTGTATTATCTGAGTTTATTGAGTGAGCGGATAGCAGATGCTGTTGCCTGAGTGCTTCCGAGGATCATCCACGAGAAGACCCTCATATCCAAACAACAATAGCCATCTAGGTTGAACCTGATGCAACCTCTTGGGTGAAAATACAAAGCAAGATACCCAAGACAGGTCAGTACTAGAAGTCAGATGAAGCAAAATGATACAGAGATCTGGAAAACAACAAATGATGCAAGTGTTCACCCACTAGAGAAACAGTACTACACCACCAAGTGTGGGATGAATACAATTTCCTTCATGGTACATTTGTTCCATAAATTGGGTGGACTTACACTTGTAGCAAACTAGTCACATTGATGGACTACCTTTGATAAAGAGTCATTTGGTCTCAGATCAAATGGCGGTTCAAAACATAACCCAAAATCTGTGGTTTCAACTGCTCACGTATCTTCAGGTTATATTTGCAAAGTTGATTGTTTAGAACACCTTGTTGGTTCCAGAAATCGTCAAGACAAGAGAGCCAACGTGGTTTTACATGGATGACTTTCTCAAGGTGAGAAACCACATAATTAAATGACATAATAGCGGCGGGTGGGCGCTATGGCACCGCACGGTGGGCTGGGTTCGTCACGCACTGCCGCGCCGGTGGAAAGCTCCGTGGTGGTCTGCTGGAGGCCACGGCGGCCGCCGAGGTAGCCGATGATGGCCATAAGCACACACCTGACCATCGAGATCCATCTGCCCACAGTTTTTTGTTCCAGATCTGCTGTCCGTATCACATTCCACAGTTTGGGAGCAATCATCGACAAGGTTCTGCGCAGCAGCGACCGGGCCGACCAGCCGCCGGCGCGGAACATGTCGTGGAGGAGGGCCATGACGATGAGCGCCGTGCCGAGCTAGGCGTAGGCGTGGCCCCGACACGACGAGGCGGAACATGTCGTCGCCCACAGCCTCCTTCCTCTGCACCTCGGCAGCGACGGCGACGGCGTCGCGCACCGCCCGGAGTCCTCCACACCACGTATGCCGGCCGAAGCCGTCTCGGCGAACGCGACAGTCCGGTGCGCCGTGCGCGAGCGCCAGCGTCTTGCAGCTCATGGCGCCGAGGCCGGCGTGGCGATGGACGGAGAGCGCGCAGCGGCTTCCCCGTGGCGTGGTCGTGTGGCTGCTGTCTCTATCGTGGCCGACGTACGCTCCATCGATCTGCTGCATCCGCGCGACGCTCGCCGTCTCTGGTTGAAATGAAACGGTGGCCGGCCGGCTCTGAAGGTGCTCGCGGGATGAAATCGTCGGCGGGCCGGCGAGGAGGCAGTGCAGCTGTAGCGTGCACCGTGCAGGTCGTTTATGGCGGCAAGCTAGCTAGTCCTACACCGTGCAGAGGTGTATGCTCTGATCCATACACCGGCGCAGCAGAACGTGCCGACTCTGACCCCGACCCCGTCTCGTCGAGGGCGATGACGAGCGCCATGGCGAGCGGCGCGCCTAGGTGGAACACGTCGTCTCCAACGCGCTATACTTCCGGCGTACCTCGGCCACGGCGTCCCGCACCGGCGTGCAACGACGTCACGTACGCCAGCGGCTCAGGAGGCGCCAGAGGAGCGCGTGACGCACAGCGGCACGGACATTAAAGGCTGGCCTTGTTGCCTCCGTGCCGTTGCCGTCGAAGATGAGCCAGGGGTCCAGCGCCAGGCCCAGGCTCTGCGTCGGCGCACGTTGAGGAGCGGCGTGCCGGCCACGTCCATGAGCACTACCTCGGCGGTGCGGAGTCGTAGCAGTCGAGGCGGAAGTTGAGAGCGCCCGACGCGGTGAAGCCAGATCAGCTAGGGAGCAGCGACTTGCGCCACCGTCGGGGACCGCCGGCCGCTCCTGGTCCTCGGCTTCAGCAACGCTGCTGCTGCTGGCCGCGGCCTCCTCCGGCGTTGGCGCGCGCCCTGCCCATCGTATTCTTCTATTGCTATTTGCTACTCCTCTGTTCGAGTGTTCTGTTCCTTTTTTCAGACGGGGTTTCTCGGATTCGGAGGAGGTGATGCTGACGTGGTGACTGACCAACCCCATCCGCCTAGTCATGCATACTGGGCCGCCCAAGACCAAGTGCCCTCACCTGCAGGCACGAGAATTGAAGTGAATAGAGAAAGCACTCTAGTATTTAAATGCAGTAGTAATATATATAGCACAGTAACTGTTTAACGTAGAGTATCTTAAAGTAGGCAAAGTAAGAGACTCAAGAGACAAATGAGAGTGTAAATTGTTCTTCTTCATTGATCCATGGTTGTATACATATATACATGTGGGACAACTTTTGAAGGGGGTGTCGAGCCGTTGATTAACAACAAAATGAATCATAACATTCGTCCTTAGATCAACAACGTCATCCATCACTAAGATCAATGTATTGAATAGTTTCTCTAGAAACCCGGTGAGGAGCAATATATATAGACGATATATATGCCATTAAAACTTCTTCAAAAGATAAGGAGAAAACGATATAGCATATGTTGATTATTGTCTCATTATAAACTTATATAAGAAACCTCGAAAGGAAAACCCATAACCAAGTTTAGAGAGCAATAAATATGATCTGATGATCATAATAGTAATTATAATTATATGTCTTACCTTCTCAATAACCCATGTGTGGGAAAAACAAGATATATGAACTTATATTGATATTGCCTCATTAAAAACCTTCTATAAGAAACCTATGTGAGAAAAAAACTCATAGAGAAAAGGAGTACAATATGATGTTTTAAACAAGTTATAATTTTAAGAGTAGTCTCTCCCCTGAACCTTGCAACTCTCAAAGTCATCTGATACCAATCTAAACAAGAAGTTGTGAATTGTGGGAGTTGGTAGGGGCTTTGTGAGTAAATCTCGTAGAGTTATCACTTCGATTTAGTTTGCAATGTGTTTATATCCTCACTTTCGTGAGAATAAAACATTTATAGAAGGCAATATAATGATATTGCTTATGCAACATGTTTACATCCAAGCAACACAAGTTGCACTATCTTTTTGTTTTTGAATTAACGTTGCATTATCTTTGAAGATAATGCTAGTGATTCAATGAGATCAAATGTAACCATTCAACGAAGTGATACATGTTTACATAATAATTTAAAATGAGGAGTGGAAGTAGCCATCAAAGTTAAGTTTGATGACTTCTATGAGAACTTTTCCACTGTAACATCATTTATGTGCTATGGCATTATAGGGGATCACTGTGTTCAAAGAGCACGCGTCCTGCTTCTACAATCTCATGCAAAGTTTTTTCCCCCGCTACATAAGCAGAGTCTATACAAGCTTGACGATGCAGAGTCTATACAAGCTGTCAAGCTTGATGATCCTCCTTATTAACTTTGCTTGCCATGTAAGCCGATCATAATTTTTTTTGGGAAATGTACCATCAAGGTGTTTTTAATCTCCAATGCCAAAGGTGGCGGGGAGCTCCTTCTCCCCGATGTCTATAAAAAACCGTGGAGCCGTGGACACGAGGTAGCGTATTGGAGTGGAGTTTGTGGAGGGCTGGCTGGCTGCATAGATGGAGAGGGCGATGGGATGCGGGAGAACGACGCGATCCACGCGATGTTCCGTCGCGTTCCTCCATGCAACTCATTTCCGTCCTTGATCCTTCCATTACTAGTACTAACCTACTCATGATCCGCCGTTTATGCTAATGTATTGTATGGATGTGTTGATATGGTATATCCCTTTGACTTGGATTGGATGTAAAGAGACACAAAAACAGGAAATTAGCTTAGTATGTACTGTACTCCTTGTATTAGTATGGCTTGTGATGCATAAAGTTTCTTTTCACGTACATGAAAATTTTCATTTATTATCATCATTTATATATCCACCCACTGTCTTTTTTTGTGTGTGTGTTTTCTGGTCATAGTAGGTACATATATTACCTGGAATTAGTATTTGTTTTTTTAATGGTGAAGCGGAATGGATATTTGTGAAGGAAGAGAATCTACAAAAAGTTTCCGTAGTCCCGCCCGTGATGGACCTTTTTCCCTTCCAGCTCGCACGCCGCGACGAAAACCACACAGTGCACTGCTCCCTCCCATCGATCGGCCGCCGTGTTTGCTTCCCCTCCCCGGTCGCTGCCGGCGGTGGGACGAAGCCAGCCATCCAGGGCCTCTTCCCACCACCGCATTCTTCTCTCACTGGCTGGAGACTGGAGATCAGGCCGTCGCGCGCGCTGCCTAGCTCGACCTCCCTCCGCTCTAGATCCACCGATCCGCTTCTTCTCCAGCTGCGTACGAGCTGGTGAGTGAAATCTGCTATCACCGATTCTGTATCTTTGCTTGCGCCGGTTGCTTTGAGCTACAACCTAGCAGCACCTTATCCTGTTCTTGTGTGTGTGTGGGATGGGAGAGGCACGTACGGACGGACGGTTCAGGGTTTTCAGGGCTTCTGCCTAACTACTTGTTGGGTGTTTTAAAATATTTCCTCCTTGCACAACTACTTCTAGTAGTCAAGTACTACATTTCTTCAGTACACATGGTGACATCTTCTCATTATTATTATCTCATATCAATTGGACTACAACAAGATAGCAGCGCTACTGCTACTGCTAGTATGCTACTACTACTAGAAAGTCTGCTAAGATTAATACTTATCCTAATTCTGATTAAAACTTCCCCTACTTACTTATCTACATTTGGTAGCTAGGTGGAGCAGTCATATATAGTTAATCACAGTAGATAAACCTATCCCCATTTTTTTGCACAGTAAGCCTCTCTAGGTTATTAGGAGACTTCTGCACAAACCTCCAAACAGCCTTCAGTTTGCCCACATCTTGTTTAATTCGCAAAACAAACAGTTGGCATACAACCTTCTCACGTTCTCAAAGTTTGCGAGTGGTCTAATTCCTTATCTAACTTTGCCCTGGAAACATAAATGGAAACTAAATTGAACAAAGACATTCCATGCATTTCTCCCACAATTAGTCTCACATTATTGTGTCATGCTCTTTGTGATTATTTTCTATTCTCGAATACAAAAGGTTTGTGCATCTTTGTCTTAAGTAGGAGATTGTTTTACACATTGGCTAAGGAGTGTTCTTTGTGAGGATCAACTACTTTGTTTGCAGATATATATAGCCCTCACTCTGTAGAACATTACCTTCAAAATCTTCACTCCAAATTACCTTCCTACTGCTTTGCCATCACTTAAACACAAGCCCTTGCTGCATAGTTCATCTAGCTAGATGGGTTCAGTATGTTAATTTTAATTAATGTGATCCTTGTGGGCTTTAGCCTAGTATAGGCCGTCTGCTCTTTCTTTTACTAATCCACCTCAGCATCGTCACGTCATACTTGAACTCAGCTTAACATCACATACTTTAACTCAGCTTATCATCATGGTTCATTTGTTTGAGAAAATCAAGGTACCTGCTAGGCGAAAGGGAATGGCACCAGAAAATCAGCCTTATTATTATTATTTTTTTGAGGAAAACTGTATAAAAGTTAAGTAGACAAAAGTACAAAGTTCAAAGTTCAGATACAAGCAGATCAGTGGACAGAGAGAGAAAGAAAATCCAGAGAGCTACAAGTTGGAGCTGATCCATGCTTCTAAGATTGGTGATAATCTAGACTTTGTCCTATTCAGCAAAAGAAGAGCTTCCACTGTCACATATCTTTTTGCATTCTTCAACTTCAGGACTTTTGTTTCTAAATATGACATCATTCCTCATCATCCAAATTCCCCAGCGGAAAATTATGAAAATCTCGAGAGCAAACTCCACCTTTAATAAGGATTTCCATGCATGGAAGATTTGTGAGGTGGAGAGATTGTCAGTAAAATGAAAGTTCAGCAGGCCCTAGCATTCTCTGGAAAAGGGGCAGTAAAAGAATAAATGCATCAGAGTTTCTTCTACTGAGTGTTGGCAGAGGACACATTGATAACTTTCCAAGTACATCCCTCTTCTTCTTATCATGTTTCTGGTGCTTAGCTTATCTCTCAGAATTAGCTAGAAGAAAATTCTGTGTTTTCCTTGACATGTCTGCCACAGCCATTTAAAAATTGTCCTAACTTGAGAGTGCCCTGACAGATTATAAGCTGGACGAGGAAAAGTGAGGAGAACCCCAAATAATGTTCAGTTGTCACTCAAATCATTTAGAGTGAGAGTTGACAATTTTTTTCCAATTGAATATCCTGGAACTGTAAGTGAACCTCCACTGACAGCGGCAAGTTGAAGAGATCCAACAGTGAATCAGTGCTATGGACTTTACTTAAGCTTATTGATTTATTTGGAGGGTGCAGTGAGGAGCTTGGAGGCGGCGGATGCAGTGAGGAGCTTGGAGGTGAACTGGGGTTTACTTGGCAAGTTGCTTGATCAGGCACTGTCTTGGGCGGTATATTAAGGCTCTCAGAAGCTGAGAAGGCACCCCCAGTGTGAGTGCGCAGGAAACTGGACCACCAGCTTATTGTTGATCGGAAAATTTTATGCACAAACCATCTACATAATCTGGCCATAGTGATGACTCGTATTAAACGAGTTAAATAAATAAGAACAGGGTTTCTTGAGTTTGTTTGAGAGGTTCTGTCAGTTTTAACTGGCTTCTGGGCTTATGTTAAAGTCGTTTAAACTCTTTTAGGTTTGTATCGCTGATAGTTGTTGTGCAAGGTCCAGAGCTTTGGTCTGCTGTCCTTAGTCTGTCTTTCTGTAATCTCTTCTTCAGCCTCTCTATGACTCTGTTTTTGTCTGAACCTGCGTTTATTTCCGTTATGCTATAATGAAAATGGGGGTGTTCCTCGTGTGGAAAAAAAAAGTTTCTTTGCTTTTTCCTGTAGATCTTTATTTTATTGAATTCTAGTCCAATCAATGCAACCAGACGAACAATAACAAAATATCATGACACATTATAGGTACTTTCCAGGATTCAGACACATTATGATGACAACGCCTAATCCAACACAAGTTTCTCTTTTCTTCCCAAATGCATGGCTCATGCTAAAATCAAAATTTCTTGAATTAGTTACAATCAACACAGTAGTACACAGTACCAATGCAGCTCGCTGACAGAACAAAAGGAAGAGTAGCCTGCACAGCCTGGAATGCTGCAACCTGCACGGCCTCCACGGCATTGCCAAGCGCCTCAACCATATGCAGCCGAACATGGTCTGTGGTCATAGGCGTCACCTCATGCCACGCCATGCTGCAGGATAAGAGTGTGAGGGCGAGAGGGGAGCAGAATGACGATATGGTGACAATGTACCAGGCTGTTTTTAGAATCCTCTTTTTTCTGCCTCTCCTCCTGATTGCGTTTAATTTTCTGCATCTCTTCCCTGTGTATTCTGAGTCTGTATAGAATTAGGATTATTTAATTATTTACCGAAGATGTAATAAGATAGAGTGATAGACTGATATAGATATTTCAGATCACACTTTAACTCAGCAGGTTGACATCACATACTTTGATGCAGGTTATCCTCATGGGAATCATCAATGAAATAATGGCAGTTTTGAGGCGACAGGGAAAGGATAAGTATTTCATTTCCTTCAGTGACCTCTCCAAAGCAACAAATAATTTTGACGAAAACAATGTCATTGGACGTGGAGGGTTCGGAAATGTATATGGGGGAATTTTGAAAGATGATACCATAGTCGCTGTGAAGCGAAAGAAGCTGGGCGCAGAACAAGGAGAGAAAGAGTTCAATATGGAGATCGAACTGTTGTCAAATCCCCAGATGAAACACTCCAATTTGGTTTCTTTGATTGGGTACTGCAATACAGATGGTGAAATGATCCTGGTTTATGAGTACATGGAAAAAGGTACTCTAAAGAGCCATCTCTATGGTTCTGATAAACCCCCACTCAGTTGGGAGGAGCGGGTGGTGGTTTCTGTGGGAGCAGCACGGGGGCTCAACCATCTCCATACCATCCCTCCAAATGGCATCATCCACCGTGACATCAAGTCTGAAAACATCTTGCTTGATGGGAACCTGGGCGCCAAGATTGCTAATTTTGGTCTAGCAAAGGCTGGTCCTGATCCTGGGTTGGACGAAACTCACGTCAGCACCCTGGTGAAGGGCACCTTGGGCTATCTTGATCCTGAATACTTGAAAATGGAGCAGGTGACCAAGAAGACTGATGTTTACTCTTTTGGTGTTGTGCTGCTTGAGATCCTGTGTGGCAGACGAGTGATTGATAAGAACCTTTCAGCAGATAAGGTGAGCTTGGTACACTGGGGAAAGAAAATGCTGGAGAAAGGAAAGGTGGAAGAAATCATTGATGAGAAGATTTTAGCCACAACCCACCCATATTATCTGAACATATTTGGCGACATTGTGTTGAGGTGCCTGGCAGAAGTGCCGGTGGAACGGCCCACGATGGAAGAGGTACTGAAGGACCTGGAATGGGAGCTGAAGTGTCTTCGTGAATCTGCCAGCACCAGCAGCAGTACTGTGCCTGCAGCAGAAAATGAGTCTGATTATGCCATCCCTTCCCAGACAATCAGGCAGGGAAATGTTAGAGCTTTGCAAAGGGTCCAGGCACGCGCTCGAGACCATCACTGAATGATCATTCATGCATATGGCTTCTCTTAGCCAGAACCAAGCATGCTATCCAATGCGAAAGGGTCTCTAGCCTAGTGGTTAGAGCACCTCAGTAGCACCCAGTAGCCAGAACTGATTTCTCGTAGGAGCGAATTTAAACAGGCTGCATTATTAAAAAAAAGTTTTTTAAAAATAGGTTGGGGTTTCCGTGCTGACTTCGGTTAAAAAAAAAAGCATGATATCCAATTGCAAAGGGGAAAGAGGTGATCTATTATTGTCTTTTTCTTCTTCTTTTTTGGAGTCGATAATTGTACTGAACAACTTACCGCCATTGTTAGCCTAGATGCCTACAAGTGTATATAGCATATGCTTTGGTTGAATCTGTTGCTGCTTTCAAAACTACTGGTTCTGTGAAGCTTAATAGAGCAATGCAGGTGTGCAACCTAGTGTCTTTTAGAGTTTTAGCCTTTTAGGGGCTATTGCCCCTTCGTGTGCATATAACTCTTTTTATCTTACTGATTGAAAGGTAGAGCTCCTGCTATTTGTGATAATGCATATAACTCGTTTTATCTGTGGCACTATATTTAGATTCAAAATATCAAAGGGGCCTATTTTTTTAGCAATCAAAGGGGCCTATTGTCGTGGTCGAATATGGCGGATATACCACGGACACAGTGAGTGAAATCGGTCGAATGGCTCATGTGGGACTTCGATGGCCTAGCTCAAGGGACACAAAACGCAAGGTTTATACTGGTTCGGGGCAATCGAGCCCCTAGTCCAGCTCCTGTCAGAGTCACTATGTGGCCGAGCTCAAACGCTCGTATCGGGGCGAATACAAGCATGTCGAGAGAGGGAGGCCGGCTCCCAAGTCTCTGTGAGTTGTGCGTGTTCGAATGAGGAGTGCGATCGGAAGAAGATTGCTCTTCTCTCCCGGTGGCCAAGGCTCCCCTTTTATAGTCGTAAGGGGAGGACATACAAGTGCCACTAGGAAGAGGACTAAATGTGTGAAGAATACAAAATAGAGGGGGTAAAGTGTAAAAGTCATCTGGGACGCCGGGCACGCTCAGTTGTCGGGCACGCTCCGTTGCCGGGCACGCGTGTCCGTAGCCGCCGTCTTTTGCGTAGGGTGCGGCACAGGATCTAGTAGGCTGCGGCCCATCCATCGGGCACGCTCCTTTGCCTCCGACAGGGACTGTGGCGGCGCCGCAAGTAGATGTGGGGGTCCGGTACGTTGCAAAAAGATGTGTGGCCAGGAGAGCTCGGCGAAAAGGTCGGTTTGTCCATAGTGGTTGTCCGTAGCGATTGTCGGGAGGCGGATTCGCATCGGGTTGATACGTCGCGTCAGCGGTAGGCCGCGGCTACGGGCGGCGTCGACCTACTACGGTACTCGAAAGTACCTTTAGATTGGGTGTCGTGGATTGGACTTCCTCGAACCCTCGTTGGGATGTGCGGTTCGTTGGTACGTGGTCTCGGAGACCTACGAGCTCGCAAGTTGCGGGACTTCGTCCGGGATGGGAGCCGCGAGCTCCCGAGCTCGTGAGTTCCGGCGCACTCACGGGCCCAGGTCGCGGCGGTCGGGATGTGCCGCGCGGGTGTGAGCGGTGCGACCTCGTGGTCGTAAGTCGCCGGGACGGACGCCGCGCGGCCTCGCGGGCTGTAGGTCGCGGCGGGACGGACTCACGCGGGCCGGAGGTCGCGCGTGGCGAGCTCGTGGGCGGAGGTCGATTTGCGCGTGGCGAGCTCGCGGAGCCGGAGGTCGCGGCGTGGCGAGCCTCGTGAGCCGAGGTTTGCGCGCGGGCGAGAGGTCGTGGTGACGCGAGACCGCACGCTCGAGGTCGCGACGGTCGGAGTTAAGTCGCGCCGCCTCCGAGGTCGCGCGGCTCGCACGAAGCTCGGGTGATCTCATGAGCTCGTGTTTGACGAGCTCCGGCGTGGTTTAGAGCCGCGCGGGGACGGAGATGTGTCCATCCGCCCTCCGAACTCACGAGGCGGAAACAGCCTTGTGGGCCGAGGTCCGAGCTCGCGTCGAGGCGGAGTTGTCCCACGAGAGCTCGTGCGAGGCGGAGATTGATATGACGGTCTCCGAAGCTCGTGCGGCGAGGCGGAGCTCGAGTTCCGACCTACGAGCTCGACGAGGCGGAGTTCGGCTCCCGGCATCTAAGCTCGCGGCGAGGCGGAACTATCCCGTGGGCGAGCTTGCGCCGAGGCCGATCTGGGCCGAGTCTTTGCTTGGGTTTTGCCCACGATTTGCCGTGCGTTCGTGGTACCTTTAATATTGGTACCCAACACCTATTAAGAACTTTTAAAATTGTAAAATAAAGATTAGGGATTTGTTTGGGTTTGCGCTCCACGAGATTTTTTATAAAATTTAATCTTTTTGTTTTAAAAAATTCAAATCCGTACCTAGTTTGAAAAAAATTGTACGCCATATCCCTTTTGGTCGCGTCGGGGCTGGTGGCGCGATATTTACATTAATGTCGCGCCCTTTGCATGTGGCGCGGCGCGTGCTCCCGCCACGCTGGCTCCCGGGGTTGACCGGTCTTTGGCGTGGCTGAAGATGGGACCCGCCACGTCGCGCCCGGTGCATGCGGCGTGGACGGACGGCAGCTGGGATCCAATGCATGCACTGGCGACAGTGGCTGGTGTTGTGGGCGGGCGGCCTACCTATAGTGTACTCCCTCGAATAAATATAATTTTTCGCTTCTCGAGAAAAAAGCTGCGGTAATTATATATTAAAATAGGATTAATATTTATATTACATAATTAGTATAATTGGAAAGATCTTTTAATCTAGTTTTTAATAAATTTATTTGGAGATTTAAATCTCAGACGTATTTTCTACAAATTGAATCAAACTTATGGCTCGAACACTCAAAACTGCGTTTAATTTGGGACGGAGGAGTACCGACGGCAAACACTGGCAGCGTGGGTGAGGGGCCCTGGGTGTCGCCAGGGCAAGTTCGTCGGGTTTCCCCTTATGGAGACACTGTTGCATTACATGTGCTGAGCGCACCGTGCACCGCGGTGGCTTCCAGACTTGCTCGTATTTTGGCTCCATGTGTTGGGACCCTAGCAAAAAGTATGCACGGTAACAATCAGCTGCAAGCCAGCAACTTCAACCATCACGACATCCATGCAAAAGCTTTAGTGGATATAAAATACTAATTAAACCACGTACATCGCATTATTTGTATTGATTTTATCTACAAAATAAGGTCCATATTGACCATATTTTCACAGCAAAAAATTAAGTGGCATCTGGGCCACATAATTGAAAAACATTGTCAGAAAAGTGGCGAGGCGCGCGGGCGGGCGGCGCGACGCAGGAGGAGCGCCCGCAGCGGGGCGCGCCGTCGGGGCTTCCTGTGTCAACCGTGCTGTCGGGCGGCCCAATGGCATGAGCAGTGCGTGCGCGGGCGTTGCCACCGGTGGCGGTGGCCCGCAGGAACAACGGCGGCATGACGACGACCCGGCGCGGCCCGACACCGTGCTGGCCCGGCATGGCCCGGCGTGCCCGACGGGCTGGTCGGCACGCCCGATGGACATATATACTTCCCACCAATCTGCTCAACAGCCCATGGTTAAATCGTAGCATCAAAAGATTCTTAAGGCCCTAAAGACTGTGGAATGGGGCCTGCTGCTGCTTTATTTGGGCCTTTGCCGCTAGAGAGCGGCTGTTGCCCGCCCAAACAAAAGGAAAAAAGAAACAAAGAAAGAAAACAACCCGCCGTGTGCGTTGCCTCTTGTCATCGTGTGACAACCATGGCTATTCGCCTAGTCCGGTAAAACGTATCATGAAAACACATTTACAGGAAAAACACAATTTTTGATCAACACAACGTTTGAGAGCTTCTTCAAACCTGTCTCGTGATCTCTCTGCCCCGTCGACGAGCCGGCCGGTGGCCCAGGTGTGGATATCCCCAGGTGTGTCCAGTGCCGGGTGGCAACAACATGAACGGCTTTGACGAATGTTATGTTAAGAGTTTCAGACTGGGCAACACCATGATCCGGCGGCAGGATCCTCTGCCTGCCTGGCAGGCACTTGCCTGCGATGGCACGATCCAAACAGCCTTAGAGCAACTCTAGCCCACCCCTTATTTGAGAGCCCGTACCTTAAATTTTAGAAGGTTTGGGGAAAACTTCAACTCCAATGGAGCCCTCTAATCTCGCCTTGAGCCTCGCCGGCCGGGGCGCCGCCGGGATGGGGCAAGGGCGCCCGTCGGGATGGGGTTTGCGCCGGGATGGGGCAGGGGAGCTTCGCCAGGCCGGGCGCCAGCTTGGGCGCGGTGGCCTTGAGCTTGAGCGGGGGCTGTCGAGTTCGAGCTTTCGAGGCGGGCTGCCGAATCGATGGAGGCTGCGGACGACGGCGCGGCGCGGCAGCGTCTTGGCGAGTGCGGGGCGAGGTGCTTGGGGAGAGCAAGCACACCGATTCTTTTCAGCGACAAATGGGTCCCACCAGATATTGGGTCTGGAATGTTTTTTTTCCACCGGAGTTGGGACACAATTTGAGCCTCCATTTTTTTCAGGTCACCATGCAAATGAAATTTTAAGGACCCAGTTTTGAGGGCCACCGCTAGAGATGCTCTTAGATGATAATTACGGAGGGAAAACAACAAAATCAAAGCACAGGCGACTCGACCACACTACTGGCTTTCAAGCCATGAGCATATATGAGCTGACACACTGAACAAGTAACAGTTTCTGATCCCACCCGGCTACACCCTTCCTTGTGCTTTCAAGGATCTAAGTTCGCTTTCAAGAGCAGTTTGGTATTCCTTGAGCTCAGCAGCTCGTGCCTCCTCGAGTGCTTTCAAGGAGCTAAGTTCGCTTTCAAGAGCAGTTCGGTATTCCTTGAGCTCAGCTCGTGCCTCCTCAAGGTTTGCTAGGTTTTTTAGGTTTTTTTGAAGTGTCGGGGGGGGGCGTTCCCCCACCTGAATATATATATTGATAATGAATCAACAACCTCATTTTTTGGGAAAACGAGGCCAAACCCTATCGTCCAGTTAATTTTAAAAAAACCGGACTAAAACCATACAACGGCCTCAGCCCAGAGGCAAGATTGTGGCAAATTCACAAAACAAAAACCACACAACGAACTCTCCGGCATTGGAGAGAGAGGTGGCTAACCACAATACATCAAAAGGAAAAAAAAAAGAGAAAGAAAGAAAGAAAGAAGGGAAAACTTAGCACACTCGAGGTTTGCTAGTTAATTTCTCCTTGAGGATGTATAAACAAACCACCATAAATAACTTGTCAACCATTGTCCCCTTCTCAGTATTATCATTGCGCTGCTGCTGCTGCTTCCTATAGCTCAGTTCTCCTGACTTTATTCATGTACAAGATTTTGATTTCTTTGGTGTTTGGCGAGTAACTGAACAAAACAAGGGAAAGACGCATCAGAACAATAGTCCAAGCAAAATTCAGCGAAAACTAGTCGTCTGACTTCTAAACATGCCAGACATTGACTGCAGTTTAATGATGGATCATCAATGTACACATTGACAGGCCTCAAATGAGTTTATAAGCTATATGTATGACCTAGCTATTTACTGTTTATTGTCAAGCTGTTTTCAGCACTTTATCTTAGCCTAAGGATAAGTAGCATTTTAGAAGTGCAGTAATTTCTTACCGTCATGCTAATCTCAAAAACAAAAGGCAGCATTCAATCTTCTCAGTGAGATACATGTCAGCCATATCACCGTCGTCATCCATCAGCTGCTCAATCTCATCACTGACCTAAAGTGAAAAAAATGGATTGGAAATTGTATACACGGCACGGTAATAGCAAGTACATATACACCTAGCACATATGCAGACGTCTCAGTAAGATTCAGCTAATATATATATATATTGTACTGCAACTGTGAATCACATTCACTTTCACACTTCAACTCTATTCTACTGACAAAAGAAAGAAAGATGGTCAGCAAAGAACATGCACATTTGATGTAGTTTCATGTACTGAAAGCCAATAGTCAGCAAAAACAACGACACTGAACATGCTGTAGAAGTCAACAAGACCTGAACTTGTAGGTGAGCGAAGCCCCCCCCTGTAGAACACGTCTATAACATTGCTGTTCACCAGCAGCACAGCGTGCAGCGTGAACTGTGAACTATGAAATGCAACAATACAGTCGACGAGGAGGCCCATGACGTCTGCTGCTCCGGCTAGGAAGAAGTCGATGAGGAGGGCCACGTCGCCGCCGCGCCGTGCAGCACCAGTAGGCCTGCTAACGGGGCAGGTTTGAACGGGTATTTTGGGGCGGATTTTTATACGGGTACTATTGGGGCGGGTGGAAAGCGGGGGGTGATTTTTTGTGAAGCGGGTTGGGTTGGCGACACAAACGGGTTGGAACGGGTTGAGGTCTATGGTCATAGATCGGGCATAAGTCATATATCATCTTCCGTCGTGACTTCGGGTTGGGGCGGGTTGGGGCATTGGGCGGACGGGCGGGCGGGGCGGGTGGTAGTTAGGGTTTTCAAAATATGGGTTGGGGCGGGTTTGGGGTGGGTATCCACCCATTAGCAGGCCTCTGCACCAGCTTGACGTAAAGATTTCTTCTACCGATATGCTGCGCGAAATTTTGGAGTTCATCCCGTCTGAATTCGTTGGTACTGGTTGATTGCGGTTGCAGATGCTGTACCCGGGGCTGATTCGTTCTGACGATGCCTTTTATTTTCTACGGTAGAATTGACCGTCAAGTACTGAAGTGCCTCATTCACTATATATATGCACGCATTGATACTGTCGTGTGTCGTCTGAACTGAATCACAGTCTGAACTTGGTGTGCATTGCTATCAGTTTGGGGAAAACAAATCTTTCTTTCATGGCAAACCAAACGAAAGCTGCATTCTGATTGGTTAGTTTTTCCTCCTAAATTTTCTTCCTGCTTTTACAGAGAACCTGTTAATACTTTTTTTTTCGTGAAACTATTATATTTTATGGTGAACCGCTTGACTACCTGACTTGCATTTTATAGTACATAAAAGTGACCCTCTGTTTGTCTTAGTATTGATCCTACTTATTACAGGATAAAAAAAAAAAAAGATCCTACTTATTACCATACTTCATTCATACATAAACTCTTATTAGATTCCCTTGGCAACTATATCTACCGCACGAAGCGTGGGGGCTCTGGCAAGTATAAAGATTGTTTGTATTTGTATGGATGTGATATATATGTGACTTCTTTTAAATTATGAAAGTTTGTATGGATGTGATATATATGTGTCTTGTTTAAAATTCTGTTGGAATAAAAAAACATTAAAAAAATATATGGTCAATTCACCGAGAGCCACAAGAATGGCTCTCGGCATACTTAGTTCACCGAGGGGCAAGGACCAGGCGCTCGGTAGAGGGACCACAAGCTACCGAGCGCCTAACCACCCTCTCGGTAGAGTTTGGCATAGGGTCGATTTGCGGATACGGAGGCGTTAACACTACCGAAGCGAGCTTTGCGGGGGGGCTCGCTCTCGGTGAAGTCAACCACTACCGAGAGCCCGTGGGTTACCAAGCGTTGGGCTCTCGGTGGAGGGAGCACTACCGAGTCTTTGGATTCCTCGAGTGGCTCGGTAATGGGGACGCTACCGGCGTTGCGCGCGTAGGGCTCTCGGTAGCCTATTTGGCGCTCGGTAGAGGCCCTGTGTGCGGTAGTGGGTTGAACTTTCGCGTGGAGGTGACGGGGGGCGTATGCCCTTCTGCCTCTACTTTTCTGATCTGGTCATGCAGTTCAAGAAGGGTTATACCCGTGTTCAGTTATTGGCTGCTTTTATCTCTCGCACTGGTTATGCTCCTATTGTGTAACAATAGGGCGAATCTTGCTTACATACTTTGAAGGTTTTATGGCCGCAACATCGATTGTATTTCCATTTATCTCATACCCTTTGTATGTTTGGACATTCCAAGATGGTTCCCTAGCCAACAAGTACAGTTGTGGATGAATAGTCTCATCGCCATGAAATTTGTTTCGTAACCAGGCGATGAATAAACTCATGTGCTTACGCCCAATCCAGGCTTCAGTCTTCTCCGGAAATTCTGATCAAAATATCTCCTTGTGTATCTCGATATATGGTTGCACCAAGCTAGAGTTTTGGAGAACTATGTAGTGTGCTTTACGCCAATCATCGTCACTCATGCCTACATATGGTGCCTTCCCTAGTGTACCCTTTCCAGTTAGTGTCCCCTCGTACTGTGATTTAGGAATGCCAATAGAGTCGAGGTCAGGTATAAAATCAATGCAGAACTCAACGGCCTCCTCTGTTCCATAGCCATTTGGCGATGCTTCCTTTAGGTCGAGCACGGTTGCAAACATATTTCTTAAAGACTCCCATCAACCTATCAAAGGGGAAGATAGGACCAAGAATAGTAATCTCTTTGACTAGGTGAAGTGGTGAACTAAGAGGTGTGTCATGATGTTGAAAAAGGATGGCGGGAACACTAACTCAAAGCTAACAAGACATTGAACACTGTCCTTTCTGTAGGTTATCTAGTTCCACTGGATTGATTGCCTTTTGAGAAATTACGTGGAGGAATACACATAGCTTCACGGTGGCTAATCGTACATTTGGTGGTAGAATCCCTCTCAATGCAACAGGAAGCAATTGCGTCATAAGCACGTGGCAGTCATGAGACTTTAAGTTTTCGAATTTCTTCTCCGGCACATTTATTATACCCTTTATATTTATGAGAATCCAGATGACACCTTGATTTCGCTTAGGCATTCAAACATGCTTTCCTTCTCTTCTTTGCTAAGAGTGTAGCTGGCAGGACGTAAGTATTGTCTTCCATCATTTGTCTTCTCTATAAGTAGGTTGTCTTGTTCTTTCAAACAGCGTAGGTCTTGTCATGCTTCTAGCATGTCCTTAGGCTTCCCATACACGCCCATGAAGCCTAGCAGGTTGACACAAAGATTCTTCGTTAGGTGCATCATGTCGATTGCGCTACGGGCCTGTAGGACTCTCCAGTGGGGTAGCTCCCAAAAAATGGACTTCTTCCACATGGGTGCGTGTCCGTTGGCATCGTTTGGAACAAGTTCGCTGCCATGTCCTTTTCCAAAGACTACTCTCACATCCTTGACTATATTGAGTATATCCTCACCAGTTCGATTGACAGGCTTGGTCTGGTGGTCGGCTTACCTTGAAAGTGCTTGCCTTTTTTTTCTTAAGGGGTGACTCTTAGGAAGAAAGCGGCAATGGCCCGAAAGTACACGAGCTTTACGATTTTTTTTCAAAAATATACCTTTCAAGTCATCGAAACAATGTGTGCATGCATTATATCCCTCGTTTGATTGTCCTGAAAGATTGCTAAGAGCATGCCAATCGTTGATTGTAACGAACAGCAAGGCTCATAGGTCGAAATTTTCTTGTTTGTACACATCCCACACACGTACGCCTTCGCTTTTCCACAAAAGTAGAAGTTCCTCAACCAATGGCCTCAAATACACATCAATGTCGTTGCTAGGTTGCCATGGGCCTTGGATGAGCAATCGGCATCATAATGAATTTCTGCTTCATACACACCCATGGAGGAAGGTTGCGCATACATAGATTAACTGGCCAAGTGCTATGACTGGTGCTCTGGTCCCCGAAAGGATTCATGCCTTTTGTACTCAAAGCAAACCTTATGTTTCTTGGATCTGTTGCAAAGTCAGGGAACTCTCTGTCGATTGTTCTCCACTGTGACCCGTTGGCAGAGTGTCTCAACTTTTCATCTACCTTACGGTCTTCTTTGTGCCACCGCATCAATTTTGCATGATCTTTGTTTCTGAAGAAACGTTTTAAGCGTGGTATTATAGGAGCATGCCACATCACCTTGGTAGGGATTCTCTTTCTGGGACGTTCAGTGCCTTGATCACCGGGGTCCTCATCTCACCTAATCTTATATCGCGATGCTTTACATACTGGACATTCCTCCAATTTCTCGTACTCCTTGCCGCGGTAGAGGATGCAATCATTAGGACAAACAAGTATCTTCTGAATTTCTAATCCCAAAGGGCAAAGGACCTGTTTTGCTTCGTATGTGGTGGCTGGTAATTTGTTATCTTTCGGGAGCATCTTCTTTTGGATAACCAGTAACTCCCCAAATCCCTTATCTGATATAGCATTCTTTGTCTTCCATTGCAGCAATTCCAGTGTAGTACCCAATTTTTTTTGCCTACCTTCACAAGCCGGGTATAGCAATGTCTTGTGGTCCTCTAGCATGCGTTCGAACTTGATCTTCTCCTTTGCAGTTTCACAATCTCTCGTGCATCAAGGATGGCCTTCGCAAGGTCATCAAGCGGCTTTTCATTTGCTGCCACCCCTCTCTCTTCCTCTGCATCGACTTAAATAGGTGTTCATGAATCGTCTTTCGGCTAGAATAATCCCTCTCATTGTAGCATTGGAGACATGGGCAGCACATGAAACCATTCTTCTTGTTTTTCTGGGCCACATTTAAGAATTTGCACACGCCTGTAATGAACTATCCCTTACGGCGATCGGCGTCATACATTCATTGTCGGTTCATATCTGCATTAATTATAGGACATGAACACATCAAAAACTTTTAATAACCCATGTTACACACACATGATTCAAACAAGTAGCCATAATTGTTCCACTCTAAATTTTTTTACTTATTCAAGGCTACATACAATGTACACAATCCCAAGTAGCACTAAACAAATTAAACCTACAATGCACATCAACAGAAAAAAAAATTCATGAACAATTCCAACTAAAACAGACAAATCATCGATGTGCTTCTTCTGCTAGCTTAGTGCCTCATCATCCACACTTCTTGCAAAGTATCATCGGGCATCTTAGCTGCTGCCTTAGCCAGCTGCTTTGCATTATATGTTGCAACACGCTTAACATACTCTTCTTCCCAGTACCAACCGCTACATGATCCAGTGTCGTCCCACTGAAATTATAGCATCAAATGAGCAACATTAATCAAAATCATCACGAAAAATGGGTACAAACCATAGTCGAATAACATGACCCAAAAACAACTCACCTTGCAATCCAGACACGTGTAAAAGATGTGACCCTAGTTGGGACCCTCCTTCTTCACTTTCGGTACTCCAACACGATGTTCTTGTCATAGATGACACATGGAATGAGAGGGAGGTCCGGCCTCATCACTCGGGGAACTCCACGGGAGCTCGAGGCATAGGAAGAGCTCGTCATACTTGATCACTATACTCATTTATCAAGAACTACCATAAATTTCACATTTTCTAACCCATGAACTATATATAAAACACCTTAAGCTTCTCTATTATAACTATGCATATATATTAGGAAGCAAAGGTGAAATCGATTTAGATGAACAATCAAGTGATATGCAAACAATCAAGTGATTTTTTTCCAAATGCGGTACATTTCAAGAAAAAATCAAACACTATTCTCATTCTAAAAAACTCAAATATTGCACTATTCTAGACAATAAAATGAGAAATGTTAGTGATGAAACAGCAGATGATGAAGTTGGTAACCTTTTGAACCAAAGAATGGATGTTGGACTCGAAGAAATCGGAGATGGCCGGAGACGGTAGCGGGGAGCAGAGCAGGGCGATGAGCAAGAACAGAGTAATGGAAATGGCTCGGGTTGAGGGTGGAAGAAAGGTGGCCTATATCCTGGGACCTTTAGTCCCAGTTGGTGTTTCCAACTCGGACTACACCTCCAACACTAATCCCGGTTAGAATCATCAGACGAGATTACAAACTTGGGTCCCGGTTGGAAACTACAACCGGGGACTACAGATCACCTCTAGTCGGTTTGAACTACAAACCGAAACTAAGGAAAGCCCCCTCGCCAAGGCTGCAGGTGTAGCCGTTGGGGCAGGGGACTTCAGTCCCGATTGGTGGACTTCGGTCCCGGTTGGAGCCACCAACCGGGACTAATACATTCTTTAGTCCCGGCTCGAAAAAGAGCGAGACTAAAGCTCATGGATGGAAAGTCCTTTCTCTACTAGTGGTAGGCTCTATATCACGGGAATTTGACGCAAGCTCGCTGCCAAATTGGACGCGCGCTGGCACTATACAGAAACGATGCGGCTCCCAATCCAGCATATGGGTACCGAAAGAATGCATCCAGTTCCCCAGTGTAGTCGGTCTTACTCCCCCACCCCAAGGGCATCCTCAAATCATCGATGAGTCAGCACATTTGGTGGTCGTGGCTTCTTCCATTTGTTGAGCATCACCAATGAAGAGAGAGAGACCAATAAGTCTTAGGGCATCTGTAGTTGATTTTTAAAGGGTATCTATAGTCGTCGTGACGTTCTCCCCCCTATGAACATACGCACGCAAATCCTACCCCCTAATAGCACATCTAAAGGACTAGGCTGGCAGATCTGACCCTACCCCTATGAGCACCTCAAAAGAATTGGGCCAGCAAATCTGGAGGTTTCTAAAGTCACCATTGGTGACTTGTCGTCGACGGGAACGTTGCTTACCACTCAAAGGATAACACTGGAAAATCCTAAAATAAATCCAAGAAAAATACAAACACTCGTACCAAATCGAGGACTTAAACTCGGGTGGATAGGTTCCACCACAGAGGAGCTAACCAATTGATCTTTGATCAGTTCGAGAGCACCATGTGAACACAAAGAGAGAGTCGAATTGGCGCAGCTAACTTGAGTGGCAGAAAAAGGACATCATGAGCTCTCAGTAGTAGTGGCGAATGTCGCCCCTCCCCTCTCTCCTTCCTCTGAACCTCACTACATCCGCCGCCCCCGCCCCTGCCCTCCCTCTCCGGCGATGAGGGTGGGGGCTCGGGTTCCCCTTCCTACTCCCTAGTAGTATATAGCTTTAGGTCTTGCCATGACATGGCTAGTCTACGCCAAGCCGTCGGTCGTCGTCCTCGTTGCTATGGCAGCCTACATCATCGACGAAGGCATGGCCATGGTGAGTTTAACAAATAAAATGTACCCCTCTCCTTTCTCCGGTGGGCCAGCCGTCACCACCATCGCCGTGCTCCGGCCTGCCTCCTCATCAGTCCTTCGAGTCATGCGGTACCAGCCCGCCGGCCTCGTCGACCAGGAGAAGCCCGTCACGCAGGACGCCTCCAAGCTGCGCCGAAAAACAAGCCCGGGGTGCCTCCCCTCGCGGAAGCGGCCAGGCCTCACCTCTACTGCCGGCGGCCTCGTCGACCAGCCCGTCACGCAGGACGCCTCCAAGTTGCGCCGGAGCGGCATGGCCATCACAATCATTCCGGTGGTTCCTCTGGGTCCCACCTCCTCAGCTGTGGGCCCCTATGCAACGTGGAGGCCATGCAACATGTGTTGTTGTCCTTGCCTGCTCTGTTTGGGCAACACGCATGGGACGATGCATGTGGAGCCTGTGCACCGAAGAGTAAACATCTACCTGCGGCCGATGGAGATTTTTGTGTTGAAACTGTGTCCCATTTGGTGGGTCCCACTCCCTGTTGCATGGGGCCCAAAGACACCAGGTTTTGCATAGCCATTCAACATTTCGCTCTCCAGGCCCATAAATTTGAAGCATATTTCGACGCGTGCACCGATCCTGTTGCATGGGCTGTTAGCTATCTTTATCCCAAAGACACCAGGTGTTGCATAGCCATTCTTCTTTCTTCTTCTTTTTATTTTTATTTTACAACTTTTACCAAGCAACGAAGCTCCAATGTGCATCAAGATCCTCTCAGTTTCTTTCGTCATCGGTTCGGCAGCGAGCCACCCACCAGCTCTGGGGATGGCGGTCTTCTACCCGTCAGTGGCTTCTTCAACAATATCACCCGGTTCGCTGGCGATGCAACTCCATGACGCCGCCCTAGACCATTACAAGCCTACGCTTGGTGAGGCCTCTCCGCATCAACAAAGCACACCATGCGTCTATGACGCGTCTCTACAGTGTCCACCGGCGACCTGCGTTCCCCTCGACGAAACGGATCGTTGTCCACCGGACCTTGAAGTAACTGGCCCTTTCCTTGTAAGAACTAGTCCACCAACCCATGCTCCCCGCACGGGTTAAAATAAAGATTAGTTAGTGTTTTCTTTTATTTTTCTCTATTACAATCGAAATACTATAGTCCCTATCAATTGTGATAGACTTTCCCTTTGCATGTCAAGTCAGTGTAACTTTGATATGCATTTAGTTGAGACCACAATAGCTTGTCTTAAACCATAATGACCCTTATTGCAGTCCATACCTTATATGACATAATGAATCTAATTATTTAAATTATTCTTTTATTATAATGTTATTAATTCCTATAATTTTTATCTAAAATAAAAACTTGAAACTTTTGTGCATATAATATCTACAATTTTAATCATAATAACAATGGCACAAATCAAATGTTAATGTTGCACCTCATCTCTTAACATGCTTTTTTTTGTTGTATCATATAATTATGCATGTAGTTATATTGTTTATAAACATAGAGTGCTTAAATATGATTATGTATAAAAATGCATTCTTTTCTTTCTATAAAGGCATTTGATTCCTCGATAGGTTATGAACAAATAAGACTTTTACCAAAATTTGGTTATTGAATATTTACAATGCTGTGGCAACATATGGAAACTATATAAAATAAACCCTTCAATTAGTAAAACATTATTCTCTCTCTAGCTCTAGTAAAGGTTAAGTACAATTCTTAATTGTGAAAAAAAAGATAAGTACAAACGTGTACATGTGTTCCCATAGAGTGCTCACAAACTATGTGAACATGTTTATTATATATTTCAAATAATGAAAATATATGATAATTGTAAGAATGATATGCAAATTATTAGCATTGTACAAACCATGCAAATAAATGCATATATACATCTAATAGGAAATGTAAATTGTTGACTTACATTTTGATTAATTTGCTCAAGCTTGAACGTCCAAAAAGTGGTATGTCACAACCCGTTTTTTTCAGTCAACGCGATAGGAAGAGCGGAAGGCGTGACGTAGCCGATCATCGAACAACGAGAAGGTTGGCGACGGCGAAGCGGGCGGCGGCGGATCGCCCGGCGGCGGCGGCGGCTGCGCGCGGGTGGCCGGCGGCGGCGGCGACGGCTAGAGGCTAGAGGCTGGAGAGCAAGGTAAAAAACCTAATTATTTTCTTCTTAATTGTCTCACGATAGTTGCCCCCATATTTATATGAGGGGTTTACAATTGCTAACGGGCCAGGCCCATTAGTCTTTTCCGACTATCTTTAACTTAATCTAATAATTATATTAATAAAGATTAAATAATAATTAAATATTCAGCCACTCCGCTTATCTCGGGCGACTCATTGACCGAAGTCGACATCTCTCCCTTTTGGAGATTATTTCGTCCTCATTTGGAAGTCCGGATAGATTTTGTTGAATAATTCCGCATCTTCCCATGAAGCATCTGCGCAGCGGGTTTGTTCTTCCATTTGATGAGCACTTGAAGTTGACCCTAGCGAACTCTTGTTTTGAGCATTAATTCAGGTCGTGAATCTTTGGTGTCCCATCATGAATCCGAGGTAACTCCGGAATATCTGTAGGTATCTCCCCACGGTGTGGTTTGAGCATCCGACATGAAAGGCATTGTGTATACGGGTAGCGCGCGATTCAATGCATATGTTATTGGTGTAATAATCTTGCTGACAATGAATGGTCCAAAATATTTAGGAGATAACTTGCCTTTGTGTACATCGGATATTGTTGCCACGTAGCGGGATAAAAGTTTAAGCCAAACATAATCACCCACTTTAAATTCTCTCATGCGTATGTTTAGCATCAAAATATTTGCGGTAATAGTCCCGAGACAAGCGCAAAGCGAACCTTTGTCCGATTGAGAAAAATATCCGCTGAGTTAGTAAATCATCCACGGTTGGTAATGTAGTCTCACCCGGATGATAACCACGAATAGTAGGAGGATCACGCCCATACACAAGTTTGAGCGGCGTTGTTTTGGTCGATGCATGATATGAAGTATTATAGCAATATTCAGCCCAAGGTAACCATCTTACCCAATCCTTTGGTTTGTCACCATCAAACAAAAGCAGATACATTGTAATAATTTTATTGGCGACCTCGGCTGGCCATCCGCTTGGGGATGATAAGCGATGTTGGTGACGAATAATGTTGGATAGACGGAAAATTTCTTGCCGAATTGACTCATGAAGATAACATCCCTGTCACTAACCAACCGATCTTGGTAACCCATGTAGTCTAACAATCTCCGAGAAAAATTTCTGAGCTCTTTGGGGTTCTTTGTATATGGATGAGAAAGGGGTATAAAGTGAGCATACTTGGAGAGACGATCAACGATCGTTAAGATTACTGATTTGGATCCAACTTTAGGAAGAGCTTCAATGAAATCCATTGAGATACCCTCCCGGATACGCTCCGGAATTGGTAAAGGCTAAAAAGTCCAATTTGGATGAAGGTGTTATTTTTTGTTGCGTTGGCAAACCAAACAATCATTCACAAAATCTGTGACAATGCGTTTATCATGTTTGACAAAGAAGGTCCTGACGGAATCGATGCAATATTTTCTCGTATACCCTCATGTCTTTGAATCATGAATTGTATGGAGGATAGTCGAAGATGTTTGGACGATTTGGAAAGCCATACCTTTTGTTGAACAAGATCAATCCATTGCGAACTTCCCATGCAGAGTCCTTTTCCGTTGATTATAGAATCAATAAGGGCTATAGCTTCATCGCTGAATGCAATTTCCTCCCCGAGCTGATCAAATAACCCCAATCGAATTTACGAAATAGCCATGAGAGCGGATTCATCGTGTTCTGGCGAGATAATCGTCGACCACCACATTTGATTTACTGGCTTGTACTCCACGGTAAAATCATAACCAAGTAATTTGCTAACCCATTGATCTTTGTGGAACGTGGACAATCGCTGATCTAAAATGTACTTAAGACTGTAGTGATCGACCTTATAATAAATGGACGGCCCCAAAGATATGGTCGCCAATGTTTGGCTTTGTGACCAGTCCTATGAGTTCTCTTTCATAAGCGGCTAACTTTTTGTACTTATCGGGCATACGTTTGCTAAAGTAAGCAATTGGACCATTGCCCCGATGTAAAAAAAAAGCACCCATACCTATACGGATGCATCACATTCCACCACAAATGATTTATTAAAGTCCGGAAGTTGGAGGCGGTGCGATGATAAGGTCCTCTTAAGGTGCTCAAAAGTCGTTGTTGCCAATGGTGTCCAACGTAACGAGTCCTTCTTAAGAAGATCGGTCAAGGGGCGTGCAATTGTATCATAATCCATTATAAACTTTTTCGTAGTAACGGCTAGTCGAAAAGCCTCGCAATTCACGGAGAGTTGTGGGAAGCGGCCATGCGGTGGCGGCCTCAATTTTTTTTCAGTCAACGACCACTCCAAAGATCCGATATAATATGTCCCAAATAACCCAATTGTGATTGACCAAAGAGGCATTTAGATTTCTTTAAGAAGATATTATGAGATGCTAGTACCTTGAAAACTTCTTCCACATGTTGGAGATGCTCAGACCAAGATTTGCTAAATATCGGGATATCATCAAAGAAGACCAGCACAAACTTGCGCGAAAACGGTCCCAATATATCATTCATCACGGCTTGAAAAGTTGAAGGTGCGTTGCATAAACCAAATGGCATAACCAAAAACTCAAAGTGCCCATGATGTGTTCCAAAGCCGTCTTTTCGGACGTCAGGAGGGTGCATGCGCATGCACTGGTGATATCCCGGCGAAGATCTAATTTGGTGAAGAATTTTGCTCCTTCCAGTTCATCCAATAATTCAGCAATAACCCGGTATTGGAAATTTATCTTTCAAGGTATTAGTATTGAGCTCCGTAATCAACACAAAAACGCCAAGTTTGATCATGTTTCTTGACAAGAAGGGACGGTGATGAGAATAGCGAAGTGCTATACCGGATGATACCTTGATGAAGCATGTCCGCACATTGTCGTTCCAATTCATTTTACGTATCCGAGGGTAGCGATAAGGGCGAACAAATCGGCCGAGTGGGATCCTTAAGATGAATTCTATGATCATAACGTCGTTGAGGTGGGAGCCCCGAAGGCTCTCGAAAAGCTGTTGAAATTTGCATAATGAGAGGATCCATTGGTATGTCGGTGGAGAGTATGTGAATACAGGTGAAAATTTATCTCCTTAGAGAGGGTGTGCCATATGATCGTCTGTCCCTTTCTCCAAAACTTCATAATAAGTTTATTAAAATTCGGACAATATTGCCTAATGAACTCGGCCAATCCACACCCAAAACAACATCATAGCCTCCTAATTTGATGCTGAAGAAATCTGTTTTGAAGTTCTCGGTAGCAATAGAAAATTCAATATCATCATACCTTCACACATTTGTTATATGTTGTCCATTAGCGGCGGCAACCTTGAGCGGACGGGTTAAAGAAGAACTTTGGAGGCCAGTTTTCAACCAAATCAGAATGCGAGGAAATTGTGCGTTGAACGAGAATCCAAAAGAGCCAATAAATTGGTGCCATTTATATTGATAATTAATTGCATGGTAGGACAGGTGGATATGCCGGTTAAGCCATGAACCGATATTTGAATATTCGAATATTCTCCTCAATGCGTACCTTTGAGTTCGTCGACGGGGAAGCTGTATAGAGATGTCTAGCAAGTGCTATGGCTATCTCAATATCAGGCGGTTGTTGATGTAGTTGGACGTCGATCCGAATCAGAGGTGCTAACCCAAAGAATATAAAGCATAGCCTTTGCTTGTTTTTGGGAGAGGTGTTGTACCTTGTTCAACTTTTTTGTGAATGTATTAGTGTACCTATCCAAATCTCCGTCTGGCGTGATCTTTGTCGGATCACCAAGATGATTGTGAAGAGGAGTTCCAAAACGCCGGTAATAGCCGCAGAGAAAATTCTGGCCAAGTTGGTTGACCAACTTCATTTTTCCAACGAATAAACCAAGATAATGCGTTCCCTTGGAGATGGAACGGCTGAGCTGCATCGACCGTATTAATAATTCCTTGAGCGAGAAAAAATTATTGCACTTGTACAGCCAATGAGAAGGGTCACCGTTGCCATCATACTCGGGAAAAATAATTTAATATTATTATTGGCACGTCCGGGATTTTCTGGCGATAATTTAGGTTAAAATTCGGAAGTGATTGCATGGGGAATTTCGTATCAAATTGGAGATGAAAATTCGGACTGTCCATTGTTTGTTGGATGGAGTAATCGGAGGTGCGGCGGATGGGGGGGCTCATATCCGTGTCTCTGATTGAAGAGAGCGCTTGGAGGGCGGGATGTACTTAGTCGATGATGGGCTGAATCAGCCTCCATGGCTTTGGCCTCCACGGCTGCGATGTACTCGTTGATGATCCCGTGGAAGTTCGCCGTGAAGATTTGTCCCTCGGTGCGGGCCATAGGATCGAAGTGGTCTCCGGATACCAATCTGTCACAACCCGTTTTTCCGTCCAACGCGATAGGAAGAACGGAAGGCGCGTAACGAGCTGTCGTCATCGAACAACGAAGGTGGCGGCACGGGGGGCGGCGGGGCGGGCGGCGCGACCGGGCGCGCATATGGGCGGGCGGCTCGGCAGCGGCGGCGGCGGCGGCAGCGGCTTGCTGGGTGGCGGGTGGCGCTGAAGAGCGGCGGCGGCGGCTAGAGGCTTGAGAGCAAGGTAAAAACCTAATTATTTTCTTCTTAATTGTCTCACGATAGTTGCCCCCATATTTATATGAGGGGTTTACAATTGCTAACGGGCTAGGCCCATTAGTCTTTTTCCGACTATCTTTAACTTAATCTAATAATTATATTAATAAAGCTTAAATAATAATTAAATATTCAGCCACTCCGCTTGTCTCAGGCGACTACCGACCGAGTCGACACGGTACAAATGTCATTAAGCCCACTTGAATTGGCCAATTTTTAGTAGAAAGATGTCACACTTCGTGGATATACAACACCCAAGAAATCGGCGTCAAAGTAGTTTATCTTGGACTACAATATAAGAGCAACTCCATTAGTCATTCTAAAATATACTCTGTACATCATTATTTGAAGATTCATTATCTCTATGCCAAGCAACAACTTTCCTAATCTTGTGAGCACTCTAGAGAGTCATCTGCTTTTCTCCATCTTTGGCTAGAGAGAAATGTAGAATAGAGAATGTCTATATTTGGAGATCCAATTAAAGAGGTTCTTGCAGGCAAATTTTGTCACCAAAATCTCCATCCCTGTAATTAGGAAAAATATAAAAAGTCTCTTAGAGTTCCTCTACTCTAGGACCAGATATTTGGACTGGTCATGTGCACGTGGTAAAATATTAATTTTGCAACACATTGTTACTATATTTTATTCCCAAAAAATTCCAATGTCCATGTCATACCTTGTCCCTTCATAATCTCATAAAGAAAATAACACAATAATAACAACATCTTTTTATGGAATTTTATTATGTGATTTAACTACACCATGTTAAATTTGAATTCAAAACTAAAATAGGATTGATATATCCAAATTTAATCCCTTGTATCCCCATACAGGTAAATAACACTATAACGACCACATGTTTTTATTTATAAAGTGGTTTAACTAATTCATGTTGTTCTAATTCAAAAAAGTGGTTTAAATAATTCATGTTGTTCTAATTTAATCCCCAAATAAAATAGGATTATTAGACCTCACATCCACGAGCATCCTCACAAAAGTTTTGCCTTATTTTTTTGTTCTCCAAGATTCCACAACTCAAATAGCGTAAAAAGGTGTACAATATGTCACTCACCCCAAATTGAATGAAAAGAAAGGAAGATGTAGGATATCACTAAATATAGTATGTTGTTAGTGAAACTATTGGATGGTGATTTTTATTACATATGCATGTTAAGACTTTAAGAGGTTGGATAGAGAAATTATTATTCGAGATGTTCTGTTTGCAGTGTTTGTTCTAGGATTGTACTGCAATATCTGTTAGGTGACCCATCAGTGAAGCACTTTATATGTGAGTTGTTCAACTTCTAAGTGAATGTATTTACTTACGAATAGCTTATGTGTTGTGCCATTTTCTTTTTGCACAAAATGTAGAAAATTGAATAGCTTAGTTACATTATATTGTTTTTTAGAGATATACATGGATGTGCACTTCCTTAATGACCAGACCAGTACTCTCAAATGAACCATTATATATCCTAGGTCCAAGCATCAAGTTTGCATCTAATATTGCTTGGAATAGGAAAAATAAGCATAAGGTAGTAACAAAGTTATTATATAAAAAACTAATTTATAGAGAGAAGAACAACAAAAAAAAATTTGTTTGACTGCATGATTTTTTCTTAGTCAAACTAACCTTGCAATTTGCACCATTGCCCATCTTAGAGGTCGACGTTAGATCGATGTGATGCATAGTGATGCAACCTTGAGATGAAGCATCCAAATTTCCATGTAGATAGCAATGACTTTGACAAATAAATAAAGGAAGTTGTCTTGGATGAAGATTGAAGATATCAACTCCGAGAAGCATTTCATGGAAATTGATTCCTCCCTTCCTCCCAAGATGCCACCATGCAACAATGTACGCACATGGATGCACCCAGGAAGTTGTCTCTTGCCGCTAATAACCACCTGAACAACACCTTGTCTCTGCAACAAAACCATGTGTCAAATACCCATGCAAAGATTTATACTAATTAATTACATCCTTTGGATACATTCACACTCCAAACTCTAGATATGCAGCAACACATAATGGCTTTGTTCATCTGAAATCTGAGCCGAAAAGGCAGATTGCTTCAGTATAAACTCCCTATCTGTCCATGAGAAGTAATGAAAATAGGTAATGTTCTACATATGGCATGCAATGCCCTTACATACAAAACCCAATTCGAGCGCCAAAACTTTGTTCATGAAATCACTGGCCGTTATACATCATATACCAGTATCAGTAGATTACAGAAATAGCAGCTCACCTGTGACATATAGGCGGGCGAGTATCACCAACCCCGACGCTGCTTCGGCTGATGTCTAGCATTCGAGGCACACTTGCCGAGCCCTACGGGCATCTCCTTCATCTCCATGTCACCGCCCACTGACATCGTTCCAGTTGGCCCCTGACGCTCAGACACCTACATCCATGTGCGTAAGCATTGGTCTCAGAATCGGGACGACGGTTGAGGCAGGATGACGACGCGAGGTGTGGATTGGGCGGGGAGGAAGGTTGTGTGCCCCTACCAAGGAAGGCAGTAATGGCTAGCAGGGATCAAATTGGGGCTAGGGATAGATAGTAATTGGAACACAAAAAGAGAACTGAGAAGAAGCCGATGGGTTAGATTAGATGGGTTTTGGTAGCACACATAAAACACCTGGGTTAATTTCTGGCATTATTTTAATTAACTGATCCAATAGCTATTCTTTCTCGTCATCGTTGAACCATATAAAATTAACTCCATTGACGTACTCGGTTGATGGATTTAGCTTTTTCCTAGAAAAAGAGATATTTGTCTATTTTTTTAATCTATACTACAATGGCAGGTGGGTAATTTTCTACATAATAAAACATATCTAATTGTTATCGGTGCCTACACACTTTGGATTAGCGTGAGAATTTCTACCATTTATCTTTTTTTTTTTTCTCAACGTTTCTGGTGACAATCAATGTGGAGCTTGTGTTGGGGCCTCCAATTAGTAATAGTAAGATTCATATTACATAATGTTCTAATCAAATTGTTCAAACTTATTTTGAGATAACAACTTGTTAAATTTTATTGTCATAAAGTATTAATATAACTTAAAGTGATGTGTACTATATGATGTCACAAGTATATCTTCCCACATTTGATAAGCTTACAAAAAAAACTTTTCATCCTAATATATACATGTTTTCTTGTATACGCAGTGGAATATGGCTTTGTGCATAGTTTTAACTTAATATTAGCAAAAGTGTGTATTTCAAAAAGCTTTGTAGATTTGAGAGGTTTTTGTATATATTAGTATTTACATGTACATTGAGAGATTTTTTTTTTTTTTGGAACATTTGAGATGGATAATTCGGTACAAATTATATAGGTATATATCATAATTCCCAAGATGGTTAATTTGAATGCAAAATTAGGGTCAAGGCATTATCTTTGGTAATGATAGAGGAGGGTAATTTAGAAAAAGAAATATTATAGGATGAATTAGTTATCTTTTATAATTATGGAGTTTTGAGTTTTTCCACATAGGTTTTATTTATAACTCCATGGATAATGGTCCCCTAATTTTTTAAAATCATTAATATGTGAACTTGAGGTAATATAATCAAGTTATTATTGAAGTAAACAAAAAATAACTCTTGGTCAATAAGGACTATATCAAGAATTATTTGTTCAAAGTAATCCAAGACTCTATCTTTCAATTTTCACAATTCTTTCACCGGTGTAATCTCATCCACCAAAAATTTTACCATAGCAAAACAATACTAAGAAAATATTTGGAGAAACAAATAATGACATCTAGGTATTGGATGACCAAATTAGGCCCATCATAGAAGAGAAATTTAATGGCAATTATGAGATCTAGCAAGATGGTCATACCTTTAGTCTGTTGATGCGGGTGGTGCCCGCGTTGATGTATATGCCGTGGATGTCGAGCGTCGTGGCCCGGCAGCCTGCGTGTTGGCATCTGTACCGCGCATATGGCCAACTTTTTTGCACGTACATATTACCAAGTACTATGCGTGAATGGCCTCCATGATCGATCCTCACTTTGTGTGGCCGGGTGCATATGCATGCATGTAAAGCATATGCTTGTATCATGTCTTCACGTCACGGGCACGCCTGGCACAGACAGGCCCGAATCTACCAGCGATGTGTGACCCGATCATGTGGTGACGCCTGTCCCGATTTGCCGCCGACCATCTCGATCGATCATCTGGCTGTTATGCTATTATGTGACACCGGCCAGAACTGTGACACCGGCCAACATGCATGCTATTATGTAAGACCGGAGAAGATAATAATCAGATTAGTAGTTTTCTCACACACCATATGGAGGATGACGTGAAGCGATCGCCCTTACCTAATCCCATGCTCCTGGTACTGATCGTCCTTCAATTCATAGTCCTGGCTCTCGATGCAGATCAGCTGCGCGCGAGGCCGTCGGTCCTCTCAGTAGAGCATCGCCCGCCTTCCTCTTCGTTGCGGAAGAAGCCGGGTGCCGCCAGGACCGGAATAGGGCAGGCGCAGAGCCAAGGGCTCTAGAAAAACAATGCATTTATCATTTTTTTATCTTTCTATCTTTCTTTGTACGTATTGGTTTTAAGTATTCTCGCTTGTTCCTTTCTTTTTATCTTTCTAGAAAAATAAATAAATCTAATGGTCATGTGGGTTTATTCTATGTAATGGCAGAGATGGGTAATTTTTGCTATAGATTTAGGGGTTACTTTAAGCTATTTTATTAATGGCATAGGTGGGTAATTTTTTAGAAAATATAATTGATCTAATGGCTATGATGATTTGAGTGTTTCAATTGATGGCGGATGTTTTGCTTTTTTTGTTAGAATTTCTAGGATTTCTCTCTTTTTATAGAGTGTCCACCTAGGATCCTAGGTGGTTTCATCTAAAGGCTTCAAAAGGAGCCTCCAATTAGTAATAGTAAGATAAGATGTTGCATTAATATATATAAAAAAGTGTTTTTCCGTCAAAAAAAAAAAAAAAAAGAGAGTCGAATCTTCAGCCAAAAGCAAAATGGGGCCCACATAAAACATAAACAGAACAAACAGAACACAGCTAGCCGCGGGACAGCTCCGTGTTCTACGCACAAACAACCAAATCTCCAAACTCTTCAACCAGGTCAAATCTAACCGAAATGCCGTCCAAAATTTATATTTTATTTGTATACAGTCGACTGATCACAATTTACTTTAATCATGCATCGATTCTTCCTTCTCTCCTCGCCGAGTCGCTTTCTCCAGCAGCTGATCGATTTGATCCATGCCCGGTCCTGTGCCACCTCGATCAGCAATCGAGTCACTTTTTATTTCCCACTAGAGAAGCCCTATAGCTAGAGTAGGAGTGGCCCCCACGCACCTAATTAAGACACCTGGCCTGGCTCTCGGCATGTCAGTATTATAGTGATTTATTTAATCAAACAAGGCTGTTGCTACAACAACATATATAATAGTATATAGGGAAAGAATCTAATCGAACGCAAAGAAACATTCCTGCCCAGCCGTCGTTGCATTTGTTTGCATGCATGTGGCCATGTGGGGTGCAACCAACTTTTTTTGGGCTTGTATATTCTGACCAATCTACGTAGGTAGCAGTACATACCTCTCAAAAAAAATAGTAGTACATCAGCCTAACCAGCGCGCATCAGGGCAGAAATATTAATTGCTACACGTCAGTCGTCTCAAACCTTATCTCATGCAACATCACGTGCGATTTGATGATGTAGAGCAAAGAGAGAGCGGAAAAAGAATGAGGTCGTTCTTTTGCGAAACAACCGCCTAATGAGCTAAAATTTCAGGGTATGAGACAAGTATTATACCATTGTACGAGTTATTGTTGTCATGCACCTCACAATCCTATTTTATCTCTACCCATAAATTAAGGAATTACAAGTTACTATGAGACAACTTAAAAGAACAACTAGTGTACGTATAGTCTATTAAGTCATCTTAAATTACGTGTCACTCTATGAGACTAGTTACAATGGTTGTCTTTCTAAGTTGTCTCATACCAACACGCATTTCCTTAATTTATGGAGAGAGTAAAAATATGATTGTGAGGTGCATGGGGACAACAACTCATACAATGGTAAAATAGTTGTCTCATAGTCCTAAATTCTATCTTATGAGGCCGTTGTTTCGCGAAGCAACTACCTCATTCTCTCACCTCTCTTTCCTTCACATCATCAAAAAATACTACGTGGCGATGCATGAGACGGCGTATGAGACCGCTTAAGTGTAGCAATATACCTGCCCTAATGTGTCTGCCCTCATCGATGATGACATGCATGCATTGTTCGGATTGTTCATAGTAAGGAGCAATGTAACTCGTTCCAGCAGGGCAGGTCAAACCAAGCAAACGAGACGCGGCTTCATCGAGGGGGAGAACGAGAGAGACAACGATGCTGAGCACGCAAACAACGTAACGTATACTGCATCACAAATACAACATGCAGGCATGCATATCCAGCGGTGCGTGGTCTTTGCTGCATGCCTTCATCAGCCTTCACCATTCACCGATAGATCTATAATCCGGAACAGGAACACCGTGCTGCATGTTCAGGATTATATACAAAAACCAGGCAACCAGCAGCAGCATCGATCGCCCACAGCGTCGCATTAGATTTGTTGTTGGCCTTGGTTGGATCTCGGAGCACTAGGTACACCCAGATTCCGAGATTCGAGGACGAGCTGAGGCCCGGTGACTCCGGCGGGCAGCGGCACACGGCATGCGGATAACGCCGCCGCACGGCCGCGGGATGCGCATGCGGCACATGCCCGCCACAGCCCGTCAGCCCACACACACACTCACTCTCTCTTTCTCTACCACCCGACCGAGAGACGACCCCACCCACTTGTCATCCGCTGACGAAGGACTAGGTCTTGCGTTCTTCCGGGAGCTCGCTGTTTATATCTTCCCCGGCCGCCACACGCCGAACCACCACACCTCTACCAGCTTTCCTCTGTTCTGCCTGTCCCCTCCTCCGATATAGCGTCGTCGCCGCCGCGCTCGGACAGCTCCTTCCAACACCGGCGAATCCTTGTCCAACTGGAGTGCGCGAGCCAGAGGGCGGCGCGGCCGGCCTCCTGATCGATACCTGCTGGTAATTTTTTTCCGTACGTGAATTGTGATCTGTGACTAGCTACTAAGGTTTTGTCTCGCTTTATTGTTTGGCTATAAAACCCCTATTTGTTCTTGACTTCTTGTATAGCTTTGACGTGCTGGAGGTCTGAGTGATTTTCGAAGGTACTGTTTTTTTAGGGGAAATTTCGCAGGTATTGTGAGGGAATCGAATAGATCTATCAAAACATGTACACGTGCATTAGAAACCAAAAGGGCCAGGCGACCAAACCAGGTTTTGATCATGGGATGGGAGGGACTGAAGGGGATAGAGGAGAATTTAGGGGATTCAATCCCTTTTGATCCCCTTCCAACCCTCTTTGGTTTGGGATCAAACGGATTAGTCTCGTCCCCCTCATTTCCACCAGAGAATCTCTCCAGATTTGGGGCTCGGTTTGGCAATTTGGGGATGATAACCATGTGCGGATCCTTCTCCGTTCACAGGGATTGCCGATCTCGTTCCCCCTCGCACCATCAGACCTAATTTGGGAAGTCCAATCCCTCGGGGATGTCAAACTTTTTCCCCGGTGGGTAATCCATGGGGATATAATTTTTATGGGAGTTGCTATAACTCAGTCGTCTGAAAAAAAACTTTTGATTTCAGACGACAAGGATAGACGTCAGATCTGCATCCAAGAGACAGCTCTGTTTCTGTTGCATGCAGTGCTACCTGGTCCACACAAACAAACCCACGAGACCAACACAACCAGCTACCGGGCCCGCAAAAGGTTAACGGGTATAGGATCCAATACCTGGTATATCAAACTTGTACTCATTTGGGCCACATCGTAGCCATCAGTCCAATAAAAGAACACAAAAATTACAACTTTGCCATTTAAACCCTCCAAACACACCCCGATAGATCTGATCTGGATCAACAACATGCGAGTGGAGAAAAAGGGAGAAAATTAGTCAACAAAATGGAGGAAGATGAGAAGAAGATGAAGGCATATCAAGATCAAACAACGCCAAAGGTACTAACTTGCATGCCAGAACTCTTAATTCCCCTATTCTATTCTCCCCAATTCTCCCAAACATCTTGTGTGATTGCAAACCACACCGACATAGAGATCATCTCTGCACAAGCACCTCCTGCATTCTGTTCTCTCATAATCTATAGGAACTCTTCGAACCTGGATAAACAAACACCATTTCAGAAATAGGGCGTCATGAGTCTAACCTTTCAAATGAGCACAATTTTCGAGATGCATCTATCACTCCTTGTAACATTCAAGAGTATACAGTTTTACAAAAAACAAAGGGCACCATGATCAATGCAGAGTATAACCTTTCACAATTCAGATCAGATTGTGAAAGGATCAAAGGAGAGCATGGTTGCAAGGTTTAACATTCCATCAATAATTAGTATTTGATTCAAAAGGCATGATGGCAACTCAAATTAGAAAGGAAATTTCATATCTCCCATAGTTAGCACAAACTAAAGTAGCACTCCCATATTCTCATTTAGGATTAGATCAAAGACATGAGGCGACAACGAGAAATAGAGATATCAAAAGTATTCAAGTACTAATCTGTTGGTGAATTGGCACAAGAATAGGAAATTCAGTATATAGAGGGATGCATAGTGTGTTCAGTTCGAGAGAAAAAAAAATATGTTCAAATTTCAGATACTCAGTAGTGCTTTCAGTGATGAAGTACGCTACTTGACCTATATATAAAAGATAAAAATGAACCCCATCCTAATACTTTAGTGGCATCATGACAAAAAAAAGGTCAAATGCCTCTCGGCCACTTGTTTAGTTATCCATTCCCTCAAACAATCCGACAAGGTATAAAGGGTGTATGCAAATTCTCACATCCCATAAATGACAAAAACAAGCTTACCAGTGATAGCACGGACAAAGTGGTCATCGGACCAACAAAAATATCTAAAACAAGTGAGCTGCATCCTTCTCCGGTGGGTGAAAACACCAGTAGACTCCAAAATAATTAGCACCAAATGAACCCCACGAGATCTCCTCGGGGTTCCCGAAAAGTAAAACAGAGCACAAGTTATTCCTATTGAAACACATACAATGATCACTTAGAACAGTTAGTAGGAAAAAACAACCACAAGGCAAATCGGTTCAATAACATATTGCATATGCCAAGAATAGTAAATTGCAGTCCACGACACTTGCAATTTATATTATAGCAGATCAGTAATTATTTAAGCCTGTTTGAAACTTTATTTTAGTGTTTCCCATACTAGACAATTACGAGATAAGAATTAAAAATAGGCTACTACGAGAGGATAGACAAAAAATTTTATGGTCAACCACATAGGGAATATTAAGGGCCGACCAAGAGGAGCTCTTGCTCAATTAGGCATGATTGCTAATGAAGCTTAAGAAAAGATGGCTATTGCAACTTAAGAAAAAAAGTTTTCCCTCCTCCTTTACTAGGGCTTGGAATGTGACCATAAACACCCCACCGCAGGCGGAGTTAAAAACTGTTTTAGCACCCTCGTCCCTGTCGTTTCGCCACTCACTCCCCCGCCACCACCCACCACCCCGCCGCGAGCGTAGGGTTGCCGGAGCTCCGGCAAGCTAGGGCCCGGCCCTAGCTCGCCGGAGCTCGGGCGAACCCTAGTGCCCATGGCGCACCCCCCTCTTCCACCACGGAATAGACAGCTTTCTATAGGAAGGACAAAAACAGAGCTATTGGCCTACCCTAGCACGAGATAAACAAGGGACGAGCTTTCTATAGGAAGGACAAAAACGAGAGATATTGGTCTACCCCGACCGCAGTTAACAAGGGACGAGAGCTTTCTATAGGAAGGACAAATACTTGAGCTATTGGCCTAGCCTAAACGAGATAAACACGGGACGAGCAATCTATAGGAAGGACAAATACTTGAGAGGTATTGGCCCTAGATCGTCGGAGCTCTAGCGAACCCTAGCACCCTTGGTGGCCACCCTCTTCCCCACAGAGATCACAAAGCTTTCTATAGGAAGGACAAATCACGAGTAGGGGAAGAGATGCTCGCGTTTCAGATACCGGAGGGAGGGGGTAGAAGAAGGGATGATGAAGAGCTAATAAGGATTTGAAGAGCTAAAATCAAAATACAAATAATAAACAAGCTTATATAACCAAATTGCATATACTTAGAACTACAATTGCAGTTCTCTATACTTGCAATTTACATTACTCGGGTTTGCAATTCTTTAGATAACCAAGGTAGATGTATAGAACAAACCTTAACAAACACGCAACTTACTAAATTATAGCAACAAAGAGCAAGTAGGTGGAAACAACTAAGATATATTCTAGAAATCCTATATGTGTACCATACATATGCCTCTATCCGATCTATCCAATAAGAAACATAAAAAAGGTCCTTTGGAGGCCTCTTTACCCGATAGATGCTGCTGGAGCAGCTAACCCTAGAACCCAACAATCTCTCTATCGCCACCCTATTCATCGAAGGTCGGTTTAGCCAAGCCATGAGGCATGTAGTTCGTGCCAAGCTCCATGCCTGCTTTGCCACCGCGGTGATGTGTTCTCATCGATCCGTAGCCATAGATGGCGGGGGCCATGCCAAGCTGAAACAATTCATAGAACAATTATCCTTGAGATAACAGATTGTTCCAAAGTCTTTAGCAAGCATCAATGGCTTAAGGAATTCAGCGCAAACATAAATTATTTGGTTGTGACTATGAAAGAGAAAAGGCCTACTGAAGCAAATCGTCACGAGAATGAAGGTCCACCTGCACAACGACAATTCATCAACCATTAGAAAAAAGCTGGAAGGGGGGAGTTCCAACCTAGCATATTGCATATACTCGAAACTACAATTGCAGTGCCGGATACTTGTAATTTACATAACAACAGATTGCCATTATGTATCTAAATATACTTGAAGCAAAATATACATAGTATCTCCAATCACAACTATACCTAGATATATGAAACAGAGAATAAGAGAATGGATAGCCACTGAATGCAAGGTACTGAAATCAACATGCCACCTGTAGCTAGCATAGATGTAAATAGGCCACTATGAGAGGCACGATTATCATGGGCAATGGAAACAAATATATATCATGTGCAGTAAAATAAGTGTACAATTATCAAATGGTCGATCAAGGTATATAGTGTATGTGTATGAAGCAATATAATAGATACCTGGCCATAAGTAATTGTAGTCCCATTTATTCCATTGATGGCATATGTTTTCAGAATATGGAAAATGACTATTAGATAATCTATTTATGGCAAGAGTGCAGTAATAAGAAATAGCTTTGACAATCTTGAAGAACAAATATAGAATGGAATAGAAAAAACAAACCTGACTCAATGAGCACTGCAAGGAATTTGTAGACATCATACTGTTGGCGTCTTCATAGAGCACCTTGTTCATCATCTTCTTCCCTCTCATCCTAATTCAAGAATTTGCCAACACATTAGAAGCAGAAGTGTTGAAATGTCACACTACACCAACAAGATCAGCGGGAAAAAGATGATGAACACTTATAGAATATGATCAACTTGGAGCAAAAAAGACAAATAGAGGCAAATGATTAAATACTAGCATATTGCATTTGGTCAGAACTATAATTGCAGTGCCAAATACTTGCAATTTACATAATTATTGATTGCAATTATGTAACGGAATTTTTTTTTGGTTAACAACAACAGATATTAATTAATAGAAACATAACACTTCAACAACTATATAGTACACAATTAGGATAACATAGTTCAGTGGTATTGCTAGGAGCACTACTACAGTTTATAGTGGATCATATTAGTTTACAGAGATCTAGTCGCATAGTTTGTGGGTCTGAATCTAAATAACCCAATTTCTCTACTTCTATTAGTTCTAGTTCTAGAGACAGGAGAAAAGAAAGGCACAACTTCTATGTCGGACGGTTAGAATGGATTATGTAGGAGTTTGTGGGCCTAGATTATATTGGATACAAGTTTTGGTTTTAGGCTAGTAACTTTGTCCGAGAATGTTAGGTGCACTGCATACAAAGGTTTTTGTGCTGATTTTTAAACAATTCAAAAATATATTAGTAGCAATATACAGTATAGTCATCAAACAACCTTCGTTGCATACGTGAGACAGAGCAAACAATGATACTTGTCCATTTAAATTCTATGACTGAAGACAGAGCACAAAGGAAAAAACAACTGTGAGCACTTCAAGCAAAAGAAAATTTGCACCCTAACCGTGAGTAGAACTCCAAATAACATGTGAAGTATTAAACCAAGACTGTTAATCCATGCTAGATAAAACAATTAAACTAAGATTTAGGCTTGAGATGCATCGTCAGCTAGCTAGAGGCTAAAAACTAAAATACACAATAACCTTACTTCTGAAAAGCTGAAAAGACCAAGATGCAACTCCTACATTGAGATTGGTCATGTTACTGGTCCATGCCTTATCCGGTTAACCAACAAAATCAGTTCATAGTGGACTACTGAGCACACAATAAACGAAGGAAGGCACAAACATGCCAAGCTGACAAGTGTCAAATACAAATGATGTGCACTTGTTGGAACAGAAAGAAAATGAGTATCCACATCTGAGCAGCATATCATGGAAAATCAAACCACCAGAAGGTTGGAAACTAGTAGGTTGTGCAGAAATGCAAATATTGCCCAGAGCATACATTTGTTTGAGAAGTTAGCTAAAACAGATTTTGTAATGTAATGAAACAAGCATAGTTTTATTTCTACAAATACTACGGGACTAGAAAGAAATAGGCATCCATTTTGTGTACAGAGCGAACCCAAATCCCCTTAGTCCTCGGTTCCCCAGTCTAACCCAACCAACCAATTAGCTGGCCATGAGGTGGTTCCAAAATCTCCGGACTCAATCTCCGGACAATTAATGGAAATGCTGAGTTTTCTCGAACTGGATAACTAAATTCAGTAGCAAAATGGATCAGTAGCCTTGAGGTAAGAGAGTTACCGTAACTAAATTTTCAGTAACATGCATGTGAATAATTTCTGTTGAACTAATTATAGCAAAAACTGCACATGCTAGAGTAGCATGTGAATAACCATTCAATCCGCTGAACTAATTATAGGAAGTTCGCAGAATCCCCACTCACCATATAGCCATTCCGATGAATCCCCACCACACAAGGCAAATCCCCATGCAATCCGATGAATCCCCACCACACAAGGCAAATCCCCATGCAATCCGGCATGGCATACAATGTACCTCAAGAATACCGCAACGAGCTAGCAACCACCTCTCGAAAATCACGGCGCTGAACACAAGCGCCGGGGACAAACATCAATCTCAAATCCCCCCAAATCCTCCGCCAACACCATCCACCTGCATGCAACCACCAAATCCCCAAATCCAAAGCAAATCCGGCCTACACATCAATCAAAGCTACATCCCTAAATCCCCCACCCAACTCTCCATCCATCGGACTACAACATTAAGGCGAGTGCAACAATCCCTAAAGTGAAAAAAAGCACGAAATCAAAACGAGGTCTACGGTCCTTTAAAAAAACGAGATCCACATGTTTGCCTCTCCACCAATCGTAAGGAAATAGAAGGGGAATAGAGAAACCACTTTGCCTGTGCTCCACGCTTGGGGGCTTCACGGCGGCGTGGATAGTCGAGGGACGGAGGGAGGCTGGGGGATGCTGCGGCAGGCGCGGCGCCACGCCGCCACCGAGGCCGGTGCTCCACGCGCGGTGGGAGGTGGGCGAGAGAGAGCTGGGCGGAGACGGAGCCACCAGATGCGGAACTGAAAGAGAGAGGGGGAGTGAGAGAACCGAGAGAGAGCGATGGGCCGATGACGTAAGGAGTGTGTTGGGTGTTTAACGGGTCCGGTCACCAAACAGCCCACCCAATAATGACAAGCGGACCCGTTTTCTCCCCACATACGTCGCGTTCGAGCGGAAGCCGGCAACCCTAGCGTCGCCTGCACTCGTGCGTCACGCGTGGACGCGTGTCGCTCGAAGCGGCGCCCGAGTTCAGGCGAACAAAGGATAGGAAAGATGAATTTTTATTAACATCTTTAGTTTTTTTTTGTTGGGGGGTACTTGCTTCCAAATTAGGCCACAGTTTTGACTACCCCTGGTCTCCTGGACGTTTTGCTCTGGATGATCGGATTACTCTACTATTCATCTCCTTTCAAATTTCCCACACGTTGAGATGCTCATAAGAACAGTTATTTTGCTAACTAATCAAAGCTTTCCTTCCAAAGTGTAGAGCTGCTACGCAGGTGTGCCGTTAAACCTAATTAAACCAATACAACAACATCCAAGCAAGGCCTAATTTGGAATGTCTAGTCACAACTTACTAGAAAAGAAACTAATTAACAAATTGAACGCCCCCAAATCATGTTATCTGAGACAATTGACATCCAAGCTTCTCTAGTTGTTAAGTAATGGAAAATGTCCTAAGTCCTCATCTAAGTTTTCCCCAAAAATTATAAACATGAAGTAAATTGGGAGGAAAAAAAACATTGTAGTATTTTTTTCGAGACCACTTCTAGGTGGGGGGATATAATCATCCCCCACCGCTTATATTTCACGCGGATGCCGGTAGGCTGGTGGGCGAAATCAAAGGCCCTATTACAGTTGAGATCATACATGAGGGCGAGAGATTTTAGATTACATGAAACTGATTTGTCTCCGGCGTCTAACTAATGCTTCCTTTTTCCTTGGGATGTGACGGCTCCAATCTTTGACAGCCTCATTGCAGTTGGCTTTGAGCCGGCCAATGTCCGACGAGGCTCCTCTGAAGACCACTTCATTTCGGTCCTTCCAAATCTCCCAACGGAGGAGGAGTAGCGGAGGGTTGACCACACCTTTTGAGATTGATGGGGTGGCTGTGAGGTCCATAGCACATCGACCTTGGCTATGCTCGGGGGTCCCGGCCGATCGCCCCTAGTGGGTGAAGGTGCATTCTGAGATAACATGGTCCGCCGTCTCCTCCGTTGTGCCACAGAGCTCAAATCGATTGTCGTCGACAATATTCTTGTTTGCTAGTGCACTTCGGCAATTGATCCTGTTTTGTGAGCAGCCAGGCGAAAAACTTCACCCGAGATGGAGTGAAGCTCTCTGCAAGACGTTGTTGAAGGCGGCATTTTGGTGGTCACCTTTGGACGATGTCTTGTAGATCAAGCTAGACGGCGAGAAGGTGGTTGCTATTGTCTTCAAAGAAGGCGGCTCGCTCATCCGGTGCATCGGACAGCGTGGTGTTCTAGAGGAGGGTAGCGAGTTGTTCCAGTTCCTCCATCGCCTGGCTGGATAGGCGTGGCCGGAACTAGGTGCGGAGGTGGGAGCTGACAACATCATGGACCGACGCCCCTCGCCAAAGCAAAGTGACTAAAGAGGGTAGGAAACATCTCGGCGGGGAACATCGGTGGCCCAACGATCGTGCCAAAAGGAGGTAGCCCACTTGTCTCCGTGACCACCATCGTGATGTGTTTGTAGGTTGGGAGGAGGTTGCTTGTGAGAGGCGCCCAATGGGTGCCACCGAGCTCTCCTTGGAGGGTGGCCATGTCCACGAATTCTCTGACCGAAGTCGCCCATGCTGATCCATCCGGGTGATGCAATCTGTGGATCATTTTGAGCAGGAGGCAGACATTCCTGGTGTCGACGCACTTGATCCCAAGCCCTTCGTCCTCCTTATCCTGGCATACCTTCTCCCATGCCACTAAACACTAGGCGCAGTTTGCATCTCCTGTCCCAGTCCATAGGAACACTCTGCGTCGTTTGTCTAGAGTAGCAATGACCCCCCAAGGCAACTCCATATCCGCCATGGCATAAGTTGGCAGCTCGTCGACGGCCGCATTGATGAGGATCACACACCCCGCCGTGCTTAGAAGAATCGCCTTCCAGGTTGCCAGATAGCGATCAACGGAGTGAATGCCAATAGGGGCAGCTTGACATTTGACAAGGGAAGCCAAGGAATGTTCAAGGTAGTGTCCCCGCTAACCTTTGCCCGGTATGGACATGGCCGCCTACAACCTCTCCTCATCGACGTGCATGGGGGTGGTAGTGCTCTTCCCAAAGTTGATCTTGAGGTCGGTGGTCGAGGAGAATTCATCCAGGACTTGCTTCAATAGGCGCACAATCGTCTGGTCGACATGAACAAGGATGATCGTGTCATCCATGTAATCGTAGGACAGGGGCTCATTCCTTGGCCAGGGGGTGCTTGATCAACGGTGTTGACTTGATCGAGGGACCGGAGGGCATCTGCCACCAGCAGGAACAGGTATGTAGAGAGGGTGTATCCTTGGTGTAGCCCTCTCTTACGGTCGATCCAGGGGCTAGGGATGCCATTGATGAGCACCACCGATTTTGAGGTGGCGAGATGGTGATGCATCCACCGAATCCACTTGCGTGGGAAACCCCTAGCTTCAAGCACCTTCAGCAGGCTACCCCAATCCACCGAGTCAAATGTTTTCGCAAAGTCGATCTTGATTACAAGCATACGAGCACGACATTAGTGGCACAACTGGACAAGCTCATGGCCACAACAAAATTCTCCAAGATTGAGTGCCCACGGCTGAACCCTGAGATCAGTAGCTACAAATGAGAGGTGAGCAGTTTGGTTAGGAGTTTCACCGGGCAGTTCTGAAGGGAGATAGGGCGGAAGTCGCCTAGCGCCACCGTCGTGTCCTTCTTGGGGATGAGAACAATGAGTGCTCTGTTGATGCGTTGAAGGTCCACTAATTCGTCATGGAAGGCCTAGATGAAGCGCATCACCCCCTCATTTGTCACCGGCCATGCAGCTTTGTAGAAGGCAGGCCCGACTCCATTGGGGCCGGGGCTGCTGTCTGCCTTCATAGCCCAGGCAGCCACCCACGCCACTGCCTCTATGAAAGGTGTGACAAGCGGCTCAGGGTCCGCCCGGGCATGCCCCTCGTACAAAGCATCGACATCGAAGCTCCAAGTGGTGGCCACCTCAGTGCCCGGGATGTGGGAGTAGTTGGCGGTGAGCGTGGCAACTTTGTCATCGTGGGTAGGGGTGGTAATGGATCCGGCCCTTTTTTCTTTCACAATCTCACTTCGCCCTTTCCATTTTTAGTTCAAAATTACAAAGTTTTATAGTCTGCTCCTTAAATTTGCAAGGCAAAATTAAAGGGCCCTTTACCACCCTACTCGTGGGCGATCAGCTGTGCAACCCTCGACTTCCAGAGCACGGATGCCATTCCGTCGCACTATGTAGGAGGCATGGGCATGGAAGTACTTCATGTTGGCGTCTCCCTCTCGTAGAGCATGACATTTACCCCACTGTATGGCTACACATTGGGCACCGCAGGCCCCTGCATGGCGACATCAACCGCCGCACTGTTCGCACACCCGACACTGGCCGCCTTCGCCCACCATCTAGGTCTAGAGCACCTAGTGGCTTCTTATGCTTCATCAGCTTTTGCCCCATCACATGGTTCTTGAGGGCAGCAGAGCATGAGGCGAGGCTCTCTAGGAAGTCTTTGAGGCACATCGCCTTGGATGCCAACGGCACGAACCCCTTGGGCTCCATGGTGGCAAGGCGAGTGCCTTGCATGGGTCTTTGGAGCTCGGGTCGGCGCCGTAGGGCCCCCTAGCAGTAGAGGCAGCGAGCGTGCCCTCAGCTAGGGATGACGGTGGTGTAGGGGGTATTGTCCACCTCGGCATGCCAGGGGAGGGCAAGGATGGCGGGGGTGTAGTCACCGTGCTAGTGGGATATAGATAATATGATCAATGACGATGGGAAGGTTTAGAAGAGGAGGAAGGAGGGTTTTGAGTCTTGACCCATAGTAGTAGCCTGGGCCAGGCCGGCTTATAAGATTGGCCTGTGCCCGGGGCCGACTGGAGCACCTTGCAAAACTGGGCCAAAGAAAGCATTGTCGCCACTCGTGCCAGCCTACCTAGAACCTCGGTCTTGGCCGTTCCCGCCATGAGGGGGAGTTGGAAGAGGCATCGCAGGTTGTTGTGCTCATCCAACTGCTCCACCCTTGGCCAGACCTTGAGGATGGTGTTGGATATTTTTAACGCACACAAAATAAATAGGAAAGATATGCAAGCGCACAGATACCGTTGTAGCTTTCACCTAGGAGGTTTTAATATCGAATCCATAGGGAAACGTGTGAGGCTAACTACAAACTAACTCAACCAAAATGATAACTAAGTTTGGGTTTAAAACAACTATAAAGTTAGGGTTTACGCTAGTTAGGAGGTTTTTATGGTAACTAGGAATAGCAACAAGGTTAGAATAAATAGGGGGAATAAAGAGGATAACTAAGGGTCCTCAACTTCTAACTTGGGTAAATAATGTCTTCTACCCATCTATCTTGGCCAATAACTAATAGAGAACAAAGCAGAGTTTCCTCCCTACTAGCACCAAAAGGCTACCAATACTTACTAACGGGATGGTGGGCTATAGAGGATTCAATAAAGCTATAAAGTCACCTTTATGATACTACCACCTGATATCCAGAAAGTAAGGGGCATTTACGATTAAACCTAGCCTAAGCACCACGTCTATGCTAAGGATTAACACTCTACTCCTTCTAGAATACATGAATAAAGCACTCAAAAAGAGATGTAAACTAGATAGACAATATAAACAAAGTAAACTTAGATTGAAAATAAATTAACAGAGAAATCTCGAAGACAAGATGAACTTGAATCCACTGAAGTACAAGACGAAGAGAGAGCACCGACAGGCCGACAACTCTTCCCAACTCATCCCTCACTCTCTATCTCACAATTTCTATGTATAAGACAAGATCTATGAAGTAGTATTCTCTTGCTAGCTAAACCTAAGAGATAGATCCATTCAAGGGATCCCTCTCCTCATCTACAGAAAACAATAATGAATTAGGGTTTCAGGGGGGAGCTCTGCCTCTTTATTTATAGCCCTGAGGGATGGATGTGAGTCGTTGGATCAAATCGACTTAAATGGACGGCCGATATAGATTCTAGGGTTCCCACAGGTCGGTGGAGGAAGCTTCCAGAAGCTAGGCCCGTGGACCCTGGCCCCTGTCGGCCGGGGTGGGCCCTGGCCTTCATGAGTTGTCTTCTCTTCTCATTTAGACCCCTAGAATTTATATTAATCGCCCTGATTTGGTCCTTTTCATCAGTGTCTCTATTTATCCTCTTTTTCTCTGATTTTCTGGGGTTTTCGAGAGTTCACCTGTAAAACTAAGTGTATACAAAACTTGTGGAAATTATTACTATAAAGTATAAACTCTATCTTCTATTTGTTCTTGTTCTCAAATGATCTATCATTTCATGCTAAAAAGTTGAAAGATACCTACTGTCAATAGACGCTGACCTCGTAGGAGGCGCCGAGCGACGTCCCCTAGGGCCACGACTTGGGTTGCTGAGCCAGACGTCCTCCTTGATCTTGTCTGGCTTTGCCCTGGCAACTACGATGCACAGGGTAGAGTAGTTCTCGTCCATGAGACAATCCTTATCGACTTTCATGGCGTCACCAGAGCATGCAACCTGGCCATGATCCCCTCTGGATTCCTTTGCTCATCGGGAAGGCCTTGACGGAGACGGCCGCCAGCCCGGGGAGGTCCAGACTTGGCAGTTCAAGGCCGCCTCTGCCGTCAGCTGGGTGAGACACGCACCATCATGCATGATGGGGCTGAGAGCCGTCACCATGTCATGATCCACCTTGGAGTCAATGTGTGGCAGCATGTGCCCCATCGAGGAGGGGAGCATGTGGAAGTGGGTGGCAGGGGTGGCGGCAAACATGGCAGAGCGGATGAACGACCCGGGGGCGTCTATTGGACCGTCCTAGTTGATGGTAGGCATAGGCCATCCACTAGGTGCACGTCATGTCGCTTGGCGGCAACCAGATCAGCTCGTCATTCCCGCCAGCTGGAGTGTCAGTCAAAGCCGAGTGGAATGGGGAGTCGTCTGAGTCGACCCCCACCTCATCTAAGGCCCCCTAGAGGACAGCCTATACTCAAAGAACTCTGAGTTTGGAGCACCATTATCAAAGCGGTCGGAGACCCATACAGCGGAGATGCCATGCCCATGTTGCGAGTGGGATCGGTGGGTGTCACCACAATGCCAAGATCGGCAATGGCCGAGGGAGAGGGGACAATGGTGGGGTGGGTGCGGGAGGTGGGGTGGTGATGGGTGATCGCTAGAGCGGGGCAGAAGGTGAATGAGGAGGAGGTGGGTGAGAATAGGGGAGTGGCGGTGGGGGCGAGAGGGGTGCGGAACTCAAAGGTGGGTGGGAAGGCGCGAGTGGCACGAGCACGGTTCGGCCAAGAAGTGGCAGGGTGGGGAGGCCATGACATCAAGCGGTAACCTCTCTCCATGTGGCCAAAGGCGCCACACTTCCTACATCGGATGGGGTCTCGACACTCTTTGATGTGGTGGTTAATGATGGCAAAGAAGCGAGAGGCACGTGTTTGGGGGATGCGGAAATGACAAGTCGGGTGTTGCTTAAAATGGGCCAGGAAAGAGGAGGGAGATAGGAGGGCAACCTTGAAAGACCTAGGAGCAAGGGTAGCACGCCCGATCGATGGTCGTCATGGTGTTCAAGATGCTTTGGCATGATCGTCTTGCGGCGGAGCGAGGGGTGGTGCGGGGGGCTGTTTAGAGGAGTGAACGATGGGAGGTAACGGGGTGACGGACATTGCTGGTCATTTTTGCATGGAGGGGGAGGAGCAGGGGAGAGTAGAAAGGTGTTAGAGTGTTGAATGGGGGTGATGATGAGGGGATAAGCGTGAAATGGAGAAGGGAGAGTGGTGTTACGTGGGTGGGTTGAGAGGAGAGAGGAGAGAGGTGATCGGCATTGATCAGGTATGCGCCACTTGCTTAGGGTGCAAGGAGGAAGGAGGAAAGGGGAGCAAAGGAGGGAGACGATGGGGATACGTGGCTGAACGAGGGTGGGGAGCAGAGGGGGAAGAGTAGACATGGGGATAGATAGGATCTCCACTGCATAGGGAAATATCTTGGCGTCACGCTTGGCAGCATATTCTCCCTGTAGGGAAAGATCCCTATTCAAAGTACTCAGCGCCACGTCACTAGGGGCGACACCAGGCTTACTACAAGTGGGGGCAGACACGCGGCTACTATTGGTTTGACCAGCTAGGTCGACCCGGGTGACTCGGGTGAACGGCTTCTGGGGCGCCCGACTATGGCGGGGCGTGCACAAGTAATTTAAATTTGTCGGTGTCGTGACGGACTGTGAGCGGCAACAATGGTGGCCACTAACGAGAGTTCGCCATCGTTGGCTGAGAAAATGAAGCGAGGCCACGCTCACGGGCAACAATGTGCACTTTGGGTGGCAGCTATGTGGTAAGACAACACGTTGCTCACATGAAAGTGACCTAGATGGTTGACGGCGAGGGTAGAGGAATGTCGAGAAGACTCAGCCTAACAGTTGCATGGAAAGAATCGAGGAGAAAGTTATGGAAGAGGATGCTTGGTTTGGGAGTTGGGCTCGAGGTGTGTACCTAGCTGGGTGACAGTGGTTGACCGAACTTGGAGCTCCTCATCGGAGTTGTTGTTAGGCGACCAAAGGCGAGGCGGACCGCTTTTTTCTGGCGGGGAGACATCATGGGGTGTCGATCCGGTGGCTAGTGGAGGTTGGGTTCCGGCAGCTAGCATTTGGTCATTTCCATTGGCAGAGTTGATGGGAACAATGGGGGGCACGGTGCCTATTAAGCTTAGGGAGCCTGGGTCGCGAGCGAGAGCTGGAACCATCCCTAGGGCTTTTGTTTTCCACCGGGGGGTGTTTTCCATTGTGGTACTTGTTGACATTCCTTAACGCAATCTCATAAAGATGGATTTAAGATCCAACCCTAGGGCGGCACTAGAAATGTATAATGGTATCTATGTAAACAAAGTTAGCCTGGAGGTGGAGTTAATCACACATCTAGCAAAAAGGTTAGTCGGGGTTAAAGAGTTAGACAGAATTAGCAAGGTGTATATCTCTGCATCATTATCCATTGTGGTATTAATCTCACTAGGATATGCGTAAGAGGTGTACCACACATTCTAGCATTACCTACGTACTAGTCTTTCACCCTAGCAGCAACGCTAAGAAATGCGTGTATTGTATTCTTAATATGCCACTTGAATTCTTGAAACAATATGAACATGATATGCAAGCGCATAGATAGAAATACCATTGTAGCATTTCACCAGGAGTCTATCTAGGTATCGTATTTATATTTTACCACAGGCAAGAGGTAGGCTTATGGGTAGATTGATTGATTCACTTTCAGTGTGGTAATATAGAGTAAACCATATGAATCTAACTATACTCAAACTAGGATGAGCAACATAATAAAGATAAAGATAAATGATATGATAACTGCCAAGTCAAAGATCATGGTATGCCACTAGAATGTATCATAAAAGGCTATATTAACATGGTATAGGTAGAGCGGACGAGAATATTCCTAAGTTACTCGTAATCATATGTCAATGAATACTATGATTAGTGCAATACATCTAGTCATCATGGCATGAAAGCAATATATCTACACATGGTGAACATTACTAAGGAAGATCAGGAACAAAACCATTGCTACATATTTCGAGAATGATAGGACATTGCTCAATGCTATGTTAGCTGCATACAAAACCAAATCTTATCTATGGGGGCTCGATTAATTGCCCACGAGAAGACGAGAACCATTGCTACATATTGGTGCTCTTTAACAACTAGCACAATATAACCATAGCACATCAAACTCAAAATGTATTTGTAGTTTTCACAACTCCAAATACGGCGTGGGCTCTATAGTGCTTCGCGTGACGCGCCAGTGGAGGTTTGTCATTTGCCCGCCGCCATCATTGTCAAGATTCGTTGATAAAATTAGGAAATAAAGGAATTAGGGAATAAATAAGTTTGAGTCATGTTAGGAAATAAATGTAGATTGCTTTGTAAAGAGGTACTTTTGATCTATAAGGAAATCTTTCTAGAGATTGCTTGGTGTACAAGTCCCTTAAGGACTATAAATATTAGGGAGACGTTATCTCTTGTTTCAAGAAATAAAGAACAAAATATCCCTCTTCCCTTCTTTTCTCACACACGTTCCACCCTCTCCCTTCTCCCCGCGCGCCACCCCTCCACCCCGCTACCCAACGCCACCGCCGCCTCAAGAGCCACCACGGCCCGTAACCCCCATCCGATGGTGCGTGACACATGGTACTCTCGGAGACCAGGTCGTTCCTCGTTCCCCACCAATGACTTCCGAGATGTACGAGTTCTTTATTGCCCTCAAGAACCAAATGGAGGAAAACTTTGAGAACATCAACCGCCTCTTCGACTCCATCAAGGCACACCTAGCTTGGTTGCATAGAGAACCCCCACACCGGTCCCCAGCCCTTCCTTCCACCACTACGCCCCACCACGTAGCGACATCACCATGATGATGACGCCCCCAAGGGCATCGCGCCGGTGTAGGACATGCCCAAGCGCGCCGCGGGGAGGAGAGGACAACAACGCGCCCCATGGGCGCCATCCACCCGACAGACGGCGCGGTCAATCTGCAATTCCTATTGGATGTTCTACGATCGTCGCAAGGGGCCAAGACCATCGCTCAACAAGCTGCAGATCTGTCCGTGGCTACGACACTAGCACATGCATCCCCGGAGCCAGCACCTCCAGCTGCTGCCCCTCGGGGGCTAGCCAAACGCCCGAGTAGGCGCAAATGGCGCCACCCACACCACACCCATAGATCATCGGTCCACCTATCATCGGGCCATCCACTATGACTCTACCGCACTCACGGTATGCGATCTGCCTGAACCCGCCAACATATGATGGAGCGACCGACCCGGAGCCTTGGATCATGAAGATGGAGATATTGTTCATGGTGCAGCAGGACATCACTTCCGATGAATATGTTCGGTTTGCTGCTTTCCACCTTATAGGAGCAGCACAGCTCCGGTTCCTCCGCATGACCAGGGAGGTGCGGCACAGGTTGTGGGACACCTTCGAGCGGTGTCTCGCACATGACTTCGGTCGCCCCATCGACCCGCGACACCATAGGTGACCTCGTACCACCAAGCCAAAGACGGCGCCACGAATGACTACATTGATGTCTTCGAGAGCTACGTCATGCACATCAACTTAACGAGCAAGCTCCATCGCGTAAACCTCTTCATCTATAGACTCCGCACATAGCTACGGGAGGCAGTCTAGCAGGAGGCGCCCTGCACGATGGACGAAGCGATCCACCTCACTCATCACCTCGGACGCCACCCTCCACGCTTGTCACGCGTCTTGGTCATAGAAGACGTTCACAACGACATCGACGACAACAACAACATGACGACTGAGTCAACGTGACCCCCGGAGCCGCTACCAAGAACCCCCTTGACCATGGATGTCCTGGACGACCTAGTTCCCTATGAGCGATGTCCTAGTAGTCAGCCCAGTCACCGTGAATGTGAGTGACCTGCTCTACGGGCGTCTCCTACACTACGTCGTCGACACCCGGCGGCCTCCGGCATTCAAGATGCCGGCACATACACATGCAAGTGGTGGTCGGCACCATCTACTCTATCTCAAGGCCACCAACGACCCTGTAAACCCTTCACTTCACAGGTATTCTACGTGGCACCATCATGAAGGCAACCAGGAGTGATCGGCCATATGTGCGAGGGACCGAACACCTACTACTTCTTTGTCTACTTTGGGTAGCTCCACCCGACTTCTCTTCGATGACGGCGCCCACTACGTCAACAAGGCATGGGACATGATTGGCCATCTTCGCCTATGCTATGGCGCGGTCACCATCGCCCGCTGATCACTTCAAGCTACGCATCGACTTGGGGTGTATGCCAATGCGAGGACCCGTTGCCTCGAGGAACGGTTGGGAGATGTCACAGCTCAAATATGGCAAGGCCTAACGGGCCCTGGGTGTGCACACCCGGGGAGGAGGCGCCGCCGCTGCCATCGTCGTCAAGATTCGTCGATAAAATTAGGAAATAAAGGAATTAGGGAATAAATAAGTTTGAGTCATGATAGGAAATAAATTTAGATTACTTTGTAAAGAGGTATTCTTATCTATAAGAAAACCTCCCAGAGATTTCTTGGTGTGCAAGTCCCTTAAGGACTATAAATATTAGGGGAGATATAATCTCTTTGTTTCAAGAAATAAAGAACAAAATACCCCCCCCCCTTCTCCTTCTCCCGGGCGTGCCACCGCTCCCTTCTCCCCTGCGCCGCCCTCCTCCCCCAAACGCCACCACCGCCCTAGCGCCGCCACAGCCGGTAACCCCCATAGAATATCACATGTTTACTTAGTGAACATCACAAGATCACCTAAATTGAAGCAAAAAAACAAAACAATAAAAAATAGAAGAAAAGAACTATAGATATGAGATTTGCTATATCCCCAATCGCATGAGAATATATATTTTTCCATAAAATATCACATATATATTGGGAGAACATCTCGAACATTGATTCTATACTACGCAAAACATTACGACACATCGCCACGTAACACAAGTACAAATACATATCAACAAGTTACAGTTTATTTACTATAGAACAAATGGTAATTTCTATCTATATAAGCACAATCACAGATGACAAATAGACAATTTTTTACTATGGAAGGACAATTGACAATCTATATAAGCACAAACACATAGAACAAGTCGTAATGTTCGTGATAGTATAAATGTTCTACGATGTTTTATATGATGTTCGCTAATATATATGTGATGTTCTATGCCCGTCACCTGGTTTTGCCTTTTTTTCCAACTGACTGTAGTATAGGCTAAGTGAAAAATAGATTAAATTCAATAAATATATAGCATAAAAACAGTATCCGATAACACCAATGTTTGCTACTGAACATCATAAATACAATTTAGAACATCACTCTAACACTACATGAACATCAGAAACATATAGTATGGAACATTATATACTACGGGAACATTGAAATGTAAAATAATAAAAAAATAAAACAGTGAAGTAACTAATTATAGCCAAATAAAAAGAAGAAAAGATGCTCTTGAACATCACCAAATATAGCATAGAACACCATATGTATAATGTGTGAACATAGCATCATAGTACTTCACATTAATAATACACGAACATTACCAAACATTGCATAGAACATCATTATATATGCTACGTGAACATGACAAACATCATAAAAATTATAAAATTAGTAAAGTAATTAATTAGAGTCAGATATATGAAAGAAATAAGAAATGCTAGCAAACATCATAAAATACATAAGAGAACATCACATCTATACTGCATAAACATCACATGTGTACTGCGTAAAAATATCAAGTAAGTAATATATAGAAAATTAATAACTTCAATAAAAAGAAAAATATAAAGGATCACATTTATACTACTATGCAAACATGACATGTATCTCATATAACATATGAAATATAAAATAGTAAATTTAAAACTAAAGCATGAAAAAGATTAAATATAAAACAATTAGAACAAAAAGGAAATAGAAAATGAAAAGATTTCACATGAAACACAAAAAGGAGAACTAAACAGAAGAAAAAAAATAACATGGTGACAAAAAATTATATCAAAATATTTAATTAGGTTAAATGAAAAATAAATATATAAATAAACAATAATAGAAAAACCAAAAAGAAGAACAAATGGCCCGTATAAAAGAAAAACAAAAAAGGAAAGAAAAAACATGCGGTGGAAATAAAAATAAAAAAATAAAAAAAAAACAATACAATAAAAAGGAAAGGAAAAGACTAGAATAGAGAAAAAAAAAAAAAAAGAAATTGGCCTACGATGCCCTGGGATGGAAGAAACAACTTGGTCGCGGATTCTCCTTCTTCTTCTTCTTCTTCTTCTTTTTTTGAGCAAAACAGCCGGGTTACTTTATATCACATTGTAAGTGTTACAAACTCCCTCAGGAGGCGAAAAGAAACCAAACATATCTACCTATCAAATAATTAATATGACTCTTTTGCCAAAGCGGTGAGCATCAACATTTGCTTCCCTCTTTTTCGTGGACGATTTCAACTCGGGAAGCTTCTCATCCCTGCTACCGATCTCACGGACTAGAACTCCATGTAGGCCTTCACCATGGATGGCCTTGACGCATTCAAGCAATCCCTCGCCATCATTGCTAGAATGAAGGTTCAGATCACTAGCCAAAGCCGGACCTTCACAATAGGGACGCCACCTCGGCTATCTCGGGATCTTTGCAACCCTCCATAACCAACACTGATGATCCCATAAACCGGCCTTCCCCATCTCTCGCCAACGCAAAGAAGCGAGGCTCGGTTTGAGTTCTTCGAGATTGTGGCATCCACATTGATTTTATGCATACCCACAGGCGGTTTGATCCATTTGAGCTTCTTACCGGTCACCTTCGGCATTGGGGATGCAGGTGGCTTTCGGAGATGAATCTTTCAATGAAATCATGGGTTGAGAGCGGGCTCGGAACTTATCCTCATGTAAAGCTTGTCGGCGAGCATGCCAAAATGCCCACATATGCACCACCACTCGTCAGTCCCCATGCTTGAGACCCATTGTTACTTCGATAGCCATACCTTAGCGTCAGGTGTATCAATATGACTCAAGAACCCAACAATTGATCCTTCTCTAGAGCCCAAACGCACCGGCCAAGTTGCGTTCAAGGAGAGTGGGGTACACACCGCCCTCTAGCCCTTGCCACGCGGATGGTGGAGGGGGGACGAGGGTTTCTGAGGTGAAAGGAAGGGGAATGACGACCGAGGAAGTGGTCCTAGGGCGAGTGAGGGCGAAAGTGGCACGTGGCGGCAGCAGCGATCCCAATGAAGTGTCTTTTTTCGATTGATCGGTCATAAAAAGAGCTCACCAACCGCCCCTTCATACGCCCTATCCGCCCGTATTTTAAAGGCCCCGTCGGGTATTTTGCCGCCGTAGTTACAAATCGGGACAAGGTGTGAATGCCGCCACGACTAGGGCCAGCGTAGGGCATTTTGGTACAACCCGGCGAGGGCAAAGGAAGTAAAACACACGGGCCCTAATGCGCCCAAAGCCCCATTAGGGTTCCGTCTTCTCGCGCCGCCGCTTGGTTTTGAGCTTGCGGGACACCGCCGCCCGCCAGCGCCTCGCGGGCGTCTTCCCTCGATGCCAGCCGCCCCGCGCCCGCGGGGTGTCGCTCGCGCTCACGCCCCAGCGCTAGCGGGGTGTTGCTCGTTCTCGGGCCCGCCAGCGCTCGAGGTGTTGCTCTGTTCTCGCCGCCCTCCGTGCCCGCGGGGTGCTGCTACTGTTCTCGTCCCCAGCGTCCGCCTGGGGTAGCCGCGCCTGTTCGGCGCCCCGCGCCCGGGGTGTCGCCTCTGCCCTCGCTGCCCCAGCGGGGTGTCATCTTGTTCTCGCTGCCCCCCGCTGGCGGGGGTGTTGCTTCCCGAGGCCCGGGGAGCTGCGGGGGGTCCCTCGGCGAGGGTCCCTCCTCCAACGAGAGCATGTCTCCCACGAATCCGATCCACCCGAATTGAGCACCCGCCATTGGGGGCCATGTTCCTATGGTGTCTAACATCCTTAGTAGGGATCGAGTGTCTAGCAAGACGCCACAAGAACACCCTAAACTTTGAAAGGACTTCATGCGCCATAAATTGATCCACTCTTTTTTCCCAGGGCACGCGTGCGTATCGGACTGCTTGGTTTTGTTGTCCGACCACGCCGTCATCGTAGTCTCCCCCTATCATGAACAAGCATGCGATATGCGGATCGTCGGAATTACCCGACTTTTCATGGTGCCAAGCCCAGAAATCCCGCAATTGCATTGTGTAAACCGGTATGTTCTCTATTGTCTCCCCGGTCTAGAGGTGAAAAGAACTCGTAGAAGCCGAGTTCCAACTCCTCATCGACTCATCGATGGGATTCTGCGACCAAAGACCGGTGGGTTATCTTTCACCGGACTCGGCGGTAGCATCATACCGTCTCGGCAGCCAAGGTGATTCCCATATCTTGGTTGATTTACGACCCGATCCTACGGATTAAGCCTTGACGTAAAAACCGATTCCATCTATTATGGCCCGCCACACCCGCGATGGTGAAGACCCAAGCGCCTCCAGCACATTAGACGTCGGGAAATAGGCGACCTTGAGAACTCATGCACTAAGAGAATCCGGACTTTTGAGCGGCGCCATGCTTGGCGAGCCAACGGCGATAGATGGAATCGTGGGAGATTGACAAGCGGTGTGGATTCATGCCATCCGAGAGTGGAATCGCGGGTCGTGAGGTGTGTTCGTGTCTGAGAATGGAAGTGGGCTTGTGTGCTTGGGCTGCACTTCGCATCGTGGGCCAAAATAAGCCTAACACGGGGGTGGTCGGACGATGCTTCCTGGTGTTGGTCGGGCCGGGAGAAGATTTCTGTCGAACCCCGGCTAGATTTGGCCGAGGCGACCACGTGATCGTCGGCCGTTGGAGCCGAGGTGAAGGGCGTGGGGGCTGCGGTTTCCGATGACGGCGGCGGCCGCGTTTCACGAGCCCCTCAAGCTGTTTGCGAAGTGCGCGTATCTTTTGTACCTCCCGCGCGACCCATACTCGGGGTCAGCGTCGGGGCTCGCGAGCCTCGGGCTGGCGTTTTGCCGTAGTGCGATCTTTTTGTACCTCCGCGGCCCATACTGGGTCGGCGTCGGGGTTGCGTTCCAGCGTGACCCCAGCGCGTTTTGCGAGTGCGCATCTTTTTGTACCTCCTCAGCGCGGCCCATACTCGGGGGTCAGCGTCGAGGTTCTTGCGCCATGAGCCCCTGGCGCTTTTTGCCGGGGGTGCACGCGTTTTTGTACCTCCGCGGCCCATACTCGGGGTCAGCGTTGGGGTGCGCGAGCCGAGCCTGTTATGTTTGGCGTGGCACTGGGGCATGGGGTATCTTTGAGCCCTGGCGGGGCCAATCATTTTTCGTCGAAGGTTGCCGATGAGGGCGAGGGTTTTCCGCTCTGCCCCTTTTTCGGCGTTGTGTCTTGAAAATAAAATGGAGACAAGCTTTTTGGGAAAGATCCGCATATATTGATAAGATGGGGAGCTGCCTCGTTAAAAAAACCTCACGCCCTTCGCGAGAAAAAAAAAGAGTGCAGCCCGATTCCACGATCGTCTTCCATAAAATTGTAAAAGGAAAGAAATAGAAAAAGGAAAAGAACGGTGAAGCCTTACATACTTCAACGCCGAGGTGTGGCGCCACTAAAGGGTAGTACTTGCGAAGGTCGTCTATGTTCCAGGTGTGAGGGAGGTCGTTTCCATGGAGGTCTTGGAGGTGGTACGAGCCGGGCCTTGTCGACTTTGTGACGAGGAAAGGTCCTGACCATTTGGCGACAAACTTCCCCGCCATCCGAGCGTTACGCTTCTCGATGAGCGAAGTCTTCGATTTGCGAGGTTAGCGGGCTTGACCTTCTTGTCACGCCACTTGCATGTTTCTTCTTTGGTATGAGTGGAGGTTGAGGGCGGCTTTGATTGCGAACTTCCTCAACGAGATCGCTGGTGGCGGGGTGTTCTCTTTATTTGGGCGAGGGGTTGTTCTCGGGGAGCCGTGGATGAGTTCCTCGCGGGAGCCTTGCCTCCTCCCGAACAACTTGGCTTGAATGGGGTGAATTTTGTTGCTCTGCACTCGAAGGTGTTGTGTGACCAGACCATGGTGTAAGGTGTTCGCCCAGTGCCCCCTCACTTGCCCTGGATTTTTTGAGGGCGATTCCTTGAGTATGGTGCCGTTGGCCCTTTCGACGAGGCCATTAGAAACGGGGTGTCGGACGGGGCGGTGTATCTTGGTTCCGATGACCGAAGCGGAATTGTTTGAAGCCCTCGCAATCGAATTGTGTGCCGTTGTCCACTGTTATTTCCCTTGGGACCCCGAAGCGGCATATGATTTGTTGCCAGAAGAATTTCTCGCACCGTAGCGAGGTTATCGTTGCGAGGGGCCGAGCCTCAATCCATTTGGTGAAGTACTCAATGGCTACCTTTGCATAGCGAAGGTTCGGGCGCTAGCGGCATTGGTCCGGCGAGGTCGATCCCCCATCTACGGAGCGGCCATGTTGGGCGATTGGGGTGGTTGACGCCCCGAGGTTTGAGTGATGGGCGGTTAGTTGGCAACCCTCGCGGTTTTTCACGAGGTTCTCGGCGTCACTTAAGGCGGTGGGCGGAAGAAGCCTTGCACGAAAACCTTTCCAACCGGCAAGGTCGAAGTTGTGTGAGCCCAGATGCCCTCATGAACTTCTACGAGGATCTCTCCCTGGGGCCGAGATGCATTTGAGCCAAGGTGCCGTGACCGATGCCTTGTATAGCTGCTCACCAATCATTCTGTACCCCTAACTTTCACGTGCTATCCTCTTTTCCTCCTCCTTTGACTCGGGTTCGAAGTGGCCGTTGATGTATGCCATTATCGGGGCCCTCCAGTCCTCGCTTGATATGGCATTCACGAACTTTGCTGCTGGCGGGGGTCCTTCGACGGCCGGCTTTGTTTGAACCTCGTAGAACACATCAGGGGGGAGCGGGCTCTGAAGTTCTTTGCTGCCTTTGCTAGCTCGTCGGCCTCGCCGTTGTCCACGCTATGGTTTTGTCATGATGCCCGGGAAGAAAGCCTACATTTTTTTGGACCACGAGAAGGTACTTCTGCATTCACGGGTTTCGAGCTCTGCAGCTTTTCTCGACATGACCTGAGACAACCTCCGAGTCTGTTCTGATAATGGCCCTTCTCGCGGATAGTGCTCGGAGCTTGTTAAGGGCCGCGGGGGACCTACCTCAGTATACGCGATGTTGTTGGTGCGGGAAATCCGGCGCGTCTTTGCGTAGCGGAGTTTTACCGGATGGTGAGATGAGGATGGCTGCAACCCCTACGCCCGCGGAGCCCCAAGCTCCGTCCGTGTCTGTTGTCCAGATTGGGTCCAACTGCGGCTGGTTATGTATGCGTCGGGGTCCGATCGGCCACTTAAGTCCGCGAGGGCTTGGGACTTGACGCTGTTACGCCTGAACTTGATCGCGTGATCGCCCAGCTCTGTTGCCCATCGGGCTATCCTCCCCCACCGACTCGGGGTTTTACGAAAATGTTCTCCAACGGGAAGCAAAGACGGCTTTGTGATTTCATGCGACTAGAAGTAGTGTTTAAGCTTTCTTGCGGCCATGACCACGGCGTATGCTACCTTTTCCAGCTCAGTGTAGTTGGCTTTAGGACCCTCGAGAACCTCTCGAGACATAGTAGATGGGAAGTTGTCGACTTTGGTGCTGATCTCGTGACTTCCTTTGCCAAGGCTAGGCCGATCTGATCGTCTAAGGGGGAGGGCGCCACGTAGAGAGGAGGAGGCCTCGCCACTGGTTCGCGTTGCGAGGGTTGTCGTTGAGGAGGTAATGCTTGAGGTCGTCGAGGCCTTGCCGCTGAACCGCCCCCGGCCTGAACGGCTCGATGCCCTTAGAATCAAAAATGGTGACCCCGCCGCGGACCTTGAAATGAATCTGCCCCGGGAGGCTATGCGGCCGCGCAGTCAGCCGTGGCCAACTTCCCCGCTCGGTCGGGGTCCATTTGAGTGATTGCCTTGGATCTTGGTTGGGTTTGCTTCGATGCCCTTGCGGAGACTAGGCACCCGAAAGCAAATTTACCCTTTGCCGACTCGAAGACGCACTTTGCGGGGTTTAACTTGAGCCTTGCCCCGCGGAGTTTTAAGAATGCCCCTCTCGAGGTCCGGCTATGTGATCCGCCTTAAGCTTTGCTCCGCATCACGATGTCGCCGACGGAGGCGGCGAGATTGCCTTGTCGCCCTGCGAGGACTTCCGCGGTCATTCTTGCGAAGGTGGACCTTTGGCGTTTTGGCGACCTTCGCCATCCTCCTGAAACGAGACGTCACGGAGGGTGTTATGAAGCTGGTCTTCTCCTCGTCCCTCTTTGTTCATCCAGATCTGGTGGTACCCCCGAGAAACGGTCGAGTAGTGATAGCATTTCGCACCAAGGCGTCCTGGCCGCCGATGTGGGGTAGCGGGAAGTCATCCTTTGGACATGCTTTGTTGAGGCTTGTGAAGTCTACGCACATTCTCCATCTTGGGGGTTCTGCCTTGTCTTTGGAGAGGCTTGCTTTTTTGACCAGGACCACGTTAGATAGCCAGGCTTGATATTTTACCGGTCTTATCACCTTTGCATCTAGGAGGCGATTGACCTCGACTTGAGCTGCCTGCTTTCTCTCTTCGGACATTTGGCAAAGCTTTTGCTTGCAAGGGGTTGCTCCCTTCTTGATGTCAAGTTTGTGTTCGATTATCCGCGGCCGACGCCACGGAGGTCCTCGGCCGACCATGCGAAGACATCGCGATGATCGCGGAGGAAGCGGGTGAGGTTCGCCTCGAAGTCGGGGTCGGCATTGCGGAGATAGTGACCATTTTGGTTTCATCATTCGGGAAGAGCGATCTCGCTTGGTTTCCTCCACTGGCCGGGCGCGCGGGGGTTTGTAGTGGTCCTCCTCGGGGTCCTCTTTTTCTTTCTTCTTTTCTTTCTCCCCTTTGCTTTCCCTGTCTTGCTCGAGGGTGTGTACATTCGCCGCCACAGGGGACTCTTGCCCCTTCCGCACTCCTTGCGAGGTCCTGGTCTCCGAAGACTGCTATGACTCCGGTGATTGATGGCATTTTCATGCAGAGGTAGCTCGGGTGGATTACAGCCCCGAACGAGTTGATGATGCCTCTGCCGAAGATCGCGTTGTAGTTGTAGTGCATGTCAACCACGTCGAAGGTTATGTTTTCAGTTCGGGGGTGGGGCTGGTCCTCGAAGGTGACTGGTAAAGTGATCTTCCCTATTGCTCGACGACGGCTGGCCTCAAAACCGAAGAGGGGGTTTCTGGCGGGTTCGAGGAGGTTGCGGTCGAGTCGCATGCGATCATATGTGAAGGTGAACAGAATGTCTGCAGAGCTTCCTGTGTCGACTAGGATTTTGTTTATGATCCACCCCGCGACGGTTGTCTTGATTACCATCGCGTCGGTGTGGGGGTAGTCCTTGAGCCTCATGTCTGCTGCATTGAAAGTGATTGGGACATGGGACCATTGGTTGTTCTTGTGAGGGCCCTCCGTGGCCACGTGATGTACCCCGCGGTAGTGTTCCTTTCTTTGCCTTTTGTTACCATGGTCCTCGTTGGACCCCCCCGAGATGGCTAGGATCTCGCCGTGTAGGGAGGTGGGGTTATTTAGCGTGGTCGGTGTTTCTTGCTTTTCTTGGCGGTGGCGGGGTGGTGGTGGTAGAGTTGGAAGTGGCGGGGGTGGCGGTAGTGTGGTATTTGGATGATATTGGGTCGGTGCTTCGGGGGGTGGGTGACCGTGTAGGCCTGATTGCCATAGCGGGGGTTGGTGGTGCGGGTGTTGGTACCGGGGTTGGTTGAAACTGGGTAGCCAAGCCGGGTATAGAGGGGGTACCGTAGTTTGGCGGAGTGTAAGAGTAGTGGTTATGCCGCGGGGGTTGCGCCGGTCTCCTGGTGTGGTTAATTTGGCGGTTGGATTGTTGAGGGGCTAGGCGGGCGTCCATGAACTCTTTCCCTTTGGCGAAATACGGGCTTTGTTTGGTATAGTGGCCCCTATCCACCGCAGTAGTGGCGAGGGTTGCTTTCTTTGGGGCGGGCCCCGTCGTCGCGGCCAAGTTGTACGGCCGTTGGTCCCTGGATTGATAGGTTGGTTTGGGTGGCTGGTTCGTTCTTTGCTCGGGCGGGGGTGCGGTGTCTATGGTCGCGACTCGGGCGCGTCTGGGGTACGTGAAGTGCTCTGTCCTTGGTGGCTTCTGCTGCGGGGTTGTGGGCGGAAAGCTTCGATTTTGGCTTTATGGCTGGAGTCGGCTCGGCAATACTTCTCCATTATCTCATGGAGTTCGGCGAGGGTTTTGGGTTGTTTCCTTTCAATTTTAGAGTGGCAGGGTCCCGGCCGTATACACGCGAGGGCCGCCATGATGACGCTCTGGTCGGTTACTCCTTCTGTCCTAGCCTTGGTGTGGAGGAACCTCCGCCACCAGTCTTTTAGGGGTTCGGTGGATTTCTGGATGACACCGAGGAGCTCGGTAGAGTTGGCGATCGCCGAGTCTACCCCCTTTGAAATTGTTTGAGTGCCGGCCCAGGAGTTACGCTTGGTGGCGATTGTGGCGGGGGGTAAAGTCGAATACCATGATTGGGCAATTTCTCTGGCCACTCTGACAAATGACTTTGCCATTGTGGACTCATCCCCGCCGACCGCTGCGGACGGCTGCCTCAGAGGTCATGATGAACCGGGCGAGGGTCGGTTTGTCTGTGTATCCGGGGGAGGTGATGGGGTGTAGGAGGCGGGCCACTCCGCGCCGGAGGAGCAAAAGCGGGGATGCGGGTGGTCGTAGTGCGGGTTTCGGGGGTGCTGCTCCATCCCCGAGCGGCGGCTTTCGGTGGGCTGAGGCGGGGGTGCAGTTGAGCATAGCCGCGGGACATGCGGATGTTGTGAGCTTGCGGCGGGGGTGGGTAAGGGTGGGTGTGGTGGTTTGGGTGATGATGGGCGGAGGGGTGGCGGAGGCGGATGTCGGGGGCGGCGCTTGGTCCCGCTTGCTCGGGGGCGAGATGCGGAGCCCCGTGCGGCCTTAATTTCTGCGCCGACTAGCCGGCCGCTCGGCGGACCCGATTGCCCCGGGCAGGCGGCTTGGTCCGCGATGGACGCGCACGCGCTCTCGGTCGAGGGTTTCCAAAGATTCTGCGTTTTCGGCGATCTGGCGCCTGCGGCGCTTCGGCGGTTGTCCCCGCTGCCTCTTCATCTTCGTCATCTTCGGTGAGCCCCTCGCCCGAACCCAAACGCGATCGAGGGCGTTAGGCGTCGGGCGGTTGACGAAGCGGCCGCTACACCACCGAACCTCGGCCGTGTAGAACTCCGCGGGTGCTGGTTGGGTCCCGGGCCTCCGGCGGCCTCGGACATGTTCGGCTCGCGGAACCTCCGTGTTGGCCCCTGGGCCGCCCCGGACGGGTTTTGCCCCGCCCGGGCCGGTGATGGGAGGAGCCGCCCCCGAGCCCGAGGTTGGCCGAGTCCCGGCGGGGGGGTTGCGCCCATCGGGGTGGCTTTGGCTGGGCGTGGGTTGAGCTCCCGGGGGGTGGAGTGGTGGTGGTCTCCCGATCGGCGGGTTGTCGTGCCCCTCTCATGTTGCTTGGGTGTTGTTGGCATGGCTCTTCGTGTCGCCTCCCACGCGGTCGGGCGCCCAACCGGTGGGGTACACACGCGCCCAGCCCTTGCCACGGATGGGCGGGAGGGGACTAGGGTTTCCCACGGGTGAAAGGAAGGGGAATGACGCACCGGGGAAGTGGTCCCTGGGGCGAGTGAGGCGGTGACGGTGGACGGCAGCCGGCGATCCCAATGAAGTGTCTTTTTCGATTGATCGGTCATAAAAGAGCTCACCAACCGTCCCTTCATACGTCCTATCCGCCCGTATTTATAGGCGTCCGGTCGGTATTTGCTGTAGTTACAAATCGAGACAAGGTGTGAATGCCGCATTTTACGACTAGGGCCAGCTAGCCAGGGCATTTTGGTACAACCCGGCGGGGGGCAAGGAAGTAAAAACACTGTCCTAATGCGCCCAAAGCCCCATTAGGGGTTCCGTCTTCTCAGCGCCGCCCCGCTTGGTTTCGAGCTTGCCGGGACACCGCCACCCTTCGCGCCCGTGGCGATCTTCCTCCGTCGTCTTTGCCCCCCGCGCCAGCTGGGGTGTCGCCTCCTCAGGCTCGGCGCCCCCGCGCTGCGAGGGTGTTGCTCTGTTCTCGCGCCCCAGCGCCCTCGTATTTCTTTGTTCGCCGCCCCCGTGCACTGCTTGGGGGTTGCCACTGTTCGCTGTCCCCCCGCGCCGGGGTGTCGCTCTGTTCTTTCGCCGCCTCGCGCCCGGGGGGTGCCGCCTCGTTTCGCTGCCCCGCGCTGCCCAGTGTCGCCTCTGTTCTCCGCCCCCGCACTGCCCGGGGTGTTGTTTCGAGGCCCGGGAGCTGCGGGGGGTCCCTCGGCGAGGGTCCCTCCCCAACAGAGCATGTCTCCACGAATCCGATCCACCACGGATTGAGCACCCGCCATTGGGGGCCATGTTCCTATGGTGTCTAACATCCTTAGTAGGGATCGAGTGTCTAGCAAGACGCCACAAGAACACCCTAAACTTTGAAAGGACTTATGTCTACCATAAATTGATCCACTCTTTTTCATGGGCACAGCGTGTCGGACACTTTGGTTTGTTGTCCAGCCCACTTGTCGTAGTCTCCCTATCATGAACAAGCATGCGATATGCGGATCGTCTTCGAGAAGTTACCCGACTTTTCATGGTGCCAAGCCCGAAATCCTGCAATTGCATTTGTAACCGGTATATTCTCTATTGTCTCCCGGTCTAGAGGTGAAAAGAACTCTCGTAGAAGCTGAGAGTTCCAACTCCTCATCGACTCATCGATCAGTTCTGCGACCAGCACCGGTGGGTTCTCTTTCACCGGACTCAGCGGTAGCATCATACCATCTATCGACAGCCAAGGTGATTCCCATATCTTGGTTGATTTACGACCCGATCCTACGGATTAAGCCTTGACGTAAAACTTCGATTCCATCTATTATGGCCCGCCACACCCGCGATGGTGAGGACCCAAGCTCTGCCTCCAGCACATCAGACGTCGGGAAATAGACGACCTTGAGAACTCATGCACTAAGAGAATCCAGACTTTTGAGCAGGCGCCATGCTTGGCGAGCCAACAGCGATAGATGGAATCGTGGGAGATTGACAAGCAGTGTGGATTCATGCCATCACAGAGTGGAATCGCGGGTCGTGAGGTGTGTTCGTGTCCGAATGGAAGTGGGCTTGGTGCGTTGCTGCACTTCCGCATCGTGGGCCAAAATAAGCCCAACACGGGGTGGTCGGACGATGCTTCCGGGCCCCGACCGTCGATCGAAGATTTCTGTCAAAACCCGTCTAGATTTGGCTGGAATTGACACGTGATCGTCGGCCGTTGGAGCCGAAGGTGGCGTAGGGGGGCTGCGGTTTCCGATGACGGCGGCCGGGCGGCGGCACTTGCAAAGTGGCGCGTGCACCGCGAGGAGCGGAGGAGCCATGGCGGAAGAGGGAGGGCGGCGGCGGCGCCAACGCGGGGCGGCGCGGCGATGGTGTCTTGAGGGGGCGGCGGCGCCGGTGGTGGTGTGGGGGGCGGGCGCGGCGCTGCCACTGCGCGCCGCGTCTTGGGAGGAGGAGGAGGAGGGGCGGTTGGGCGGGGAGTAGATAGATAGGTACTATTTTTATTGCTTGCTTATTCCCCAAAGAGATTACATGCCTCTCGCTTATATAACCCGGCTAGTGGGACTTGTAATCTAAGCAATCTCTCTATAAGGTTTCCTTATATGATTGGAATAACTTTTACAAGCAATATTTATTTATTTCCTAATAAGGTCTTCCTTATAGATTGGAATATCCCTTTTACACACCAAAAGCCTAAGATAATCCTAACTTGAAGACGAAGCGAGTTGGACGCGGAAGGGAGGGAGGTAGCGGCGCGGCGGGAGCGCCGGCTCCCCTCACCGCAGCGCACCCTGCCCCCTCGTGGGCCGGCGGGCGTATTCAAAAGAGCCCTTTAGCCCGGGGGCTGGCCCAGGTCTCGGTCATGACCTTTTCCACTGATGATCACCTATTCCCCTTTGTTATTAGTACAAATGGTTAGTTAGGCTATTTCTTGGCCGAATTCAACTTTCAATACTTTTTGTTCAGCGGATGTCGTAGGGTTGTATAATTTATTCTCTTTTCATCAAATATTTTTTTTTTCACTTATCTAGTTAAAATGACAGCATTAGATGGTGAAGGATGAGCGTATAGACTTTTTTTGTTATGCAACTTTTCATGATTTGTTTCGGATATAAACTATTGTTTCACTTGAACAAGTTTTTGTCCCAACTGTCCGGACTTTTGTTCCACGAGCTTTATAATTTGTTGAAGATATAAATTTTTTTGTTCCGCTTATTTAGTTAAAAATGGCAAGTGCAATATGGTGAAGGCTGGCGTACAAACTTTTTGATTCGGGTGTTACAAACCTTGTTTAATTTTGTTAGGACGAGGATCGATTTGACAAATAATTAATCTATAAATATACAAATACCATGGTGATGTGACTTGTGAGTAGATTCATATTTTTAAAATCATTTATTATGAGTAAACTTTATATCACATAAATGAAATGCTTTAAGTGCCGGTCTATAAGAGCTTTATCTAAAAAAAAAGGTTCCCTCCATTTCAAATTGTATAGGTTGTTTTAGATGTTTTAGGTTCATAGATATTGTTATGCACCCATGTATACTATTATGCACTTAACCTAATATAAAAAAATTAAAACGACCTGCTATTTGGAACGGAGGGAGTAGGTCTAGAGTTAGAAACTAAAATTAAATTCAGACATTCAATAAAAACAGTATTATAATAAATTCAGCTTGAATTTTGCCCTGCCTAGTCCCCGACTGAGCCCTTTTTTTCTGAAAAAATTATATTAAATCGAGGGTGACTCTTACTGAACTGCTCGATCTCGTCTCGTGTAGATCAGACACCACCTAAGATGGCCTCCTCCGGAAAAGACCACTCGACAGCTAGCAAGGGGTATAACGGGTATCCTTGCCCTTTTTGCGGAGAGGAGCTCGGACATAGGGACAAGCAAAACAAACGTAAAGAAGCAATGCAAGGTAATTAGAGCACGTCAGAAGGCCGACCATGTAATGTCGGATATGGATATGAATATGAATATGATCACGAAGCAAATAAGTCGAGTATCACTAAGTCTTGGCCCAGGTGAACCAGTGGCTGATCAGGTACATGGAGCCAAGAGGAAAAGGGGTGAAGAGTCGACAAAGATGAAGATGGATGAAGACGGAGAAAAGAAAGAGCTGACACCTATGCAGTTGGTGGCTCGCATGATCGCGTTAGACGGGTGCGATCCCGCGATCCTGGATAGTGAGCATTTCAAGACCTTAATGCGCAGCCACTCGCCGGAGGTGCCTTTAAGCCGCGTCGACATAGAGAAGATGTGCGATGACATCTTTGTGCACGCAAGGATGGCTGTGTATGAGGGGCTAAGCAACACTCCTGGGCGGGTCAGCGTGGCAGTGGGCAAAGCTAAAACTCTGGACCGGGATGTCCTATATACGGCGTGCAACTTCATTGACCAGAAAAAATGGAAGCTTCACAAGGTGATCCTGGATGCTAATGTCCTTGTACCCAATCTTCCGCACCATGGGGCATTGTCAGATGTTCCAGAGGTCTACTGTACTGGACGTGGAACCGACCATATGATTGAAGAGGCCCCGTTGAGTACTTCTCCTCCAAGGGTAAATCTTCGTCACCGCTTGTTCATGATGGCATGGGGAATATTACCAGCTTATGAGTCTGACATGGATAGACGAGTGAATCACTCTGATGATCTGAAGGATCAACTAAGCACGGTATTTCCTGAAACCTTTCCAGTTGAAATGGGGCTACTTTCTACAGCATTCATTGACCAAGTCCTTGAGCGCGTTACTCGATGCCTTCTATTTGTATATATTGGTTTCAAAACGAGCATAAATGAAGAACTTCTGAAATTGAATCTGACTAGACAAGTGCGTCAACAGCTATATTCAAAACATAGTCTCCAGCACCTATCCACATATGACAAGAATTGGTATCGGACCTTGTGTGCCTTGAGAATTCTCCTTGGTGAAGAAAAGTCTGCTGTGATTGTTGAACCCCGAGAACTGGCAGACCTATTGATCAACGTTTTTGGAGCAATACATACTGCTATTGAAGCAATCTCCAGCCCCAGCTGTCCCACTTCAAATCTTTGTCTCCTAGAGTTACTCAAGGTCAGGAAGGTTCTGCGATTGGAAATAGAAAGGAGTAATGACGACCCAAATGTCTATAAAATTACAAAAGATTTTCCAAATCCTGAGGACATTAGAAATTGTCTCATCGAAGCAATGGAAATTTTAGACAAGGCTATTCAAGACTCATACCTGCTCTGGTCCGTACCACTTGTAATGGACCCTCGATACAAACTCAAGGACATAGAGTCCCTTTTCGAACCGGAGTATGGGCGCAATAAAGCTTGTGAGATGTCATCCGAGGTATCAAGCAAGCTGAAAGCCCTGTACCTGAAATATACTACTCCCATTTCTATGGACATGGACATGGACATGGACAGCACAGGCTCAGTAAACCAGGCCAACACGGATGATCTTGATAAATACCTTGGTGCTCCTCCGATTTGTTTCAAAGGGAAGGAAGAAATGACAGAAGAAAGTTCTGAGATTCTTGATTGGTGGGGAAGTAATCAGGGCATGTATCCTGTGGTAGCTGAAATGGCGCGGGACGCTCTGGCCATGCCCACATCCAGCAGGATATCTCCTGAGCAGATGGCCCATGTCAGGAGCATGATTCGCGGTTACTCCAATGAACCACTCAAACCTCTGCAGAGAGAAAAGGCACAAAACGCAGCAGCAGGAGCAGACGCAGCAGCAGAAGCAGCGATGGCCGCAGCAGATGCGGCGATGGCAGCAGCACAAGGGGAAGCAGCGGCAAAAGCAGCAAACGCGGCAAAAGCAGCGAAGGACGTTTGCGTGAAAGGCTTAGCAGTAACATTTGCATTGAAACCAGAAATGGAAGACTCTGATGCAGTTGAAGCAGCATGTGAAGCAATATTTGCTCTTACCGCAGCAGAGGCAGCAGCAGAGGCCGCAGAAAAGGCTGCAGCAGCAGCAGGAGAAGAACCAAAATCAGCAAAGAGGGCAGCTAAGGCAGCGGCAAAAGCAACAAAAGAAGCAGCAAACAACTTGAATAGAATATTGAAAATATATAAGATTACACAAAAAAACAACAAGGAATTCTTTAGGAAACACATGTTTTGTGGTGGTCGTGATCATCGCGACGATGAAGAGAAGAACAAGAGGGTGAGGAGCCCTTCCCCTGACAACGAAGAGAAGGATCCAAAGAGGATGAGGGTGGAGCAGTGATTTAGTACCTCCGACAGGGTTCCCTGCTGTATCGCATCGCATGGATCCATCCAGTCCAGGTGTGAGTGATCTTCTTCGAAAGTGGTCGTGGTCGTTGGTGTCTTCTATTTTGAGATGTGGTGTGCCTTTTTTTACCTAACCTGCTGTGTGTTCAAAATTGAAATGTACTGCATAAACCATCATGGTACCATCATTTGTGATGTGTTTGTTTATTTGGAACTCTTGTTTATTTGGAACAGCGTGTGCTGTTTGTTGAAAATTGAAATTTAGTGCGTGTGCGGTGGAAGTGTCTGTTTATTTCCAGAATTGGACACAAAGCCCCAACTGGCATGGATTCACCTGTTGTAGGCTTGTACCTCGTCTTGTATATATGGAAATGGATCGGATCATGGCTCCAATGAATTTGTCGCCAGAAATGCAGGACCAGATGTTATATTAGTGTGGGGCCCACTGGTCAAACCCAATTGTGCCTGGCGTGCGGGATGACTGGAGGATGAAATTTGCCAAAAATATGTCGTAAGATTGAATCTCGTGTGGATTTGATTTGCTGGTGCTCCTTCAGACTGATCTCGCCTCCCCTCAGGACACCTCTTATGCGGGGGCGTCCCGAAAGGTAACCTAGCCCGACTGTGGGTCCATATCCATCCATTCCCTGCGTGCAGGACTACTTGAGGTGAAGCTAGGAACTGATGCTGGTCTTTTGTGACTGAAATCCTCTCTACTCCTGCTGTTGTTTCTGTGGCCTTCACTTCACCGAGGACTCCACTCTACTCCACGGCGGCGTTCGCCAGGCCTTCCCACCAATCTGTTCAACGGCCCATGGTTAAATCGTAGCATCAAAAGATTCTTAAGGCCCTAAAGGCTGTGGCATGAGGGCCTGCTGCTGCTTTTATTTGGGCCTTTGCCGCTAGAACGGCAAACACTGTTGCCCGCCAAAAAGGTCTACTTCGGTTAGAACTACACATCATCGATTTCAAACTTCTATCCCAACTCAAATCAAATATTTCTATTTGACACAAATATTTTTATTGTAGCGCCAAGGGAAAAGTCCATATTCCCTCCCCCAACTATCACGAAAGTTCACTTTTCCTCCTTCAACGTAAAAAGCAGGACAAATCACCTCCCTCAACTTTTCAAACCATACAAATTACCTCCCGGTTTGAGCGGTTTAAGGGCGGTATTGCTACGATAAGAAGAGGTTTGTCTTTTCCTTTTAAAAAAATCCGGTTGAATCTTTGAAAAATCATAGTAAATCACAGAAAAATCATAAAATGAAAAATCTAATTTTGTTGGACTCCACATGATTAGATCTACTGAGTGAATATATAATATGATATATTTTAATATAAAGTTTTTTTGCTACGAAGGTTTTGTATTTTTTTTTTATATATTTAGTGTGTAGATATAATTATGTGGAGTCGAAAAATTGGATTTTTCATTTTATGATTTTTACGTGATTTACTATGATTTTTCAAAGATTCAACCGAATTTTTAAAAAAAGAAAAAGGAAAACCACTGTTACTGTAGCAATACTGCCCTCAAAACCTCGAGGGAGGTAATTTGCATGGTTTGAAAAGTTGAGGGAGGTGATTTGTCCGGTTTTGACGCTAAGGGAAAAAATGAACTTTCGTGATAAATGAGGGAGGAATTAGGACTTTTTCCTAGCGCCAACTAACACTAAGGCCCAGCAGGCTTTAGCATGGGGCCTGCTGCTGCTTTATTTGGGCCTTTGCCACTAGAGAACGGCTGTTGCCCGCCCAAACAAAAGGAAAGTCTGTTCGGTGATTTTTTGGTTGATGGCTGATTTTGGATGATTAAATAAGATTCTTACGTGAAGTGAGAATAAGCTGAAACAAGCCAAGCCAATACAAAGCGAACAGGCTCAAAAAAGAAAACAACCCGCCGTGTGCGTTGCCTCCTTGTCATCGTGTGACAACCATGGCTATTCGCCTAGTCCGGTAAAAGGTACCATGACTTAACCATGATCATGAAAAACACATTTACAGGAAAAAAAACACATTTTTTGATCAACACAACGTTTGAGAGCTTCAAACGTGTCTCGTGATCTCTCTGCCCCGTCGACGAGCCTGCCGGTGGCCCAATGTTATGTTCAGACTGGGCAACACCATGATCATCTGCCTGGCAGGCACTTGCCTGCGATGGCACGATCCAAACAGCCTTAGATGATAATACGGAGGGAAGACAACAAAATCAAAGGACAGGGGACTCGACCACACTACTGAGTTTCAAGCCATGAGCATATATGAGCAGACACACTGAACAAGTAACAGTTTCTGATCCCACCCGGCTACACCCTTCCTTGTGCTTTCAAGGAGCTAAGTTCGCTTTCACGAGCAATTTGGTATTCCTCGAGCTCAGCTCTAAGTTCGCTTTCAGTAGCAGTTCGGAATTCCTTGAGCTCAGGTCGTGCCTCCTCCTCCTCGAGGTTTGCTAGTTTCTCCTTGAGGATGTATAAACCAACCACCATAATTAACTTGTCAACCTTTGTTCCCTTCTCAGTATTATCATTGCGCTGCTGCTGCTGCTTCCTATAGCCTGCATGCCGCACTTAGTATCATACCTAAACTAAAATTAATGTGCCCTAGTGTGTCAGCATGTTGGACTAAATATTTTGTATAGAATATGATTATGAAACTGGAATCTTGAATTCGTGCATTGTTTATTTTCAAAAAAAAGGTGTATTTTTCTTCTCTAGATAAATACCTTCTCTCGCGATGATTTGACCCAGAGAAACACTAGGATGCTCATCTTCAGGCTTGAGCTTCTTCAATCTTTCTCTCTCCTTCTCCACCTCGGGCAGCAACCAAAAATAGGAATAAATACAGATACCGGTGAGCGCAGAGCCAGCCATAACGACTGAAGTTCTCGAGACATATAGACGACGACGAAGATCCTCAATTATTTTATCCTAAGCAAGCAAAACAAGATATTTCAAGAGTTCATTCCACACGAAGTGCAAACATACACCTCTGCTTAATCACAAATGTTAATTTTTTTTTTGAAAGCAAATCACAAATGTTAATAATAAAGCTGATAACATATATATGTACCTTGTCGACGGTCGGCGGCGCCGTGGTGCTGCTATGTCCACGACTCAGAATATGACGATGGTGCGGCTGCGATGGGAGCGCTGCTCCGGATCGACGCCCAGTATGGAGTCCGGCCGCCAGAAGACGACGAGGCGGCGGCGGTAGCTTTTCGCCATGGATCGAAGGAGCGCTAACGCGGCCATGAACAAAACACCCGCAGATCGATATCGACTCTCGATTTCGCAAGATGGAATTGAATCTCGTGGATTTGATTTGCTCCTGCTCCTTCAGATTGATCTCAGCAGGGCGTCCTAGAGCAAATAGGAAAGGGAACCGAGCCCGACTGTGGATTGGGGTCCATGTCCATCCATCGTCGTGGCCTTCCGAGTCAAATCTGCTCGATGGCCCATGGTTAAATCGTAGCATCAAAAAGATTCTTAAGGCCCCAAAGGCTGTGGCATGGGGGCCTGCTGCTGCTTTTATTTGGGCCTTTACCGCTATATAGAACGGCAAACACTGTTGCCCGCAAAAAAAAAAAGGTCTACTTCGGTTAGAGCTACACATCGTCGATTTCAAACTTCTATCCCAACTCAAATTAATTATTTTTATATGAACACAAAAAATAATTATTTCTAAGTCAAACATTTCTAACTTTAACAAAATTTTGGAAAAAATATGTATATTAACGTCTCTAAATTCAAATAAAAGCATTGTGAAGACAAATTGCATAAATGATATATATGATTCAGTAAAAGTAGTTGGATATTGAAGATACTGATGTGGTCTTTTTTAAAGTTCTTAGTTAAAAGTTAAAGAAAATGACTTAAAGACAAATTGATGTAACCTCTATAATTTTTAGAATGGAGTGTGTTAAAGAAAATGACTTAAAGACAAATTGATGTAACCTCTATAATTTTTAGAATGGAGTGTGTGCCGGGACACTATGTTTTTACATTTGTTGATTGATGAAGATCCGATCCGTTGACCACAGACGTGAGGCCAAGAAGGACACGCCATGAATACTCATTTTCAATTCTCCGACCGTACGTATCGATCGTCAAGTCCCATACATACGTCATATACGATAGTAATCGGTGTACATACATAGCTTATTAAAATACTAGGAGTACGACATACTTGTTGTAAAACACACGGACTCTGTCCTAGAAGGAAAGGAGAAGGAGGAATCCCAATCCTAGTCCGTTTGTATGTGGGCTCTTACCGAAACTCTTAGGCCTTAAGCGGGGACTATATATATACGTGGGAGATCTATGTTATAATTACTAATATTTCGGATGAATAAAGAATAGTCTCCTATCTTGTGTCTACTTGTTCTACTTCTTTCATCTACTGTGTGATCATGAGAGACGGGAGGGAAGGTCCTAACGGCGGACGGAGCGTTTCACAACACGTTATCGGCCCACGACAAGCTCTTCGTCGACATCGTCGTTGAAGACGCCGATCTTCAGCCCGGCGACACTCGTCGTCGGAAGCCCCGCCGAACTACTTCGCCGGCGACATCGACATCCCCGGCGTTGTTAGCGGAACGGATCTGCTACCTCTACCCGCTACTAATCTACACTGCATCGACTCATCGCCACGCCGCAGGTCCCCACGCCTAAGCCGCGTCGCCTTCGTGATGACCTTCGCTTCTTCTCGAATTCAAAGAACAAAGGTACGAAAGAATTGCATCTCAAGAAATTGCTTGTGTTCCACGCCATCGAAGCTGGTCGCCGATATATCCTACGCATATAGGATCATGAAAATATGTATGTATATATATATATATATATATATATATATATATATATATATATATATATATATATATATATATATATATATATATATATATACACTCTCGAAGTATATACATGCATGGACAATATCGTAGTATCTTAATGATTGTATCTAGGGTTCCTGTATATTTAAAAAAAACATGGCCATATACATCGACTTTGCTCTCCTGGCCTGTAGCCGGCAAGGTTAGCATCATCACCTCAGCTCCGGCATGAGCACGTGACTAGAACTATGCATCGGACTCATCAAGGCAATTCAACATGCAGCTGAGCCGTGTGTCACTCGAAGCCACACAACACCGGCGCCTTGATGTCAGTCGTGCGCACGCATAGAAGTTCCCGCTACTCAGGTATGTGGTGCCTTGTAGAGCGCCAGAAGAACGTCAAAATCGTACTTGGCTTGTTCTGTTGTTTGAGCACCGCCCTGGACACGTCCGATCGAATCGGGGCTTGAGTCCTAGAAATCTAGCCGTGGTTAACGAAATTGCACGCACGCAAGCGGTTTTGGGCTTACGTGTTACTCACCTCTCTTGTCGTCCGAGCGCCCTTGGCAATCTTGTAGGCCATTGAGTACACTAGCAACTAGCAAGCATGCACGCAATCCGAGCGACCTCTGCCTACCGGTCAAAATGCGAGCTATGCGGCGCAGTGATCCGCACTAGATCGGGCTACTTTCGAAACAGACCGGTAAGATCTTAACGAGCCGCGAATTACAAAACGGAATGAAATCGATTACACGTATAAACTAGGCCAGTGAGATAAATCTAGAAAACAAGAAAGGCCGTATTAATCTGAAATTTTTATAGGCCACTAAATCCTGTAGATTTTATGGATGATCACGTATATTCTTGCAGAATAGATTTTGTACTTTCTAGAAATTCTATATTAGGGTGTTCTGCATAACCCCTTAGTGAAAGTTTCGGTTTTTCACGGCTTTTTTTGAATTATTAACTCTAGACATTATGTTCACGCATATTCATTGTATTTCTTATATACCGCATATATAAGATCTTGTGTACAACATGAAATCTGTTGTTTATCATGGCTTAATGTTTTTCGTTATTAATAGTAGGATGGGCTCTCTAAATCCTGCAGACCTTAGACTTATCACCATTGAGAGGCTCATATTTGTTTTCCTAGCATATGATTTTTTTGGGTTGAATGATTGTTTGGTATAAATTCTAGAAATTGCATATACCATAATCCTGAAAAATGCTAGGATGCTTCTAAGAATATTTTGAGTAACCATCCACTATCTTTTTTTGCACCTTGCTCTTGGTTTACATGTAGTAAACTTATATGCACATGGTCCAAGTTATGTTAATATGCATGCCTTAAAAAGAAGAAGCAATATCCTAAAATTACTCCGAAAGTAAAAGTATTTGTTACGGTCATTATTAAATCCATGTAGGATATTTTGCTACCATTGAAGTGTAGTAAACTCAAGTATATATATTTCTGAATTACTCTCTAGAATGAGTATATGGCCGATAGAAGTAACAAATGCATTGTGGGACTCATTGCATGAATAAAATCCCAAATTATAATTATAGAATATCATATTGCATTGAAAGTCGAATTTTTGAAGCTTGTATGTTTAACGCTCTCTATAAACAATAGCTCGAAGCTTTGTAAAAGTCTAGAAGACAAGATGGTAAATAAGATTTTATCAAACTACATTCTTGAAGAAGTGTCTCTTGTGTATAAGAATATCAAAGAGCAATGTAATACTTGAAGTATTTGAATTTACCATAAAAAACTACTCATGAAAATTGAGTTAGAATTTTTAGACAGCTTTATAAACAAGGATATTAAGTTACAATAATTTTAAATATGTGGCTTGCATATGTTACACTGTTTGAAGACGTGTGACTACATATCATAACTATTGAATATAAAGCATGAAGCTACCGCTTGTCAAGTATAGAAGTTAAGACATGCAAGAATGTATATTATTTGGAACATATAAAGTTTCTCTTGAAGAAGAACTTAAATCATGTGCTTATTATCTTTGAAAATCATATCCTGAAGTATTGATAGTAGTGATGGTGGTGTATTAAGTTTTAGTTCCCGTTGAATTGAGTGGTTAATGGTTATTTTGTTAGCTTGAAGACTAATATGAAATATTTAATATTCTTAGTTGCAATTCTTGTTATTACTTGAAGTAATATGTACACACTTCTCATGGAATAAATTAGTTTTATATGTTTCACATATAAACAATTGCCAATTGCCTATCAAAATAATTTTTACATTAATTTATCCACAAATAAGCCTCAATTAACCATGAAGGTTATAGTATCAAAATAATTTTTGCATTAATTTATCCACAAAGAAGCCTCAATTAACCATGAAGGTTATAGTTCTTTGTGCATCACTACCATGTAGGTAGATGGGAAACTGAATTTTCTAGAAAGCACATGAACAATTGGACTAAACCGGCATATTAATTGATCTTGGAAGGATCGATTTAGCCAAAATCCTAAGTTTTTAATATTTTAGTCCATGAACTAAAAGTTGTATCCTACCCTAAGTCTATTGTTGTACACTTTGAATAGTACATTGGATATGTGAATTTCATGCTATAATCAATGAATACTAGAAGTATGATTGGATTCTATGAAGCATTAAAAGTGACTATTCATAGATAATGCACGAAGCAAATCACTACTTGAAGTAGTCATGGCATGAAAAGGGGAGGAATTTTGGGCAAAGGCATAAGAAAATGTGGATAATATATAGGCATAGCCGCCCTAAGTCGATCTTTAAGTGCATGTATCGAGACTTGAAGTTTTCCCCGCGTCCCTTAGGCCGAGTTAACTTTCTCTCTTGCACTAATTGAATGTAAGCTCGTAGCTCTGCATTTTGTTGTTATCTATTATGTTAGACTGAATACTAACATTCCACATTACACACGCATGTGTATCTCATTGAGTTGCAACTATCTTCACTCTTGCATGAATATTAGCATAATTAACTATAGTTGTAGCTAGTAGCTATATCTTTACGCTTCCCTCATAATCAAAATGGCTAGCTAGCATGCTACGTCTATATGGTTCTCGTTGAACTAAGGAATGATTTGCTTTCAATGCATCGTATGCATAAGCAATAGATTGGTCTAGGGCGGCAGTCTAAGATCGGGAGTGAGTTTATGAAATTTTGCTCAATGGAGACTAACCCATTTGATGGGATAAATAGTTGTGGAACTAAGATATTGATAACACAATTATGATGATTTGGGATTTATTATGAAGAAAAGGCATCAAGGGATTTTTGCATTAATGGCAATTAGAAAATTCTAGAAGAAAATTCCATGTGAATTTGAATATTGCATATTTAATACATTTGAAGTGTATGATCCATTTTTTTTTTTATGTATGAGTACATGGATCAATGTTTTCGGCTATACAATTAGGAAGCTAGATAAATAGTTTTTATAAACTATGTTATGTGCATATTAGGGGAGAACATCCCTAAATTTATAGGAATCTTTGAACATTCTTAAGTGCACTTTTAAGTATTCTAGCTCATTTGTATAATGAATAATAACCCCCATGTTGAAATATGTGTGTGAATATTTCCCATAAAATTTAATTATAGCATACATAAATGGGCCTCCACTTGTAGTTGGAGATATATGAATTTGAATTAAGCCCATGATAGGGGATATTTTTTGAAGTATGTTATTAATGATCTAATATTGGCATTAGGGGAGAGCAAGTCTATATTTTGAATGCCAAATATTATTTCCATGGAAAGAAAATGATCTTAAGAGAAAATATTCCTTGAAGCTTGAAGCAGGAATAGTATCACACACTAAGTCATACAATAGTTTGACTAATGCTCTTGTGAAGCCCTGAAGCGAGAGCATATGCCGGATATTTTTAAAATGAGAGGAGTAACTTGAAGTTATAAACCCCGAGAAGTTGTGTTTACTAGTAGTAAACTAAATGTTATATACTATCAATCCAAAAATCTGAAGGGCGACTGTGGGTTCTAGTTTAGTGTATACATGTTAAATAGAAAATAAATGGAACTCCTCCATTCTCGTGGAAGAGAATGCCTCACTCTAAGAAGGTTAAGCACCTCATGAAGAGGATCATCTTGAAGATGACATCCAACACAATAAGCGCGCACCTCACTAGTGTTGGGTATGCAGAACAATATACCATCTCTTGTGCGGGAAATGACAGAGATAGAATATTCTCACATTGTGAGAGTATTGAGAGAGAAAATAATTGTCGACAAACTACCTCTTTAATTGCAAATGTTTCTCTTATGAGAACCCGGATCCGAAAAATAAAGTCCATGGCAAAATCGCCTGTAGCGATTATATCGGGTCAATGAAGAAAAACAATTGAGGTTGAATCTCCTAATAAGAAGAAATGAATGTTCGCAATATCTCGGCAAATGAAATGAATGAGTATCGAATATGCAGTTAATAGTGGATTATGAAAATCCATATAATTCTCGAAGAATATAAATCGTAACTTGTAGAAATCTCATACTAAGTATTAAAGTCTAAGGTATATATTCGAATGAATATTCAAGTCTCAAGAAGAGCATGTCCTAGAAGGATTACAATCATTGAATGATTTTATAGTGAATAACTCAATGTCATTGTGTATATCACTCATCTCTCGATGCAAGAGAGAATGTATCTCATAGAAGAGAATTGTTAATTCACTAAGAATGAATGTACATCCTTGAAGGAATTAATCCATGAAGAATTTACCAGTCAATTTTTGAATAAACACCATTCATCCACGAAGTGAATATAGACCCGAGAGAAAGAAAATGAGGAATCTTAAATACCGTGAAGGTGTCATCAAAACATTTAGAAAGTGTATGAAAAGCTAGCATGAAGTTAATGATATCCTCTAAGAATACCATAGAAGGTATGAGAATAATGGTGGTTTTGGCAATTGAATTATCCCCCTAAATGCCAAATGCAAGGCTGGACTTGTACAATCAAAATCTCGAAGATTTATAGAATACAATTTGAAAATCCATTAAGGATTAATTATAAGTATTCAAACTCTAGTATAAGTTTGATACACTATCTTGAAGATATTGAATATTAATTTATTTACCCCCATACCTCACGAAAGGATCTATTTTCTCTGAAGGATAATATTTATTTGTTTTGCACAAACTAATTGGTGGTCATTATGCATGAAGCATATTGCTCCCATATAATTCAAAGAAGAATTATGAGCCAACTTTAGAAAGACATAGTATTATGGTACTGCATACCATTAGTTTGCACACATTTATGAAAAGTGTGGTTTGAACAATGAAGTTAAAAAGTTTGGCTTTATGAGGGGGAGCATATTTTTACCGAACCGCCTTTAAGGTAAACCACTAGAATTATAAAGATAAAGTAGATCATATTTGCTAAAACACTGAAGTTTATGCATAGATTATGAAGATCAATATCTATTCATGAAGAATAGAATATCCTGAAGAATATATGACCAAGAAGGTTAAATGTTGTACTCTTTTCCCCCTACGTGAGTTTTTACTTGAAGGTTTCTCACACAAGGTTTTTAATGAGACAACATGTGCAATGCAATTAACGAATGCGATATACTCTTTTCTCCAAGAACCGTTTTTTTTCCAATGGGTTTTCGGATGGAGTTTTTGATGAGGCATATGCATATCGTGGTAATCGCCCAAGGGGAGTGTTGTAAAAAACACACGGACTCTGGCCCTAGAAGGAAAGGAGAAGGAGGAATCCTAATCCTAGTCCGTTTGTATGTGGGCTCTTACCGAAACTCTTAGGCCTTGGCGAGGACTATATATACGTGGGAGATCTATGTTGTAATTACTAATATTTCAGATGAATAAAGAATAGTCTCCCTATCTTGTGTCTACTCGTTCTACTTCTTTCATCTACTTGTGTGATCATGAGAGACGGAGAGGGAAGGTCCTAACCGCCGACGACGCTGCGTTTCACAACAATACTTACGTATATGGCCGTTGCAAAGCATGCCAGCGGGCTTGTTGCGGGTCGATACTACGTACACCTTGTCGGTTATCACCTACGTGTACATGGCCGTTGCATCACATGTATATATATGGGTGGTAAAGTGCTCATTAATTTAGCCTAGCAAATTTAAGGATAGGATTCAATAAGGGCCGAGTCAGTAAACTTACAAACAATTTTGAACTAAAAATAGATAGGGCTAAGTTGGTTTTTTTTTCGAAAAGCGTCCATTGTGAACATGCTTCATTAAGGGAAATCGAGTCAAAATACATCCTTCCGGTTCTATGGCGAGGTGCCTTGGTCGGACCGGGGAGGCCGCACACTTACACAGATCGCTAAGTTGGATTGTGAAAGAGGATCGAGGGTCATGATCCATTACCATCCTTGTATATGCATGTTATTATTACATCCTCCCTTTAAATTATGTTTTTTAAATATCCTTTTAAATTATTAATTATTATTTTAGTTTTTTATAGACATATTGTATATGTATTTAGACATAATAATAATATAAACATATTTAATTGTATAGAAACTTATATATATGCTACAAACTAGAAAACCAAAATGTTCTTAATTTAGGATGGAAGGAGAGTATTTGATTAATTACAATAAAATATATTGCTAGTACATATATCTAAAAGGAATTTCATTACATCACACTCTATTCTTTTGAAACCATATAGGAAGTGAACTTTAACTTAATTAGTTGGGTAGAGCCTAGAGGGTGTGTTAATAAAGGAAGAGTGGGGAAGAAATCGGAGAAGTAGACATCAGGTGATGCCACGGCTAGCGATAGAGCCGCCATCAGCCGAGGACAACGAGGGGTGTTTCGTTTGCCGCCTTTTTTAGGAGTCGAGATCAAGCAAGAAGTACATCCAACCTCAAACATTTGAAATCGAACGCCTAATGCCTTGGACTGAACGTTATTTCCCAAATCAGAAGCAGACATCCCCTGAGCTTAAAGGATTGCGAGCTGTAGCAACACGCACCCCTGGAAAAGAGTTCTCCCTTGCCATTGCCATTGCGAGGGGCGGATCAAAGGGGGGTTGGGTGGGCCACACAGCCCCCCATTAAGTATGATTACACAACTAAATTATTGTCATTAGACTTAAATTTACAATTAATATTTAGTTTTAACCTTAAATCTTCATTATTCAGCCCCTTTCATCCTAAACCTGGATGCGCCACTTGCCATTTGGGGAGTACATGATAGCTGTCGACGACTGTCGTCAAGCTCGATTGATCCACTGCAGAATAAGCATCATGCATGTTATGTATGACACGCTATTGATGAGTGTAGTAATGCCACGATCAAACATGCATACAAAGGAGTATGTAGGACCACTGGTCAGGACCAGTACGTACTGGATGGCATATGCGTGCATGCATCGATCGATCCGGATTTAAGTTTTTAGTTCTTGTCGATCTACCTACCTTTTTGTATGCATTTGGTCATCAGTTGGATCCATACACAACACCGTACATTGGTGACCCTACCATTGTTACAGCTTTTGTAGATAGACAAGGAGAAAAAAAGACAGTTAATGTCTTTACCATACAAAATAAATCATCAGAGTAATTTTTAGGGGCCATTAGAATTTAGTATGATCAAAATTCCATAATACTCACTCGCAAAAAAAAAAAAAAAAAAAAAAAAATTCCATAAATCTAAATGTCAAATAAACAAATCTTATGTGTTTAATGTAATAATTTTTTATCAATAGATTGACATTTCACACATCTTTGAGGATGATAATGATTTTTTAAACGCCCGATAATATGTTGTGTAAGTGCGAATCGAGCGTACTTCAGCTTTGTTGTGTGATACATGGAACCTATTTCCACTCATGTTCAAGTTGCTGACTTGGTAGATAAAAAAAAACGAAACCCTACCCGGGAGGAACGGGTGGTTCTCGCATTAAGAGAATGGTGCAACACCGAAGGTTGCTCCCGACGGATTCGAACTCAGCGGGCTCGCTCCACACACAGGGGAGCTTTACCATCGAGCTACAAGCTCGTTCGCCTGACTTGGCAGATATATGCTTGTATTTTTCCCCCCTACTAATTCTTTGCATACATACAAGATTCTGCATATATTAAGCGAATAAAAAGGTACATATGGTAGGTGTTTTCTCTTTTGGTGTATGACCATCTCTTTTATTGGACTGTCGCTATCGCTAAAATTGCTCTTGTTTAGTCCCAAAAGGACTAGAATTGCTAGCGCTTGTTAATTAAGGCACAATGATTTGCTATTTAAAATAACAATAATTGACAATGTGAATTGAAGGACCATTCGTACTCCCCAACGACCACAAATATGTGACGTTTGAGATTGTGTAAACTCAACGATTTCAAAACTTCAGCTACTATTTTTTTTTTATAATAAATATAGTGATGTATACTTTTGTTTTTAGTGCATATTTATTTGCGCCATTGTCTAACATCGAAACTAACACGTCAACACTAATTTGCAGTGAAAGTTTATGGTAAAGTTCAAATAAACAAACTCCCTAAAATGTTACTTATTGTGACAGGAGACTTTTTAGAAGATATTGAAGTATGAACAAGAAGGAAGAATATAGGTGTAAGATTGACACAGGGCACGTTGCTGCTGTGCGTACATATATATTGCCCCTGGCCGTTTGAATTGAATATCTATATACCAAGAATCGTGTAATCATCACTAAGTATAGTCCTCTTGGTGATGATTTATCCTACATTAAATTTGAGAGCCAATATTTTTCTCGTGTAGACGATATGAGTGTATGGAAAAAAATCAATTTAAGGAACGGTGTTATGATCTTAATGGAAATATAAAATTGTAAGGCGACACAAAATATCGGTAGATAAATTAATTTGAAAAAGGTCAAAGGGATTTCAGTAGTTTCCTTCTCGTCGGGAAAATGCCCGATTGTAGTTAATTATCAATTTCCATTCTAGTAAAGAGTAGTCAGCAAGTAGTTATGCTCACTAAATAAAAATCCCCTTTTGTATAGAAACAAATGTGGAGGTTACTAGATTGGCAAATAAAAAACTAGTTATGCTCACTAAATAAAGTTCAAATAAAAGCTCGTTTGGTGCGGCTCGCGATTGCACACCAACTCCTCCACGAGCTAGAGCACTTGAGCCGGCGGAGTCGCACCAAACACCACATGAGCAAGGGCGCTTCTAGCTCCCAACCGCAGGAGCCGGAGCTCGAAAAAGTAGGTCCGCATTGGGGGTTCCGACGCCGAGAAGCCCTCCCAAACAGGCCCTAAAGAGTGATATAAGCCCGAAATTAAATCAAGTCAGCAAAAGAAAATTATATGTAGACAAATGGATAAAAACACCATAAAGATTTTATCATTTCCTTTAACGTTCGAAAAGCACCAAATTATCATTTGTTAGCGATTCTTTTTACTCACATATAACCCATAGATTATGTGAATATTCAACAACCAGCTAGGAAGTGGTATGTTTTGTCGCGTCCCTATAGGATCACGTTTGCGCACCAACTAAAATGACCCTATCCTCTTTTTATATAAAGAGAAGAGTAGACATGGAAATCATTAGCTTGACAAACGATAATTATAGGTAAAACCAAAAAAGCTAGAAAAAAAAATCTAACTGGAGATTTTGTAAGCAATTCCCTTTGAGATAGAAACCCACATTGTTGGTACTAGTCCTATTTTGTCCCAGCACCCAAATCCATACGTTAGAAAAGTAACATCCAGCAAATAGTCGAACTCATGAGTACTCACTGGCCGTTGGGCCACAGTCACGTGGCCCCACCCGACAGATGGAAAAGAAACACATCTGGCCGTTGTGGAGCTGCCACTTACTACACGGCCCCACACGTCAGTCACCACTGACCCAGGCACTCGATCTCACTCCACTCACACACACCTCAGTCAGAGAGAGAGAAGCTTCACTTCACTTGCAAAAAGGCCCCCGGGAAGAATCCAAACGTTAGGAAAAGGGACATGGGTAGAAAAAGCCAAAAAGCGGCGCACGGCACGCGCCCCTCTTTTCACACACTGACAAACGACCACCTGGCGCTCGTGGGCCCACCGGTCAGTGACCAGGAACGGTACACGCCGGGGCAAATCGGTAACTCCACTCCCGTGCCAACTGTATCGCGTCCTCTTCCCTGGCATTGCCGGTGGGGGAAGTCCTTTTGCAGTTTAGCCCCTGGGAGAAGGTGATATTACCATTCGCCCCTCGTCGTCGTCCCCTGCCCCTGCCTTTCTCTCCCGTCTCCTGCGGCAATCTGTCTGTTGTCGCCCTTCTTCAATCCCCAACCAAACCCCTCCTCCGCTCTCACTCTCGCCCGCGTCGCAATCATACTCGTGGGCGGGGGGACTGCGCTCGCGCGCGCTTTAATCCCTCCCAGGATTTCTGTGGCGTCCGCTTCCTCCACCCGGATTCCGCCAGGATTGAGTTCATCGCATCTCACCCTCATCCATCCTGATTCTTCCTTCCTTCCATCTGGGTTTCTTTCTTCCCGATTTGCCGCCACCGCCGTCGCCATCCACTTCTTGTCGGAGGAGTAGGACTCCGGCGGGCCTGTCCGTTCGTTCTATCCACCTGTCCTTCCCGTTTGCGTCCACGCCATTGCCGCGCTCTCCGTGCTAAAGCCGCGGCTGCTTTCTTTTGGTCCAGTCGGCCGGTCCGGGGCTTCGTCCCTGCCGGCCGTAAATGCGCGTCCGTCCGTGCAGAGGATCTCAGCCTCCGCCGCTCCAAATCCCGTCCTTGTTTGACCCCAATTAAGAGCAGGAGAAGACGAATCTTCTGCCGCGCGTGCTAATCCTAGTAGTCTCTCCTCACCAAAGATGACGAACTCCTCCTGACTAACTTCACCTCACCTCGCGCGGGCGGCTGCTAAGCTCTGACTCCAGAGCCCCCACCCACTGCTATGGGCTTCTTGATCTGCGTCCGCCTCCTCCGGCTACTGCTGCTGCTCTTCCTCTTCTTCTTCGCCACCCCGGCGTCGGCGCAGTCGTCGCGGCCGCCGTCGCCGGCGAGGATCCTCGACGCGGCGCTGCAGGACTACGCGTACCGGGCGTTCGCGCCGCGCCCGCGCACCGGCATTGTCTACAACGCCACGCTCCCGGGAACCTCACGGGCGTCGCCGTCTCCGCGGTGCGTCTGCGCAGCGGCAGCCTCCGTCGGAGGGGCTTCGCGGGCTACTTCCAGTTCGGCGTGCCCACGGGCGTCGTCGTGCAGCCGTACGTCGAGCGGGTCGTGCTCGTGTACCACGACCTCGGCAACTGGTCCGACTACTACTACCCGCTCGCCGGGTACACCTACCTGGCGCCGGTGCTCGGCCTGCTGGTGTATGATGCCGCCAACCTGTCCGCTGTGGGGCTGCAGGAGCTCGACGTCGTTGTGTCGGGAAGCCCGATTTCGGTCAGCTTTGGTGGTAGTGTCAGGCCGGTGCCGGCAGGGAGTGCGGCGCCGAGATGTGTGGTGTTTGATTTGGATGGCGTGCCGCAGTTCCGGGACCTGGAGGCAACCGATGTGTGCTCGACGTATCGACAAGGGCATGTGTCGATTGTGGTGAACTCCAGTGGGATTGCTCCTGCTGCACCTCCAATTGCCCCGCCGATTCCGACCACCGGAGGAAAGAAGAAGGGGAGCTCAAAGGCGTGGAAGATCGCCGGCAGTGTGGTTGGGGCTGCCATAGCATTGGGGCTCTTGGCCGCGCTTGTGCTGTGTCTGGTGAGGTATAAAAGGGATAAGAAGCTTCAGGTGATGGAACGGAATGCCGAGGTTGGAGAGACGTTGCGGATGGCGCAGGTTGGGCGGACGCAAGCACCGGTGGCATTGGGAACACGGACACAGCCGGTGATTGAGAACGATTACACTGCATAGTGGAGTTTCTTCTGCATAGTTCTGCTAACATGAAGACTTGATGGTGATGGCGAGAGACAGGATTGTCCATTGGCTGCTTGATGCAGACAACTTTCCATATCAGCAGAGGGCAATGGCAGCCGCTAATTCCAGGGCCAAGGTTCTGCTCCATGAGGGTTCAGCACATTATTTTGGTGGGTTTGTTCGGAAGCTTAAGTTTTATAATGCAAGCAAGGGCTATTGTTCATGTTCATAGTTGCCATGTTCATATGTGAGGAGTTCCTTTCATCTCCAAGCAAGCAGGCACTGGAGGGGAAATCTTTGTTGTATCAGACTTGGAATCCTCTGTTATTCTTTTGGGGTATCTGTATTCAATAGAAAATGGGCTTGGCAATAAAGCTGAGGTAACATTCATTGCATCCTCACAGCACGAGTCAGGCGGATTCATGCTGTGTTGGAGAGATTCATTCATCTAGCTTCGATTCGATTTCATTCCCTTCTCTGTTTCATGTTTAGACAGCTTCTGAGATGATGTAGAGCTGCACATGTTCACTTATCTGGTGTTGTGGTAATTAGTCTGATTGTGACCATCTAGATTTCTGGCCATTTATTTTACATCCGCTGTGATTGTTGTCTGGGAAACAACTCAAGTTCTAAGTGTACATCTTTTATGACTTGACAACAATATCAATTGTAGATCTTACTAATGCCATGTTTTGTCAAATTGCAATTGTCACTGATTGAAATGAAAAGAACAAGAAGAAATTATGGTTAATGTAGGCCCATACCAGTCGGCAAATTAAATTTAAAATTACAGAGGGATTCATAATGAATAGTCAAGAAGGTCTGGTTGATGTACAAGTTAGAAAAATTCTGAATTTTCTTCTCTGCTGGTGTCCTGGCATTGTCAATTGCCTAGTTATGAATATCCTAAGGTTCATGTAGAGCTGTTAGTGTGGGCCTAAATGTTAAATGAAGAAAAGATGCAAGTATGAGCAGTGTGCAGAATAAATATGAGCTGAACAGAAGGGTTCAAGAATGCTCCATTAGAAAAGTTCCAAATCTTATCTTTTTCTCTGGCCGGGATCTGGCCTGGGTGGCAATCCTCAAGTTGGTTAGAAATATTTTAAGTTTTATTAAGTAGAAGAGTTGTCAGTGGGGACCTGGACGGTCAATGAAGAAAACAAGATGCATGCATTTGTGCACTGAGTTCGTTTTGAACTCGTTACAGGTTTCCTGTGTTTATTATTGTTCATCATCGGCCTGGCCGATATTTTGAATCATGGAAGAGGAACCTTACCTATGGAGTTTCATTCTGTTTCTTTTGCCTGTACGGTTGTGCCTGGTAATTTAACATGCATGTTCTGATTCTGTGTAGACTAGGTGGAAGTGGGTACAATGAGAGGGCATGGAAAATATGTGATCTCAGTACGAGAGCTGGCCAATAAAAATCAAAAACAAAAAAAGGGGCGGATTGTGTGAGCAGATAGCACAAATAGTCTGTGACACCAATATGAGATGTGGGCAAACAAAAATAATAAAACTGCATATCAGAGAGCATGAACAATGAGTGAACTGATGAATCATGGGATCATGAGGAAGGAGAGCTGACCAGAGCTAGAAACAAAAAAGAATGTGTGATGAATATCAATGAGGAACGACAGGTGACCAGAGCTACAACCAGGCACCCACTTTTTTTGAGCACGCATTGTTCCTTTTGGGTTTCGTTTCATGCTGGGAATCATGGGATCATGAGTGAACTGAACTGACATATGATGTGCACTTGTAGTTTAGGAACCAGTGCTGGGAATGTGGTTGCCACTTGGAATTAGGTACACTTGTTATGATGTGTCGCAAAGCCCGGTTCCTTTGTTCGAGGTATAACGTGGCGCAGTGCTGAAATTTTAAGCAACCTTTGAGGAGTAGAGTACTACTAAATTAGTAGCACTTGCTGCGTTCACAAGCATGTGTATGCATAGTGAACCAGTTAGCTAGACCTGCACACACGTGAGTGGTATCTGCTGCATGATCCTACAATATACAATACAAGGGCGGCCAGTGCTTGCCAGTCCAGGTGAGGCCAAGTATGCCAGCCAGAAGGATTTGTACCTTTTATTACACACATTTGCTAGCTGTACTGTGCATATAGACAGAAATCTCTCATCTCATATCTGGAGCTTGTTCTTGTATTTGTTATAATCTTACCTCAGGGACAGGGAGTGTTGCTGTTGCCATTGAAGTTGAACCTTTCTTTCTTTACAGGTTGTTCTGTTCCATGATGAACAAGGGAGAAGTGAAGGTAGTATGACTGTATATATTAGCTGTAGGTGGTTTTGTGTGTGTGTGTGTGTCAGGAAGAGGAAGGCAGAATAGAACATAGCTTTGTGATTGTGGAGGACGATTTGTTCGAGACGCCCTGTTCGCTTGGCTTATCAGTGTAGGTCAACGATATTTCTCTCACACAAAGACGTCGAAACCAAGACCATCCAACGATCTTCTCACAAAGATCAAGCCAGGATAGCCAGCCGAACATGCTCTTGTAAGGATGTTTTGCTGCTGGCGTCTTCGGCATTTGCATTGGAATCTTTGCTGTGAATAAGCACCCTACTCACAGGCTCACAGCTCATGTGCGCTGGCTGGCTGGCCTCTCCGTTTTTGTTTTGTAATGCCAACAAGGGTGCAGCCTGCCTGCTGCTGCAGCTGCTGTATAAATTATTGAGTTATTACTCCCTACTACTGATGCTCTTGTTGGTTAAGTGTTGGACTACTGATGCTGTGGGCTAATTAATGCCTGTAGTTTGTTTGTGCTGATGACTTATTACTGTGTGCAAGTGAGCAGTTACAGTGAGGTGGGTAAAGTTAACGAGCTGTGTGTGTACCATGGGTATCTGTAATCAGATCAGATTTGCAGGCATGGTCTGCTTCTAGTACCAAGAATCTCCTGCTTCTTCTACGAGCAAGTACTATGGTTACGCCGGTTCACCGGCTGCAAGCAGCCCATGGTGGCGGATTTTCAAATCATTCTTCATGTGACGTGGAAGAACAGCGGTGGAGGATGGGTCATTTCGCCCGGGTGTTTGCCGGCGTTTCACATCTCGCCAACTCCTTCTCTCTCATGTACACATCGTCGGATTTCGCCTGCTCGTCGCCGATTATAATACCTGCTCTACTAGTGTTTACTCGTAGAGTAGACTGTACACTGACTGGAGTAGGGCAGAGTGTTTCTCGGTGAAATAATTACAGGAAAGGCGAATATATGCATTATATTTGACTTAGTACTCCCTCCCAAAAAGAGTGTCAGAGATCGTGTTTGACCAGTTTTCGCCTTATTTAAAAAAAAAATTTATGTAAATTATAAAATAGATAAATCAGCATTATAGTATCTCTAATGACAAATAAGTCATAACAAAATCGAAAAATTTTATGAAACTTTTTAAATTAAGACAGATGGTCAAATATTATGTATGAAAAACGAAAACGACACTCTTTTTGGGACGGAGGGAGTATACCTCATGGTGTTCAAACAAGTTTCATGGTGTTGTAAATGTTGATGTATGTTTTTGTTTTAATGATCGATAGTAGAAAAATTTGACTGGGAACAGGGTAACAAGGGAGGACACTGGTCAGGTCAGGTGGTCCGTGGGGGCACAGCAGATGGCAGGTGCCCAGTGTTAAATGAAGGGGAGGGGGACCTGGGGTTAGATGCTTAATCCCTGCATTTTGGAACAGACAAATTACAGGCAGGTAAAAGGACGAGTACGGAGTATTCAGTGTCCCTTTGATTTTGAACGCACAGTTGATTCGTTTGACCTCATCTGCCGGATTACAAGCCTACAATTAGACTAGATATATACCTTTGCTTGGCACAGACGGTTAAAAAAAAAGATACTGGGCTGTCAATCCCGTATAATTTGAGATGTTTTTTTTTTCAAAAGCAGATGCTTTCGTGTAGTGTAATTTTTGTATTATCTTAGGCACAATTTTTTTCACCGCTCATAGCACATTAACTTTTTTACAGGAACCATACAGACACTAGAACGTGACGTTCTTTTTGCCTAGCTAGAATAAAAATATAAAAAAAAACGTATTGTAGAAAAAAAAAACCCCTAACCTTTGACTTGCCGCCGGCCTTGACAGATCAGAGGCACAAGCGTGAACAAAGTAGCCCAACAACAGAACAGGCCGGCTGTGTCGCACTATCCAGGAGAAAATTGAACAGCCCATGTACAAAGTAGCAGCAGCCCAGTCCATTATGAAATGACCAGACAGACACCGATAAATAAATATCTGTAAAATTGTGTTTGCAAAGATGAAATGAAATACTGAGATTGTTTCCCAAGCTGAGCATAGCATGACTAAAATTGTGTGCCAAACTAAAACTGAGATTGTTTGCCACAAACAAGCCAAGCCAATATTTAGTCTGTCCACCCAAATTCACACGGCGAGAAAAACGCATGTCTGCTCTAGTTTGGTCGTGTTGCATGCCGGCTGATTGTTAGGCCAATGCGTCGTTGTGTGTCTATCTGAACATTTATTTTATTTATTTATTTACATAACGTCTGTTTTAGATTTTATTCGGGGATTCAAAATGGCCGGAATTCATTATTTTTATTAATAAAACGAAAAAGGCAGGCTTCCAGTCCCAGCTGCTGATGAAGTGAAGCAATCTGTATCTCATCCTCCACTCCACTGTGGCTCCCGTACGTACTGTGCGTATCTTTAGCTCCTTTCGCATTGCATCATCGTCTCGTGGCCCCCGCCGACGAGCTCCGATCGACGTGGCGACCACCCGGTGGTACAGCGTACGAGGGACGGATTCCTGTGGGCCCCCGGCGTTATCCTCCGACGTGGCACGCCGGAGTCCACGAGAAGAGTCTCCCGCCCGCCGGCGACGGCCAAGTCTGCTCCGATCCGGGAATGAAGCTGCAGCATGCGTTGGTCGTCTGCTTATTTTCGCTGCTGAAAGCACGCAAGCAACGTACAGTACTGTGTTTACATAGATGAGATGTGACGTTGATGCTGTGTAGTAACTAGCCTTGTTTAGATGGCAAATATTTTGGGGCTGAATGTCGCATCGCATTAATCGTAGAAGCGGGTTTCGTTTGTTAGTGGTAAATATCATTCTACGTATGAAAGAACTAGGCTCAAAACAATCATCTCAGGGAGAAAATGTATATCTAAACTGTAATTAGTTAGTTTTTTTTACCTACATTTAATACTCCAAACATATATCTTTTGGTGTATTTAATGTGATGTGATGGAGAAAGTGGAAAAAAAAGGTTAGAAATTTTAGCCATCTAAACACGGCCCTAGTATTCAGTTTTTATTTTTATGAGACTGATATGGCGCAGGTACCTACTGTACTATATGCCTACATACTTATTGTTGTGAAATCAAAAGTCCAAGATACAGTATGTGAAAGGTGGACTTAATTTGATTGTGGCCAATTTAATGGAGGACAAGAGTTCAAATGTTCATACACGAGAAACAAAAATGAAATACACGAGAGACCACTCTCAGCTTTGTACACGAGAAACAAAATTGAAATAGAGAAAGCTCCCCTTTGCTCTCCAACTCTTGTGTTCCTGTGTGTGCGCTTGTGTTACATGTGTGAAGAGTTGATTTCTTAACCCTAACACTTATCAGTCTCAGTCACAACCATGTTCACTAGGAGTACTTTCTTTTTGTGTAGTATTATGGAAAGGTTATTTATTTGATTTCGGTTTAGCTCATACAAATATACAATGTCGTATACATACAAGTACAACTAGACAACACGTACTACAGTTTGCTTTAACTTTGGGATGATGATGTTGCACCTACAAGGATATGGATGCAAACAGCGTTCCTGAGAACAACTCTCAAACGGTTGGCAGCCACTGGATATAAATATAACGGACCGGAACGAGATTTTATCAGCTCTGAATCGACTAGAACAATTGCACACTGCAAGTCTGGGAGCATGGATGGAGGCGTCGGCCTCAAGACGGTGGCCTGCCGCCTCATCTCGTCCACGAGACTCACCGATCCCAGTCACGCCAACCATCCACCACTAGTTCAGTTGCCGAGAAATGAATTCAACTACAGTCATCACCCCTCATGGATGGACCAAGGAAGACGACGACTAGCTCGAGCTGGAGCTGGAGATGGACACATACGCAACCCAACTTGCATAGCCTGTGGTGGGTGGACCGTGCACGACGCTGTGCGGCGGCTCAGCTCGGCCTCTCGTCGACGGCGGCCGGTCGACCCCCAAATAAACACCAGCCATGCAAAAATCGCCGTATCCATATCAGATCTTTCTCCCAAATCCAAATCCATTACTAGCTACGCTCCTGCTTGTATGCTGCACAGTACGCACTAAAATAATGCTAGCTCCTCTTAGTTCTTACCAAGAATCAAGAGGCCAGCGAGCAAGCTCTCGAGAAAGCCGGCGAGAGGAGGGTCTCTATAAATGAGAGCGAGATGAGGTGGATCTGAAGACTGAGCCCTGCCTGTCAGCAGCTCCATCGGAGCTTGCACTACAATACAGCTCGATCTCTACCTCTGATCCTGCATAGCTACCTACCATGGCTGCTTCCTCCATGGACAGGATCACCCAGTGGTATGTAAGCAGCTGATCGCTCAAGCTTCTGTTCGTTCATGCTTCAATTCGGTTCAGGGTGCACGCATGCTTTGCTGATGAATTCACGATCCTCTATGTTTGTTGTTGCCGCCTTGTGACTGCAGGGTGTCGTCGACCCAGGAGGTCGTCGCCGCCGACCTCACCGTCCGGATCGCCGACTCCGTCTTCCCTCTACACAAGGTACACTGCTGTGGAGGGTGTTCACTCTGATCGATCGAACATTTCCCCTTCCCCTATTCATAGATGAACTATTTTTCATCAATCAAACAAAAGGTTAGAGAGATCAAACGCTCCCCTTTACTCTTGTCAACCAGCAGGCGGTGATGGTGTCCAAGTGCGGCTACATCCGCCGTGCCGTGGCGGCGAGCCAGGGGCCGCCGTGGAGCTCGACCTCTCGGCGCTGCCGGGGGCGTCGACGCCTTCGAGAAGGCGGCGCGCTACTGCTACGGCGGTAGCCTGGAGATCACGGCGCGCGACGCGGCGCCGCTCCGCTGCGCCGCGGCGTTCCTCGACGCCCCGGACCTGGCACGCCGCGCCGAGGACTTCCTCGCGCAGTCCGCGCTCCGGTCGCTGCCCGGCGCCGTCGCCGTGCTGCAGTCCTGCGAGGGGGCTCTTCCCGGCCGCCGATGAGCTCGGCGTCGCGCGCCGCGCCGCGGACGCCGTCGCCCTCGCGGTGTGTAACGAGGCGCTGTTCCCGACGACGCGGTACCCGGACGGGTGGTGGGCGGCCGAGCTCGCCGCGCTGTCGCCGGCGTCGTTCCGGAGGGTGGTCACGGCGCTGCGGTGTCGCCGAGCGGGACCGGAGGTGGTAGCCGCAGCGGCTGTCGCGTACGCGGAGCGCGTCCTGGCTGGGGTCCTCGCGGCGCCCGGCCGCCGTGACGTCGACGCGGACCAGCGCGTGCTGCTCGAGGCCGTCGTGGACGCGCTGCCTCCGGCCGCCGACGCGCCCCTCCCGGCCGCGTTCCTCTGCCGCGTCCTCCACGCCGCGGTGACGGTCGAGGCGTCCGCCAAGACGTGCCGCGACATGGAGCTCCGTGTGGCGGTCGTGCTGGACCAGGCTACCGCGTCGGACCTGCTGGGCGTCGCGCTCGACGGCGCCGGGGAGCGCGTCCGGAACGCGGACACCGTGCGGCGCGTCGTCGCCGCGTTCGTGGAGCGGCAGACGCAGAGGCAGGAGGGCCGGCGGACTTCCCTTGCCGCAGGACCAGAAGCCGAGGTCAGTGCTCTAGAGAAGGTGGCGAAGACGGTGGACGAGGTGGCGGCGGAGATGGCGGCGGAGGAGTCGCTGCCCATCTCCAAGTTCGTGGGCGTGGCTGGCGCGGTGCCCAAGGACGCGCGACCGTCGCACGACTGCCTGTACCGCGCCGTGGACATGTACCTGAAGACGCACCCGGGGCTGGACGAGATCGAGCGGGAGAAGGTGTGCAGCGTCATGGACCCGCTCCGGCTGTCGTACCAGGCACGGCTGCACGCGTCGCAGAACAAGAGGCTGCCGCTGCAGGCCGTGCTCAGCGCGCTCTACTACGACCAGCTCAAGCTCCGCAGTGGCGACGGCGGTGGCGCGGAGGGAGGACGGTGGGAGACGGAGTCGGCCGCCGGGAAGGCTCGCGCGCAGGCGCGGGCGGACGCGTCGCTGGCGAGGGAGAACGAGGCGCTAAGGTCGGAGCTGGCAAGGATGCGGGCGTACGTGTCGGGGATGCAGCAGCACAGCAAGGGGAGTGGGTCGAGGTCGTCGTCGTCGTCGGTGGTGCCGGCGGCTTCGCCGGGGAAGAAGGCGAGCTTCTTGGGGTCGGTGTCACGGACGTTGAGCCGGCTGAACCCGTTCAAGGGCGGGTGGGCCAAGGACACGGCCAGTATCGCCGACGGACGTGACAGGAGTGCCATGCATGTGGTGAAGCCCAAGAGGAGAAGGTTCTCCATTGGCTAAGTCTGTTTGTGAATTGTGATATATAAATATGAATATGTTCTTGTGTTTTGTCATAAAAAAAAGAAACAAAAAAGGGCATGTTATTTCAAAAATGAAGAATTAAAAAATATTAGAAAATTACTAGACGGATTACTGAAACAAGGGGAGTGATCACAACGGATCTTTTGAAAGAGGATCAAAAGCACACCAAAAATCAAATCAAAATAGTAAGAATAAAATGAAAAATAGCCACAAATCAAAAGCACTGATGTGAACCCGCTAGGGTTTGTTCCCGATCTTTCAATGAGAGGTGCATGATAAGTGATTGGCGGATGGAGACAACCTTCACAGCTCGATTATAGACTTCCAAGGCTGCGCCTTAGCAACCGATACACCACCTCCAATGGTGCCGCGATCTTTTGGAGCGCAACAACTACCCACTAGGCCACCTGTCCCGCAAGCAATCGTGGAACCGTAAGAACAAATTAGAACAGGCAACTCAATTGCAAATGTAGATATAATATCCAATCTGAAATCACAAAGGTGGGGGTTCTGAATCAAGTAGAACGAATGGTCTACTCGACACACGCTTCTACAAGGAAGTAGCAATGACTAAACTTACAATAAAAACAAAACCCAAGGACGAATAACGCTTCTAAGTGTCTTAAGTATATGCATAAGTGCTGAAAGAGTACTACGGTCGTGTAGTGACTACACGCGTATTGTGTGGTATGCATGAGGATTGGTAACATGATAAAAATAGATGTTCCAACACCGTGGATAAGAAGGCCTTCTCTAAGAAAAATGATGATTGCACATAGCTCTGAACAGATGTCGTGATGTGGTTGGATCAGTTTGAAAGTAGTACACTTGATAAGCTTTCCGCGAAGTGCTAGAACGTCGTGTAAGTTAAATTTGCTCCTAGGAGCATGTGCTCCCACACCGTGGACCATGGATACGCATTGTGATCCGTGCTAGCACACTTCTCAATGCACTTTGCTCGAGAAGTGTGCTAGCACGGATCACAATGTGTATCATGTGGTTCATAGTGTGGGGAGCACATGCTCCTAAGAGCAAAAAAACCGCTTCCCTAGAACGTCCCAATCGAGTAAGTATGAAGTCGTGGCGACTCTTGCAAGTTGGGACTCTAATGCGTCTGAATCCATCTTCTAAAATGTGTTGGGCATGTATCGTAGGTAATAATAGCGAACCATACTCTCCTTCTTGGTATATATCCTGTTTCTTTTCAATAAAACTAGAGGAACCCAACATGACATGGTGATGGTTATTGCATAATTGATCATTTCTTTTCATAATAAAAGGCAGTTGTATATTTAAACATATATAAATCTAGTGTACCATATCCTCATCTTTATAATTATAGTTGCCAATAGCATGAAAACTAACATTACTAGAACGTGGCAACTTAGATTCAGCAAACATATCATTCTCTAAACAACTAAGTTCACAAAAAATAATGTAATTCAATGTATCCCAATGTATGTAATGATGACAACAATTGTGCTTCTACATTTTCTTTTGTAATATGAACAACATGCTTGAATTCAACACTCTCGATTCAGAATTCTTTTCTTTGTTTAGTAATTGTGGTATAGATATAAGTGACACATTAGCACACAACTCTTTCTTGTCAAAACATTTAGCTTGCGAAAGAACTTGTGAGAAAGGCAATTCAGCAATAGGTTCCACAATTTCTTGCCCTTCGTGAACATGGGAATTGGACAAATATTGATCATCATGGCTCACATCATTCATGTAAGTATTCATAGATAATAAAATCTGTTTTTCCAGCTTTAAGAGCAAGACAACAATTGAGCAAAGTAGGTTCCACAATGTCGTCATGATTGCATTGCCGACATCATGACGACAGCCTTTGCAACCCAAGTCGGCGCAACACAAAAATATCGGCCGATACGATGCTACTGAGGAGAACGATCCCAAATTGAGCCGGCACACACTTTTGACCTATCCGATCCTTTTGACGGCCTCGTCCATTCTTTCCGGTTTCCACAGCTTGAGCTAGCTGCTGCCCATACCAATCCTAGTCTGCCTTGTATCCTTCAAGCCACATCGTCTATGCGGAGAGGTCAATGCACAGGAACAAGGGGTCGGCAATTGAAAGGTCCCTTGTGGTTTTTTTGGTAATTGAGTGTCAACTTTAGGTGAACTAATATGTGTGATTGAGATAATACACAGGAAATTAGTTCACACATGTGATGATGCAATGAAGGAGCTTATTGCACATGAGACATGACATGGAGTCATGTGACCGAGGTGGTGAAGATCAAGACGAGGCTTGGCTTGAAGGACCGGTTGCAAGTGTGAAGGGCAAGTCACTGGACTTGGCGCCGATGGACCGACGCAATAGCGGTGAAGAGCAAGTGAGGTCAAGATCGATGGACCAAGAAGGTCATGTGATGATATGAAGTGGATCATATCATTCTTGATCGTGTTGATGCATTGGTTGCATCGGCACTTGAAGATGAAGCGGAATGGAAATGCGCAAGGCAAAGGTATCACCTATAGGGCTTTTCATTTCGCCGGTCATGAGGAGCTTAGAGAAGTTTATGACCGGATTTAGGATAGATGGCCGTACTATCAAGAGGGGGCAAACTTGTTTGCATATCAGCCATCTAGTGCCACTTGTGCGATCTAACTGCGGCGTGTTAGGATCGAGTGGCGCGTGACAAGAGCTAACCCGACCCTTTGAAATGATTGTGAAAATGCTAACACACTTGCACATGGTGATGTACACTTGGTGGTGTTGGCACATTTGCAAAGGCGGCGGTGATTGCGAGGGTTGAGTTGGGTGCAGGAACCGCTCATCCTCCCGCCGAGCTTTGCGGCGGGATTCGGGCGCTTTCGAGAAAATGAGATGCATATTTTCTATTGCGCCGGATGCAAGTTGGAGGTGAAAACATGCTATTCCTCGTGCTCAAGTTTGGTATACTTGATGGGTAGCATGTCGAAGAGAAGGCGTCGGTGATTCGGTGGAGTTTTTATTTGGAAAACGCGTTGGCCGGACGCACCGGCCGAAGCAACGGCGTTGCCGGCCGGGCCTCCGATCGGTCGCGTCTGGCGAGAGCTGCGGCGGCGGCGTTTTCACCGGCCCGCCGCGGCCGGACGCTGGCCGGATGCTTCCGGTGCTTTCGGCCGGAGCTGGCCGGCCGGGCGCTGAAGCCGTTAGTGGGCCCGATGGCCTTGTCCCGACGGACCTTTCGGAAGGGGAAGCGGCCGGACGCCGACCGGACTTCGGTGGTGAGTCCGGCGGTGCGTCCCTGGGCCAACGCCGCTTAACAGCTGCGTTTTGAGCACCAACGGCTCTATTTTGGATGGAGCCTATTTATACTTGCCTTGGTCGGCCATGGCGGGTTGTGAGCACATTCTAGCCTTGGTGGCTTGTATTGTGGTGCTTGAGAGCCCTCCCACTCACATATGCTTGATATCGTTCATCCGATTGAGTGAGAGATCGAGTTCTAGTGCGTTGCGTTGAGAGATCGACGGTGGCACTAGGTGTTCGTGTTGCAAGCCGGTGTGCTTGTTTCTCTTGGAGGTTGCCACCTCCTAGGCGGCTTGGTGGCAAGAGGCTTCGTGAAGCACGCAAGGAAGCTTGTGCGGTGCTCCGAAGAAGAGATTGTGAGAGGTTCGTGCTCACCTCGCGGGGATCGTGAAAGAGCAACTCTAGTGGAGCGTGTCATTGAGCTACCACACTTTGTGTGTGGGTTCACACGGTACCCTACGGGGATTGGCTAGAGAACTCACATTGGTGAGTGTCTCGTCGAGCTCAGTGTGGGATTTGGCAGCGGCCATTAAGCTTGAGAATCATCACGGGTGATTCGCCTAAACCGTGGAACCACTAAAGTGTTGGTCGACACAACGAGGAGTAGGGGAAGTTGGCAAGCTTCCGAGACCTCGTAAAAATCACCGGTGTCATCTTGTGTCCACACTTCTCGCGGTGGTTTGCATTCCCTTCGCTCAAGCTTTGTTCTTACATTCATATATATATATTGTGCTTGTGCTTGAGTAGAGTAGTTGTAACTATCTAGCTTGTGTAGCTTGATTAGTTACTTTGCTTAGCTTGTGTAGCTAGGTAATTTGAGCCTTTGGGTTAGGCGTGTGTTGCCTTGTCCATTGTGCATCTAGTGAGCTTAGAGGCTTTGTGCTTGCGCTTACTAGAATTGTGTAGGAGCTCCCTTGTGGTTGAAGTACTAGTGCTTAGGTTTGTGTGACCTTGCATTAGAATTGATTAGGAGCTCAAGCTAGGCTTGTCACCTCACCTTTCTTGTGTAGGATCTTTTGTGAGGTGATTTAGAGTCTTAGTTAGAGGGGTGAAGTCTTGGCTAGACCGATAAGTTTAATTTCGCATTTGTTTCGGTTAGCCGGTGCGATTAGTTTTTAAAAGGGACTATTCACCCCCCCTCTAGTCCCCATCTCGACCCTTCACGTGGTATCAAAGCTAGGTCTCTCATTTAGTGGTCTTAACCGGCCCGAGAGGATGGCGGACTATGGGCTAGATGTTGAGTGTCCACACATTTTTGATGGCACGCACTTTGCACTTTGGAAAAATTGGATGACATGCAATTTTAAGTTTATTTGCCCTCAAATGTGGTGGATCGTAGATGTGGGATTTTCTCATGTGTTGGATGAAAATGATCTAACTCAAGCACAAGAGAAATGCCTAGATCTCGAGAACCAAGCTACTAACATTTTATATAGATCTTTGGATGATAGCATATTTGGAGAGATCATCTACATGAAAACCGCCCATGAGATTTGGAGTTATCTCAATGACATGTATGGGGCGGCCTTCGATGAGGATGAGGCGCCAAAGGTGATGGTACATGAGGATGTTGAGCAAGATTGCTCCACCTCATGGTCAAGTGAAGATGATGATCGAACTACCACAAATTCACTTGACATGGTTGATGATAATGCCTCAAGTGATGCAAGTGATGATTCTACCTCAAGCACACTTGAAGACAATGGTGATGGTTCATGCTCGGTTGATGATGCTACTACAAGTCCATCCACTACATCAACATATTGTCTTATGTCACTAGGTGACACAAAGGTATCAAATGGCAATGTGATTGATCATGTTGATTCTTATGATGAGCTTGTTAGTAGACTTGCTAGCATGACCATGTCTTTAGAAAATGAGAAAGCTAAATCTTTGAAATTGGAAAAAGAAAACTCTTTTTCTAAGGAACACATGTGAACAACAAAAGCATCTACTTTATGTCACTACTTGTTCACATGATGTGCTAAAATTAGCTCATGAGGAACTTTGTGTTACTCATGATAACTTGGTACAAGACCATGCTTTTCTCACTAAAAAGTTTTCAAATAAGAAATTTAAAACTAGTGAGAGCTCATCACATGGGTCACTTGATCAATCACATATTTGTGCTAACCCTTGTGATGTAGGCAAGAAGCATGTATCCACCTCTTGTGATGATTTACTTGCTATGCCATGTTCTTCATATTTAGATGCTTGTTCTTCTCCTATGTCTTGTGAGACTAACCTTTTGAAGGAGAATGATGAGCTCAAAAATGAAGTGAAGAATTTGAGCAATAAGTTAGAGAGGTGCTACAACTCTCAAGTCACCTTTGAGCATATGTTGAAGAACAAAAGAAGCTTAGGTGACAAGAGTGGCATTGGCTTCAACAAGAGCAAAATCAAAGACAAAAGATGGGGCAAGAGAAGATATGAAAGAGAAATGAAGAAGCAAGAACAAGAGAAGCTATCTCATTTCATGTGCTATCGGTGCCATGAAGTGGGACATCTTGCGAAAGCTTGCCCAAATGAAGAAAAGCTCAAGTTGAAGAAGGAAGAAGAGAGGCTCAAGCATGTCAAGTGCCGAAAGTGCAATATTTGGGGTCACCTCACCTCAACATGCCCAACCAAGAAATTGGTAGAGCACCAAGATGAGCCTCAACCAAAGCCACAAGTTGAGCAAGAAAACAATCCCCAAGATCAAGTCAAGATCAACCATGAAGCTAAAGTTGATGACTTGAAGATGAAGAAGAAAACAAGAAGGGGTGGCAAGGCAAGAACAAGGCATCCAACTCATATCCAAGATGCCAAGATGATGAGCAAGAATCAAATTGAGAAGAAAGATTTGGCTCACATCAAGTGCCATAAGTGTGATACATTGGGCCACCTAGCTTCGGGTTGTCCAAACAAGCTTGAGAAGAAGGCTCAAGCAAACAAGATGAAGCAAGGCAATGAGGAGCATCACATGAGCAAGAAAGAAAAGGCTCAACAAAAGAGAAGATGCTACTTATGCCGGGAAAGGGGACACATGGCTCATTCATGTCCCCTAGGTAACGATTCTAAGCCGATTTCAATTGATGATGATATTGTGCTTAGAAAGGATGACAATGGTACCTCCTCGGTTGCTATTGCAAAACATCCCCGCTACTCATACTAAGGCTTTGCCTAAGTATGTTGCACCTAACTTGAGAGGACCCAAACAAGTTTGGGTACCATCAAAAAGTGGATGAATGTTTGTAGGTACCATGGCATTGGAGGCTTGATTCAATCGAATTCACATTGTTCATTATTTCATTGAGTCAAGTAATGAAGCTTAGTGCTATTCTTATCCCAATGCCAAGTCAAGAAAAGTGAAGTCCAAATGAGCTACAACATACAAGTGCAAACTCAAGTTGTGGTGGTTTATTGAAATATTTGATGGCTTGCAAATACTTTAGTTGAAGCTTGCTATTTGATGATCATGAGCTACAAAGGTACTTCTAGTTGATCACACATATTTGGGTGCATATGAGTTGATTGAATTGGATATATATATGCATATGTTGCTTGCTATGAGATGATTGAATGGATCAAATGCTTAGTAGTCAAATTTGAGTTGGTTTGAATGGATATGATCATGAGATTACCTTTAGTAAGTGGATTGAATGGATATATGTCTTGTGATAGTATTCAAACAAGTTAGCATCAAATTTGATTCAATTTGATGAAGCATAGCTCAATTGCTTAAATCTGTCCACTATTGCAAAACCCTGAGTGAGCTGTGATCTTAGCCATATTTGGATGATCAAATCTTGTTGGAATGGCTTGAAATTTGGCATGCATGCGCTATACTTATGGTACAAGATGCTGTAGAAATTTCATGATGCTAGAACAAGGGATACTTCGGTTTTGGAGTGGAACTTGTGAGATATGTTGCAGCAGTTTTCAGCATGTAGTAGGGTGGAAACGTGTGAAATCTGGTAGCTATCCATAAGGGCTATGGAGCTCAAATTTTTATGGCTACTAGATGACTTAGTGTTGAACATCTCCACCAAATTTCATGGCATTTCAACATGTACATTGTGAGATATGGTTCATTCTTTGAGATGTACAAAATCTGCCAGAAAAGTGACAATTATTGGATTGATCAAGAGTCACTCTCATTGAAAGGTCCTCAAGTTGGAATCATGTTGATAAGTGATTGAGGCACCTAAGTTTGGTTTTGAATTGAGTTAGAAGCTTGACAAGCAATGAGTACTAAGACCATTGATTTTGGGGTAGTGTACCATGTACACATCTAGTACTCTAGTTGAAGATCAAGACCAAACTCAAGATGGAGAGCAAGAAATGAGCCCAAATAACCATTGGATATCTTTGGTAGAAAGTTCATCATGTGGATCAATCAACCAAAGTAAATTCAAATGAGTATCAAGAATGGTTCTTGGAGATAGGTCACTTCTCCCGCCGGGGGCATGCCGCCTACTGAGGTAAACCGAGCACCGTGCTTGGATGGCTAACATGGAAGTAAGATTCTAGGAACTATTGGAGATGCTTAGTTGATGCAATCTAAAGGGTTGATCAATAGGAGAAAGCAAGCAACACCCAAATAGAGAGATATTTCATGCAAAATTCAAATGGTTTTCTCTCATACAAGCAAAGATCAAAAAGAAAGCAAGCCAACCACAACAAGAAGTGCACTTGATCATTGGTGGTTTTCATTTCATATGGGTGAAGCTTGGAATTCATATTGATATATATTGTCTTCACCAAGCTATTGAATTGGACTTCATGATGCTAGTTGGAGAGCTAAATTGGAATCTAATGACTATCCTCTACTCCAACATAGCAAGGTGAAATTGCTTGACATATGCATTCATACTTTGCTAAGGACTTGCTAGTGCATATAGTCATACATAGTGATCATTCATGAAAATCAAATGTTTTAATGTTTATATGGTACCACTATTGCTTTTATGCTTTATATGATCTAGTGGTGGCATATGACATGTTCATGAGCTAGTGAACCCATAATATTTGATCTAGAGAATGAGCATTCAAGTACTTCAACTCAACATTGTCAAGATAACCCTTAGCATGAGGGTGTGAAAAGCTTGTCATTGGTTCAAACCGAGTTAGATTATTTGTGCAAGTGATCTAGATCAAGTCAAAGAGAAAGAAGCTCATGGAAACAACTTCGTTCAAGAATTGGTTACAATTGACAAATCATTTCAAGTGGCTTCCACATTGCAAGATTCAAGACATGGCTAGATCATTACATCATCTTTACACGTGGTATTTCATTCACAAGATATCTTTCACGTGGTGTCTCAACTCAAGTAATGTCTAGTGCATGAAATTGGTGGTTCCACAAGTGATCATCAACTTTAAGTGATCAATTCAAATCAAGAAAGCTACCCTCACCAACAAGATCTCAAATTGTTCAATGGATTGACATATGCTTTGACATAGGGGGAGGTGCCCCACCTCAAGATCAAGGTCAAGGATCCTACAAGTAACCTACATGTGGCATTTCTAGATGATCTTCAAAGCTTTCACATGTGGTAGTTACAAGTGGTGTCATTCCAACATATGGTGGTGTCCATCAAAAATGAAGATTCAACAATCAACCATCTATCCCTAGTCACAACCTTTGTATCAATAAGAGACATACCCTTTATGGAAATTGATGACAAAGGGGAGAAATTGGACAAAGATATGTTTATGTCCTTGGATATATGACAAAGGGGGATGAGAATGTGGACATAGAACAAGAGGGGAGCAAGATTGAAGATTAGAGAAGGATCAACATTCTTGGACAAAAGAGAAGCACACAAGTTGGGGGAGCAAGCTCATGAACTTGATTGATTGCATTTGATATGTGCATATTCATGTGCTTGCTTGCATTTGCATAAGTATTTAAATTTTATATGCAATGCTTGTGTGGTGTATGCTAGTTATAGAACTTGCTTGATGATTTGATAACTAGCATGCATAGGTTGTAACTAGACATATATAGTTTTTTCACGAGGATCAAGAGCCATAGCATATAATGTTGATCTCACATGGTATCTTGAGTTTTGATGTATGTCTAGTTACATGGATGATGCTAAGGATGAACTTAAATTTGCAACTCCGATTGGTATCACGCTTCAAAGGTTTATCCTATATACCTTAGCATCACTTTGTAGTGTTAACCCTCTCAAAAGTTTCATATCTTTGTATGTGTGCAAACCTTGAATTCAAATCATTTGGGCACACATATAGGGGAGTTACCACTATGAAGAAAGATTTAATCTTCAATTCCATATCTTTGTAGTGTTGCCATCAATTACCAAAAAGGGGGAGATTGAAAGGTCCCTTATGGTTTTTTTGGTAATTGAGTGTCAACTTTAGGTGAACTAATATGTGTGATTGAGATAATACACAGGAAATTAGTTCACACATGTGATGATGCAATGAAGGAGCTTATTGCACATGAGACATGACATGGAGTCATGTGACCGAGGTGGTGAAGATCAAGACGAGGCTTGGCTTGAAGGACCGGTTGCAAGTGTGAAGGGCAAGTCATTGGACTTGGCGCCGATGGACCGACGAGCATTAGCACACAACTCTTTCTTGTCAAAACATTTAGCTTGCGAAAAGAACTTGTGAGAAAGGCAATTCAGCAATAGGTTCCACAATTTCTTGCCCTTCGTGAACATGGGAATTGGACAAATATTGATCATCATGGCTCACATCATTCATGTAAGTATTCATAGATAATAAAATCTGTTTTTCCAGCTTTAAGAGCAAGACAACAATTGAGCAAGATGGGTTCCACAATGTCGTCATGATTGCATTGCCGACATCATGACGACGACCTTTGCAACCCAAGTCGGCGCAACACAAAATATCAGCGATACGATGCTACGGAGAGAACGATCCCAAATTGAGCCGGCACACACTTTTGACCTATCCGATCCTTTTTTGGCCTCGTCCATTCTTTCCGGTTTCCACGGCTTGAGCTAGCTGCTGCCCATACCAATCCTAGTCTGCCTTGTATCCTTCAAGCCACATCGTCTATGCGGAGAGGTCAATGCACGAGGAACAAGGGGTCGGCAATTGAAAGGTCCCTTGTGGTTTTTTTGGTAATTGAGTGTCAACTTTAGGTGAACTAATATGTGTGATTGAGATAATACACAGGAAATTAGTTCACACATGTGATGATGCAATGAAGGAGCTTATTGCACATGAGACATGACATGGAGTCATGTGACCGAGGTGGTGAAGATCAAGACGAGGCTTGGCTTGAAAGGACCGGTTGCAAGTGTGAAGGGCAAGTCTTTCGGACTTGGCGCCGATGGACCGACGCAATAGCGGTGAAGAGCAAGTGAGGTCAAGATCGATGGACCAAGAAGGTCATGTGATGATATGAAGTGGATCATATCATTCTTGATCGTGTTGATGCATTGGTTGCATCGGCACTTGAAGATGAAGCGGAATGGAAATGCGCAAGGCAAAGGTATCACCTATAGGGCTTTTCATTTCGCCGGTCATGAGGAGCTTAGAGAAGTTTATGACCGGATTTAGGATAGATGGCCGTACTATCAAGAGGGGCAAACTTGTTTGCATATCAGCCATCTAGTGCCACTTGTGCGATCTAACTTTGCGACGTGTTAGGATCGAGTGGCGTGACAAGAGCTAACCCGACCTTTGAAATGATTGTGAAAATGCTAACACACTTGCACATGGTGATGTACACTTGGTGGTGTTGGCACATTTGCAAAGGCGGCGGTGATTGCCGGGGTTGAGTTGGGTCCGGGAACCGCTCATCCTCCCGCCGAGCTTGCGAGGCGGGATTCGGCGCTTTCGAGAAAATGAGATGCATATTTTCTATTGCGCCGGATGCAAGTTGGAGGTGAAAACATGCTATTCCTCGTGCTCAAGTTTGGTATACTTGATGGGTAGCATGTCGAAGAGAAGGCGTCGGTGATTCGTGGAGTTTTCCGGAAAACGTTGACCGACGCACCGGCCGGAAGCACGCGTGCCGGCCGGACTTTCGAGTCGCGTGCGTCGGCAGAGCTTCAGAAGCGGCGTTTTCACCGAGCCGCCGCGGCCGACGCTGGGCCGGATGCTTCCGGTCTTTCGGCCGAAGCAGCAGCCGGACGCTTGGCGTAGCCGTTAGTCAGGCCCGATGGCCTTGTCCGCTCTGACCGGGACGCGGAAGGGAGCGGCCGACGCCGGACCGACTTCGCTGGTGAGTCCGGCCGGTCGCGTCCGGCCGCAGAAAGCTAGCGTTTTGAAGCACCAACGGCTCTATTTTGGATGGAGCCTATTTATACTTGCCTTGGTCGGCCATGGCAGGTTCTCGAAAGCACATTCTAGCCTTGGTGGCTTGTATTGTGGTGCTTGAGAGCCCTCCCCACTCACATATGCTTGATATCGTTCATCCGATTGAGTGAGAGATCGAGTTCTAGTGCGTTTGCGTTGAGAGATCGTGATTCGTGGCACTAGGTGTTCGTGTTGCAAGCCGGTGTGCTTGTTTCTCTTGGAGGTTGCCACCTCCTAGACGGCTTGGTGGCAAGAGGCTTCGTGAAGCACGCAAGGAAGCTTGTGCGGTGCTCCGAAGAAGAGATTGTGAGAGGTTCGTGCTCACCTCGCGGGGATCGTGAAGAGCAACTCTAGTGGAGCGTGTCATTGAGCTACCACACTTGTGTGTGGGTTCACACGGTACCCTCTGAGGGATTGGCTAGAGAACTCACATTGGTGAGTGTCTCGATCGAGCTCCCACCGTGGGATTTGGCACCGGCCATTAAGCTTGAGAATCATCACGGGTGATTCGCCAAACCGTGGAACCACTAAAGTGTTGGTCGACACAACGAGGAGTAGGGGGAAGTTGGCAAGCTTCCCGAGACCTCGGTAAAAAATCACCGGTGTCATCTTGTGTCCACACTTCGCGGTGGTTTGCATTCCCTTCGCTCAAGCTTTGTTCTTACATTCATATATATATATTGTGCTTGTGCTTGAGTAGAGTAGTTGTAACTATCTAGCTTGTGTAGCTTGATTAGTTACTTTGCTTAGCTTGTGTAGCTAGGTAATTTGAGCCTTTGGGTTAGGCGTGTGTTGCCTTGTCCATTGTGCATCTAGTGAGCTTAGAGGCTTTGTGCTTGCGCTTACTAGAATTGTGTAGGAGCTCCCTTGTGGTTGAAGTACTAGTGCTTAGGTTTGTGTGACCTTGCATTAGAATTGATTAGGAGCTCAAGCTAGGCTTGTCACCTCACCTTTCTTGTGTAGGATCTTTTGTGAGGTGATTTAGAGTCTTAGTTAGAGGGGTGAAGTCTTGGCTAGACCGATAAGTTTAATTTCGCATTTGTTTCGGTTAGCCGGTGCGATTAGTTTTTAAAAGGGACTATTCACCCCCCCTCTAGTCCCCATCTCGACCCTTCAGCAATGCGTACGTAGGGGTCGGTGAAGTCGTCGTTCGATGTGCTCGAGCTATTGGAGAGGTCGACGAGTGGCGTAACGTGAAGCCCGAGCTTAGAGGGACGTGATGCCCGATTGTGGGACCCGCTATTTCAATTATCGTGTTAATATGTATACAAATAAAAAACATCTTGACCTAGCACAACAAACACCAACTAGTCCGGTGGTTAAGCCCACAACCTTGCCAGTGATAAGTCGCCGGGTTCGAAGCCTCCCGTGCGGGCGTTTTATTGAAAAAAAAAAAAACTATAAGAAAAAAAATCAATGCAACGCCACATCATCAAGTGGGGCCGGGTCGCTGGGACCGTACCGCCACGTCGTCGATGTGGGGCCGGCTGGTTGGTCCATTACTTTGACCATATCCAATCTGTGACAATTTGGTTTCTGTCACGAACGTATACACATCATCAGGTGGGACCGCACGACCATGTCGTCGATGTGGGGCCGGCTGGTGGGTCCATTACTTTGACCAAATCCAATCTGTGACAATTTGGTTCCCGTCACGAAGGTGTACCACACGAGCCACCTCATTAATGATGATGTTATTTGAGTATTTTGTTGTTGTATGACGCCAATTTCATTTTCATCATTATTTTTCACGCCTTGGCCGCCTGTTCTGTGACGAAAATTTCTAGCGTCATAAGACAAACATCATTGATGTACAGATTTCTAGTAGTGTCGCCTAGCTGGGACAAAACCTGACCTGAATTCGCCTCTTTTTTCAGATCTTGGTAGGTGAAAAACATCATTGATGTACAGATTTCTAGTAGTGTCAGCCACACAGTGCATACGATCGACGATCCCTGAATTCCGTTGCATGCATTGGTCTCGCTGGATGGATCGATGTGAGCCACACACACACACTCTTGGAGCATGCACGGTATATATCGATCGATCGAGGAATCAAAAAGCCAAGCCATATAGCCATATAGATTGGAAGCCATGGGTGTGATTGTGAGGAGACGGCTGCCGTCCTTAAGCTTGCTCCTCCTCCTCGTGCTGGTGATGTCATCGTGCGCGCAAGAGCAGGAGCTGCGGCAGGAAAAGCTGCAGCAGTATACCATGTTGCACGAGTGGGTGAAGAAGCAACCGGCGGCAGCAGCAGGAGGAGGCCGGTGCACGTGCGGCAAGAAGGACGCTGCCCTCTTGGCTGCCGAGGCTAACAGGGTGATCCTCCGGGTGGATCCTGCAGTCGACACCAGCATCACAGATCCTTCTGCCTACGTCAAAACCATCGGCGAGGCCATCGCCAAGATCCCCGACAGCAACACCAAACGGCACATCATCACTCTCTTCGGCACCGTGTACCGCGAGAAGGTGTTCTTGGGCAGGAGCAAGCCGTTCGTCACCTTGGCCTCCGTCGACCCCAAGATCCCTGTCGTCATCGCCTGGAACGACACCGCCGCTACCCTAGGCAAGGACGGCAAGCCCTTGGGAGCGCAAGGAAGCAGTAGCGTCACCATCGAATCCGACTATTTCATTGCCACCGGCGTCGTGTTCAGGAATGATGCGCCGCCACCGGAGGAGAAGCGGGAGGGTAAAGGAGCTGGGAAGATCATCGCGCTGAGTGCGGGCAACATGGCGCCGGCGCTGCGGGTGGTGGGATCCAAGGCCACCTTCTACAAATGCGCCGTCGAGGGCGGGCAGGGCGCCCTGTATGACCACAAGGGATTGCACTACTACAAGTCGTGCACAATTAACGGTACCGTTGACTTTATATTCGGCAATGCTAGGTCCTTTTACGAGGATTGCAACCTTGTCTCCACTTTCCGCGATGGCCTCAGTGGCCTCCCCGAGGCAAAGCCGCCGTTGACCAAGTTGCCGCTGACGGCGGCGGCGGCTTCTCTTTCAAGACGTGCAACATCTCGGGGGAAAGTTTTGTCTACCTGGGAAGGGTGGGCTGGCCTACCGTCTACTCCTACACCGATGTGCAAAACGACTTTTTTCCTCTCATCGTCGATGGGGACAAGTTTGAGTTCTACAACAAGGAGTTGACGCCCTACTTCCATATAGCATTCATGAACTACGGTGGTGTTAGTCCCAGTGCAATACAACTCAAGTATGCTGAGGCCGCACCGTTTCTTGGGACCCATTTCGTCTCGGGAGATTATTGGATCCTTGCTATACCACCTGCGCGCGGCATGGACGACTAATTAAGGATCAAATGGATCGGATGTATTTTTACATGATCGATGCCAGCAAAATTTATTCTTTCTTTTAGAAGTAGTGGATTGTTCCTATAGAAGTAGTGGGGTTTGTTCTTATAGAAATAGTAGATATATATTTAAGCTTGTTCTAGAAAAGTATTCTTTGGATAGGTGCCACGCGGATTGAGAGTTACATAGTTGCTATTCACTTATTTTGAACTGTGCCATTACACCTTTTTTTGTGTGCGAGGCCATTATACTTCTATGCATGCCTAGAATCTACTACTTTACCAGTAGCATGTCCGTTGCTATGAAATAACTAAATTTTATATAAAAATACATGGATCACATGATAAAATAACAATACTATGAAATTAAACAATGATATTAAAATGACATTTAATCCAAACAAGTATTGTGAAAGTAGCACAATCAATCACGGATATCGCAGTCTCCTAAACTTTGTTTAGAAGTCTGTTAAACCATTTAGAAGTACCTAAAAATATCAACAAATATAGCATTAGTTAAATAATATTTGTACAATATAAAATGAACAAAAAATACATTGTAAGTGTTAGTAATCTTCTATTACCTCGCCTATTGCGTTAAAAAAACTTCTTCCATACAATATTCTTCATGAAAATTCCATCAACTCTGGCTGGTGTCTTTTTATCCTTACCTTTTTTACTTGGTGAATTCTTTTTTTTTTTTTTTTCAACTCCGTTCCTTCTAGTATTTTTCTTCTCCATCTTTTTGGCCTCCTCCTCCCGTGTGTCGCATCAGGCGGGAGGGTGAGGATCTTGATATTCGCTCTTGACGTGGCTCTAGACATTGCAACATACAACCGACCATGAGAGAACACCGGTCTTGGGCGGATACACGTTTAGGATAGTTTGGCCTTGTGACTTGTTGACCGTCATGGCGAAGATAAGCCCGATAGGAAACTTCTTCCTCTTAAACTCAAACGGGAACATCTCATCGGATGGGCACGGGGGCTATTCAAGCAAGGAATACCGCTTCCCAAGCATGCCGCCCCACTACAATTTCGCGTCGATTGTATTTGTTGAGAACCCCCGCACCAATAGCCTTGTACCATTGCACAGCCCATTGACGGGATCAATATTCCAAAGCTAAATGACAGGACACCCAAGCTTGAGCTTCAAGGTGTGTGAAGGCAAGTCATTAGGGTTCGAGTCTTGATCGTTAAGGAGCTCTCTTGGATAGTAGTTATGTGGATCATCTACAACAGAGTCAAAATTGTGATACAATATCTTGCCACCTTGGAACATATCAATCATTTTCATATTGATCATGTCCACCCAATCGTTACGTGTAGATAAAATTGCTCGTGGTGATGTAGTCTTTGTCCGTTATGTTTTGCGTTTAGGTATGGAAAGATGATGTCGATCAATGTACGAAGATGCTTCTCAAGATCGCCAGAGTACGAGAGACGGATCTTGTCTAGAATCTGTACATCGCCATCGCCATTAACCTCTTCCGTTCCATTACCAATGCGCAACAAATAATGCGAAACCACGGGTCACTCGAGCCCTCGTGTTGCGCACGAGCTTTAGGTGGCACATGGATTCCCAAAGATGGGAGCTTCAGAGAGAATCTCCGACTATTTTAGCCCCTGGAACCTTTTCGCACAACATGGAGGATCTGTCTGAAATCCCCACCAAAGCCAATTGTCTTCCCACCAAGCGGAAGGTCCGACCGACCCATTGTATCTCGTAGGCTCTTGTCTAGTGCTTCCACGTTTTGCCTCATGTTATAGATGTCTCGTCCCATATTATGAGAGTTGCTTGCCGTAGCAACTGGGAAGTATCATTCTGTTTTTGTGATTATGCATCCATCGCCATCTTTAGCATTGAGAGGTAACTTGAAACGCAAATGACTCGTCGTCCCACCTGGCAATATGGATGATGTGTGCATGGTACCTAACCGTGCTACCATGTATAAGAAGGCAGTCTTTTTTGAGGATCCATCTCACCTTCTGCGGTAACACATTAAAAAGTCTACAAGGCTAATTGGATTATAACAAAAAATACATAATACCTGCTTAAGGAATTCTACCAATTTTTTTACTTCAGCCATCTCATAAATTAATTCCCCTTCTTGTTGTGTCAGGTGGACTGCTAGAGCCTACACCTAATAGCAAATGATTTTATAATAACATAAACATTTTCTCCAGCTAAAGGTAGCATAAAGGAAGGGAGATATTTACAATCTGAATGTAATATGGTGTTAGAAACTCTCTATATGGTGTTAGAAACTCTCTATATATGCCAGTCCTCAATTTATATACAAATTCCCTGGTATTACATTTCAGGAGGCTAAATAAGTCACCCATACCGGTTGAGCAAGCCTAATTTTGGCGACTTCTAAACAACCATACATACAGCCTTGTGCACTGTATGATAGTCTCCACTGGCTATATACATGCAACATTCTAGGAAGTTTTAAATTTAAGACCCTATTACTCTATATTACCAGATTGTCAATTGAAGCAAAGTAGCATGAAAAAACATAAATGGCAAAGATATCATAAGTAGTAGCTTGCACGTACTTTAGGATCACTGCTATGCTCCTTGTGTAGATAAATATACATGCAAGGCACAATAAGATAGATTAAAGGCAATGAGCTGGATACTAATCTAAATTCTGAAGGCAATGGATACTAATTAGGCTCATGACCTGCATATGTGGAAGAAGACCAAATTAAGAGAATATAGCCGGTTGAAGTGAATTTGGATCTTGTTTCATTGGAGTAAAGTGTCATCTGCAGGATGCATTAACTGTTGAAAGAACACATAAGATCCCTTGAGATTAAACCTGTATAGGTGAAGCTAGGGAAGATAAATTTCTACAGTGGAAAAGTTCAAACATGAAGATGCCCACTATTGGAACACTATTGACAGCATTACATTACCACAACATTCTTGATAGCTCTCATCACTCGCTTACGAAGCCTACCGGCAAACATCAAACTCGACTGATTAGCTAGAAGGGAAGGGAGGCTTACGATGGCCAGATCAAGAGCAGGGTTAGGGGCGGCGTCAGCGACCACACTCAGCAATGGGCCGGAAGTGGCGCTTGTTGTCGGAACGGACGGAGCGGCGTGGGGGGCAGCAGTTCCGCGGAGACGTTACGGACTATGACCGTGAGCAACCGCGCCCGGCGACGGGGCATACCTGGCGTCGGAGCAAACAAGGCGACGTCGGCGGTTCTGCAAATACGTCGCGGTCGGGGCGGATGGGGCGTCGGTGACCGCGCTCGTCCCGCGCCGGCGAATTTGGTGGGAGGAGAGTGATCGCGAGGCGAGCATGGAAGGGGATCGATTGGGAGGGGAGCGGATGTACTGTTTTTTACGGAGCGCGATTGGTGGGTGTGCGAGGAGGTTTCTTTTTTTAAAGTAGTCTTTCCTTTTTTTTCTCCTCTAATCACGGTGTTGCATGTGGGCAATGTGAGGGGGGCATGCTTAATCTTTCCTTTTTAGAATCACGGTGTTGTATGGCGTAATCTTTCCTTTTTAGAATCATGTTGTTGGATGCGAGGGTAAGGTCAGATGGCCTTCCTTTTTTTTTTCCTCCTCACGTTGCACGTGGTTTCCTTTTTCTTTTTTTGCGGCAGGGTGGGGGCACTGGGGAGAGAGGGAAGCAGTTGGATGGTTTCGCACGGAGGGCAAATGGAAGTACCAAAAACTATGTTCTATTTTTGATTCTTTTTTTTTTTATTGGCGGGCATCGGTGTACCCATTCAAAAACTATGTTCTATGTCGCACCAAAAAAAGGAGTCGTTCTTTTTATGTTGTACAGATTAGAGACATGTTTCACACCTTGGAGGAGGAGAAAATGGATCTTAGATTAAATCAGGAACACCATTTGAGAAAAATATTTGTAAACAATGAAATTACGAGACAACATGGGACAGAAGGAACGGTGATTTTTTTATATTTAAAAAAATGAAATTGAAATGAAACTTCAATTGGATTCACAACTCATATTCATCTTGTTGTTTTTATGATGCAGAGAGCATGGCAAATGGATTGCAGTTAACTAGGGACCACCTGCATGAGCCTTTGGAGAGTGACAAAGAGGATCGACGAAGGTTTCTTCCTGGTGGAGCAGCTGGTTCATCTGCTGCTAGCTTCCACAACTACGTGCTGAGCACAGAAGAACTAATAAATAGGGTTAAGAAGATTCTTCATTGGCTGATGTGTTCTTCCTAGGCAAAAATGTCTATATCATCAGTTCAGCGCATTCACCTCTCTCAGATGTGCTTGATTACAATATCACTACTAGCTTGGACCTGTTGCTTTTTTTTTTTTGCTAGTATTTTTTGCCCAACCTTCTGTTTAATTATTGTGCTGGCTGCACAAAATAGATGCTGTACTAATGGTGCTCTTCAGTCACACTGGTTGTTCCCTTCTGAAGTTGATGAGGACCGACCTCTGATAATGATTGGCCAAGTGATTTGTTAGGCAATGCTGTGTGTGTGTAAACTCTGGGAGAGCTTGCTTCATCCTTCTCTCTCCTATATTTGATCATATGATTTAAAGTATTGCCTAAGATTCAGCAGTAACAAGCACTCCAAATTCAGTCGATCTGACCATCTCTCGGCAATCGGCTCTGCACAATTTCTGAAAAGGAGAGCTGAGTGGTAATTTGTTGGGCCTGCAGCCCATTTATTATCATTTATCATTGGGCTCCATCTGGATAAAATCATAAAAGTGTCTGGGCTTCTGCAGCTCGTTTACAGCCCAACATCTCTGTCTCATCGTTAGCCCAAATATATGAAGTGGAGTCCTCCTTCCCCACATCAGCAACAGCCAGCAAGCAGGGCAGGACGGGCGGGCGGCGGCCGCCGACGAGTCACGAGTCCAAGGTATTTGCCTCGTATCTCCATCTCCCTGCCTTCACCTCCTAGGACGGCGCCCTAGCAATGCTCTGCGTTTTCAGTGGTCGCGTCGAGTCGTGTTCCTTCCGCACGTAGGTTTTGTGCACCGAAGGTGATCCATATGTTATAGGGTTCAGAAGAAGTAGCTTAATCTATTACTATTACAATATTACTATGCCAGAAGCCAGAAACATAATCGATAGGTTTTGTGCATGTCCATCAACCATAGATTGCAGTTGCAGGTCATAGGTTGATTTGAATGCCCACCATGTGTTTGTTTATATGCGGGCACACCTTTTTACCTTTTCTGATCGCCACCAGATTGTTCATTCGATCCTTTTATTCGCCCAGGATGTTGAACAAGAAGCGAAGGTCGAAGATGAAGCAAAGATCACCGCCATGGTCTGATCTCACTCCAGAGCTTCTTGCCCTGGTGTTCCTCCGCCTCCATAGGCGTGCAGATCGTGCCTTCTTTACTGCCGTCTGTCGCACATGGCGCACCGCGGTGCAGCAGTGCCGCTTGCCTCCATCGCCAGTGCCATGGCTCGTATGTCCTGATGGCAGCGCCACCTGCTTCTCGAGTGGCCACGGGACCTTCCACCTGCCGGATGGCGTTAACTACCAGAACTCTTGTGGTGAGTGGCTACTCTTGTCGCGGGATGACGGCAGCTGCTTCCTGATGAACCCCTTCACCAAGGCCACCATGGTACTTCCTAGTTTGTGCTCTTACACAACGTACCCTGACCCTTCAAAAACCATCGATAGGTTCTCCGCGTTGTTTTGTACTAATAACTACAAGTATGTATCTGTTTTGAGTCTAGTGGTGTGCTCAGAACGCCTCATTGCTGTGATAGTTGCTGCGCGCCGTTGTGGGCATACAGGTACACTAGCACTATGCCGACCAGGGGATCATGCATGGTCCGTGGGAACAAACGAACTCCATTTGTGGCTCTCGAACATGGTCTTCTTCAGGGGTAAGCTCTATGCTATCGACGATGGGCGACATGATCTTCTTGCCATTGAAATTGTGGATGAGAATGGCAAAGATGAGCCGAGGGTGTCTCGAATTGAGCGCATATTCATTGGAGTCCCCATACCATCCCAATGTTCCTACCTTGTTGAATCACGTGGTAGACTGCTGCTGATCTGTAGGGAGATAGTTGACTGTCGGGGATGGAATAAATTGATTCGTGTGGATGGAAGCAACAAATTTGAAGTGTTTGAAGCAGACTTTGGGCATGTGTTGTGGACCGAGGTGAGGAGTTTGGGAGATGACCAAGCATTGTTTGTGGGGCGAGGGTGCTCCAGAGCTGTCTGCGTGTCTCCTTATGATCTATCACGCGATTCCATTTTCTTTGTGGATGACTATCCTTACCCTAGACCATTTTGGATGAAAACAACTAAATCTTGCAGTGTGTATGACATGAAAGACAAGAAGGTCTATTCAACCTTCCCTATGGTATCATGGATGACTGGAGACGTCCCAGCAACCTGGCTTTTCTGTCAAGGTGAGTTCATGCTTTTTTTCCTATTGCACTAAAATAATCTGTGTGGAGGAAACCGACCTAAAATTTCCTTGTTTTGGGGGTGCCATCGAACACAGGAATTATACGCAAATACATGAAAGCAAAACGTTGGTGAAACATCACCTTCTTTTGTTCTTTCCTTAAAAAAATCAGTAGGGCTTTGGTATTCATTAAGTGGGGCTTCTGGTTTGAGGGTTGTATTATATGTGTAAAACCTTGTGAAAGGAAGTAGTTTTATAAAGATGGATGTGTTCTTGTGATTTCATATACGAAACAAAGTGTGTGCTCATATTTCCATGTGGCGTGTTTCATACCTTGGAGGAGAGGATGGATCTTAAGATTCAATCTGGAAAACCATTTGGTAAAATATTTGTAAACAATGAAATTAGGAGACAGCAGGGGACAGAGGGAACTGTGATTTTCATTAGAAAAAATCCCATTGGATCCACAACTCATAACCATTTTGTTGTTTTTATAATGCAGAGAGCACGACAGATGGGTTGCAATTAACCGGGGAGCACCTGCAGGAGCCTGACAAAGAGGATCGTCAGACGCTTCTTCCTGACAGAGCAGCTGGTTCATCTGCTTCTTCCACAACTAATAAATAAACAGGGTTAAGAAGATTCTTCATTGACTGATGTGTTCTTCTCCTAGCTAGGCAAAAAGGTCTATCGTCAGTTTATCACATTCACCTCGCACAGATGTGTTTGGGTACAATTTCACTGCTTGTTTGGCTACTCTGTATTGCCCAGCTTTTCAATCGAAACTTCAACAAAAAAATGTTTTAATTGTGCTGGGAACAAAATAGATGTTTCTTTCTGAATTTGATGAGGATCGACCTCGGACCTCCGATGTGATTTGTTAGGATGTGTTTGCGTTTTAAACTCTATAAACTATAATGTCTATTTAGGATCATCATGTTTAAATTATTGCCTAAGATTCAGCACTAGAGAAAGAAGCCAAATTCAGATGTTGCGTCAGGTCGCTGGGCTCCATCTGGATAAATAAAATCATAAAAGTGAGGCTCGTTTACAGCCCAACATGTATGTATGTTTCATTAGCCCAAACATAAGAAGTGGAGTGCTCCCCACGGCCCTCAGTCTTCCGCAGCACCGGCGGGCAGCGGCGGCCGCCGACACCGACGAGTACACGAGTCCAAGGCATCTTCCATCTCCCTGCCTTCACCTCCTAGGTCGGCGCCGTAGCAATGCTCGCTCTGCTGTTTCAGTGGTCGCGTCAGGTCGTGTCCCTTCCGCACGCGCTATCCATCACGCACACGGCAGACGCCTTCACCTGTCTTTGATTCGTTTGCGGATCATGTCCGTGATTGTGCGCTCGCGATCTGTGAACAAGATGCACCCATATGAGACCGATAAGGCACCGAAGGAGATCCATATGTTCTAGGGTTCAAAATTCAGATGCGAAACAGTGACACGCCCGTGCCCACCGGGTGTTTGTTTCTATGCCGATGCACCTCTCTCCTTGTTTTTTTTTTATCCTTGTAGTATTTCAGGAACTCCGCTGTCACATAGATTACGACCAGGATCAAATGGACATAACTTTTACAGTTTCCAAATCTTGCCAACAGGTTGGCTTCAGCCTATAAGGATCAACACTGCTCAGAAGAACTAAATCCATTATTAATATGCCAGGAGCCAGATACATATCGATAGGTTTTGTGCATGGCCACCAGCTGCAGGTCATAGGTTGATTGCATCTCCTCCTCCAGATCATGTTTGCCTTCAGTTAGGTACCACTCATCCGCACCCTCTATGGCCGTGCCGCCAGAGACTCCGCTGCACAGAGCAAACTGCAAATGGTGAGTAGGGCATAGCAATCAAGTCGTCATAGTTCATGAGCAGTACCACTCATCTCGCGAACATCCAACTCCGCGAAGATAAATCAGAAAGATTTGATATTTTCTTTGTTGGGTTAGACACCGGTGCACTTCCATCTATGCCCACCATGTGTTTGTTTATGTACGGGCACACTTTTTTACTTGTTCTGATTTCCACCTGATCGTTCATTCGAACCTTTTATTGGCGCAGGATGTCGAAGAAGAAGCAAAGGTTGAAGAAGAAGAAAAGATCACCGCCATGGTCTGACCTCACTACAGAGCTCCTTGGCCTGGTGTTCCTCTGCCTCCCTAGGCGTGCAGACCGTGCCTCCTTTACTGCCGTCTGTCGCACATGGCGCACCGCGGTGCAGCAGTGCCGCCTACCGCCGTCACCATTGCCGTGGCTCGTATGTCCTGATGGCAGCGCCACCTGCTTCTCGAGTGGCAGCAAGACCTTCCACCTGCCTGATGGCGTTAACTACCAGAACTCTTGTGGTGAGTGGCTACTCTTGTCGCGGGATGACGGCAGCTGCTTCCTGATGAACCCCTTCACCAAGGCCACCATGCTACTTCCTAGTCTGTGCTCTTACACAACCTACACTGACCCTTCGGTAACCATCCGTGACCATAGGAACTTTGAGAGGATGTGGACTAAGCTCAAGGACATATCTGAGATATCTGTTTCGAGTCTAGTGGTGTGCTCGAAACGCCTCATTGCTGCAATAGTTACTACTAAGGTCCTTGGTGGACCAAGTACAAGTACACTAGCACTGTGCCGACCGGGAGATGCTGCATGGTCAGTGGGAGCAAACAAAGCCTGCCAGTTGCTCTCAGACATAGTCTTCTTCAGGGAGAAGCTTTACGCTATTGACACCTCTGTTGGGTTGGCGGGTCTTCGGGCCATTGAAATTGTGGATGAGAATGGCAACAGTGGGCCGAGGGTGTCTCGAATTGAGCGCATATTCGTTGGAGTCCCTGTAAAATCCCACCGTTCCTACCTTATTGAATTCGATGGCAGATTGTTGATGATCTGCAGGGAATTCATCAACTGTAGAGAAGAGTACTGTTTGGCAGGAAATAGAATCATTCTTGTGGCAGGCAGCAGCAAGTTTGAAGTGCTCGTGGCAGACTTTCGGCGTATGTTGTGGACTGTGGTGAGGAGTTTGGGAGATGACCTAGCATTATTCGTGGGGCGAGGGTGCTCGAGAGCTGTCTATGTGTCTCCGTATGATCTATCACGTGATTCCATTGTCTTTGTGGATGATGACCCTTACCCTACCCGATATTGGAAAAAACAACTACAAATTGCGGTGTTTATGACATGAAAGACAGGAAGGTCTATTCAACCTTACCTATGGTATCATGGATGAGTGGAGAACTCCCAGCAACTTGGCTTTTCTGTCCAGGTATTGAGTTTTTTTTGGGTTCTTGCACTAAAATAGTCTGTTGTAGATGAAACAAGCCTAAAATTTCAATTTTCCTTTTTTTTTTTTTGGTGGGTGTTTTTTTAGTGTGTGTGTGTGGGTGGGGGGGGGGGGTGGGGGTGTCAAACAGAGGAATCACACACATACATTAAGACATTGATGAAACTGCACCTCATTTTGCTCTTTTTTATTTTTTAACTTCAGCAGGGACTGTAGGGTGCAGGTATTCATTAAGTACAGCCTTTGTTTTGAGGGTTGTATTATTTGTAATGGAAGTAGTTCTAAACAAGAAATTATAGGATACAGCTTGGGACAGAAGGAACTGAGATTTTTTATTTTATTTTTCAAAATGAAACTCTCATTGGATTCACAGCTCAATCATTTTGGTGTTTTATAATGCAGAGAGCATGACAAATAGGTTGCAATTAACGGGGGAGCAGCTACAGGAGCCTGTGGAGACTGACAAATAGGATCCTGGGACGCTTCTTCATGGAGGGACAACTGGTTCATCTGCTGCTTCCACAACTTCATGCTGAGCATAGAAGAAATAATAAATAAATAAATAGGGTTAAGAAGATTCTTCATTGACTGATATGTTCTTCGTAGGAAAAAAGGTCTATCGTCACTCCATCACATTCACCTCAATCAGATGTGCTTGGATACAATATCACTACTTGGACCTGTTGCTTATTTTGCTAGTCTGTATCACTACTTGGACCTCAATCAGATGTTGCTTATTTTGCTAGTCTGTGTTGCTTGGATACAATATCACTAATTTGTGCTGGCTGCAAAAGCCAGATGCTGTAACGGTGCTCTTTCTGAAGTTGATAAGGACCTCTGGTATTGATTAGCCAAGTGATTTGCTAGGCAATGCTTATGACTTCTGCATCCTGATGACTTCTGATTCCTGATGTTTTTTTTGTGCGGTGTGTTTGAAACTCTGGTAGAGCCTGTTTTATCCGCCTCGATAATATATAATATAATATATAATAGGTTCATCTTGTTTATTCTCGTAAAAAAAAATGGTTCATCTTGTTTACAGATTTGCCTAAGTTTCAGCAATATAATACTAGTATATTATAGAAAGAAGCGAATTTCAGTCCCTCTACCATCTGAAGAAGAGAGTGTTGTACTCTGCGCAGTTTCAACATATGGGGTTCTGAAGAGGAGATGGGTTCTGATTTCTGAAGAGGAGAGTTGCTGCCTGAAAAATCTGAAATACTCCTGCTAGGTGCTAGCCGGAAGCAGAAGCAAAAGCAATTTCTGCATTCCATGTGCCTGTCTTGCCAGGACCAAATGGACGTATCTTTTACAGTTTTCAAATTTCTTTGCCAATAGAGGTTGGCTTCAATCAACCTGTAAGGAGCAACATTGCTCAGAATAAGTAACTAAATATACTACTACTATACTATGTCAGATAGCATACTGCAGATGGTGAGTAGGACATTGCAGTCATCAGGCTCGTACCTAAATTTTTTTTTTTGGCCCTGGAGCAGAAAAAAAAAAATATATAAAGACCCTATAATTTAAAGTTTTACCGACAATATAACGTGATATTCAGATCTTTCCTTCTCATTTGGTGACATCGGTATATTTTTGCTCAATTTTAATATGGATAATTATTTTTTGGGAAATTGGTGATTTTGCCCCTATTTTCGAGGACAATGGTGATTTTGCCCCTTGTGTTTTTTGATATGTGCAATTTTGCCCCTATTTTTCGTAGTTGAAACCTCCGTTTACCCCTATTTGTTGGGGTGTTAGCGTGATATGTAAAAAAAAAAAGAAAAAGAAAAGAAAAGAAAAGACCGACGCCGAGCCTCCCACCCGACTCCCCGCCCATCCGTCTCCCCGACTAGACTCTCCCCGACACCGCTCCCGCTCCCGTCTCGAAGATAGGGGCCGAACCCTAGGATTGCGCCGGCGGTAGGAGCAGCTCCCGGGCCGGGCGGCGGCGGATCCAGACCGGCGGCGGTGGAACCGGCCCCCGGCCGGGCGCTTGATGGCCCACTTGACGCGCCCCCGGTCGGCGCGGGCCAGGGGCCGACGTGGCCGGAGGGGCGGTTGCTTGGCCTCGGGGCGCTAGGCACGGCGTGGCCCCCCAACGTGGTGCTCCTTGGCATGGGCACGACCATGGAGGAGGAAGCTAGGTAATAGGGACAAAAACGTCAAAATGGTCTTTTCATGGTCCTTTTAACACCGTCAAGTGTTATTAACGGAATAGGGGTAAAACTTGACTTCAATTCGAAAAAACAGGGGTAAAATCGCACATATGAAAAAACAGGGGTAAAATCACCATTAGCCTCAAAAACAGGGGCAAAATCACCAATGCCCCTTATTTTTTTTTTTTTTTTTGGAAAAAGGTGAAATAGTCCACAAAACACAAAGACACGTATGGGCCTCATCAGTTCTGTACTCTCCTTCGCTCAATTATGGCCCAGCCCAGCACGGAAGGTCCATTTCATCAGTCTCCGAGAGAGTGAGAGACCGACCGAAATCCCCATCGCCTTCGTGATTCCTTCCAAGTTCCCACACCACCCCACCGTCCACACTCCGCAGCAGCGGCGGGCGGCGGCCGACGACGCGTCCAAGGTATTCTCTGTGTGTCTTCTCTCCCTCCCTTCCTCTCTTCTCCTTCGCCTCCGCGCCTTTCGACGTGCGAGGTCGCAATGGATCTCATGTTCCCGTACCATTGTCCCTTCCGCATGTTCTTGATTCCTTTATCGATTGTTTCGTTCTTGCGGCTTGAGATTTGTGAAGAGAAGCATCCACTGTGCTTGTTAGAATCAAATGTGATGGATCAGTATATCATTATTATAAGAGTTTTCGATAAATATTGACACTCACATTCTATGTCCACCAGGTGTTTGTTTCTATGCCAACGTGCCTCTCTCCTTGTTTTCTGCTCCGTCTGATTACACGTTTCTCCTATTTGCAGGATGGGGGAAGTTCAAGGCTCACCGCCGGCACCGCCATGGTCGGACCTCCCTTCAGAGCTCCTCGGCCTGGTGTTCCTCCGCCTCCCCACGCGTGCCGACCGGGCCTTCTTTCATGCCGTTTGCCGTGCGTGGTGCTACGCTGCACGACACTGTCCGCTGCCCCTGCCGTCGCCGGTGCCGTGGCTCGTGCTTCCTGACGGCATCGCCACCAGCTTCCCTAGCGGTGAGACCTTCCAGCTGCTCGCTGGCATGCGCTACCACAACTCTTGTGGTGAGTGGCTTCTCCTGTCGGGCAATGATGGCAGCTGCTTGCTGATGAACCAGTTCACCAAGGCCACTATGCCCCTTCCTAGCTTGTCTTCGCACAGCTACTACCAAGAGGCTCTGGCAGCCAACGGAGATTATATAGATTATATAGTCACTGAGATGACCTGGTTGGACAAAAAAGACAAAGATGCGATATTAATAACCTCTCTGGTTGTGTGCTCCGCACGCCTCATCGCTGCCACAGTTGCTATGGGGTCTTTCAGTACAATTGCTCTGTGCCGACCAGGGGCTGCTGCATGGTCAGTGAGAGTGGATGAGGTGTGCTGGTGGATGAGGTGTGCTGGTTGGTCTCAGATATGGTCTTCTTACAAGGCAAGATCTACGCTCTTAACCGCAGCTCCATGCCTGGGACTCTTATTGCTATAGACATAGTGGATGAGTATGACAGTGAGCCAAGGGTGTCTCGGATTGACGCCTCATTGAGGGATTCTCGTTTCCACACCAAGAAGATTTCTTCTGGGTGCCTTATCTCCTTGAATCCCATGGCACACTCCTAATGGTCTGTAAAAAACTTTCCTATAGAATAGTGCATGAATCTGGAAATTTCTCTATGGTTTTTATGGCTGGTGGTAGTGGGGTTGTAGTGTTTGAGGCTAATCTTGAGCAGAACTTGTGGGCTGAGATGAATACTTTGGGGAATGACCAAGCATTGTTCATTGGGCGAGGGTGCTCCAGAGCTGTCCATGTGTCTCCCTATGACCTTTCACGGGACTGTATCTTTTTCCTGGATGGTTTCACTAGGTATTGGAAGAAGACAGCTACGGCTTGTGAATTGTATGACATGAAAGATGAGAAGATCTATTCACCCTTGCCTATGGTATCACGGAAGACTGGAAAAGTTCCCGCAATCTGGATATTCTCACATGGTAAGTTTTATTGCACTTATTTTTTATGTGGGTTCTAAAATAAGTAAAAGAAAAACTACTTTTATTCCCACATGTGGGTTCAAATTATTTCTCCTCAACTGTCAATGTCAAGAGCTGTATACTTTCCCACATGTTTCAATGTTCAATAGATAACCTGAGTTTTTTTTTTTTTTTTTGACAACAACTAGATAACCTGAGTTATAAATCATGTAGAGTGCCAAAATGATGCCATCATACAGTTACGAACAGGGTATAATATCCTTTTATTCGGAATCTAATGAGCTGTTATAGATGTGTCATAAAACACAAGCACAATACTCATGTCCAAAGTTTTTTTTTCATGAAAGCTAAAAAAAAAGGCGGAACCTACCTCTCGAGGGATTCTTATATGAGACTTATATTCTGAGGTTCCAACAATCACGTGAAAATAAAGTGCTGTTTTGCTTTCTGGATGTATGTGAAAGGTGATGCTAGTGAAATGTGTTTTTTCTTCGACACATCTCTGTCACGTTGCACGAGGATATATCACAGATGCACTCCTAACAAATTATGTGTCGAAAATAACATTAAACAACTTTGTTAGAAGTGGCTTAGATCATATTGATTGACATAGGTATAGGTTTCATTCTTGAAAAGCCACTTGGTCGTTTGAGCCACACCTTACGCTTCTGTGATGGTTTTTCCAATGCAGGTGAGACAGATGAAGCTGTAGGATCCGCAGGAAATTGTGGAACCTGAGGAAGTGGAACTTCTGATGCTTGATGTGGAGGGACCTCTTCTGCTGATACCTGTACCACTATGCTGAGAAGAGCTACTTGAAAAGGGTGATAGAAATCTTCACGTGGCCAAATGGGTCCGTTGTCATTCACGTGTGTTGACTTGGATGTCACTAGCTATTAAGTGGTGTTTGTTTTCTGTGTTGCTTCAAACACCCGTACTGATTAGAAAAGTTGTCTCTGTTGGGTATGAGTGACTGCTTGAACTTGAACCGTGGTTTCTACTAATATGATATGATGCTTTTGGTTCTGTGTTTATCTCAGTTTCTGGGAGGTTGCTGCATGATCTTTGTAGGATGAATGGATGATGATCTATCTATCTACAAGTATAGATTCTCAAAACTATGAGGCCATTTGCATCTAAAGATGGGGCTTGCCGTCTCGCTGTCTAAGTTTAAGTTTTATAATATAGCTGTCTATATTTATATCTTTCCATCGAATTTGGTGAGACCGTGAGAGAGTTTTTTTTGGCAAAATTTTGACGCGGACAATTAATAATTTTGTAAACAGGGGAAATACAAAAGTACATAAAAACAAATACGTATTGGCTTCATCAGTTTAGGCTCCGTTGCTCAATTTTGGCCCAGTCCAGCCCAATAGGTCCGTGAGACCTGAACGCACGATAACAAATGCACGCCGTCGCTCCTATCGCCATCGTCGATTCCTTCCTACCCACAGCAGCGGCCACCGCGACGGTGGGCGCCGGTCGACGACGAGTCCAAGGTATCTTCTTCTTGTCTCTTCACTAAATTCCTCACCTTACCTGCTCCAATGCGAGGTCGCAACGGATCTGATATTTCCGTACCTCGTTCGGCATGTTCTTAATTTGATTCCTTTGTCGATTGTGTCCTGCTCGTGGGCTTGAGATTTGTAGAGGAGAAGCATCCGGTGTTCTTGAAAAGAATCAAACGTGGTGGATTATAACTATTATGAATGGTTTAATTAAAAATTGATCCACTGCCATTCTATGCCCACCAAGTGTTTGTTTCTATGCCGACGAGCCTCTCTCTATGTTTTCTAGCACCGTCTGATCATGCCGTGCCTCATCCATTTGCATTGCAGGATGCCACAGGTTCAAGGCTCACGGGCACCGCCATGGTCGGACCTCCCGCGAGAGCTCTTGGGCCTGCTGTTCCTCCGCCTCTCCACACGTGCCGATCGGGCCATCTTTCCTGCCGTTTGCCGCACATGGTGCTCCGTGGCACGCCAGTGCCGCCTGCCTCCACCATCGCCAGTGCCGTGGATTTTGCTTCCTGACGGCAGCGCCACCAGCTTCCCACATGGTGAGACCTTGCAGCTGCCAGATGACATGCACTACCAAAAATCTTGTGGTGAATGGCTTCTCCTATCGCGCAATGATGGCAGCTACATCCTGATGAACCTCTTCACCAAGGCCACTATGCCCCTTCCTAGCATGTATTCACGCAACTACTGCAAAGAGCCTGTGGAAGCCATCGAAGATTATATGGTCCAACACTATCGTGAGAGGCGGTATGCCGGGTTGTACAGCAATGTCATAGGTGGGATATGTGTATTGTCTCTGGTTGTGTGCTCCACACGCCTCATTGTTGCCATAGTCGCTGCTAGCTCTTTCCGTACAATTTCTTTGTGTCGACCATGGTCTGGTGCATGGTCAGTGGTCAAAGATGTGGAGTGTAGTCAGCTCTCAGATATGGTCTTCTTGCAAGGGAAGATCTATGCTCTTGATCGCACCACTGGCACTGTGGATCTTATAGCTATAGACATTGTGGATGAGTATGACAATGAGCCAAGGGTGTCTCGGATTAAGCGCCTCATTAAGGGAATCCCATATGCATGCCAAGGATACATGCCTTACCTCCTCGAATCTCATGGCACACTGCTAATGGCCTACAGAAAAGAATCCTACAAAATAGAGCGTGGACCTGGAATTCCTGCGACTGATAGAAGTAAGTTTGTAGTGTTCAAGGCTGATCTTGAGCGGCACTTGTGGGCTGAGATGAGAACTTTGGGAAATGATCAAGCGTTGTTCCTTGGGCGAGGGTGCTCCAGAGCTGTCCGTGTGTCTCCCTATGATCTTTCACGAGACTGTATCTTCTACCTACATGATTCCATCAACTGGTCTGGGAATTTGAGAAAAGCAGTTAGATCTTGTGAATTGTATGACATGAAAAATGGGAAGTTCTATTCGCCTTTGCCTCCGGTATCATGGGAGAGTAGAAAAGTCCCTGCAGCCTGGATATTCTCACAGGGTAAGTGTGCTTGCACTTCTTTTTCTGTGGGCTTTAGAAATAGATAAGAAAATTAAATACTGTTAGCAAAATCATATTATTTCTCCTCAACTGTCAATATCTGCACTTGCTTACCCACACGTTTCAATGTTCAGTAGATAACTTGAGTGCTAAATCATGTAGAGTGCCAAAATGATGCTATCATACAGTTTTGAACAGGGTAAAATTGTCCTTATATCAGAATCCCATGAGCTGGCAGAGATGTGTATGAAACATAGGCACCATATATACTCATATTCAAAGATTTTGTTACATGTAAACTATTTAAAAAGAAAGTGCAGTTTACCTCTCAAGGGATTCTTGTTTGAGACATATTTTGAGGTTTTGTACAGTCATGTGAAAAGCATCTAGATGAATGTGATAGGATATGCTAGTGAAAATGTGTTTCTTCTTTGAGACATCTCTTTTACGCAGTAGGAGGATAGATTACATATGACGTCCTAACAAATTATGACTAGGAAAATAATGTTAACCAACTTTGTTAGAGGTGGCTGGCTTAGATCATATTGATTCACATTGGTTTCATTCATGAAAATCCTCTTGGTCGTTTGAGCTAAACCTTGTACTTCTATGATGTTTTTTCTCCAAATGCAGGCGAGACAGATGAAGAAAAAATTCTGGAACCTGTGGTGGAACCTCTGATGCTTTTGTGTGGAGGGACTTGTTCTGCTGATGTCTCTGCTACTTTACACTGAGTAGAGCTAATTAAAAAGGGTGGAAGAGTTCTGTGACCTAGCCATGTGGTCCTATGAATGCACAAATGGCTCCTATGTATTGGGATGTGCTGATTTGGATGTCTCTAGCTAGTTCATGCACGAAAACAATGGCTGTCCTGTTGCCTGATATGGTGCGTTTTTTTTTTGGATGTGCTTGATGTTGCTTGAAACACCTATTCTAAATTAGGCTCTCTACGTTGGGTATGAGTGACAGCTTTGAAAAGTTATTTCTATTCTATGTAATGTTTGTGTGTTTGTGTGACTGTATGCTTTGTTGTGGATTGATCTGTGTAGTTCAGACTCTTGTGCTTGATTTGTGTAGGATAATCGTGCATTTAGCCTGCATAGATATCGCCTCAGCCCTCAATGTTTTCCTTTTGGGTTTGTGTCGATGATGAGGTACTGCTGGAAGGAAATTCACTCTGAGCCGCTCCCACTCTGGTGAGGTTAAAGTCACAGCTAGAACTAGTTATGTGTCATATATTATATTACGTATTTGACCATTACAGTCGAAGGTGTTCAGTAATTTCTTTAGTTGAGTTTGTCAAATGTTGCTGAAGCCGCTGGTTCAAGTGAAACAGCTAGAAACCCCTTCGCTAGTGGCAGTTGAACCAATTACTTTTGTTCAGGGTGAAGCACCCATGACCGGTACTGATTAGAAATGTTGTCTCGGGTATGATCGACTGCTTGAACCATGGTTTCTACTAATATGATGCTTTTGTTCTGTGTTTGTCTCAATTTCTGGGAGATTGCTGCATGTAGGATGAATTTATGATGATCTACAGGTATAGTTTCTCAAAATTCTGAGGCCATTTACATGTAAAGATGGGGCTTGCCGTCTCGTTGTTTAAGTTTTATAATATAATAACATAGCGTTATTATATTTTCATCTCATTTGCTGAGATCGTGAGAGAGTGTTTTTTTAACAAAAATGAAATTTTGATGTGGACAACTAATAATTTGGAAAAAGGTAAAATAAAAATCCCAAAAAAAGAAGGCCTGTATGGGCTTCATGTGAGTTCTGTATGCTCCGTTGCTCAATTATGGTATGGCCCAGCCCATCTCATCAGGTCAGACCTGAACGCACCGGTACAAATTGGGGCGTATTAACGGCCGACCATGTGGCCGACCTAACGGCCCAGCAAAGCCCGCCCCGACGCCATCTTCTTCCTCGCGACGCCGTCTTCTTCCTCGCGGCAGTCGCCCCCGCCGCCACCGCCTCCGCCCCCGCCGTCGGCGCCCTAGGGCTCGCCAGAGCTCCGTCTCCGCCGCGGGCCAGCACCGGCGACCTCCTTCGCGCGAGATCCGGCGCATCAAGGCTCGGCGCAGCCCTGTCCCAAGCTCCGGTTGGCGCGGAGCAGCACGCATTCTCAGCTCCAACGGCCTGGTGTGGCCCCTTTCCCAGCAACAGCGGGCGCCCCGAGGTCCACATCGAAGACGCCTACCGCTACGCTGCCCCTGAGCAACGCAGTCCAGGCGCCCCATGGCAGCGCCATCATGGCCGGCCACCGGCGAAGCACACGACGGAGCAGCGCAGCAACTACGTCCTCTGGGCGACACACGGCGCGACCCAACACTCTAGCCCGGCGAGCTTCTCCGACGACGCCATTTCCACAGCCATGCCGGCGGAAAGAGATAAGACATGGGGCCCACCGGACCTAGCTTCCAAGGTAAGATTTGACTCCTGGTCTTCCAGGTGGGACCCGCAGCAACAGTTGTGGACGACACCTTGTGGGCGTGGACGGCATGCAGCCTCCCACGCGGTTGGTGCTCTGTTTGCTCAGGGAGTTCACGTGTGTCCCTCAGAAAGTTTCCTTCCCATCGAAGCAATACAAAAATATCTGTCGGTATCAATATTAGAGATACCCGGGCCAACAAGAATTCGGAGTCGAAGGCCCAACAAACCGAGACCAAGTGCGGCACCAGGACAGGCCGGCCCAACATCACATGGCTTGTGCCGGACGACCAAGCGGGAAGACCGCGCTGGCCTCCATCCCGCACGACTCGCGCGGCCGCGGACGCCCCGACTAGAAGTCGCGTGCCAGCCTCCGTCCCGCACGACTTGAGGTCGTGCGGAGCTTGCGCGACAAGAGGTCGCACCGGCCTCGCGCGGCTGTGGCCGCCTCATCCTACGCCGACTGGAAGTCGCGAGCCAGCCGTTCCGTCTCGAGCGACTAGAGCTCGGCGGACGTGCCGACTTGAGGTCGGCGCACAGCCGTGACTAGAGGATGGCGGACCTCTGCCGACTAGAGGTCGGCGCTCAGCCGTTCCGTCTCGGCGACTAGAGGTCGGCAGACGCCACGATCCTTTCGCCTCGACGACTTAGCATCCGTCAAGTCTTGCTTGGCCGCAGCCTTCTTTGACCGCAATAGTAGCCGGCACCGACCAAACGCACTCGAGTGCACTGCGGTTACGCGCCACGACTTCATGCTGACAATGGCCATCATCACCTCTGACGGACATGACTCGACCATCGACTCCACCCCAACCAAATGCTACGGACAAAACGCATTACACTTTGCTAGACGAACGAGCGAACGAGCTGACGTCCCATCCGTCCACATTGCCTTGTCAAGCTCACCGCTTCCCTGTTTAGCGACACAGCAGTACGTGATAGCAGGAGAGCAGGCTGACCACGGAGGCGACGCGACCCTTCTGTAGCACTTGATAGTGGGGTAATCGACGCACACACGCCATCGTTACAAGAGCCGGCGAGCCAAGACTGTCTTGGGCGTCTCGCCCGGTCTCGTATAAACACGCATCAGCGAGATTCCAGCCTCGGCGTCGTGATAAGTCGGCCGAGACAGAGGAGAACAGTGACACGAGACGGCATGATGACCTCCACGTTCACACGACCGACGCTTTTTACCTCTTCTTTTCACCGTCACCCTTCCCACGGCACCCTGTAAATCCTTGCGGCTATAAAAGGATCCGATAGCCATGGGGAAAGGCGGGCAATTCTACTCGCACAACGAGCTCGACTTGCACTCGCACACGGCACGAGCTTCACACGCACGCACCACTCACAACTCACCGAGACTTGGAAGTGCTGCTTCCTCTCTCGACTCGCTTGTATTGCCCCGATACGAGCACCCGAGCTCGGATACATAGTGATCTCAACTGGACGTAAGGTCTCGCGGCCCGAACCAGTATAAACCCCTATGTCTCTCTTGAGCTAAACCATCAAAGTCCACACGAGTCATACGATTTCACTGTGTCTGTGGCGTATCCGTGATATTCGACCACGACAATATCCAAGCGGACTGACTACTAAGCTCCTCATGGGCTTCCTTTCATTTAGACAGCTACTTCTGCGGCATTCCTATTATCGCTCTGCCTTCACCTTGGTCGTCAATTGGAGTTTTAGTTACATTTGGCAACGAATCCAAAAGCATCCTTCGGTTGTCGGAGTGCCACTCCATTGTTAGCTCCACCGACCCAATTTCAACCGACGCATTTTGCGCAACCTTTACATCTGGGTGCAGGTGTCTTGGACACCCATGCGTATACCCCCTACCGGTACAACAATCATAGGATGTAACGTAGTCGACGCTGCTGTCTTCTATTCTGATCTATGGACTGTGATGTACTATGAGTCTTCTTCAGAAGATCCTTATAATTTGGCTGCTTGATATATAATATATGAAGTTTCTTGTCAAAAAAAAAAAAAAAAAAAGGATGGTACACGCCAAAGCTTATTTCCCACTTGCCAAAGCCGTCTGGTTTATTCAAAGGAAAAAAAAACAACGCACACATGGCCCAGCCCAACAGGTCCATTATATCAGTTTTTTTTTTTTTTCAACAATCCAATCCATCGGGTTATGGTGACTTCGGAATCTCCAGATCCGCCGGCCGCCCAGATCCCCTGGGGGGCTTTCGTAGGGGTAGGGTTTTGCGTGCGTGTGTTTATATGGGTGAGTGTGCGTACGTGTTTTGAGCTCTGCGTTGTACTGTGTAATTTTCAAAAAAAATCAGGTTTTTTTCGACACAATCCAATTCCAATCCATCAGTTATTATTTTTATTTTTTTTGCGACACAATCCAACCCATCAGTCTCCTTCTGAAGGCATGATCTGCTCCCAGACAGAAACCCCTTGGCCTCCCCTGTGCTGCACGCCGCCACGCCTGCACCACAGTCCCCGGTGGCAGCCGACGCCGACGCTGAGGCCTCCAAGGAAGGTATTTGCCTCCGCCCCTCCCCCTTTCTTCCTCTAGTCTCCATCTCCCAGCCTCCACCTCCTAAGCCAGGCCGTCGGCGCCCGAGTCTGCAATGCCTCTGCTCCTGCTCAGTGGTCGATTCATTCAGTCCCCTTCCAGCTCCCGTAGTCATCTTCTTGAATTCGTTTGCTGATTATGTCGTGATTCTACACAAGGCCCATGCGATCTGTGAACAAGGCGATTGTTTCGAACCCATGTGATTCGTAGGCCTCAAGGGCGATTCTTTGTGCCCACCAGGTGTTTGATTCAATGCCGGCGCGCCTCTTTCTCCTCTCAAGCTCCGTCTGACCTGACCATGTGTTTGCTTGCTCCTCTTTGCTTTGCAGGATGGCACAAGTCCAGAGCTTCCCGCCGTGGTCGGGCCTCCCACCGGAGCTCCTCGAGCTAGTGTTCCTCCGCCTCCCCAAACGTGTCGACCGAGCCTTCTTCACTGCCGTCTGCCGCACATGGTGCTCCGCGGCGCGGCAGTGCCGCCTGCCGCTGCCGTCGCCGGTGCCTTGGCTCGTGCTTCCTGACGGCAGCGCCACCAGCTTCCCACACGGCGAGACCTTCCAGTTGCCAGAAGGAGTGCGCCACCACACCTCCTGTGGTGAGTGGCTTTTCCTGTCACGCCATGACGGCAGCTGCCTCCTGATGAACCACTTCACCAAGGCCACCATACCGCTTCCCAACCTGTCTTCGTGTAGCTACTACCAAGAGCCAGTGGAGATGGATGGAGACATGGATTTTGGAATGGGCACCTGGATGAACAAGGACGCAGGTGTGATATCTGTACTCTCGCTGGTTGTGTGTTCCACGCGCCTCGTCGCTGCCATACTTGCTGTTGGGGATCTCGGTACAATTGCTCTATGCCGACCAGGGGCTGCTTCATGGTCACTGAGTGCACATATGGGGTGTCTGTTACTCTCAAGTATGGTCTTCTTCCAAGGGAAGCTCTACGCTATTTACACGAACTTCTTTGGCGATGAGTATCTTATTGCTATCGACATTGTGGATGAGAATGACAGTGATGAGCCAAGGGTGTCTCGGATTGGGTCCCTAAAAGTTAAGGGAGCTTACTTGCCATTTGGAAAACAATTACGGTGCATGTGCTACCTTGTTGAATCCCATGGCAAACTGCTAATTATCCGCAGAGAACATTCTGATATAAGTCAAGATGGCATTATTGTGGCTGGTAGCAACAAATGTCAAGTGTTTGAGGCCAATTTTGAGCAGTGCTTGTGGGCTGAAGTGAAGACTTTGGGGAACAGCCAAGCGTTGTTCGTTGGGAAACGGTACTCCAGAGCTGTCCATGTGTCTCCCTATGATGTTTCAAGGGACTGTATCTTCTTTGTGGATGATTATCCCAGCTGGGTTCGGAAGCAAAACACTGAATCTTGTGGTGTATATGACATGAAAGATGAGAAGGTCTATTCAGCCTTGCCTATGGTGTCATGGAAGAGTGGGAAAGTCCCAGCAACCTGGATTGTCTCACAGGGTAAGTGGTTTGGTTCTTTTGGTTTTGGTAGGCTTTACAAAAAGATAAAAATAAAAAATACTATGATGTACCAGTAGCTTCTTCCGCCTAGCTGGATGGCGAGTCCCATGTGGAAGAGTAACTACAATCTGTGCCTTTCTAAGAAGAAGTATCAAATTATTTCTCCTAGACCACCTCTAGTTGTGATTTCTTGCACACATGTTTAAATGTTAAGTAGATAACTTGAGTACTAAATCATGTAGATCACAAAAATAATACAATCATACAGTATGAATTGGGTAAAAAATATGCTTATATTTGAATCCAATTAGCTAGCATAGGTGTGCAATAAACCACAGGTCACGAAGCGTCGTAGTCATGCGAAACTTTTGTTACAAGGAAGCTAAAGTCATTGCAACTTGCCTGATATAGTCATATTTAGGGGTTCTTATATGAGGGTTATATTATTAGGTTCCCATAATCATGTAAAGAATGAAGTGATTTTTGTTTTCTAGATGAATGTGACAGGATATACTAGTTAAAATGTGTCTTTTGTCTTCAAGGTATCTCTGTGACCCTGTAGGAGGATGGGTACTGATGCATCCTAACATATGGAAATCATCTTTAATAAACAGCATTAGAGGCTGCTTAGAACATATTCATTCACATAGTTTCCATTAAAACGAAACGTCTTGGTCGTTTATCATCATGAGCTTCTGTCTCTAACATACGGAAAACATCTTTAATAAACAACATTAAAGGCTGCTTAGAACATATTGATTTGCATAGTTTTCCATTAAAACGAAATGTCTTGGTGTTTATGCCACATCATGAGCTTCTGTCTCTAACATACGGAAAACATCTTTAATAAACAGCATTAAAGGCTGCTTAGAACATATTGATTTGCATAGTTTTCCATTAAAACGAAACGTCTTGGTGTTTATGCCACATCATGAGCTTCTGTCTTTGATATTTTTTTTCCAAATGCAGGTGAGACAGATAAGTTGCAAACGGAAGATGAGATTTAGTACTTAGCAGGAGATTGGGGAACCAGGGGAGGATCCTCTGATGCTGAATCTACTCTACTTTGCTGAACAGAGCTCCCAATAAAGGGTGAAAGAAATCTTCATGTGTTCCTGCACATGCACAATGGCTTTGTTGTTACTCACATGTGCTAATTCCCTAGTTATAGAACCTGCATGAAAACAATGACTGTCCTGTTGCCTGGTAGGGTGCCTGCTTTTGTTTGTTTTTGGTATGTACTCTGGTGTTGCATTGTAGTTGGAACACCTTCTAATTAGCTACAAATGTTGTCTTCTGTTTGTATGAACGAGTGACTGCTTGAGCTGTTGTGGTTTTATTATTGTAATATTACGCTTCTAGATTTGTGGCAGTTTCTGAATCCTGGTTGTCCTGCTGTGGCCTGTGGTTTGATTTATGTGTTTCATTCAGACTTTGCGGAAGTTGGTGCATAATCAGCACGATCTGTGCAGGAGGATCATCATGCATGGTTTTGGTAACAGCTGCTGCTGTCTTTTTATTTCAGAGTTTGTGTTTCTTATTGGAACCATTCAGAGTAGCCAGAAAAAAGAAAAGAAAAGAAAAAAAATGTCTGCTTTAGTTTAGTGCTTCTTATTGGAAAAATTCAGAGTAGCCAGAAAATTCTGACTAAATTTGAATCCATAACAGTTCCTTAAAATTCGAAAAAAAAACTCTGGAAACCACCAAGGAAAAGAAATATTCTTAAATTTGGGGTTAGTGGTGCTTGCCCTGTCCGTTTTTCTTCAGGTGTTGTTCTCCAGTCCTAGCCTTATTATAGAGATATTAAAACCACCTTTGAAAACAATAAAGGGCTCTTGTTCGATTTCTGTTGTTTGCTAGAAAAAATTATTTGATTTTGGTGAAGGAGGATGGATCCTATATGCAATCCTAACAAAATATGACTCGCAAAATAACTTTCAACAGCAGTGCTAGAGGCGGCTTAGAACATCTGATTCAAATAGGTTTTCATTGATAAAAATTTTTTGGTCATTTTGAACCACTCCATGTGCTTCTGTGATGTTTGTTTGTTTTTTTTTTTTTCTCCGAAATGCAGGTGAGATAGAGGAAGCTGCAAACAGCAGGGGAGGATCCATAGGAAATTCTGGAACCTGAGGAAGTGTAATCTCTGTGCTTATATGTGGAGGGAACTTGTTCTAATGATGCCTCTACTACTCTAAACTGAGCAAAGCTACATTCAAATGGGTGAAAGAAATCTTCACGCAGCCATGTGTACACACGCACAAATGGCTCTGACGTCCTAAACATTATATTGATTTCGATGTCACTAGCTATTGTCTATCTACATTAAAAAAAGACCAACCTGCCTGATATGGTGTTTTTTTTTTTTTTGGCGAATGGTGTAGCCTGCTTGCACCTGCCTTTGGTTGTGGGTTTGTCTTTGTTTCTGAAAACTGGTTTGATTTGTGTGTGTGTGTGTGTTTTTTTTTTTTGAAAAGCAGCAGGCGAGCCCGGCATATATTAATAAGAGTAGAGAATTACATGCGCAAGCGGCGCAAACAACTTTCAAGATTGACAGACTGTCAAATTGGGTGAGGAATACTAAATTGACTACTCACACTCTAGAAACAACCGAAGAGCATCATCTAGCTGACTTTGTCATGGAGAGTACCTTGTCATGGAGACTCCACCGTGTCTCCCTGCCTCCGCCACAATTGCAGCCGAGTGCCCCGCAAAGCTCCATGTCATCAAGCCTCCATTTGCTGAGATCAGTATTGCATTGACCGCCTTCTTAGGCGGGTCCTATCCAAAGCTGTCAACGTAGTTTATGATGGCAATGTCTGCCGCCGACAACCCGCCATTGATGAAGTCCAGCTCACGTGCAAGCTTGAGCTGGGCACGTTGTGCCACCGGCACAGAGGAAGGACAAGCGGCTTGACGCAGGCTAGATCGTGTGGGAGCTAGTGGACTTCGTCGTCTGGTCCTCGACCTGCTGGGCTGCTTCTCAATAGCCGGAGGTGAGGTCGGCCTTGGTAGCAGCGGCTCAGGAACCTTCATAAACATCTTCTTGCAGAAGGATGCACAAGCATTGTTATCCTCTGTATCAGCGCATTCATCGCCATCTCCTGCTCCCTGCCCGTCCACATCCACCTCCAGGGGTGTGGCCAAGTCAGGCAGCTCAACATCTGTACCTTGGGCCGTCTCCAGGGAAGCCTCAGCCGGGGAGAGTAACCCCCAACGACGCTTCTACCTCTGAAGACTCGACTGGTGTAGAGGCTGGGAACCCAGCCACCGGTGCTCTGGCTACCATAGCGAGTGAAGCGGCAAGCTCCTCCAACATAGGGTCAACCCGTACCGGAGGCTCCTCTGCCACGCAATGCACCGGCACTTGAGGCTCTAGCGGCTGCGAGTGGCGTGTAGCGGCGATGTCGACCTCCACCGCAGGAGGCCGGCGACCTCATTGGTCATGTTGCCCTCCACCACGGGGCGTACTCTGTGTCGTCGGCGTCGCCGTCCCGGCTCTATCGGCGCCCTCCCGCACGGCCGCCTCGAAGCTCTGTCGGCGCCCTCCCGCATGGCCGCCTCCGGCTCCTAACGCCGGGGGCTGGTAGGTCGACGACGTGAGCCGAAGCCGCCACCCTTGGCCGCCGAGGGCACATCTGCGGGCCGCCCGCACTTCGGGCCGGGCATAGTGGTGGAGACCATGGCGGCGCGAGTAACGTCTGGTGTCCCGGCATTGCGCGACACGGTGGTCGGCGCCGAGACAACGGAAGCGGCGGCCGATGAACGCCGGGGATCACCAGCGGACTGGCCACGCATCCCTCGATGCACATCCCCGACCCGCGCAACGACGGCTGTTGCACCCGCTGCTGGCCGTCGAGGGTCTGGGAGCACACGCCGCCAACCATCGGCGTCGGGGTAGTCGCCCTTCACCGCCCCGGCCGGTGGTGGGCGGATTCGACCCACGGTCGGCCTTGGGCGCGCGGTGCCCGACGATGCCCACTTTCGGTCGAGGCCCGGGTGCGTGGCCGCACTTCGCCCAAGAATCGCAGCGGCTCTCACCATCCGGGCGGCGACGACGACGGCGGCGGTGGCGCCGGCGTTTGCGCCTCGCCCGGCCTGTGCTCCCAACACCCGGCCTTGCTGCGTCGGCGTGGGCGCCCCCGCCAACTCGACGCCCACGGGCGGAGTCGGTGGTCGGAACGCCAATCGAGTGCTTCGCGCCGAGGCTAGGGAGAGCCCGGCGAGCAGCGTGGAGGTAGGGGAGGTTCGCCATGCTCCCCCATCATCCTCATCATCCTCATCGCCGCCATCCGCTCGGTCTTCGGCGACGACATCACTCCACCACATCGGCTTCGATCTTCCCGGGGAGGGGATGAAGGGCGCGGCGTCGGCGAGAGAGGCGAACCCGGTCACCCGCATCTCCCTGTACCGCGTGCCTCATCGTGGCTTCCGCTGGCGAGACGACGAAGACGGCCGCGACCCCGGTGGAGGCGGGCGCCTCCTCGGTCGGAGTAGCGGTCGGGGAAGGGGCAAGGAGCTCCCGCCTTCCGCGGCCGGACATCTTGTCGGCGTCTGCGGCGGGGCCGGAGTGGCGGTTGCCTTTGCAAGGGCGGGCCGGCGTGGTTGAGGCGCCGAAACCCACGCCGGCGGCCTCGTCGCGCTCGCGCAGCGCCGCCCGTGAAGTCGTCGGCCCCATCGGGACTTGAAGATGCAGAGGCGGCGGCAGCGAGGGCTGTCGGTTCCGCCGCTCGTACCCGTCACGGAGGGGGCGGATCCGGTAGGGGCGGCTCTCGGTGCGGACACGCCGCCTGCGCGACCAACGGCGGCTGCAACGGTGCCGGGGGGCGGCTGCCGGCGGCGGCGTCGTCGTCGGGGAGACGGGGTGGGGAGGAGGTGGTGGATCCGTGCAGGGATGAGAGCTGGGTGGCCGCCGACGGTGGCGGCGGGTTGGGGTCCAGGGGCGGCTAGGGTTTGGGAAGCCCCATCGGGCTCGAACAAGCAAGTCTCTTCAACTCAAATCAAGTCAGTAGGCGCGAATTGGTTTGATTTGTGTGATTCAGATTTTTGTTGAAGGTTGCTCAGTTGCTGCTTGTTCTCTGTAGGATGAATGGATGTTGATCTATCTATACAAGTATAGTTTCTCAAATTTTTGAGGCCACTTCACATATAAATTGTGTTTTGACACAACATATAAATTGTGTTGTGGACCAATTAATAATTTTGTAAAAATGTGGAATAGAAAAAATCCATAAAACAATGCGCTTATGGGCTTCATCACTTCTGTAGGCTCCGTTGCTCAACAACGTGAGAATTGTTTGTGTGTATTGATGCCCGCTAAATTTTAAAGAGCGTTTTAGTCGAGAACCTGAACTAGTACATATGATTGTATAAAGGGTCAGGATGATGGCAATTTTGGGTTGTCCTTTTATTGCTAGTATAAGTGTGTATACAGTACCACTACAAAATTTATTACAAGGATGGCAAAGCAACCGGGCCTGTGGCTCCCACATTCGGGCAGCCAAAAAGAAGGAATTGGAAAAGACCCAAAACTGGCTTCCTTGATGATGAGCTCAACAAAAGAAGAATCGCTTCATCATGCTTCAAAGGATGGTACACGTCAAAGCTTATTTCCCACTTGCTAAAGCCTCGTCTCTTTCCGCATCTAGAAATTGATGTATTTTGGTGAAAGCGGTATATATTTTTGTAACATAAAAAATAAATTTTGATGCAGATAATTATTTTCTTTTATAAAAAAATGAAATTACAGAAGAAGAGAAAACAACGCCATTATGGCCCAGCCCAGCCCAATAGGTCCATTATATTCAGTTTTTTTTTCTTTTTTCATCTGGACGCATGAATCCCCTGCCCCTTGCTTGGCTTCCCCTGTGCTGCACGCCGCCACACCTGCACCTGGGGTCCCCGGCGGCTGCCGACGCCGACGCTGAGGCCTCCAAGGTATCTGCCTCATGCCCCTCCGCCTTTCTTCCTCTAGTCTCCTCCACCTGCTAGGCCAGGCCGTCGCCGCGCGAGTCCGCAGTGCCTCTGCTGCTGTTTCAGTGGTCGATTCATTCAGTTCCCTTCCAGCTCCCACGTGCACTACCACACCGGCATCCCATAGTTATCTTCTTGGATCCGTTTGCTCGTTATGTTGTGAATTGTGCATCCATGCGATCTGTGATGAAGAAGATTATTTCGAACCCTTGTGATTTTTAGGCATCAAAGGCGATTCTTTGTGCCCACCAGGTGTTCGATTCAATGCTGGAGCGCCTCTTTCTCCTCTCCTCCCCCGTCTGACCTGACCATGCCTTTGCTCATGTTTGCTTGGCAGGATGGCACAAGTCGAGGTCTCCCCGCCGTGGTCGGACCTCCTACCGGACCTCCTTGGGTTAGTGTTCCTCCGCCTCCCTAAGCGCGCCGACCGTGCCTTCTTCACTGCTGTCTGCCATGCGTGGCGCTCCGCGGCGCTGCAGTGCAGCCTGCCACCGCCGTCGCCGGTGCCGTGGCTCGTGCTTCCTGACGGCAGCGCCACCAGCTTCCCACGTGGTGAGACCTTCCAGCTGCCGGATCGCGTGCGCTACCACACCTCCTGTGGCGAGGGCCTTCTCCTGTCGCGCAGTGACGGCAGCTGCTTTCTGATGAACTACTTCACCAAGGACACTGTACCGCTTCCCAACCTGTCTTCGTATAGCTACTACCAAGAGCCTGTGGAGGTCGAAGAACACATGTACCTTCAGGAGGTGGACATCTGGATGCGCTACAAGGACGACGGGATATCTGTACTCGCTGGTTGTGTGCTCCACGCGCCTCGTCGCTGCCATACTTGATGTTGGGGGCTCGGTAGAATTGCTCTATGCCGACCAGGGGCTGCTTCATGGTCAGTGAGTGCACATACGGGGTGCATGTTGCTCTCAAGTACAATGGTCTTCTTTGAAGGGAAGCTCTACGCTATGGACACGTCCTGCTTTGGCGATGAGTTTCTTATTGCCATCGACATTGTGGATGAAAATGACAGTAATGAGCCAAAGGTGTCTCGGATTGGGCGCCCTAAAAATTAAGTCAGATTACTTTTCATTTGCAACACATTTACGGTGGATGCGCTACCTGGTTGAATCCCATGGCAAACTGCTAATGATCCGCAGAGAATATTCTAACGAAAGAGATGGCATTGCTGTGGCTGATAGCAATAAGTGTCAAGTGTTTGAGGCCGATTTTGAGCAGCGCTTGTGGGCTGAAGTGAGGACTTTGGGGAACAGCCAAGCATTGTTCGTTGGGAAACGGTACACCAGAGCTGTTCACGTGTCTCCCTACGATGTTTCAAGAGACTGTATCTTCTTTGTGGCTGATAATCTATGGTGGGATGTGAATCAAAGCACTGAATCTTGTGGATTATATGACATGAAAGATGAGAAGGTCTATTCACCCTTGCCTATGGTGTCATGGAAGAGTGGGGAAGTCCCAGCAACCTGGACTTTCTCACAGGGTAAGTGCTTTGGTTCTTTTGGTTTTGGTAGGCTTTACAAAAAGCTAAAAATAAAAATACTAGGATGTTTTATGAGAAGAAGTATCAAATTATTTCTCCTAGACCACCTATAATCACTTGCACACATGTTTAAATGTTAAGTCGATAACTCGAGTACTAAATTGTGTAGATCTCAAAAATAATACAATCATACAGTATGAACTGGGTAAAAAATATGCTTATATTGGAATCCAATTAGCTAGCATAGGTGTGCAATAAAACACAGGTCACAAGCACCATACTCATACGAAACTTCTGTTAAATGGAAGCTAAAAGACACTGCAACTTACCTCAAATAGTCATATTGAGGGAGTTTTTATATGAGGGTTATATTATTAGGTTCCCCGTTCCCATAATCATGTGAAAAATGAATTGATTTTTTGTTTTCTAGATGAATATAACAGGGATATGATAGTTAAAATGTGTCTTTTGTCTTCAAGATATCTCTGTGACCCTAGAGTAGGATACGTACTGATGCAATCCTAACATATGGAAAACATCTTTAATAAACAACATTAGGGGCTGCTTAGAACAAATCTATTTGCATAGGTTTCCATTCAAACGAAACGTCTTGGTCGTTTATGCCACATCATGAGCTTCTGTCACTGATGTTTTTTTCCCCAAATGCAGGTGAGACAGATAAGTTGCAAACGGAAGTGGAGTATTAGTACTTAGCAGGAGAAGCAGGAGATTGTGGAACCTGGGGAGGATCCTCTGACGCAGCATCTACTCTACTTTGCTGAACAGAGCTCCCCAAAAAGGGTGAAATAAATCTTCAGTTGGTCTTGTGTTCCTGTACGGACAATGGCTTTGATGTTACTCACATGTGCTAATTCACTAGTTATAGTACCTGCATGAAAACAGTGATTGTCCTGTTGCCTGGTAGGGTGTTTGCTTTTGTTTGTTTTTGGTATGTGCTCTGGTGTTGCATTGTAGTTGAAACACCGGTCTAATCAGCTACGAATGTTTTCTGTTTGTATGAGTGAGAGACTGCTTGAGCTGTTGTGGTTTTATTATTGTAATATGACACTTCTAGATTTGTGGCAATGGCTTGATATGTGTGTTTCATTCAGACTTTGGGGAAGTTGGTGCATAATCGGCAGTGGTGAATCTGTGTGTACAAATAGAAGGGGATGGTTTGCAGGAGATTGTGGAACCTTGGAAGGATCCTGAGTTATGTGTGGAGGGACTTGCACATGCACGAATGGGTTTGATGTTATTCACATGTGTTAATAATTTTGATATTCCTCTCCCTAGCTATAGTACCTGCATGGAATCAGTGACTGGCCGGTTGCTGGGTAGGCTAGTGTGCTTGTTTTTATTTTTTTGTCACATGGTGTTAGCTAGAGTGCTGTCTTTTGTTGGGTATGAATGACTGCTTGAGCAGTGGTTATAATAATAATAATATAATAATAATAAGGCTTCTAGGCTTTTGTTAACTTTGGCCTAGGCTAAGCAAGAGGTGGCTCAGTCTTTTTGTACAATCAATCTTACCGAGAACATAAATGAGATTGCGATGCAGGTGAGGCTAACAAAAATAGATGGACAGTTTATACCTTGCTACTTGGTATTCGGTTAATATTCGGTTGAAGGCCAGGAACAGGGAAGATATCTTTAATAAAATTTTTAATGCTCGCACTGACATTCTTACTAAAAGAATGGCTGACTTTTGAAAAATTGAGGCTATTCTTTATCCTCACCTTGAGGCATCCCTCACTGAGTTCTACATACCCATCACCATTCAGATCTCCTTATCATCAGTAGAAGTATAACAGAGTCAAGGCACACTACACCTTTGCTTGTGAACACCGACTATAATTACATAATTGTTCATCGCTGGTGAACACTAACATCAAAAATCAAACCAAGGTTCTTAATCAGGAATCCTTTTTTTTTCTCTCCATGATCTTTCAATAAAGTTTGATAAAACAGCAATATGCATGTCTTCATCAGCATCAGCTAGCAAAATACAAGAAAAGCAGCTAACAATTAAAAGAGACATTGACTGAGACTATGGTAACAAAAAGAAAATCTTATTTAACAAAATGTAGTTACGAGATATATTTATCATCTATACCTAAATACTATCATGCAAGGCGTGTCTACATTGGGACCTTGCAGCTCAAGAATAAAAATAACAAAGCTTCAACTTTCATAAACAACATACAAAACATATATATTGGATCTCAACATTTGTCTTTTAAGATCTGCTAGCATTCATTTTGGCGATCTCATACAGTACGGTTCAATGGTTCATAAGAAGAAACACATAACGCATAAAAAAGTGCCTAAAGTGACAACTTGGCGTGCTAGTCCTTAGGTGCATATAACACCTTAAAACCGTTCTCATCATATCGGTAAATTTTTATGCATACTCCTGGCCTAGAGAAAATCTGAAATGTTTGGTACAGATCCTTGGCATTGATTTCAGAGATTAAACTATGCAAATTTACTCTCATATCTTTAAGTTTTGTCCCCAATCAAATAGCCATTTCACAAAAGCAGCTTCATGTTCAGTTCCTCTGCATCCACTGATTTCTACTTCTTCAAGGTGATTCATCAAGAGTTCCTCTATTTCCCACTCTACCAGCTGAACGCATATGCAATCAGATGAGCATACAGCTTGGGCCTGACACCAGAAAGTATCAATTTAATAAAATTAAATGATGCTTGAATGACAAAAATGAGAGAGCAAATTGTCAGAACACTTTTGAGGTGTGCCAATGTGTTGATATCAAAACTAAAAAAAAAAAAAAAAATCATCCTTCGAAGAGAAAAGATAACACATAAGAGGAACTGAACATGAAATTCCATGCTATTAACTGCCCAAAATTAAGGAGATTTTGAATCAATCTTAGTGCATGGACTTTGAATGGACATAAAAGATCCTTCATATTTTTCACTTAAGCTAATTGCTCCATCAACTTTCTGTTCACTGCCATATTATTTCCTAATCCGGTATATACAATACAAAGGTTGATCAGCTTTAGTGCCATCCTACAACTCACCAGAAGTCCAGAACTGTATATTTCAAACAGGCTAACAATCACTAGAAAGAGAGCAACTATTTACAGCCCAAATAGTATACCAACAGTTAAATCTATAGAGTAAAGTGCTACCATTGGGAAATCAAATAGACCATGCATCTAACAAAAAAAAAAAACTTAGAAATGCACCTTTCTATCCATTACTTCCCTGGGAACTTAAATACTGTTTTTACCTAAGGACCATGTCTAACTAAATACAAACGCATGTTTTTCACAAAAAACGCATGGATCAATCTACCATGAAAAATAGTATCATAATGCTTTAAATTCATTTGGCTTTCGATATATACTTCAACAGAAATTAATCGTCAAAAAATGCCTTTTAGGGACCAAATTCTACCCTTTTACTGTGTCTGGAGAGAGTATTAAATAAACAAAGAATAGGTTTACCTCTGATACAGTATTAATCAACTCCAGCTCCAACCTTCTTATACCAGTACACAATCTGAGAACATGGAATGCGCTGGCCCCAAAGGCATGTCCATTTGCTATTACCCTCAGGTACAAAAATGTAATGTTTGGGAGCACTGGGATGGATTCCATCATGTACTCATAGTTCTCTATACCCTGTGTCTTTTCATAGGAAGTAAAACAAAGGGGTTCATATGTGATAGTTAGAAGAGGAATGAAAACTAAAATGGTTTCAATGATTGTTGCTAGCTAACCATTGTGATCACACACTAAACTGTTGCTATAAGCTAACAAGTTCATTATGGATTTCTTACTCAAAGCATGACAATTTACGAGAAAATTTGATCCAACAACAATATGCATTTCTTCATCAGCTAACAATTTTACGAGAAAAGCAGCTAACAGTTCAAAGAGACATTTACTGATATTGACAGTTACGTGATATATTTATCGTCTATACCAAAATACCAGGCCAAGCAGGGCGTGTCTATAGCAGAGGCAGTTGCAGCACATGAATAAAAATAACAAACCTCCAACTTTCATGAACAAAATACAACGAATATTGGATCTCAACATTTGTCTTTAAAATCTGCTAGCATTTTGGCGATCTCATACAGTACGGTTCAATGGTTCATAAGAAACACATAACGCATAAAAAAGTGCCTAAAAGCGACAGCTTGGTGTGCTAGTCCTTAGGTGCATATAGCACCCTAAAGTTCTCATATCGGTAAAATTACATGCATACTCCTGGCCTAGAGAGAATCTGAAATGTTTGGTACAGATCCTTGGCATTGTCTTCAGAGATTGAACGATGGAAATTTACTCTCATCTCTTTAAGCTTTGTTCCCCAATCAAACAGTCGTTTCACAAAAGCAACTTCATGTTCAGTTCCACTCCATCCAACGATTTCTACTTCTTCAAGGTGATTCAACAGGAGTTCCTCTGTTTCCCACTCTACTAGATCAACGCATATGCAATTGGATGAGCATACAGATTGCCCCTGACACCAGAAAGTATCAACTTATTAAAATTAAATGATGACTGAATGACAAAAATAAGAGAACAAATTGTCAAAACACTTTTTGTGGTGTGCCAATGTGTTGATATCAACAACTAAAAAAATAATTCATTCTAGTAACTTGTGGCAGCAATACAATTTTCTACTAAGAGAAAAGATAACACATAAGAGCATAATTTCTGTTTAAAAATCACATAGAATTCCATGTAATAACATGCTATTAAGCGCCCAAAATTAAGGAGATTTTGAATCAATCTTAGTGCATAGGATTTGAATGGACATAAAGATCCTTCGTATGTTTCACTTAAGCTAATAACATGCTAACAACAACTAGAAAGAGAGCAACTATTTACAGCCCAAATAGTATACTAGTAAAGTGCTACCAGTGGGATATCAAATAAACCTTTTTTTTTTTAAAAAAAAAGAAAACATAGAAATGCAGCTTTCTACCCATTACTTCCCTGCCAGCTTAAATAATACCTAAGGACCATCTCTTTACTAAATACAAACACAAGTTTTTCACAAAAACAACGTTGATCAATCTACAATGAAAATAGTTTCAGAATGCTTTAAATTCATTTGACTTCCGATATATACTTCAACAAAATTTAATCGTCAAAAAATGCCTTTTAGGGACCAAAATGCTACCCTTTTATGTGTATGGAGAGAGTATTAAGTAAACAAAGAATAGGTTTACCTCAGATAACTCCAGCTTCAAACTTCTTATACCAGTACACAATCTGAGAACATGGAATGTGCTAGCCCCAAAGGCATGTCCATTTGCTTTTACCGTCAGGCACAAAAAATTTAATGTCCGGGAGCACTGCCATGTATTCCATCATGTACTCATCATTCTCTACCTTTTCATAGGAAGTAAAACAAAGGGGTTCATATGTGATAGATAGAAGAGGAATGAAACCTAAAGCAGTTTCAATGATTGTTGCTAGCTAACCACTGTTGTGAGGACACACGAAACTACTGCTATAAGCTAACAAGTTCATTATGGGTTTCTTACTCAAAGCATGGCCATTTTGAGCTGCTTTAAAGACTAGACTACTTATTCTCTAGAAAATACTTTGGCTCTAATGTTTCTTGAAAATATAATGGAAGATAGCAATTAATCAATGTGCTCAGCAATGTTGGAAGGACCTGCGATCCTAAGCAAACCAAAACATGCAATGACGTCTAACAATGGTGGCTTCTTGATATCAGCATCAACAATTTGAAATAAATTCAAAATAGTGGAATGAGACATTTTTTTAAGTAAGCCATTTGGTTCAGTGCACAAGTCAACTTAGTTTATCCTAAACAAGACTCATAATTAATACTATGACTGAAGTACTTTATTTTCTTGCTTTTCTATGTTTTCTCGACCTTTTGGAGTTAAGTTGTTATTTACAAAAAAAAAAAAAAAAAAGGCATTGAGCAAACTTTAATTTTGTGATAGCTGAGGACCATTCTTAGTCAGCATGTCACATAGGAACCTTGGTTTGATAGACTAGCATTGTATGGTACTACGATGGCATAATGGTTCCAGATAATAAAAGTAAGAACTCACCAATGGATACACCATCAGCATTAGAGAAAGACTTTCGATGGCTTCAAGCGCTGCAAGAGACTCAGATAATACTGATTGAGCAGGTGCGGGGTATCATCAATTCCTCCATAAACAAAATAATAGAGATCTCCCAGCCGTTGAAGATGTGGCATCTTGCCAATGTGGACAGAGCTCGGGTCATAATAATAATCGCCCATTCAAGATTCAATAGCAGAGGGGCCAAAATGTTGGCAACTGGTGGACTCTTGACAAAACAAGATTTCACAGTTAACTCCTTGAGCGTCGGAGCCACAACTATGAGCTGAGACAAGGTCCGCAAGTTGCTGAGCTCCATCCACAGCATAGACTCCGAATGTATGGCAAGATCCCTCAGCCCACGGGAGTTGTTAACGGCCAGCTTCTTCAAGCACGGGCGTCGCCAAGCTCGCCTGGGCCATGGAACCAAACGCGGCTCAGGAGGAGCTCGGTGAGGCGAGCGAAGACACCTGTGACAGGCATGGTGAGGCCCTGATAACGCAGGGAGAAGTGGATCTGGGTGGCCTTGTCGAAGCAGGGGAACTCAAAGCGCCTCTCCGCGCGGCCTCCTCCTCCTCGCTGTCGTAGTCCTCCACATCTTCCACCGTCGGATTGAAGGCTCCAATGAGCAGGCGGCCGGAGACGCGGCGCGCAGCGGCGGGGAGCCACACCGCTAGAGACTCGGGGGTGGCGCCGCCGGCCCCGACGAAGAGGTCGCGGAGGAGCACGTTGTGGAGGTCAAGGGTGTCGCGCAACCAGTGGGGCTCGGCTCGGGTGGCTCGGCGTGCCACTGGGGGGGCTCGGGGGCTTAAAGAAATAGAGCCTCGGGAGGAGAGCCCAGACGCGGTTCCAGCGGTGGGAGAGGACGCGAGTCCGGGCGGCGGCGTCGGTGGAGAGCTTGAGGAGGATGAGGACGAGGACGTCGTCGGGGAGCGCGCTGAGCCGGTCCTCGTCTGCGGCGGCACCCTCGTCTCCGCCACCCAGGTCCATCTCGAACGGGAATGGGATGTGATTTGGGGATTTAGGTCACGGACGCTAGCATTGCGCCCGTGCTCATCTGCCGGTGGTGCAGGGGCCGAGGAGATGCGCCGGCCGGCGGTGCGGGGTGGCGAGCAGGAGGACTAGGGAGGCCGGGGCAGGAAGCAGCGAGAGGAAGGAGAAACGCGGCGTGGAGTCGAGTCTGCGAGTGATGCGATGCGAGTGCGGCGCGGCCGCTTGGGGTAGTTTCCTAGGGTTACTGGCCGATGGGCTGGGCTTCTCAAAAAACAAGGCACGCATGGCCCAGCCCAGCACAGCCCAACAGGTCCATTTCATCTGACCATATGCTCCGAGTCCCAGAGACTGGCCTTCGTCGATTCCTTCCTTTCCAGCCACAGCAGCGCCACCGGCGAGCGGCGGCGGCCGACGACGCGTCCAAGGTATCGGCCTTATGCCTTCCTCTGTTCTCCTCCCGCTGTGCCGCCGGCTGTGTTCCTCCATGCTCCGTTGCTGTGCGCCGACCGGATAACCAGCTAGGGGCGAGGGGCGGCAGTTTGGTGCGGGGGCGGGGGCAGCGACGCGGCGGCAAGCGCTCTCGCTCGGTCCATCGCCCGTCGATCGCGACCGAGGACAGGGACGGGATGAGTCTGGACTGGAGGGGAGGGGACTTTTTTGTTCGTTTGATTACAACAATGCCACTATAAATTTGATTTGATGAGAAACACCTCTAGATCTCGTTTACTATCATGATATTACAATTTACCGGCAACTTGAAATCAGTGGCGGACATAGGATTTCGGAGTAGGGTGACCCATGACAGGAAAATATTTAGTGGGGGATCATTATTTTTTTTCATACAAGAGTTTTTAGATAAATATTGGTCCACTGCCAATCCATGCGCACCAGGTGTTTGTTTCTATGCCAACTTAACTCTCTTGTTTTCTGCTCCATTTGATCATGCCTTTCTCCTATTTGCAGGATGGGGGAGGTCCAAGGATCACCGGCACCGCCATGGTCGGACCTCCCTTTGGGAGCCCTGGGCCACGGTGTTCCTCCGCCTCGAACAGCGTGCTGACCGGGCCGCCTTCCCTGCCGTTTGTCGCGCGTGGTGCCGGCGGGGGCAGCGCCCGGTGCCGCCTTCCCCCACCGTCCCCAGTGCGTGGCTCGTACGTGTCCTGGCGGCAGCGCCACCTGCTTCCTTCGTGGCGAGACCTTCCGGCTGCCGGATGGCATGCGCTATCACAGCTCTTATGGCGAGTGGGTTCTCATGTCGCGCAATGGCGGCAGCTGCTTGCTGATGAACCACTTCACCAACGCCACCATGCCCCTTCCTAGCCTGTCTTCATACACCTATTACGAAGAGCCTGTGGAAGTCTATTCGATTCCACACGGAGGTTGGGGCCCCCTGGTTGTACAACAAGGACAAAGGTGAGATATCTGTAGCCTCCCTAGTTGTGTGCTCCACACGCCTTTTATCGCTGCCATAGTCACTATTGGGTCTGTCAGTAGACTCAGTACTATTGGTCTGTGCCGACCGGGGGCTGCTGCATGGTCAGTGAGCGCACATGAGGACTGCAGGTACCTCTCAGATATGGCCTTCTTGGAAGGGAAGATCTACGCTACTGATGACACCGATGGCTTGGTTCTTATAGCTATAGACATTGTGGATGAATTTGACAATGAGCCAAGAGTGTCTCGGATTAAGTACCTCATTGGGGATTCCCATCCCGATCAATACGCCATGGACAGTTCTCTGTGCCTTACATACTTGAATCTCATGGTGCACTGCTAATGGTCTGCAAAATACTTTCCTATAAAATAGAGTATGGATCTGGAATTCTTGAGGCTGGTGCTGGTAAGTTTGAAGTGTTTGAGGCTGATCTTGTGCGCTGCTTGTGGACTGAGATCATGACTTTGGGGAATGACCGAGCATTGTTCCTTGCACGAGGTTGCTCCAGATCTGTCCGTGTGTCTCCCTATCATCTTTCACGGGACTGTATCTTCCACCTGAATGATTCCATCAATATATTTTCGAATTCAAAGAAATTAGGTGCATCTTGTGAATTGTATGACATGAAAGATGAGAAGATCTATTCGCCCTTGCCTATGGTGTCATGGAAGAGAAAAAGTCCTTGCAACATGGATATTCTCACAGGGTAAGTTTGTGCTTGCACTCCTTTTTCTACGAGCTTTATAAATAAATAAAATAAAAAATAAAATACTTTCAGCAAAATCACGTCATTTCTCGTCAATGTCAATACTCGTACTTTCTTACCCGCATGTTTCAATGTTCAGTAGATAGCTTGAGTGCTAAGTCATATAGTGCGAAAAATGATGCCATCATACAGTTATGAACAGTGCAAAATATCCTTTATATTGGAATCCAATGAGGTGACATAGATGCTTAAAAATACCCAGGCCTCATACTCTTATTCAAAGATTTTGTTACATGGAAGCTATAGAAAAACGTGTAACTTGTGCTTGGATGATGTTTCTTTCAAATGCAGGTGAGACAGATAAAGCTTCAGTCAGCAGGTCTCAGGAAATTGTGGAACCTGAGGTGGAATCTCTGATGCTTATATGTGGAGGGAGTAGTTCTGCTGATGCCTCTACCACTCCACACTGAGCAGAGCTACGAAAAATGGCTGAAAGAAATCGTCATCTAGCCATGTGGTCCCACAATCACACAAATGGCTCCTATGTATTCAGATGTGTTGATTTTGATGTCTTTAGCTTAGTACCTGGATGAAAACAATGACTGCCTATTGCCTGATATGGTGCTTGTTTCTATGTGCTAGTTGCTTGAAACCCCCTATCTAAGTTGGGTATGAATGACTACTTGAACACTTGTTTCTATGTAAATGCTTGTGTGCTTGTGTCCTCGTTTCTAAATCCTGGTCGCTTTGGTGTGGTTTGATTTTGTGTGCTTCGGACTTTTTGGGACGTTGCTGAATCATCTATGGAGGATGGTCATGTATGTAGCCTGCCCTGATATCGCCTCAATGTTTCCTTTTGGGTTTGTGTCTATGATGAGGAACTGCTGGAGATGGACCGAAATTCAGTCTGAGCTGCACACACCTGTCTGGTGATCTGTAGACTAAAAATCACAGCTGGTTATTCTTGTGTGATTATGTATCTGACCATTACAACCGAAGGTGTGCAATAATTTCTGCAGTTGTGTTTGTCAAAAGTAAACTGCTGCTATTCTGTGAACCCCCTTGGCAGCAGCATTCGTGGAGCAGCTGCTTCTATCCTGTGATGTTTGGTAGGAGCATTTTTTTTTTTTTACCTTTTAGCTTCATTTTTTGACAGAATTTAGCTTCGGAGTTAAGTTTGTGCATGTATGCCTCCTGATGGAATAATACATGTCTTATTTTTTTTTTTTTTAAATCAGCCTTAGTTTAGTGCTTGCTTATGAGTTGAAACCATTTAGAGTATAGCCAAAAACTTCTGAATAATTTGAATCTGTGTAATGCATAAAAAGCAAAGGGAAAAGTCTTTGAATTTCAAAAAATAGGATCTCTGGAAAAAAACGAAAAAAAAGAAGAAGAAATAGTCTTGTTTTTTTTTTTCTTCATTCAGGTGTTGTTATGGGTCCTAGCCTTGTTTTCCATCAATATGCAAGTTCTTATCATCCTACTAAGGAAGAGCAGTGTTTTCGTGTTTATAATGCATTTAAAATGTCAACACACATTCCCCTTTTGCCATAATTTTAGCACTGTGTTTTTTTTTTCAAGTGAAATGTGAATGCAAAGACGCAGCATTAACGGTCTGGGCTTTCGCAGCCTAACTACACAGGCCTGTTTCATCAGCCAAATCCCAAATAGAACGGGGGAGAAGGAGCCATTCTCAGCTTGGAATCCTCAATCATAGGTCCCGCGTACCACGGCACCGCCGGCCGATGACGAGTCCTAGGTCTTTGGCCGTCCCCCTTCTTGCTCTCGTCTCCTCCCATCTCCCTGCCTTCACCTCCTAAGCCGTATCTCTGCTGCTTTAGGTGCTGTTTGGTTGATAGTGACTAAACTTTTTTTTTTTAGTCCTAGGGACTAATAAAAAAAGTCCCTCCAAGAGAGTCTTTTTAGGGACTAATAGAGGAAAAGTCAAAAAAAGTCCCTCCCGTTTAGTTTGCTAGGGACTAAAAGAGACTTTTTAGTCCCAAGGACTAAAAAGTCCCTTAACCAAACATGCCCTTAGTGGCATGGCAGCCAGGTCGGATGATAAATGATGACCCACTTCCATTTCGTGCCCAGCGGCAGGTGTTTATTTCTTCGCCGACACACTTTTCTTAACTTATTTAATACCGTCATTCTAAAGCTAGAGCTAAAGTCATACTGCTGCTGTGGGTCTGGTGGAATGAACGGAACAAATTTAGAGAAGAAGATCGGCTCTGGAGGTAGCATATGTGACTGCAGCATTGGCAGACAGAATTCAGACAAATGGCACCCAAAACCTATTGTCGGATTTCCGTCAGTGCCTGAAATGGGCCAAACCACAGCAAGGAAGCTATGCACAAATGGTCTGGGCTTTTGCGGCCCAACTCTACAGGCCCGTTTTCAAAAAAATAAAATGCCAAAAAAAAAAAGGAAACAAACCAAAGTCTCCAGTCCACTCTCGAATCCCCATCGTCACGGCCGCCGCCCACCACAGCAGTCACAGCACCGGCGGACGCCGCCGCCGCCGCCGAGTCCGAGGTATTTGGCCTCCCCACTTCTCCCTCTTCGATCCTCCATCTCCCTATGCCGTGTCCGGCCAAGGCCGTAATGCGTCTGCTGATTCAGTGGCAACCGGCTGGGTCTCTCCCGCACGCCTGGCCTAGCACGCACGCACGCATCCCCGTTTATGCTAGCTGTTCTTGAATCACTGAATGCTTGCGATCTGTGTCGAGATGATGCTTCCATGGGTTTTGTAAGCATCAAAGGCTTATCACAGTCATCGTATGCTAAACGATGAGCCGCTTCCAGTTCGTGTCCAGCAGGTGCTTGTTTCTATGCCGACGCGCGCCCTCTCTCCTTGTTTTACCCTATTTATTTATTCAACAAATTCTGGGAAGTTCCCAGTCCAATAGATTATCGTCAGTGCCAGAAGGGCATCACGTTTACAGTTCCCAAATCTCTTTGCCGGCAGGTTAGCTTGAACTGAAGGAACAACGCTGCTCAGTCCAAACAGATAGTTCATTAGGCACAAACTTAACTGAATCTTAGCTTGTTCCCTGCTACGGCAGATAGATATTGATAGCCTTTGTGCATGCCCACCAGCCATAGATTGCATACCCTCTCTCACTCAAGTGCAGCCTGAGAATTAATGCCATCATGGATCACCACACTTCTGCGTACTGTGCCACCTGCCATCCTGAAACCAAAGATCTGTTTATAAGTTTCCACACTCTCCACGTCACCAAAAGCTAAATGTATTCAAAATTGTATTTCTTTTAGCAGAACCAGTGCCTAGAAACTGATTTAAATCCATTCACAGTGATTTGAGCACAACCGTATTTTTTTAGCACTACACACTAAAGGATAAGATGTCGTAGTCTCTTAATTTTATTGTTTTATGCTCTGCCTGATCATGCCCTGCTCCCATTCCTATTGCAGAATGGCACTAGTCCCAAGCTCACCGGCACCACAATGGTCGGACCTCCTGCCAGAGCTCCTTCGCCTGGTGTTCCTCCGCCTCCCGAAGCGCACTGACCGAGCCTTCTTCACTGCCGTCTGCCGCACGCGTGGTGCTCTGTGGCACGACATTGCCACCTGCCACCGCCATCACCGGTGCCGTGGCTCCTGCTTCCGACGGCAGCGCCACCAGCATCCCTTGTGGCGAGACCTTCCAGCTGCCGGACAGCGTGCGCTACCACGCCTCCTATGGTGAGTGGCTCCTCCTATCGCGCCACGATGACAGCTGCTTCCTGATGAACCACTTCACCAAGCCCACCATGCCGCTTCCTAGCCTGTGTTTTCGTACAGCTACTACCAAGAGCCTGTGCAGTTTAATGAAATCATTAACTTTGATTGGGCATGGATGGACCACAAGGACACAGGCGAGATATCTGTACTCTCATTAGTTGTGTGCTCAACTTGCCTTATCGCTGCAATACTCGCTGTTGGCAAGTTCGGTACAATTGCTCTATGCCGACCAGGGTCTGCTGCATGGTCAGTGAGTGCGCATGAGAAGTGCAGGTTCCTCTCACACATGGTCTTCTTCCAAGGGAAGCTCTACGCTCTTGGCACTGAGGTTCTTATTGCCATTGACATTGTGGATGCGAATGATAGTGATGAGCCAAGGGTGTCTCTGATTGAGCACCTAATTGTGGGAGACTGCTTGCCAGCTCAAATATGTTACAGCCATATGCATTACCTTATTGAATCCCGTGACACACTACTAATGATCCGTAGAACATATTCGTACAAAAGAGAAGATGACATTTTTGTGGTTAGTACCAACGAATGTCAAGTGTTCGAGGCCGACTTTGAGCAGCTCTTGTGGGAAGAAGTGAAGACTTTGGGGAACAACCAAGCATTGTTCGTTGGGCAACGGTACTCCAGAGTTGTCCATGTGTCTCCATACGATGTTTCAAGGGACTGTGTCTTCTTCGTGGATGATTCTCCCAAGTGGATGGTGTGGGAAACAACTGAATCTTGTGGAGTATATGACATGAAAGATGATAAGGTCTATTCAACCTTGCCTGTGGTGTCATGGAAGAGTGGTAAAGTCCCAGCAACCTTGATTTTGTCACAGGGTAAGTGCTTTCGTTCTTCTTTTTTTGGCAGGCTTTACGAAAAGATAAAAATAAATATACTATGATTTTTTCTTAGAAGAAGAATCAAATTATTTCTCGCAGACCACCTGTAGTTGTAATTTCTTACCCACATGTTTAAATGTTAAGCGTAGATAACTTGAGTCCTAAATCATGTAGATCACTAAAATAATACAATCATCCAGTATGAACAGGGGAAAAATATGCTTATATTGGAATCCAATGAGCAAGCATAGGTGTGCAATAATACACAGGCATCATATTTATATTATACAGTATACGGATCTTTTGTTTCATTGAAGCTAAAAGACGGTGAAACTTACCTAATATAATCATATTGAGGAGTATATCAGGTTTATATTCTTAGGTCCAGAATCATGTGAAAAATGAAGTGATTTTTTTGTTTTCTAGATGAATGTGATAGCATATGCTAGTGAAAATGTGTCTTTTTTTTTCCTTCCTGAAGATATATCTCTTATCCTGAAGGAGGATGGTTCACTGTTGCTATCCTAACATCTTTAAACAATATAGCATTAGATGTGGCTTAGAATATATTGATTTACAATTTCACATAAGTTTTTCGCTCATTAAAAACAAAACATGTTTGTCTTTTGACCAATGTCATATGCTTCAGTCTGATGGTTTTTCCAAATGCAGGTGAGACAGATAAGTTGCAAACATAAGGGGAAGGTCTACAAGAGATTGTGGAACCTGGGGAGGATCCTAATGCGTATGTGTGGAGGGACTTGTTCTGCTGGTGTATCTACTCTGTTCAGCACAGCTGCTGGAAAAGGGTGAAATAAATCTCCACGCCCTCCTATCTTCCTACATATGGCGCAAATGGCTTTGATGTCAGTTTGTTGATTTGGGTATCACTTGGATTGGTATGGTATCTACATGAAAACAATAACTAGCATGTTGCCTGATGCCTGGCACGGTGCTTGGGTTCTTTGTGTGTGTGTGTGTGTGTGTGTGTGCAGTGTTGCTTCAAAGTTCAGGCGCCCGTTCTATTTGCTTCAAGTTATTATTGCTAGGAACGCTGTGTCTTGTTGGCTAACTGCTTGAACAGTGGTCATAATATAATGCTTCTGGGTTTGTCTCCGTTTCTGAATCCCAGTTTTCCCAGTAGTCCTACGGCAACACACCCAAACACATAAATGGAGGGACGGGTCATTGAGATGGATTTCCATGGCGTTTCAGCTTTCAAATTCTGGAACTCCCCTTGTGAAGAATATGTTTTAGGACACAACACTAATTATTCTGTGTGGATGAAATAGAGCTCCCTCTTGTGAAAACGCCGACATCCAAAAACAAGTATAAAGACAATGTGTTCAACGGTACTAGCTAGTCAATGACAAAGCATATATCAGATGATGTATCTACCAATTGTCCGCTAGCATTTGTGCCAATGCAAAATCATGAATCGAATTATTACACCCATATTGTTTCAAATTAATTAAGAAGCATTTTCCATCTTCAACGAAAATAGATTACTCCCAATCTAACACAATAGCTTACTCCCTTATTGATCGACACTTAGCGATAATAACATATATACAAACTCTCTACTCTTGAATCTAATATTAAATGAAGCTCAACTTGCAAAGAAGAACACACACGCTCAATGTATATATATTACCTGATATGAAGTTACTAATATCTTGCTTGACATATATATCAGAGTACCAGATTCAGAAACAAACATAAGTTCATCTTCTCACTAGAATCTCAAATAGACATCAGATAAGACATAATACTAATAATACTAGCTAGCCATAGACGCCAACGAACCCCTGCCAAAGGAGAGCAATTCAAACGTGGGCGACGCCCTATTCCTCTGGAACGGCTGAAGGCGGCGGAGCAGACGCCGGCGACAGCTCCAGTTGTTGCATGGGTCCTGAGACGACATCGACAGCGGCTTGGGATCGGGACCTGTTGTATCGGTAGGCGCTAGTCCACAGCTCCCCCGACGTACCTAGCGAAGACGTCGGACCGCTCCTCGTCGGTATCCAGGGACTTGCCGTCGGCGTACGCGGAGGCTGCGGCGAAGGCCTCGGCCTCCGCGGCGGCGGCGATGCGACTGGCCTCAGGCTCCGGGATCACGACGTGGCGCCCCGGCAAGGCGCCTAGGAGCCCAGCCATCCTCTGCGCGACCACGACCACGGTCCCGTCGCGCCTGCTCTGCGACAGCGGCCACCTCGCCACCGGTTTGTTCAACCTCGCCCTCACCACCGGCGGCATCGTGACCTTCTCCCTGGTTTACAAGATCGAGTTGGCGAGGAAATTAGTTTTGGGATTTTGTTCATGGATTGATTGACTCACGATTCAGTTATATACCTTGCCCACGTTACACCGACTTCGGTCCATATACCAAAAGCCCAACATCCTAACCGATCCCGACCAAACTCCTGTACTCTTCGCTGTTGTCGGATATGCTACAGTTCCCCTCCTTGCTTCGTATTGACTCTCTGTGACAGAGGCCTCAGGGATTGAAGGGTCAGATCTCCCCACAACGGTGCGCACCCAGCGGTCGCCGGAGCTAGCTGAGGTCGCGTAGTTCGCCATCGTCGCAGCTCGATCACGCCTTCCCATCTATTCGGTTGGGCCTTAATTAGGTCTAACGGCCCAAACACCCTATTTTTTATTTGATTTTCTTACTTTCGCACGTCTATATAAGTATCAAGTACTTCTCTGCTGTTGACTTTGTTCATGAAAAAGAGCTCAAATGTTTTTTTTTTTTTGAGAATGACACAGTACAACGCAGACGCCACAATACGCACGCACACTCATCCCTATGAACACACATACACAAACCCTACCCCTATGAGCACCTCCTCAAGGACTGAGCACCCGGCAGATCTGGAGATTCTCGAAGTCACCATTGGCGCCTCGTCGCCGACGGAACGCCGCTACCACTTAATGCATAACACCGAAAATCCTGGGGAAAATCCCAAGAAAAGGTGCAAGCACCAGGATTTGAACCCTGGTGGGTAGCGCCCCATTTGGACCGTCCTATCATTGGACTACAAGCCAATTCGCAAAAGAGCTCAAATGTTGATGCTCATGTAATAGTTAGAAGTTTAGTGCTATTAGAGATGGGCAGGTATGTCTGGTTTTCGTCACCGCCTGAGGGCGTTTGTAATTCTGTAAACCACACTATATGAATAAAGTCAGTGGTGTTGCCTCAAAAAAAACAATCAAGTACACGAATATATGAGTAGTCTGCTAAAAAATGAACATATGATTATGAAGTAGGGTTTAATAATAGTGGTGCATCGTTTGTAATAATAGTGGTGACAATCGGGTGGTGATGAGGAGTCATCAAACATCATGACTACTTGGGTTAAGCGGTTAAGCCTGAAAGAGAGAGATCATAGGGTTGATTGAAGTGAAATCTAAGAGATGAAAGACTTGTGACGAATTAAGATGAGACGGCTTTGTCCTTTGAGTTAGCACACACTAGAACCTCCTAACTTTTAGACACATTTTTCACAAATACTTGCGCGGACTGTCCACGGTACAAATCACCAAACAGCCAAAACAACATAGGGTCATATTCACTTGACCGTGGACCATCCTTGATACATTGTAAGACTGTAAAAGTAGATTGACTTTGTACGTGTCGATTAATATGTTGGTTATAGAACTCAATCGGCCATGATCCTCTCTTATATTAATAAAGGGTGGTCTTAATTACCCAATAAAAACCTCTCCCAAGATGTATCCAAGTTTCTCATGACATCGGATAGATCAGGATCAAAACAGGAAGGTTTGAGACTCAGAACTACCAAAGCCGACTTGAGCCTATTTGGAAACCGTCCTGAGATTGTTTTGGCTAGAAACTAGGAAAATAAGCCTGATCCTATTCGAAACCGTCTTGAGCCTATTTTGGTAGGGTTCACCCATATATCCCAAAAATTTGAAATTTTTAATCCAAACTCTATTCAGTATATGCATTATCATCGTATCGATGTCACAATGTGGTATCCATTCGAGCAGAGCCAATTTTTGGCGCTCTGGCTCGGGTGTTAAAACGGCTCCTACTCTGACTCCGCACATACATTGGAGGGCAGAAACACTCCTTTGTGTCATCTTGTTTGGTGTGGCTTTGTTCCCCTGCTCCGATGCTAGAGCCACAGTTGCACGTGGAGCCGGTGAGGAAGCTACACCAAGTAGATCCTTACATGTTCCATTAGTAAAGTAAATGAGAAGTCAAGGAAAATATTTGTACCAATCAATTTCTTATATATTCTTGTGTGAATTTGAGAGAGCCAAAGAGTTATTGGGTGGAATGGAACATCATGCTTCGTTTGTGGGAATTTGAGGGAGCCAAAGCCTATTTTTTTGAAAGTGTCTGGTTGAAGTCAATTTGACGATGAATCTGGCCATAGGTCGCATTCGGCCCAGACCTACTAGTCACCGCGCTCCTCCGTATATAAGCAGTAGTCGTGACGCCCCTCTCCAAACCCTAATAAAAATCCCCCCCCCCCGTCGCGCCTCTCTCTCGATTGGTCGCCGCTCCCCCGCCTCCCTCCCGGCTCCTCGCCCGACCGTGTCCCCGACAACCAACGCCCCCAACTCCAGTGACCTCACCGCTTCCCTACCTCACCCCGAGCCTCTTGATCCCACCCTTTTCCCTATCTCTCCTCTCGGTGACCATGTGAGTTCATGTCCCCGTCGACCCTCCACCGTCTCTAGATGTCTTTGCTAATCCGTGTGTCATTGCCTTTGCGTGGTCCTCTTCTTCTCCAGCGTCGGGCTCCAGTTGCGCAGGTAAGAACTGTAACCCCGCTTCCCATTTATTTCAGTTCATTAGATGCAATGCAATTAGTCGGTTTTCAGCTGGTTGTTATATATGCTTAATCATATTTCCGCTATGCTCATTTTCTGATTCCTCGGAGTCGTATCCGATGTCATATTTTTGTGCATCAGCAAATCCATGTTTCCTTTTGTGTTGTGCCTCAACACTATAGTGTTAGTGTGTGTGTGTGTGTGTGTATTACGTAAGGCGTGCGTGCGTGTGTGTGTGTGGGCGCGCGCGTGTGTATGTGTCAGTTTGGTAGGACAAATAAACCCCTCAATCAATTGCAAGTTCGCTTCTTCTATTGCCAAAGTAATAACTAACTAATTATATATACCAAGTACAACTTTAGGCAAGCTCTTTATCTTAAATCAATCCATTCTCCGATGTTACACCGCCATATATGACCTAGTGAAAGGTCCTAATGGCTAGAGAGGGGGGTGAATAGCCTATTAAAAATTCTACAAACAACACTAAGCAAGGCGGTTAGTAAATAAGACGGCGTAGCGAATAAGCAAATACTTCAAGCTAATTACGCAAGCCTCCTAGCAATTCTAGTAATTCTAATATCTCTAATCACAAGCAAAGGCTAGGTCGCTAAGTTACTCCTAGGTGGACAAGTAGTTCTAACTAATTCTACCACTAGAGCTAACAATGCTAAGCAAACTAAACTAGCTACGCAAGTTAACAAACTAAGCACCTGTTGACACTTGTTATACTATAAATTTTTAAGTTATTTAATATGAATTAAGGGCTAAAGTCAAAGACTAAACATAAGTCTAGGGGTCTAACTAACATAATTCCACGAGTTTTGGTATTCTGTGACTTTCCAGGGACTTGATAGGAAAATACAGAGAATAATGGAGAAGGTTCCGAATACTCAAGACAATTACAAGGCAAATAAAGACCAAACTTATCCGTGAAGCAAATCAACCCGAAAAAGTGGACTAAAACATTCTAGAAGATACCAGAGGACACCAGAGAAGACGGAAGCCGAGGTGGCACTCCACCCCGGGCGCCGCCATTGCCATGTAGGCCGGCCGCCAGGTGGGGTCACCCAATCGCCCTCACATTTTTATGTCGGTTTACCACCGACTTTAAGGTTGTATCTACACCATTGTTGAAGGTCGGTTTGATCCAAGGGTTGATGTTCATCGCCAAGTACTATATAAGAAGACCGGTGACCCCGAGGCTAACAAAAAATTCATTATCAATCATATTCATCCAAGTCCGACCAAGTCTAGACCTTAGCTCTAGTTCATACTAGAAGTAGATTAGCTACATAACTAGTTCTAGTTGAAGATCAAGTTCATCTTGAGTTCCCGATAGTCAAGAAGTAGCAAGGATCGTTCTTGAGACTTCTCTCTTGTATTCAATCTCAGAAGTTCTCTTATATTTAGAATACAATTGTTATGGCTTTGATCTTTATAATTATTATATTCTTGTTGCTATGTGTTTATGCTTGCTATGATTATATATTTAGTTTAGTAAGATTGCTTTATATTTTATGCATGGAATTGTATAGCACTCATATAGATGATCACTATTTGGGTGATAAGCAATGTGTAAACGTGGTGTTTATACAACGTTTATCCGCAATTGCACCCTACATTTTGGGTCGTGTGGTAGATCGCGGGGGTGACAACCCTGTTGAGTCCTTTGGAGTCCACCCTCCGAATGTAGGACACGCCGAGCTTTTAATTACGAAGATGAACAAGTTTTCGTCCTTGCTTGTCTTTGGTAATGCTTGCCATGTATAGAAGTAATCTAATCTTGCCATGATAGCTAGATGTATTGCACTAATTGTAGTAATCATAGATGTATATTAATTAAGAGTATCTTAGGAATATTCATTCTAGTCTAATTTATAACATGCTAATTGCTTGTATGATATTAGTGGCATAGGTTAATCCTAGACTTGGACAATTATCATTATATTATTTATCTTTATCTTGGACTTATCCTGTTGAGTTATGTTTGATGCTCATGGCTACTCTGCATTATAATATTGTAAAGTGAATGATCTCATAAATAAATCATATTATAAAATCATTAGATAGCTCTTATATCTCTACCTTTCCATAGACTCCCTTCCCCGTGGTAAAATATAAATACGATACGGATTACTCCCGGTGAAGTGCTACAATTGGTATTTCTATCTGTGCGCTTGCAGATATCATGTTCAATCTTTTATCAAGGCCAATCTATAAATACCATGCCCCGCATTTCTTTGAGCGTTATTGCTAGGGTGACAGACTAGTGTATAGGTAATGCCTAGAAATAAGTGGTATACCTTGAGTTCATATCCTGGTGAGATTAATTCCACTATGGATAATGTGGCTAAGCTACATCCCACTACTAACACCGCCTAACTTCACTTTATTGGATCATGAGGTTAATCCCATATCCAAGCTAACATGATTAGATAGATATCCCATATATATTTCTCTCGCCTTCCTAATTAGGATCGTGTTAGAAATATCAAAAGCACCTAACAAGATATATTACTAAAGTAATGCAAGGGAGTGCTAGAATACAATACCACCGATGTAGTGTCGAGGTTGTTGCCAATCACCGTGATCACAAAGAAATCTCCAACGAGCAAGAACAAGTGACACGATGATTTTTTACCGAGTTTCATGTGCTTGCCAAGACGCTAAGTCCCCGCTGTGGCGACACACCCACTTGATGGTTGCTAAGCTTAATGGCCGGTGCCAAATCCCCTGGGAGCTCAAGCACACCAAACACAAGAGGGGGCCAAACAAGCCACGAGCAATCCACTAGTGCTCCTTTCGTGAATCTCCCGCGGGATAAGGAACGACCCCTCACAATCACCACCGGTGTGGCCTCGAACAAGCTCCAATCGAGCTCAACACCGCCTCTTGCTCCAAGCCGCTAGGGAACCGGGAAAATTCCTAAGATAATAAGAATCCCGCGGCTTCTCCAAGGATGAAGTGCTTCTAAATGCAACCGATGCAAGCAATGCACTTCTATCTCTCTCAATCTCACCAAGAATCTGAATTAGTGATGAGGAGATGAGTGGAGAGGAGTCTCAAATGCTCACAAGCAGGTTAGAGTGTTCAAATGTGCAAGAGAGAGCTCAATGAACCGTCCATCCAAGTATATATAGAGCTTCCTCGAAATAGAGCCGTTGCTCTAAAAAAATTTGCTCAAGGGGTGGGGACGCGATCGACCGGACGCACCAGGCCGGGTCCGATGCAGCGTCCGGTCATCGCTTCCGGTCGCTACCGACAAGGCCTGGACCCACGGCTGACAGCACCTGACGTGCGTCCGGTCGGTGGTTCCGGTGCCTGCGTCCGGTCAAAATCCCGAGCCAAGCTCAAAAACATGGCTACTGGAATTTTGATCGGACCCGACCACCGGACCCACCGGTGCGCGGCGCCCGGTCGCACTCGCGCGTCCGTCCAGCGTCCGGTCGGTAATTTCAGCTTGTTCTTCATCTTATTGTCGCCCATTGCTCCAACCTTGCTTCGTCTCTTGCCATAAGTTGCCAACACGTTCAAGATGATCACGTTATCATGCATGTTAGCTCATCGATAAGTTAGGCAAGATCGAAGTTAGTGCTCTCATTGTCCTAAATGCAATATGCAAGTCAATTGGACCTAGAAGCACTTCACCAAAGGATTGTCACGGCATCCCCTCTTGATAGTCGGCTATCTATCCTATAATGTGATCACACGCTCTATCATGTCTTGATCACCGAAAGGAAAAACCCTATCAAGTATACCTTTGCCTTGATCTCTCGGGTTCCTCTCAAGCCGATCACCGAGCTTGACGATCCATCAAGTCGTCCACCGACATTGTCCATGTTCATGATCATCATGCTCCTTGTCATCCATCTAATCCTATCTCAAGTCATCACTTAGAGTAAAGGATTAGTACCACAAGTGTGTCATCAATTTCCAAAACCAAACATGAGATTTCAATCTCCCCCTTTTTGGTAATTGATGACAACCAAATTCACAAAGATATGAAATAAAATTCAATTGAACTTGAATTGCTTGTCCATAGCATTTTGATCATGAATCATAGTTTGGACAAACATTTCAAGGTTCGGTTTGGTAGTAGTAGCTCCCCTACATATGTGCTTCCATGTGTTTGGATCAATTTGGCACATATGTATGGATAGAAATTTGGGGAGAGATACTAATACCAAAAGAGATGCTAAGGTTCAAGAATGCGGACCTTTGAAGCGTGAAACCAATCGGAGTCCTTAGCATCAATGTAACTAGACAATTATCAAAACTCAACATACCCCATGAGATCAACATTATAGGCTAAAATGTGAGCTTTGTCTAGATACATCCTATGCATGCTAGTTGGTCAATACACCAATCAAATTTTCAAAAACTAGCATACACCAAGCAATCATGTATATTGAATTTAGATTGCACAATGCAACATTTCATCATGATCATGCACATACAAATGCACAAATAGTCTATGAGCTTGCTCCCCCTATTTGTGATAACCTTTGCAACACTTTGTGACTTATTTCTCCCCCTTTGTCAACAATCACCAAAAAGGTGTAAATGAGAGAAATCAAGTCAATCAAAGGATCAAATGTGGTCTCATCTAGATCACTTGCCTTTCCATGTATTCAAGTTTGAACCAAGGACAAGCTTGTTCACACCTCATATGCATAAGGGTTATCTTGCACCATGTTAAAATACACATCAATAGCTCATTTTCTAGAGTTGACACTAGGATTGCAAGCACATAAACATGTCATATGCCACCACTAGTTCATAAAACCAATCAAAGCAATAGTGGTGCCACACATACATTGAAATCATTTTATTTTCCATGAATGAGCCTATTAAACATGCATGATTGCTAGATGCACTAACAAGTCCTTAGCAAGTATGAATGCCATGACAAACAACTTTTACCTTGGGGTTTGTCGAAGGAGAGGCATGTCATATAAGTGGGGTACATCAACTCAAGTTGGAGAAGTCAATAATGTTCAATTCTCCCTTTAGCGTGCAAAATCTTTTCTCATCAAGTGGCTTGGTGAATATGTCGGCTAGTTGATCTTCGGTGCCAATGCCCATGATACAAATGTCACCCTTTTGTTGATGATCTCTTATGAAGTGGTGCCTTATATCAATGTGCTTTGTTCTTGGATGTTGAACCGGATTTTGAGTCATCTTTCTAGCACTTTCATTGTCACAAAACAATGGAACTTTTTCAAATTTGAATCCAAAATCCTTCAATGTTGACCTCATCCATAGCAATTGAGTGCAACAACTTCCCGCACTAATGTATTCGGCTTCGGCGGTAGAGAGAGCAACACTATTTTGCTTCTTTGAAGACCATGATACTAGTGACCTCCCAAGAAATTGACATGTGCCACTTGTGCTCATTCTATTTATCTTGCACCCTCCATAGTCGGAATCCGAATATCCAATCAAATCAAACTTGGATCCCTTTGGATACCATAGTCCAACATCTTGTGTGCCCTTCAAGTACCTCACTATTCTCTTTGTTGCTTTGAGGTGACTTTCTCTTGGATCGGATTGATATCTAGCACACATGCCCACACTAAATGCTATGTCCGGTCTTGATGCGGTTGCATAGAGCAAACTACCAATCATGGACCTATATTTCTTTTGCTCAACCATGTTGCCACTAGGTCGGGTCTAAGCTTCCATTTGTTCCCATTGGTGTGGACATTGACTTGGCATCTTGAAGATCAAACTTCTTGATCATATCCTTGATGTACTTGCCTTGACTAATGAATGTGTGTTGGTATTTCTAACGTCACTAACTAGTAATGGCGTTTAGAAAGAATATCAGATGTTGCTTCAGATAAAACTAAAAGAAATATTCATTGCAGTTCATAGCATATCTGAAAAGGTTGTCATCCCTATAGTTAAACTACTAATATGCAAAGAATAAAATATTCGTACTATGCCTTGATAACTTCTTAATAAGTAAATAAACAATTATAACTGGGTATCCGCAAGCGCACAGATATGAATATACCATTGTAGCATTTTAACCGGGAGTAAGAACCAGGTGTTGAATTTATATTCTACCACAGGGAAAGAAGTCTTCTATCATGAATTAACTATGCATAGGTGCTAAACATCATAATCATCTCTCGTGTGCAAAGCTTAAGTGTTAAACTTATCAATTAATTAAACAAGGATCAAAGTTCACAATAAAGATAATGATAAAGTTCTTGATAAATAGATTCAACCAAAGTCATATCTAAGTGGGCGAAAATAGAAAGTGTCAAACAGTGGACGATAGCAATTCATAGGCTAGCTAGCATTAGAAACTCCAATATGTAACTCTAAACTATAAGTTAGGATCTACTCAATTAGTGCAATACATCTAACAATCATTGAAGAAAGACTAATTAAATCCTTACATGAGGACAGAATCCGTGAAGACTAAGGCCTAAACTTAGAACAACCCGAATAATATCATCCGCTAGGCCTACATACGGGGATGGATTGCAAAGGACTCAATGGTCTTTGTCACCACCACGATCTACCACACGACCCGGCACATAGGGTGCAAACGCAGGTAAATAAGATCTAATCACCACGATTACATCATCTCTACCACTCACCCATGATATCAATAGATGAGCGCTATACGAATCCATGTATGAACATAACAAGATAATTCAGCTATGCTAAACGTGTAATCAAAGTAAATACTAGAACAAATAATCTCGAATATAAACATGATCAAGATATTCATATTAAGAACGTGTGCGGAACTTGAAGACTACTTACAATGAAGAACTTACAAGAACGAGGCCCGATCTTGAGCCGGCCTCCGACGATCGGAGCGGATTTCTCCCTTCCTACTAGTTCTAGTCTTGATTGCTACTCTTCCTAAAGCGATGTTTCTGGCGTGGGATATGACTTGGATCTTGAAGCGTTGTTGCTGAATTGAGAACTTGATGATCTGAAAAGGGGGTCTAGGGGTCTATATATATGGGTCTTCTTATGTCCCTTCGCCTTCAGCAGAGCGATGTGGTACTAATCTTTGATTCATCTCGTGCTTCTACCGACGCCCTCGGATCAAACCGACGTTAAACAACCGGTTTAGATTGCGTCTTAGAGGCGGTGGAGGAAGGTTTCGAGACGAGGGGCTTGCTTGGTGGCCAAGTAGGGCCGATCGGCCCTGGGGAGTCCCCCCGGGTCCCGTCGTCGCGTCGTGGCTTCCGGAGTCTTCTAGATGATGTTTTCTTCGGTGTCAAGTTTGGTCCATGTCGGGATTAATCCGGGACCTCTAGAGTCTTTCTGAGTTGGATTGCGTTGCGTCGCGTAGTCGTATGGCTCGCGAACTCGCTGTTTTTTCTGTTTAGTCCCTCGCAATTCAAACATTACCAAAACTGATGGAAATATGTTAGTGACCCCCTATTCTAGGTTGTTTTTATTATTTATACCCCTTTCTCATGTTTAATTGATTAATAATTTTATATGATAACAAGTGTCAACAATGTGTCATTCTTCATTTGCTTGATTTGAAGTCCTAGGAAGAAGGTGAGCTCTCCAAGCATTGACATTTCAAACTCATTGGCCATCATCTTAGCAAACTCTTCACAAAACTCTTGATTGGTTGACCCAAAGATAATGTCATCAATATATATTTGCAACACAAACAAATCATTGCCAATCTTCTTAGTGAAGAGGGTGGTGTCCACCTTGCCCATCTTGAACCCTTTAGAGAGGAGAAAATCTCTCAACCTCTCATACCATGCTCTAGGTGCTTGCTTCAAGCCGTACAAAGCCTTCTTCAACTTGTGGACATGGTTGGGATACTTTTCATCTTCAAAGCCCGGTGGTTGTTCAACATATACCAACTCATTGATGAAGCCATTTAAGAATGCACTCTTCACATCCATTTGATAGAGCTTGATGTCATGTGCACATGCATAGGCAAGCAAGATTCTAATTGCCTCAAGTCTAGCAACCGGTGCATAGGTCTCTCCAAAGTCAAGACCTTCTACTTGTGTGTACCCTTGAGCTACTAGCCTTGCCTTGTTTCTAACCACAATCCCATCTTGATCTTGCTTGTTCTTGAAGACACACTTGGTTCCAATCACATTATAGTTCTTTGGCCTTTCCACCAATTTCCAAACATCATTCCTCTTGAAGTTGTTCAATTCTTCATGCATAGCATTGATCCAATCTTCCTTCTTTAGTGCCTTCTCAATATTTTCGGGCTCCTCTTGAGCTACAAAGGCATGGCGAGCACAAAATGATGCTAATCTTCCTCTAGTGATCACTCCACTATTGATATCTCCCATGATTTGATCAATTGGATGATCTCTTGCAATGTTGGTAGGTTGCATCACTTGTACTTGATGACTAGGATGAGTGGATGGACTAGCTTGTTGCTCTTGAACTTCATCTTGAGTACCACTAGTGCTTGCTTCATTTGCCTCATTTGCTTCAATCTCAACCGTAGTGGTAGGCAATGGAGTGTCATCATCATCACCAACTTGCCTAGGCCGAATATCACCAATGTCCATATTCCTCATTGCATTCTCCAAGTTGGAACCACTCACATCATCATGATTTTCAACTTCATTTTGAGAACCTTGGGTTTCATCAAATTCAACATCATGAACCTCTTCAAGTTTGCCACTACCCAAGTTCTAAACTCTATATGCTTTGCTTGTGGTTGAATATCCAACTAGGAACCCTTCATCACATTTCTTGTCAAACTTGGCTAATCTTGTTCCTTTCTTGAGAATGTAGCATTTGCATCCAAAGACTCTAAAATAACCAATGTTGGGCTTCCTTCCATTTAGCAACTCATAGGGTGTCTTGCCAAGCATCCCATGGCAATAGAGTCGGTTGCTACAATAGCAAGCCGTGTTGATTGCTTCGGCCCAAAAGGAATGGCTAACATTGTACTCACTAAGCATTGATCTTGTCATTTCAATCAAGGTTCTATTCTTCCTTTCAACTACACCATTGGATTGAGGAGTGTAGGTTGGTGAGAATTGATGTCCAATTCCAAGCTCATCACACAACTCTTCTATTCTTGTGTTCTTGAATTCACTACCATTGTCACTCCTAATCTTCTTGATGGATGTCTCAAATTTATTTTGAACCCTCTTGACAAAAGTCTTGAAAAGCTCAAATACATCATTCTTGTCATGCAAAAAGAACACCCATGTATATCTTGTGTAGTCATCAACTATGACAAAACCATACTTGTTGCCACCAATGCTAGAATATGATGTTGGCCCAAACAAGTCCATGTGCAATAGCTCAAATGCTTTGCTTGTACTCATTGTGCTCTTGGTTGGATGTGCATTGCCATGTTGCTTCCCGGCTTGACATGCTCTACAAGGTTTGTCCTTCTCAAACTTCACATCATCCAAGCCTTTAACCAAGTCATGCTTCATCAACTTGTTCAATTGCTTCATCCCAACATGACCAAGCCTTCTATGCCACAACCACCCTTTGCTAGCCTTTGAGAGTAGACATGTTGTTAACTTGGCTTCTTTGGACTTGAAATCAACAAGGTAGAAATCACCATAACTAAATCCCTTGAAGATCATATTTGCACCATCACCACTAACCACTTCAACTTCTTGGCTTGTGAATATACATTTGTAGCCATGATCACAAAGTTGAGAGACCGACAATAGATTGTAATCAAGGTTGTCAACTAGCAACACTTTGGATAAGCTCTTCTCTTGTGTAATTGCTATCTTGCCAAGACCCAATACATTGCCTTTCTTGTCGTTGCCAAATGTGATTGACTCATACTCATCAATCCCCTTGATGCTAATTTTCTTGAACATATGAGAATCTCCGGTCATGTGTTGAGTGCACCCACTATCCATATCCAATGCTCTCCTCCGGCACGATAATTGACTTACAAAAAGAGATCAATTCTTCTTAGGTACCCAATGTTGCTTGGGTCCTTCAAGGTTAGTCACCAAGGTCTTTGGTACCCAAATGGCTTTCTTCCTTGAGCCCATCCATGGTGCACCAATGAACCTAGCACGAACACCATTGTTCTTCTTCACAAGCATATATGAATGATCAAGCTTAATGAAAGAGACATTGGTTTTCTTGTTCATGCACTTGTGCTCTAAGTGACCAACTTGCTTGCAAGCTTTGCAATAGCTACCATTGTTCTTCACAAAACTAGTTTTATGAGTAACAAGGGCGGCCTTGCCTTTCTTGGGGATATAGCCTAGACCCTCCTTGTATAAGAATGCCCTTTGGCTACCCAAGCACATAAGCAAGCGGTCCTCACCACCATAAGCCTTAGCCAAGGTGTGATTGAGCTCCTTTACTTCCCTCTTTAAACATGCATTCTCATGAATAAGCATTGGGTTGCATATATCTTCACTAGAGATGGATGTGCTAGTGATAGAGCTAGTAGAGGCTACACATGTGGGAGATGGTTCATCAACATGAATATCACACATGATGCTAACATTGCATGTACTAACATCTTCCACAACTTGGCATAACTTGTGCCCTTCTAGTAGAGAGGAGTGAGCTTTCTCTAACTTAGAATGAGATTTCTCAAGCTTCTTATGGTCTACCTTTAGACTCTCATAAGATGCCCGAAGCTCATCAAGTTCTTGCTTAAGGCTCTTTGTTTTCTTATGCAAGCCCTTGACCTCCTTCCTACTTTGCTTGTACATGTCAATGCAATCATCTAGCATAATTTTCAACTCCTCCCTAGTGTGAGTTGGCTCCTCATCATCACTATCACTATCACTATCATCATCATCATCTTTAATGATAGATTGTACCTTAGTGGCCTTAGCCATGAAGCACGATGAGGGAGTGTCGAAGAGGGAGATCTTGTCATGCATGGCAAGGTGAGCTTGTCCCTTCTTCTTCTTCTTCTCCTCCTCTTCTTCATCACTTGAAGAGGATGAGCCATCACTATCCCACATAGCCATATGTGACTCATTCTTCTTCTTGGGCTTCTTCTCCTTTTCATTCTTGGCATCATTCTTCTTTCTTGCTTTCTTGATGCCCTTCTCATCATCACTCTCATATGGGCATTCGGCTATCAAGTGACAATCATCATGACACCGAAAGCACTTCATGTTGCCTTCATTCTTGCCATCCTTGGTCTTCTTTGATGATTGCTTCTTCTTCTTGTTGATGTATGTCTTCTTCACATATTTGCCCAATCTTCTCACAAAGAGGGCCATTTGTTCATCAACTTCACTTCCACTAGTAGAAGTGCCACTCTCATCATCACTTGATTCTTCTTTCTTCTTCTTGCCCTTTGATGATGACCTAGCCTTGAGTGCCAAGCTTTTCTTGTCCTCTTTCTTCTCTTCTTCCTTGACCTTCTTGTTTGCCTTATTAATGAGTTCTTGCTTCTTCTTATCATCTCTATAAGAGTCATCGGTCATCACCTCATCAAGCAATTGGTTGGGTGTTAAGTCCTTCAAATTTGTTCTCACAAGCACGGTGATGAACATCCCAAACCGCTCGGGCAAGCATCTCAAGAACTTCATATTGAAGGTCTTGTCCTTGATCTCTTCTCCAAGTGCATTTAGATCATTCACCAATACTTGCATACGGTGAAACATCTCCGGCACACTCTCATCATCCTCCATCTTGAAGCTATTGAATTGCTCAAGCTTGATGTAGGCCTTTGCTTGCTTGACGCCTTCGGTGCCCTCATAGCACTATTCTAGCTTCTTCCAAATGTCATGAGCAATCTCAATTGACTTCACTTGCTCAAAGACTCTATCATTGAATGCTTCATGGAAAGCACTCACGGCAATGTCATTTGCATAGAGCTTCTTTTCTTCTATAGGTGTTGGTTGCTCTTTGTTGGCCACCTCAAACTTCTTTTCGGTCACAACCCACACTTCTCTATTGATTGACTTGAGGTGTGCGGTCATCTTCACCTTCCAATAGGCAAAGTTGGTGCCATCGAAAGGTGGCGCCTTCTTGGTGTTGTTGACATGAAAACTCAACGCCATTTTATCACCGTAGGATGTTAAGCCACTCAAATAATGGTGCCTAGCTCCGATACCACTTGAAAGGTCCTAATGGCTAGAGGGGGGGTGAATAGCCTATTAAAAATTCTACAAACAACACTAAGCAAGGCGGTTAGTAAATAAGACGGCGTAGCGAATAAGCAAATGCTTCAAGCTAATTATGCAAGCCTCCTAGCAATTCTAGTAATTCTAGTATCTCTAATCACAAGCAAAGGCTAGGTCGCTAAGTTACTCCTAGGTGGACAAGTAGTTCTAACTGATTCTACCACTAGGAGCTAACAATGCTAAGCAAACTAAACTAGCTACTCAAGTTAACAAACTAAGCACCCTAACAAGATATATTACCAAAGTAATGCAAGGGAGTGCTAGAATACAATACCACCGATGTAGTGTCGAGGTTGTTGCCAATCACCGTGATCATAAAGAAATCTCCAACGAGCAAGAACAAGTGATACGATGATTTTTCACCGAGGTTCACGTGCTTACCAAGACGCTTAAGTCCCTGTTGTGGCGACACACCCACTTGATGGTTGCTGTTTAATGGCGGTGCCACATCCCGGTGGGAGCTCAAGCACACCAAACACAAGAGGGGGCCAAACAAGCCACGAGCAATCCACTAGTGCTCCTTTCGCGAATCTCGGGGGGTAAGGAACGACCCCTCACAATCACCACCGGTGTGGCCTCGAACAAGCTCCAATCGAGCTCAACACCGCCTCTTGCTCCAAGCCGCTAGGGAACCGGACAAATTCCCAAGATAACAAGAATCCCGCGGCTTCTCCAAGGATGAAGTGCTTCTAAATGCAACCGATGCAAGCAATGCACTTCTATCTCTCTCAATCTCACCAAGAATCCGAATTAGTGATGAGGAGATGAGTGGAGAGGAGTCTCAAATGCTCACAAGCAGGTTAGAGTGTTCAAATGTGCAAGAGAGAGCTCAATGAACCGTCCATCCAAGTATATATAGAGCTCCCTCGAAATAGAGCCGTTGCTCTAAAAATTTGTTCTCTCTGGGGTGACCGGACGCGACCGACCGGACGCACCGGGGCCGGTCCGGCAACGTCCGGCCACGCGCTGGGGCCGCTACCGACAAGGCTCGGACCCATGGTCGACAAAGACCCGACGCGGCGCCCCGGGCCGGTGGTTCCGGTACTGCGTCCGGTCAAAATCCCGAGCCAAGCCCAAAAACATGGCTACCGGAATTTTGATCGGACCCGACCATCGACCCACCGGTCGCGTGAGTCCGTCGCACCCGTCGCGCCCCGGTCCAGCGTCCGTCGATAATTTCAGCTTGTTCTTCATCTTGTTGTCGCCCATTGCTCCAACCTTGCTTCGCCTCTTGCCATAAGTTGCCAACACGCCCAATATGATCACGTTATCATGCATGTTAGCTCGTCGATAAGTTAGGCAAGATCGAAGTTAGTGCTCTCATTGTCCTAAATGCAATATGCAAGTCAATTGACCTAGAAGCACTTCACCAAAGGATTGTCACGGCATCCCCTCTTGATAGTCGGCTATCTATCCTATAATATGATCACACGCTCTATCATGTCTTGATCACCGAAAGGAAAAACCCTATCAAGTATACCTTTGCCTTGATCTCTCGGGTTCCTCTCAAGCCGATCACTGAGCTTGACGATCCATCAAGTCCACCGACATTGTCCATGTTCATGATCATCATGCTCCTTGTCATCCATCTAATCCTATCTCAAGTCATCACTTAGAGCAAAGGATTAGTACCACAAGTGTGTCATCAATTTCCAAAACCAAACATGAGATTTCACCTAGCTAGCTAGTACTCTATAGTTAAGGTTCTAGTCCACTTCTACTCTGATTACCTATAAGTATTGGCAAGTATAATCTCTAAGACTAACAAAAACATCATGGAGATCGAGCTTGGTCCAAAGCTTAAACGATGCCTTGCCTAAACCTTACTTTTTGTGTCATGATGTCATGCGTGATTCTCCACAAGAGACTTATCTTCTTGAATCTGTTTTATCGGTTGTGTCGTGTTTCTCGCATCGGTGAGATGTGTGAACAAGTCGATTTTCTTTTGAACCAATGCATGTGTGATTCATAAACATCAAAGGTGATTCCATGCCCAACATGTGTTCGATTATATGACAACCATGCCTTTGATCCAACAGGTGATCTCCTTTCATCTTCTCCTCCATCTGACCATGCCTTTGAACCGGTTTGCTTTGCAGGATGGCGCAAGCCAAGGGCTCCCCGCCATGGTCAGACCCTCGGACTAGTGTTCATTCGCCTCCCCAAGCGCGTCGACCGAGCCATCTTCCATGCCGTCTGCTGCACGTGGCGCTCCGCAGCGCGGCAGTGCCGTCTGCCATCGCCATCGCCAGTGCCATGGCTCGTGCTTTCCTGATGGCAACGCCACCAGCTTCCCTCATGGTGAGACCTTCCAGCTGCCAAACGGAGTGCGATGCCACAACTCAAATGGAGAGTGGCTCCTCCTGTTGCGCCAAGACGACAGTTGTTTCATTATGAACCACTTCACCAAGGCCACCGATGTGGATGGACTACAAGGAGACAGGCAAGGTATTTGTAGTCTCATTGGTTATGTGCTCCACTCGCCTTATCACTGCCATATTCGCTGTTGGCGATATAGGTACAATTGCTCTATGCCAACCAGGGGCTGCTGCATGGTCAGTTGGTGCGCATGAGCAGTGTATGTTGCTTTCACACATGGCCTTCTTCCAAGGGAAGCTCTACGCTCTTACTGACTGGGCCACTGGTGGCGCTGAGGATCTTATTGCCATCGACGTTGTGGATGCGAATGACAGTGATGAGCCAAGGGTGTCTCGAATTGAGCACCTAATTAAGGGAGACTATTTGACACCTGAAATATGTTGCTGCTATAGGCGCTACCTTGTCGAATCACATGGAACATTGTTAATGATCCGTAGAACACATTATTCAAAACAAAATAAAAGATGGCATTTTTGTGGTCGAGAACTACGAATTTGAAGTGTTTGAGGCTGACTTTGAGAAAGGCTTATGGGATGACGTGAGGACTTTGGGGAATCATCAAACGTTGTTCCTTGGGCAAGAAGGGACCTCTAGAGTTGTCCATGTGTCTCCCTATGATCTTTCACGCGACTGTATCTTCTTCCTTGATGATTGTCAATGTCACAACTGGCCTATCGCGAAAACTATTGAATGTTGTCAAGTATATGACATGAAAGATGAGAAGGTCTATTCACCCTCGCCTATATATGTTATCATGGAAGAGTGGAAAAGTCCGAGCAACTTGGATTTTCTCACAAGGTGTAAGTGTGTGTTCATACTTTTTTTTGCAGGCTTTAAAAATAGATAAAACTTAAAATACTACAATATTTTCCCAAAAACGTCAAATCATTTCTCATGGGCCTTCATACTGTACTTTCTTATAGAGATAACTTGAGTCCTAAATTATGTGTGTCACAACCATATAGTATGAATAGGGGAAAAAATATGCTTACATTGGAATCCAACCATGAGCTAGCATAGGTGTGCAATAAACACATGTGTCATACGTATACGAAGTGTTTGTTACATTTGTGGTGGCTTGGAAAACACACCTTTAAGCAATAACATTTGTGGTGGCTTAGAACATATTTATTCACAATTTCACCTAAGTTTTCATTTCATTAAAAGACATGATAGTCTCTTGAACCACACCATATGCCTTAGTCTCGATGGTTTTTCCAAATGCAGTGAGACAGATAAGTTGCAAACATAAGCTGTGAGAGGGTTGGTAGGAGGTTAATTGTGGAGCCTGTAGAGGATCCTCTAATTTGTATGTGTGGAGGACTTGTTCTGTTGTTGTATCTACTATTATTGAGAAGAGTTGCTAAAAAGGGGTGAAAGAAATTTTCACGCCCCCTCGTCTTTCCTACATATACGTGAATGGCTTTTGGTGTATTCATTATGTTGTTAGGCATCACTTGGCTGGTATGGTATCTGCAAGAAAACAATAACTAGCCTCTTGCATGATCTTTGGCATGGTTTTAGGTTTTGAGTGTGTGTCTTGTTGCATGTATGTGTATGTGTGTGTGCATTGTTGTTTCAAAGTTCGGACACTGTTCTAATTGAGCCATTCTAATTTCTTTTTAAGTATCATGAACATTGTTTTTTTTAAAAGAATTTATTGCTTTTGGGTTTGTTTAAGTTTCTAAATCCCAATTGTTGTGGTTCTAATTCACAAATTGGTTATATAAGTTTACTCAAATCATCTCCAAGAGTTTGCTATTTTTTAACCTCGATAAATATTGCCAACTTTGAAAAAAATTTGCCAAGCTAAAAAATGAGTCCATCTCCAGGAGTTTGGCAAAATTCACTACTCAAAATCAAAGTTTTTAACTATTTAAATATAATAATGAAAAAAATAAAGAAAACACTTATGGAAAGTGAACACTATTTTTTTTTCACAAATTAATCAAGCCCATATTTGAAAACTATCGGTTTCCCATTAAAGATGTGCATCGGGCCGGCGCCGGCACGGCCGGGCCCGGGCCCTTAGGCACGGCACGGTCAGGCACGGGCTTGACTGGCCCGCTGGGCCGTGTCGGGCCGTGTACCGTGCCTTGGGTCGGCCCGTGCACGGCCCACGGCCTACTTTCGTCTTAGGGCCGCCCAAATAGCACGGGGCCCACTGTTACACCAGGCCGGCCCGAGCACGTTTTACAAAAAAACACCGTAAACAAAAAAAGAATTTCAAACCGATCTCGAGAAAAACATGATCTCAAAAAATATCATATTTCAAATATGTACCGTAAAAACTTGGCCTTTGAGAGTGAATTTGAAACTGATATGTATTGCATATAAGATAAAGGAAATATGTACCATATAAGATAACACAGGCACACAACATATAAGATAAAGGAAACTTGAAACGTGAGAGTGCAATGCCGCCTCATTAAAAAAACCTTCCCGGGTAAAACTCACACCTCGTGAGATAAAACCCCAGGAAGGAAAAGAGTACGGCCTCACAGTTCAAGTTTCTTGTTAATCCATATAATAAGATCAAAAGTACTTAAGTTATTACAAAACAGACTCAACTCACTCAGCCTCTCAGCTCTCAATAGTTTCAACACTCTCAACTCACAAGACTCCAACAGCTCTCACAGCTCTCACTCTCAGCAGGCTAGCAGCACAAAGAAGACTACATCAAGAACTACACCAGTTCACATGAGCAAGCCAGCCAAGTCTTCATATCCAACACCAAAGAATAATGTAGGAAGAGTACATAATAGACACAAGAACAACAAATCAAGTCTCGGATCACCAACAGTCTCAAACTCATAAGACCCCATTACCAAGAGTACAAGTGAGAAGTGACTTACCAGGAGTCACTACTGAGATCACCAACAGTCACAAGAGTTCCATCTCTAGCACCAGCAGTCAAGTATTAAGTTGTTCCATCTCCAAGACTACAAGCACAATTAATCAGTCAAGATTACACCAGTCACAAGTACATCAGTAATACCATAGTATTACTTACCATTAGGTGGATCCAACTCTTTCATCCCCAGGGCCATCATCATCAAAAAAGGTGTTCTCATAGTATTCTTCCAAGCCTTTGTCCTCTGCTCCCTCTTGTGCCCTTTCAGCACCCAGCTCCCAGTCCTTGACCAAGACCAGCTGCTCAACGGTCTCTGGAGTCATTGCTCGACGACGTTCCTCGATTATCCTGCCAGACAAACTAAAACAAGACTCCGAAGAGGTAGTTGAAGCAGGAACAACAATAATGTCTTTAGCCATAAGAGAAAGAACTGGGTAGGTTAGTTTATGATCATGCCACCAGTTAAGGATATCAAAATTATCATCAACTGCTGCAACATTATCAGCATCAAGGTAAGTACTAAGCTCAGAGAGACCAGAAGATGACAGAGATGCACCATTTGAATTACCAGAAGAGGATGAGTTTCCTCCAAAAATTCTGCCCCATGCCTGTTTTCTCTTACCTGTCAGTCCAGATGGATGGGTGGTGCTTGATGGTCTAGTTTGCACCAAACTTTTTGTCATACTTGTCATATAGTTTATACAATTCAGTTTTAATTTCATCATAATAATCTGTTGTAAGAAGTTTTGGCAAAAGGTTCCATCAATTCAAGTGTTTTTCAGTAAACCTCTAAGTTTAGCCCTTGGATCCAGAACAAATGCAAAAGAGTACAGCAGGGGTACAGTCTTCCAGTACTTAAGAAATTTAGCCTTCATAGGCTTGATAACATCATAAAGTAGACTATCTTTTTCATTATCATGGAAATGCATTGCAATCTCAATCAAGTGGTGCCATACCAAAGGACTAGTGGGGTAATAAACAATTTAAAGGACACATTTTGACTCATAAAACTGCTTTTTTAGGAACTTGAAAACCTTATTAGCTTGGTGCCGGTGTTGACCATGTATAAGTTGATAGCAATGTTAGAATTGATGAAAACAAGTAAACACATTTTTATATGGCAGCAGATGAATAAGCATAAGAAAGGTGGAGTTCCATCTAACATCCATGTCCAAATTAAACTTCCTAGGTGTCATTCCTTGTGCTTGACAGTACTTTTTGAACTGTGCAATGCGTTGATTAGATGCATTTAAAAAAACAATAGCAGTTCTAAGAACCTCAAGCAAAGGTGCAATTTTTTCCAAGCCAGCTTTCACAATCAAGTTAAGAACATGGCAAACACAAACCACGATGCACAACAAAAGTACCGCTTTATGTCAGGATCTAGTGGAGAAACATCAAAACCAAGGTAACCATCAAGCCGAGGTGTCAAAATTTACATAGCGGTGGTATTAGCGGATGCATTATCTAGGGTAACAGATACTACCTTATCTTGCAGGCCCCAATCCCTAAGACAATCAATAATTTTTCCTGCAATGTTTTCACCACTGTGATTGGCCTCCATTAGTTTGAAACCAATCACAGATTTCCTCATTTCCCAATCAGCAGAGACATAGTGAGCCACAACACTAACATAATCTTCCTTAGCATTGCCAGACCATATATCAGATGTCAAACTAACAGAAGACACACCAGCCATGATAACATTTTTAACATGCTGCATTTGTTCATTAAAAAGCTTATTGAGGTCCCTAGAAGTGGACCATCTAGAAACCCTTTTGTATCTAGGATTGTGGGCACGTTGAATGTACTCATCCCAAGCACTATTATCAGCAATAGAAATAGGCAAATCCAACCTAGCAATCAATCTGCAAAGTTCCATCCTAGCAACATTGCTATTGTACTCCCAATTCCTAAAAGACCCATCAGAGTTCATAGCAAGTCTAGTTTGTACCAGATTAGCTTTATCAATTTTAGAATTGCATGATCTGATATGCCTAATCAAATGACCAGTTCCATTAGCTGAATTTCCAGACAAACGAGATTTGCAAGCCTTACAAACAGCAATTACCTTATCCTCCCCATCAACTATCTCTTCCTCTTCATCAAAGAATGCCCACACCGGAGCACGGCGCCTGCTAATCTTGCCTTTGCGTTTGCCTAGGCGAGAAGATCCCACAGCTGGTGTTGCTGCATCACTGGGAGCAGTAGGGGCAGAAGGAGTACCCCGACCACCACCCAACAGAACATCATCATCTCCCATTCCAATGTCGTCCTCGTCATCAGGGATCTGCCCAAGCTCATGGAGCTCATCGTTGATGGTCATGCCCTCATCATCATCGTCGCCGCCCAGGACATGCCCGCGTTTCTTCATCCTCTCGGCACCAGTTCCTCACGGAGTGCGGCACCAGCACAATGGCGGTTCCCTGCACTACCAGAGCCCGGCGCCGGAGAGGACAGCGAGAGCAACAAGCAAGACAGGGCAGCGAGACCGACAAGCAAGAATGCACCCGGACAAAGAAGAACAACGAGAGCTAGAAGACAGGGGAGGACAGGGCAGCGAGAGGAGCAAGCAACGAGCAAGTCCAGATCCCAGACAACCGAGAGCAACGAGCCAACGACCAACGAGCAAGCAACGAGACGGACAAAACCGCGACTTACCTCTCACCGAAGACGGATAGACGGAGCCCAACTTTACCCGACGTTGTCGCCGCCGTGGATCTTGGAGAACGCCGCCATCGCGCCGGGAGGAGGGAGATCAAGGGCAGATCAGGGAGGATCCGTCTACCGTCGGCGTCGGACGACGCGAGGAAGGCGAGAATCAGGGCGGACAGAGGGGAATCGGCGCGGGGGGATTAGGGTTTGGGGAGGGTGTTGACACTTGTTATACTATAAATTTTAAGTTATTTAATATGAATTAAGGGCTAAAGTCAAAGACTAAACATAAGTCTAGGGGTCTAACTAACATAATTCCACGAGTTTTGGTATTCTGTGACTTTCCAGGGACTTGATAGGAAAATGCAGAGAACAATGGAGAAGGTTCTAGAATATACAAGACTTATACAAGACAAATAAAGACCAAACTTATCCGTGAAGCAAATCAACCCGAAAAGTGGACTAAAACATTCTAGAAGATACCGAGGACACCGAGAAGACGGAAGCCGAGGTGGCACTCCATCCTGGCGGCCGCCAGTGCCACATAGGCCGGCCGCCAGGTGGGGTCACCCAATCAGCCTCACATTTTTATGTCGGTTTACCACCGACCTTGAGGTTGTATCTATACCGTTGTTGAAGGTCGGTTTGATCCAAGGGTTGATGTTCATCGCCAAGTACTATATAAGAAGACCAGCTGACCCTAAGGCTAAGAACAATTTCATTATCAATCATATTCATCCAAGTCCAGCCAAGTCTAGACCTTAGCTCTAGTTCATACTAGAAGTAGATTAGCTACATAACTAGTTCTAATTGAAGATCAAGTTCATCTTGAGTTCCCCGATAGTCAAGAAGTAGCAAGGATCGTTCTTGAGACTTCTCTCTTGTATTCAATCTGTAAGTTTTTCTTATATTTAGAATATAATTGTTATGGCTTTGATCTTTATAATTATTATATTCTTGTTGCTATGTGTTTATGCTTGCTATGATTATATATTTAGTTTAGTAAGATTGCTTTATATTTTATACATGGAATTGTATAGCACTCATATAGATGATCACTATTTGGGTGATAAGCAATGTGTAAACGTGGTGTTTATACAACGTTTATCTGCAATTGCACCCTACATTCTGGGTCGTGTGGTAGATCGCGGGGGTGACAGCCCTGTTGAGTCCTTTGGAGTCCACCCTCCGAATGTAGGACACGTCGAGCTTTTAATTACGAAGATAAACAAGTTTTGTCCTTGCTTGTCTTTTGGTAATGCTTGCCATGTATAGAAGTAATCTAATCTTGCCATGATAGCTAGATGTATTGCACTAATTATAGTATTCATAGATGTATATTAATTAAGAGTATCTTAGGAATATTCATTCTAGTCTAATTTATAACATGCTAATTACTTGTATGATATTAGTGGCATAGGTTAATCCTAGACTTGGACAATTATCATTATATTATTTATCTTTATCTTGGACTTATCCTGTTGAGTTATGTTTGATGCTCATGGCTACTCGCATTATAATATTGTAAAGTGAATGATCTCATAAATAAATCATATTATAAAATCATTAGATAGCTCTTATCTCTCTACCTTTCCATAGACTCCCTTCCCCTGTGGTAAAATATAAATACAATACCGGATTACTCCGGTGAAGTGCTACAATTGGTATTTCTATCCGTGTGCTTTTGAGATATCATGTTCAATCTTTTATCAAGGCCAATCTATAAATATCATGCCCCGCATTTCTTTGAGCGTTATTGCTAGGGTGACAGACTAGTGTATAGGTAATGCCTAGAAATGAGTGGTATACCTTGAGTTCATATCCCGTGAGATTAATTCCACTATGGATAATGTGGCTAAGCTACATCCCACTACTAACACCGCCTAACTTCACTTTATTGGATCATGAGGTTAATCCCATATCCAAGCTAACATGATTAGATAGATATCCCATATATATTTCTCTCGCCTTCCTAATTAGGATCGTGTTAGAAATATCAACAAGCATTCAAAGTGCCGTTCTTGGGAAGGCGTAGTCTATTTAGAGAAAATAAATTTTATTTTGGCTTTGTTTTTCAAAACTTTCCTAGTTTGGGAGAGCATAGTCAATCTTTCTATCTTTGAAAATGTGTTTCCAAAACTTCAAAAGTTTTTCTAGTATTTCTTTTCAACTATCTTAGTTTGGGAGGGTATTAGCTAAAACTTAGATGTTGTTATTCCTAATTAAGTTGGTATTATTTCGACTTACTAGTTAGAAAGGGTGCTAGCCGAAAATCCTATAAACACATCACATAAGGAAACAAGAGAGATCACTTTACATCACCTAATGCATTGAGGACCCATTATCACATACTCAAACAGGTTCAACCCTTTTTCTATTTTGTTTTTATCTTTTTGCGGGGGAGTGTATGAATAGAAATCTTCGTAGAAAATTTTATTGAAGATCCCGAGAAATTAATCAGGCAGGCAAAAGCAAATCTCGACAAACTCCAGCTCCTACATTACCATCATCATCATCATCCGAGACACTAAAGTCTACTTGAATTGGAAGTTAATCAAGTTAATAGAAATTTGACATCCGAATTTGAAGCTATGGCAACCAAGACACTTCGTGAATTTTCAGCTCCTACCACGGACAATATTCTTGTTGGACCGGAGGTAGAGATTGGAGACAAGGGCTTTGAACTTAAGCCGGGGCTCATTAATATGGTGCAATCAAGTCAGTTTTGTGGAAAGGCACATGAAGATACTAGTGCTCATCTCCAACACTTTTCGGAGATCTGCAAAGACATTCACTATGAAGAATGTATCCAAGGATGCAATCTTGCTTCGTCTTTTTCCATTCTCACAATTGGGAAGAGCTAAGCAATGGTTTTATGCTACAAAAGATAAGAATACAACATGGGATATATGTTCCACATGACCTTTCTAGCAAAGTTCTTTCCGATAGGCAAGACAAATGCCTTAAGGGGAAGATATCAAATTTTCAACAACAAAGATGATGAATCGCCCCACGAAGCATGGGAGGCGTTTTCAAGAATATATTTCAGAATGTCCACACCATGGGATGGAGAAGTGGTTGTTAATGCGGACTTTCTATCATGGGCTTGTTCCGGTGCTCGTGAAACTATGGATCTTTGCGGTGGTGGTGCTTTCTTATCACTTACAATTACAAAAGCTACAGAGCTTGTGGAGAAGATGGCTTCCAATCAAGGTTGGAGTGAAGAACGTCAAACTCGCAAGAGAGGAATGCACCAGCTTTAAAGAAGTAGATATGCTATCCGCTAAAATGGATCTTATTATGAAGAAGCTAGAAGATAGAGAATCTCAAACCAAGGCGTTGATGCAAATCCAAGACTCATGCATGACATGTGAAGAATGTGGAAACTTAGGCCACACTTTGGAAAGAATTGTCCAGAGATCATAGAGGATATTAATTTCATCAATAACAACAATAACAATTTCCGTCCTCGCCAGAATCAAGGTTGGAACCAACAGAGGGCCAATTATCGAGTAATTATCAAGGCAATTACCAAGGTAACAATCAAGGTAACAATTTCAATAATTATCAACCTTCTTTGAGAGATTTGGTTGTTAACCAAGGAAAAACTATGGAGAATCTGTCAAGAAAGATAGCAACTAATGATAAAGCTCTTGAACTCATCAACACTCGTCTAGAAAGTTTTTCTTCAGCCTATCAAGAATCAGCAGTTTTAATAAAATGATAGAATCTCAGATTTCTCGCTTATACGTTCCACTAACCACACCAGAAAGATTCCGGGGCAGCCGGAAGAATTAGAAAACCGCAAATCTTGTCGATATCTATAATGCGGTCGTTACTATAGAGAGACCTCGGGGGGAGTTGTTGGTTAGATGACTCAATGCCATCTAAAAAGGAAGATCCAGAAGACCGGTCATTACAATCAAAATTGGACACCTCACATTCAACAATGCTCTCTGTGATTTTGGCTCAAGCGTCAACATTATACCCAAGGTAATTTATGAAAAGCTTTATAGTGAACCACTTTGGAAAACAAATATGTGCTTGCAGCTTGCAGATCAATCAATTTGTTATCCCGAGGGGATCCTTGAAGATGTATGTGTGGGAATCAGAAATTCTTATGTCCCAGCAGACTTCGCAGTTATAGATACTGGAAGAAATGAAAGAGCACCAATCATACTCGGAAGACCATTCTTATGCTCAGCTAAAGCTATTATCTATGCAGACAGTGCAAAGATTATTTTCAATATTAAAGGAAAGAAAGAGAAATTCACTTTCAAGGACAAGGTACACACCTCTCATTTACTTATCCTCAAGGTAATAATCATTATATTCTAGAAAGAAGATGGAACCTTATAATCGAATAGAAGGAGGAATCACAATCGAACAAGAACAAGATGGCACAGACCTACAAAGGTAATGGTACTAAATAAAATTAAATCTTATAATGAACATTTATTGCGTCTCCAATGCTACGTCAAGAAGATGATCCGGTACACCTACTATTCATTGTTCTATTAATCGTGGAATTTTTATAATACATATTGCGATCTTTGGATCCGGAATTAATCTAATGGCAAAGGTTACATATGAATTATTATTTGAAAATTGCCGTTGCAACCAACATATGTGCAAATGTAGATGGATGGAGACCAATCTTATAGAGTTTCTGAAGGAATTGCAAAAGATGTGCCGCTTAAGATTATGGATCACTATGTTCTCACCGACTTTGTAGTCATGGACATGGGAAAGGAAGAAGACCCTCCAATAGTGCTTGGGAGACCGTTCCTTAACACCACACGTGCAATCATTTACATCCATACGGGAGAGATACATTTCCAATTTCCTAAAGAGAAGGTACGAGTTTACTTTTAATGATTTACAATGAATATACAAATCGAGGGGAGAAGCGGGGGACAAATCGTCGCCGCCATAATAAGAAATGGATTAAGAATCCAGAAGATGGTATAATGATACCAACAGATTCAATACTAGGACATCATCTTAAAGGACACAAAGAAGCCATGAAGAAATTAGATAAGGAAATAAAGGAAGAATCAGATACATCAAGGAAAAGCTTGCTCGACTTTCACCAGAAAAGACAGTTTGTCTCATGTAAGTGTGTGTTCTCGAGGAATTAGGAGAATCATGGGAAGAATATGAGAAAGCACGCCGATGAGTATTGGTAGAATAGAGATCAACAAGTTTTCTCCTTGTTAAAGGAAGCCAAAAAGAATTAAAAGCTAAAAAGGTAAAGTTTCCTACACTTGAAACATCTATAGAGAAGACGAGAATCAACTACTCCAAAGAAGAGTACATCATCCAAAAGATGGAGGAAGAAGAAGACATCTCCCGAACATCATCGAGAAGATACTATAGAATCATCAGTACCCAGATTGTGACAACCGATATACCATGGGAGTAAAGAACAGAACTTGAAGTCTTGTTGAGAGGACTCAAAATGATGAATCCTCACTACAAGGTAAGAAGGTAAGTTATCTATATTTTAATTTTTTGCATAATTTATTTCCATATCATGTTTATCTTTTCTCGTATTTCATATATGCATTCAAAAATAATAAAAATATTTTATCATTTGTTTTGAGAAAACTTTTAAGCCCCATGCTAGTATCCCCCGAGGTTAAATACCTCTAGGCTATTTTCTTTGTGGTGGCATAAAAAAAAAATAAAGATAGTTTGTTTACGCATAAAACTTTATCTTGCATATAAAAATGATGATAAAATAAATTCAAATATATATATCTCGGGCAACTCAAGCAAAGTGGTTAATCTCTAATGCTTAATCAAGTTCCACTAGTTTTGTTGTCTATTTTGAGATTTACAGGTCGGAAGAAGGAAAGATATTTGACACCATCCTTGATGTCAACTACCTCAACCTCTACATCATTGAAGATTACACTCCAATCTAGCTTGGGGAGTGCAACCTCAGTTATCCGGATAAGTATCTTATTATCTTATTATATATATTATTATTAGTTAAATATTTTGCTAGCTAAAGTTTGTTAAGAGTCTAGTTTGTTCTGTTAAGAGGCTAGTAGTTTAAATAATCTTTTGTTTGAGTGAGAATAAAAAGATTGAAGAGAGAGTGCACACTAAAGTTTACTTTGCTCAACTAAAATAAATCCTAAAATCTGCCAACATGGAGATGATGAATAGTTGCTCCGTTGTTATACTTTTCTAGTACCTAGCTTTCAAGCTTAAATTCTCTCGAGATCCATTTACAAAATGCTTGCTCTAAAAGTCTAGGTAATTGACGGATATGATATATGATAGTCTGAGCTGCTATTTGATCTTACTCCTAGTGACACTAGATTTCGGAGATTTATATTTCGAAAATTGAAAAAAATGCACATGATAAGTTCTTATGTGACAAGAGTGTGAACCTCCTACCACGACCATATATACATGCTATTTAAAATTAGGAAAACCTTTTGATTTTTATATATATATAGGCTGCTTGCTTTTACATTGAGTTTATTCAATCTTTGTTGACCCTTAGAAACTTATCATCTTTGATCATGCACACTCCACTTTATTCGCTATATCCACTCTACTTATCCACCATATATATATCACTATTACTTCACACTAGCCATAAAAAATGTTCTATTCCTATTTTGGGAGAGAGCAACCAAAAATATTTCCTACCTATTCATTGCTAGCCAATATCTTATAAAAGCTCCATTGCATCTATTTATCTCTCACTGTTGGGTGTAAAACTCCAAACAAGTGTATTGATGAATACTTAGTCACAAAATGACTGGTACAACATGTTTTTACAAGAAGGTCCAGGGGGGGGTATTTATAGGCCCCCTAGCTTCGCGACTCTGGAAGAAATGACAAATGTTACAATGATAAAGTTATCAACTTCTATCTACAAATGAAGCCATTCTCGATGTCTTCGCGAACTTTATTCCGTGTTTTCTTCATTCTTTTATACGAACTCTGGCTACGAAGACCTCCCCAGCGAAAAACTTCTTTCTTGGATCTTTTTCTACGAAGCCATGGGTCGCGAAGGTCTTCTCAATACCTTCGCGTTATATCTTCATGCCGATCTCTCCTTATCTTGAACACCTTCGTATAAAACTCTTGTCTTCGAGGTCTTCTCAACACCTTCGCGTTATATCTTCATGCTGATCTCTCCTTATCTTCTATTCTTGCGAATACCTTCGTACAAAACTTCTGTTTTCATATACGAACTTCAAAGTTTGGGTTAGAAGTTTATGAGAAATAAAGTTGACCCCAACAAGAAGCCCTCGTGGGCGAAGGCCAACTTCAAAGGCATGAATCCCACGAAAATTTTAGTAAACTTTGTGATAATAAACATCGTCCCAAACTTTGAAGTTGGGATTCTTGAATTTTGTCAATGCCTTCGCTAAAAAAATATTTAAAAAATTTTTTGTTTTATTATTATTTTTATTATTTTTATTTTTACAACGGCTAGTTTGATTTGCTTTGACCAATGCGAGTCTATAAATAGCGGAGACCCCCTATTTTTCTCATCTTTTTCGAAGAGGGAGACCTTGTTGCGTTTTTTCCTTGGAACTACGAAGGTGTTGGTGAAGTTTTGAACTTGAGCGAAGGTGTTCACTTTTTTTCAACAGAAGGTACTTATTTGTGGTTTCATTTACGTTTTTACGAAGGTATTGGTTTATAAATTATTTTTATTGTGTTATTTTTGCGGATGACGAAGAACAAAGTCTTTCGCGACCGGTTCGAAAGGGATAATCTAGATTCAAGACGAAGGTCTTAGCGAGTCGGCGCTTCACCTTCGGAATTGATTCCGGATGATGGCTATTCTTACTTTTTGGAAAAAGTAAGATGAAAAAATCGAACTATGCGGAACTGGAAAAAATGGTATTTTGAAACACGGATACTATAGGCTGCGAGGAGTCGATGAGATCGTGCCGCAGCCTAAGAAAGATGAATGCATAGTGTTCAAAGACTTCTTCACAATTTGGATTGAGGTTTCCTTGCCAGGATTTTTTGGAAGATGTTTTGAAGGCTTATGATATTGAGATTCATCACTTGACACCGAATGCCATTTCTCGACTTGCGACGTTTATATGGGCTGTGCGAAGCCAAGAAGTGAAGCCAAATATTAGTGCTTTTTGTGAACTCCATGAGCTTCATATCCAATACCGGAGTAAAGTTGTTGATGGCAAGAGTGTTACTTACTATTTTGGCTGCTGCAACTTTCGGTTGCTAAGGGTGCAAGACAAATCTCCCCTTTGCCAAAAAACAAATGGGCGGATGGATGGTTCAAGTTATGGTTCTATCATAAGGTTCCTTATGTTGAGGAAAAGGTTGGTAGAAATTTTGTAAAAAGGTACTCACTTGCTGCTGAAATGCACAAGCGTGAATTTATTGTGAGGCCAACTTTAAAGAAATCTCAAGCCTCTGCTGAATGTATGAAGGCTTTTAAGCTAACTGCTTCGCTTCAAAGTACTAGAGACCTGGTTGAAGAATATATTGTTGCTAGAGTTTGGCCGCTTCGCCGAGGATGGACTATTCTTCGCTTTCACACGAAGGAGGTCCGCGGAAAAACTTATAAGTTTCCTGATCGTGATATCATTAAGCCGTGAGAATATTCAACGAACGAAGAATTTATTGCAGCTGTTGAGCTAAGAGCATGTTCTGTTCTTGGAAAATATGTTAACAAAGAGAAGAAGTTTATGGATGAAATTCTTGGTGAGGATTATTCTCGGTTTAACCGAGTTTTTGATATTGCTAAAATTCCATATGAAGAACGTCCTCCTCCAGCTTACTCTCGAGCTGAAAAGAATGTTGAGGAAAACGAACCAAAAAGTTGATCTTTGCCAAAGGAAAGAAGAGAAAGCAAACCGAATCATCTTGGCCCATTTGGTTTGGGTAGGAAGAAGACTTTGGCTAAGAAGCAAAAGAAGTCTAATCTTACTCCTATTGCTGATTTATGTGATGATGAAGGATTTGCTATAGACGAAGATCCGATGGGAACTTCGGTTGACAATCTTGAGGTGAGAAAAATGTGTTTAGCTTTTGCAAGTACCGGTTTGACTCACGAGATGTTGACTCCCTCTTGCTTTTTTTTTCAGAATTTGGTACGCTCAAGGAGAAATTAACAGAAAAATCGATGAAGATAATGCAGAAAATGTTCTGAACCCGAATACATTTGTTGTTTCGTCACCCAGATTTTATACGAAAACTCCTGCTATTTTGTATGTCGATTCTGATGCTAAAGTCCATTTAGGTCCGGGAACCGAAGATCTTGGGGATGATCATGAGAAATTGGTTACTATTGCTAAGGAAGTTATTTCCTCCAAGTCTAAGGTTGGTCCGAAGGATGGAGATGGTTTTGTCTCGAAGGCTGTGGACATTGCCTTGAAGGAGAATGTTGTTGAAGAAGTTAATGTCTTATCATCTTCGCAGTTAGCCGTGTCTCTCGAGAATGTTGTTTGCGAAGCCGCTAACGTTAGGGCTTCGTAAATTGTTGGGAAGATTAGTGTTGACACGGATAGTGAAAAATTGTTAAGTGAAGGGAAAACTAGAGGGGCCGAGGCTGTTGAGAAGATTCAAGCCGCTGTTCAAGAAAGGTACGAAGGTTGCATTTTGTGACCTTTGACGATTTTGAAGATGATATTTTTGATAAGGATGTTGAAGAGGAACAACAGCTTTCTGTCTTGAGGACTCAATGATTAACATTGATACTCATGAAAAAGTTGCTTGCCCTTTGAGAGAAGGAGAGATTGTTGGTGAGTTTCTTTCTACTTGAAGACTCTTTGGTTTTTTTTATTTTTCTTTTGTTTATTTACTTTTATGTTCTTTGACTAACTATTTTCTCGATGCCTCTACTTCTTGAAAAAAAAAAACTGTTGATGTTGGGAGGATGAAGGAAGTTATTCAGGATGTTTGTACCCCTTCGGTACCCATGGAGGATGTTTCTACAACTTCGAAGTGGATCCGAGAAGATTCGTAAAGTTCTTGATTTACGCCACTCGAAGGTGTTAATTTGGATTCTTTTAAATTTATTGGAGTTGGTCTTTGAAAAGCTTAGAATGATGCCGAAGAGGAATGAGCTTCGTCTTGCAAAGTGCATCGATGATGCTTTTTACCGTTCACGATCTTTGAAGATGAGTTATCGAAGAAAGATCCTTTGGAACTTGCCGAGGCAAGTGTTGCTTTGATGTATAAGGTAAATGAATCTCCTTTGTTTGATATCTTCCCCGGTTTTATGTTTTTTTATATATTTTTTTCCAGTTTTAATTTTTTTTGATTTTAGTTAGCACTTCTTGCGCCGAAGCCAACGTAAAGCAATAGAAGATAAATTTGTTGCATCGTCTTTACGTGAGAAGAAGCTTTTAGATGAGATAAAACTTTTGAAGGCTCAACTTGTCGATAAAGAAAAAGAGAGGCAAAGCAGTTGATGAATGGCATCAGATTGATGGGTTGTATCATCAATCTCGTGATACGATCAAAGAAAGAGATGCTGAGCTTGTTCTTTTGCTAAGAAGACCATTGAAACATTGAGAAGGGAGAAATCGTATCTTGAGAAGAAAAGCAAGGAGCAAGAGGAATTTTTCTTGATGAAATTTAATAGAATGTGGGAACTTTGTCGGATTCATTATGAGAAATTTGGTGCCAAACCCGAAGACCCTAATTGGGAACTTGGGGAATTTGATCCTTTCTTCAGTTGGCTATGTCGTCAAGATGAAGACCTAGGTGTTATTGTGAACACCTTCGCCGATACCAAGTGTTATGTATGCTACAAGAGCACTTCTTCATCTGATGTCCGAAGCCAAAGACCCTTTGTATTCGAGTTTGCCAAAAATGAATACAAGTTCCCGGCCGAAGTTTGTCAAGCAAATTAGTTCTCGCACTCAACTACTTTGCAAGAAGTATTTTGATCAATATTGGTGCGTGAGTGGCCGTGAGCATTGCTTTGAGAAGGTGAAAAAGAAGATGGAAACAGAGTAAGTTATTTTTCCTTCCTATTCTTGTTTTCTATTGAGTTTTATCGATTTATTTCTCTTCTTGAATTTTGATAGATTGAGTTTGAATATTTGCGGGAAGAAGAAAAAAGAAGAAAAGCTTTGGAGGAGGAAGCTTCGTAGAGCTCGAAATGATGATGTTCGTGAAAGGGATCTGTAGACTTCTTTAGGGTTTTTTTTGAGTGGCTTTGTGAGGAAAAGCTTTTGTAAGTTAAGTTCATACTTGATGAAGTTTTAAGCGAAATACATCTGCTTGTAGGTGTTTTGTAAGTCTCGCGCGAGGATATTTGCCCACTATTATGCCCTGTGATGGTTGGTAAAGGAAATTATGTGTTTGAAACTTCCGAGTTTTTGGAGTATTGTGAATCTATTGGTGAGGTTGATTTTGATTTATTTGTTGAAAACAAGATTGGGGTTTCACAAGTTAAGGTTACTCATGGAGTTCCAAGAGTTGTTGATTTTAGTAATTTTACGCGGGTACAAGATAATTTTGATTTTATTTGAACTTTGATTTTAAAATGATAAAAATTAAAAATTGTCTTATTTTGTTCGGTCATCATGCTCGAGTGCTTACGCAAGTTATGTTCCGAAGATATTTTGAGGCAAGAAGTGGATAATATAGTTGATGAGGCTTTAGATGGACTTTTGAATGAAGTGGCTATTTGTTGTTATTTAAAGAAAATAATATGTTGTAAATTATTTTTATGAGATTTTTATAGAAACTTGATTGTTGAGTATAATTGTGTTGTTATGTAATAAAGTATTTATTATTATGGATTTTATCCATTTTACTTATGTATTAGAAAAACGCTTCCTTTTCTTTTTTGCGAAGGTGAAGCGATAAACTTCGCTTCTGAAGTTATTTCCCTTAGGAAAATTTTATGAGAAAACGTGGTCCCCTTTTCTTTTTTTGCGAAGGTGGAGCGACAAACTTTTTAAGATAAAACGCGTCGTTCCCTTTTTCTTTTTGCGAAGGTGGAGCGACAAACTTCGCTACGAAGTTATTTCCCTTAGGAAACCTTTAAGAAAAACGTCGTCCCCTTTTCTTTTTATGAAGGTAGAGCGACAAACTTAAACTACGAAGTTATTTCCCTTAGGAAAACTTTAAGAAAAAACGTCGTCCCCTTTTCTTTTTATGAAGGTGGAGCGACAAACTTAAACTTTTACGAAGTTATTTCCCTTAGGAAAACTTTTAAGATAAAAACGTCGTTCCCTTTTCTTTTTTGCGAAGGTGGAGCGACAAACTTCGCTTTTACGAAGTTATTTCCCTTAGGAAACCTTTAAGAAAAAACGTCGTCCCCTTTTTCTTTTTTTTGCGAAGGTAGAGCGACAAACTTAAACTACGAAGTTATTTCCCTTAGGAAAACTTTTAAGATAAAAACGTCGTTCCCTTTTTTTTTTTGCGAAGGTGGAGCGACAAACTTTCGCTTACGAAGTTATTTCCTTAGGAAACCTTTAAGAAAAAAACGTCGTCCCCTTTTCTTTTTGCGAAGGTAGAGCGACAAACTTCGCTTTACGGTTATTTCCCTTAGGAAAACTTTAAGAAAAAACGTCGTCCCCTTTTCTTTTTGCGAAGGTAGAGCGACAAACTTCGCTTATGAAGTTATTTCCCTTAGGAAAACTTTAGGTAGCAATTTTATTTAAAATTGCACCTAGTTTTTATACTTATTTCGCCGATGTATGAATGTTATGTTCTTCGGCGTTAAATTGGATAAAAAACAGTAATGTAATTGCAAGTCATATTGGGGAAACTACTTTCTCATTTATATTGATATGAGAATTTACAATAGAGGCGCCTCGTTAAAAACCACTCACCTCGCGAAGGGCTTCCCCGAGTGGAAAAAAAAGAGTGCAGACTCTTTACAAGCGAAATGTAAACTTTTTGCTTGAAAGGTAAATGATATTTTGCTATTTATTTACATATTTACAAAAGAAGCTCTCTACTTCTATGGGTAGTACTTACGAAGGTCTTGGATATTCCATGTGTGGCTCAATTCTTCTCCCTTCAAATTCTCTAAGTGATATGATCCCGGCTTGTTTGTTCTTGAGATGATAAATGGCCCTTCCCACTTCTGTTTGGAATTTTCCTTTTGTGTCTTCGTTTCTTTTCCTTTTTAGCACGAAGTCTCCTGAAATTTGAAGTTCTCTTTCGATAACTTTTTATTGTACCATTTGCTTGTTTTTCGTTCGATATTTGCTTAAGTTTTGCGAGGGGCTTCATTTCTTTCTTCCTCAAGTAAATCTTTACTTGTCTTCAAGTCTTCTTTCGCTTATCATTTGCACATTCAGTCTTGGACCTTCGTATTGTATTTCTTTCCGTGTCATGGCTTCGTCTCAGGTATAATAGCTTGAATGGTGAGAACTTTGTGGATCTCGTTGTCGTTGTATTGTGACTCCACACTATTATTGGAAGCTCTTTGACCCATTTTCCCTTTGGTAATCCCACAAGATTTTTTGATATTCCAGTGCAAATTATTCCATTTGCTCTTTTCGATTTGCTCCGTTTGATTGCGGATGTCTTCTCGATGCGAAACAAAGCTGGATTCCAAGATTTGTACAATATTCTTTGAAATCTTATTTGTCGAATTGTGTTCCATTGTCCAAGGTAATGTGTCTTGGGACTCCAAATCTGCTGAGATGATATTTTGCCATAAGAACTTTTACATTGTTCCTAAAGACATGTTTGTTTCTTGGCTTTGCTTCGATCCATTTTGTGAAATAGTCTCTTCGCCACAACTGCATATTTGAAGTTTCCCCGAGTTTGTGGTAACTTTCCAATGATGTCTATTCCCCATCTTGCTAATGGCCAAAATTTGGTTCTATTTGTTGGATTGGGTTTCTTTGGGGCAAGTGTCTTGTTTTTCTTGAGATTTGACAATTGTGACATGTCCCGATTATCTCCTTGCTATCTTTTTTGAGCCGATGGCCAATAAAATCCTTGTCCGAAAGCTTTTCCTCGCAATTGATCCGGGTCCCGCATGAATTCCACAATTTTCATTGTGTATTTCTTGTAATATCTCCTTTCCCTCTTCGCATGAAACACATTTTAGCGAGGGGGTTCACATATGCCATGCTTGTAAAGTTGATCATTGATAATTCTATAATTTCTTGTTTTGTGCTTCATTACGATTTCATAAACTTCGTTTTTCGGCTCATAAAAACCTTTGAGGAATGCTATGATTGCTGACCTCCGGTCTTCGCTTTCTATTATATGTATATTTCTTGGCTCTTCCATTTTGCTTGAATTGATGATTCGATAATATTTGATAGAATACATCCGGTGGTAACTTGATTTTACGAAATTTGCGGCTTTCGCGAATTGTGTTCCGCTTCTTCATTGTTTGATCTTGAAATGCTTCTTAGTGTAAAGCCTTCAAAATGTCTTTCCCGATCTCTCGACATGTTGTAGATATTTTGCCAATTCAGGGTCTTTTGCTTTGTAGCTTTTTTCTATATGTCCTGCCACAACTTGAGAATCTGTTTTGATCAATAATTTTTGAATTCCCATTGCTCTTGCTTTTGCGTAGCCCCCAAAGAAAACCGCTTCGTATTCAGCAATGTTGTTTGTGCATTTGAACTCTAATCTTCTTTGCATATTTCATTTTTATTCCCGATGGTGAGGTTATAATTGCGGCTACTCCTGCCGCCGAGGAGCCCCATGCGCCATCACAATTTATTGTCCATTCATGACAAGTCATTGTCCATTCTTGAGCTTCTTTTTTGTTCTTGAAGTTTGAAGTTGGAGTCGATCTGCAACAAAGTCTGCGCTAAAACTTGTGATTTGATGGTCATTTCTTTTTCAAATTCTATGTAAAATTAGGATATTTCTGGCGCCCATTTTCCCAATCTTTCGATGACTTGCAACTTTGAAGAACGTCTTTCGAGGGGGGATGATTTGTTGGTATTCTAACTTTGTGTGCTTGAAAATAATGCTTCAACTTTCTTGTTGCCATTAGAACTGCATATGCTATCTTCTCAATTTCGAATAATATATCTTTGATCCTGATAGAGCTTCGGATGCAAAGTATATTGGTTGTTGTTTCTTGATGTGTTCTTCTAGTTTTTCTTGTACTAGCACGCGACACTCCTTTGCATTTTTTGATCCGAGATGTATAGCAATAGTTCTTCTTGTGGACTTGGACTTGCCAATGTTGTTGGGTTTGCCAAATATTTCTTTATTTCTTCCAAGGCCTCTTGCTGCTCTTTTCCCCATGCGAAGGTCTTGCTTGAGTTTTTCAATGCTTGAAAAATTGGAAAACTTTTTTCTACCGACTTTGATATGAATACGTTGTGAAGCCAATCTTCGATTAATTTTTGAATATCTTTGATGCTTTTCGGAACTTGTGTTTCCATCACTGCTTTGATCTTCTACGGGTTTGGATCGATTCCTTTTTGATGATACGACACACCCAAGAATTTTTCCTTTCTTGACGTAGAAGGTGCATTTTTCGGATTGAGCTTCAAGTTTGCCTTTCAAAGATTAGAGAAAGTTTCTTTGAGGTCTTCGATGTGCTCTTCTCTTTTCTTACTTTTTCACGATTACATCATCGACATATGCAAGTAAGTTTTTTCCCATTTGATCTTTTAGCCTTTGTTGAAGTCATTACGATGAAACTTGACCCGGCATTCTGAAGCCCCTCGACCATTCTTTGAAAACAATAAGTTCCAAATGGAGTTATAAAACTTGTCTTTTCTTCGTCTTCTTTACTCATCCAAATTTGATGATAACACGAGAAGCAATCTAGGAAGCTTAACATTTAAGCTTTCTGCAGACTTGATCGACTAAGGTGTCGATCCTTGGTAGTGGAAAGTTATCTTTGGGACAAGCCTTGTTTAGATGCGTGAAGTCGATGCACATTCTCCATTTCGAGGTTCTTTTTCCTGACCATGACTATGTTTGCAAGCCATGTTGTGAATCTTACTTCCCTTATGACTTTTGCATCCAATAATCTTTAGACTTCGCCTTCGCAAAGACAATTGTTCTATCTTCCGATAGTTTTCTCGATTTTTGCTTCTTTGGCTTGTAACTTGAATCAATGTTCAATTTATGTTCGATGATGTCTCGCTTACTCCTTCTAGATCTTTTTTTCGACCATGCGAAGACATCTTGATTTGCTTTTAGGAAGCTGATGAGGTTCTTTTTCTTCTTCTTCGCTAAGGTCACTTGCAATTATTACTTTTTTATGCGGTATCATTGAATCTAACGGTACTTCTTTTTGTTTCATTTTTCTTTGCAAGTCTTCACTTTTTTCGGGGCTTCGCATTTTACGTTTCTTCTTGCTCTTCTTCGTCTTCAATTGTGAGGGCGTTTCTTTTGAGCCGGTCTTTGAATCTTTTTCAATATTTCTTGCCTCTCGTTTGATTTCCATGGATTGAAATAGGTCCATTTATCATTTGGAACTTTCATACATAGATATGAATAGTTGATTCTTTGCCGAAAATGTTCAGGGCTTCCTCTTCCAAATATTGCATTATCTGGCTGTGCATTTCAACGACATCAAATGCCACTTGTTACGTTTTGGCGTTGTTACGAGTTTTGAAAGAAACTGGCAAAGACAATTCTTAGATTGAATTTATTCTTTTGCCTCGAAGCCTACCAATGGATATTACGCTCGCCTAAATCTTGTCTTTTGATTTGCATTGCATCTAAAGTTGATGCGAAGAGTATATCTCTGGAGAGCTTCCACCATCTACCAATATTTTTGTGACATCCCGACCATCTATGTTTGCCTCTATGACCATAGCATCCATGTGCGGATAATCTTTGAGTTTCATGTCTTTGTTACGTAAAGATGATTGGTTGATGTGACCACCTTGTTTTCTTGTAAGGACCTTCCATTGAAATTGCATTGACTCTTCAAAAATAGTTCTTTCTTTCATTGTTTGTAGTATGTTCGATCTTTGTTGCCTCGTGATTGTCATTATTCTGCCTCTGCTTGGCATTGTTGTGTTATGGCGAGGTAGATGGAGAATTACTGGTTTGATTTCTTTGTGGAATTGTTTACCACTGATGTTTGAGGTTGTTGAATTTGCATTTGTCCCCATGGTATTCTTTGCCAAAGGTTGGCGGTTGTATATTGGCGGAGGTCCGGCAATATTGCTTGCGAAGGTCCTACATTTGCATGAAGGTTATATCCTTGATTATAATAACCTTGGTTACGATAAGAATTTGCTTGGCTTAGATGATTGATTGTTTTACGATTTTGCATGCTTACGCTTTCTTGTTGTGCTTCGTCGATGCTTTTCTTTATTCTTTGGGCACATTTTTTGAAGTGTGGCGACCCCTTTGCTATATGTCGGAGGGAACATTTCTTGGGCTTTAAAGGCCTTCGTTCGCGAATCTTGCACTGGTTGAAGCCTCCTCTTGTAATTGTTGTTGTAATTTACGTTTTTGAAATTGGCTTCGATGGTCTTGGCTTCACGGATCGATGTTTGTTATGTTTTCTCCGATTTGCTCGTTGTTGATTTGATTCACACGTTGTGGTGGTTGATCCTGATATTGCCTTCGTTCAAAGTTTTGATTTTTGAACTGATTGACATAGTTGTTTGTCTTTGCTTGGTTTCTTTCAAAGTTTTCCTCATCAATTCTCCTTCTGTAGTCATCATCAGATTTTGCATATTTTGGAATTCTTCATAAAGTTGAGCAACTATTTTTGGCCTTTCTCTTTTGAGATGTGATGATAGTTGACTTGCCCTTAGTCCTCGATGATGGCTGCTATGATGACCACTTCATCTGGCACATCTGGAATTTGAGTCTTCATTTGAATGAATCTCTTGTAATACTTGTATAATGGCTCTTTTGGATATTGTTTGATGTCAAATAGATCATCACTTGTTAATTCTGTGTGCTGAAATCCTTGGAAGTCAACTAGCAGATTTGTCCTCAGTTGTTCCCAACTCTTGATTGATCTTGGTTTAAGCGAAGAGTACCATTTTTGTCTTTGAGCCTTTCATTGCCATGATGAGTGATTTTGCTAATGTTGATTCGTCTCCCCTCCCGAGGCAACTGCAGACTTCAAAACTCATAAGGAATTGTCTTGGATCTGTGAGCCCTTCGTAAGTTGGAATTATGTTAAACTTGAACCCTTTTGGCCATTTTGCTATTTGCAAATCAATTGATAATGGGGAATCTGTATCAATGGCTGTTGAGATCTTGTCTTGTTCTTTTTCTTTCCCCAACTTGTTTGTTGAGCTTGGTTCTTCTAGGTTGATGACTTCTTTCTCTTGTTTTTCAAGTTCTTCTAGTTCAACTTTTTCTTAATCGGCCGGCCTCTTCAATTCTTTGCTTTATGGTCTTTTCTCTTGTCTTGTTTTTTTGCATTCTTCCAGTTCTTTTTTTCTTTTCTTGCCAAGTTCTCTTCTAGTGCTTTTAGCCTTTGTTCTTCGCTTTCATTGTCTTGTGACTTTGATTTTTTTCTCTTGCTTCTTCACTTTCATTGTCTTGTTCATCTTCTTGTGGTCTTGTTTCTTCCTGCAGAACTTTGTTTCTTTGGTCTTCCCATGTCTTTGGGGTGGGTGGGGATACTCGAGCACACACAAACGGTGGGCGCCAGATGTTGGGTGTAAAACTCCAAACAAGTGTATTGATGAATACTTAGTCACAAAATGACTGGTACAACATGTTTTTTACAAGAAGGTCCAGGGGGGTATTTATAGGCCCCCTAGCCGTGACTTCTGGAAGAAATGACAAATGTTACAATGATAAAGTTATCGACTTCTATCTACAGCGAAGCCATTCTCGATGTCTTCGCGAACTTTATTCCGTGTTTTCTTCATTCTTTGTACGAACTCTGGCTACGAAGACCTCCCCAGCGAAAACTTCTTTCTTGGATCTTTTCTACGAAGCCATGGGTCGCGAAGGTCTTCTCAATACCTTCGCGTTATATCTTCATGCCGATCTCTCCTTATCTTGAACACCTTCGTATAAAACTCTTGTCTTCAGGTCTTCTCAACACCTTCGCGTTATATCTTCATGCTGATCTCTCCTTATCTTCTATTCTTGCGAATACCTTCGTACAAAACTTCTGTTTTCATATACGAACTTCAAAGTTTGGGTTAGAAGTTTATGAGAAATAAAGTTGACCCCCAACACTCACAAATATTGTAAAAAGAGATTTGGGTTGTAGACTATTCTTAAAAAAAGAGAGAGAGAGAGAGAGGGAGATGAAAAATGGACAAAAGTCCTACTGGTAGTAGAGCCTACCTCCCTAAGAAAAGAAAAAGAAAGAAAAATAGAGATGAAAAATGAACAAGTGTTCGAGGGCGAGTAGAGCCCACATCTCTAAAATAAAGATGAATAATGGACAAGTGTCCGAGGGTGAGTAGAACCCACATCTTTATAAGAGAGGAAATAATAGACAAAAAGTCTAGGACCAGCAGAGTCCACCTCTCTAAAAGAAAAAGCTACGGCCCCGCATTCTCTACAAAAATTCAAAAAAGAAAGATAATTTCTTAAGGAGCATAAGTAAGATATTCCTCATCTATTTATTCTATTATATATTCTCTATATTCTATCACCATACACATGCACCACTTGATCAGTGTGATTTGTGACTTTGGATCCATTGCTTGAATTTACAATATATGTAAGTAAGTTTAATTTTTTTTTTCTCCTACCTATGAACTCCAAATATAAACTTTAGATATAGGATGAGAGAAAAGAAAGTATAAAGTGCTATTGCTTAAGCCAAAAATATTATTTTATAAAAGATAAACAATGTTACTTTATTACCTAAGAGAGGATCCATAGTTATCATAATTGAGAGACTAAAGAGTGTCACACTGAGAACTTTGAGTTTTATTTTAAAAATCAGCAAAAACTCCAGAAGGACAGTTGATCAAAAGAGTTTGAAATATAGTGTTCGACTTGACTGTTCTATCTTTCAATTGCTCATGATTGAAGAAAAGAAGTTATAAGCTCTAAGAAGTAAAATATATATGAGTAAGTTGAAGACTTGAAAAGTTTTATTTATCTGGAGAGAACTTTTGTTTGAAAGCATGTGTACTTTTGAGGTGTGATAGCGTAGTAGCAACTCCTGATCCAAGTTTAATATTTTGTTTTTGTGTCTTGCTAAGAGACTAGCAAGAGGTAAGCTTGGGGGAGCTTGTTGACACTTGTTATACTATAAATTTTTAAGTTATTTAATATGAATTAAGGGCTAAAGTCAAAGACTAAACATAAGTCTAGGGGTCTAACTAACATAATTCCATGAGTTTTGGTATTCTGTGACTTTCCAGGGACTTGATAGGAAAATGCAGAGAACAATGGAGAAGGTTCCAGAATATACAAGACTTATACAAGACAAATAAAGACCAAACTTATCCGTGAAGCAAATCAACCCGAAAAGTGGACTAAAACATTCTAGAAGATACCGGAGGACACCGAGAGAAGACGGGAAGCCGAGGTGGCACTCCACCCCGGCGCGCCCGCAGCCACATAGGCCGCCGCCAGGTGGGGTCACCCAATCACCTCACATTTTTATGTCGGTTTACCACCGACCTTGAGGTTGTATCTACACCGTTGTTGAAGGTCGGTTTGATCCAAGGGTTGATGTTCATCGCCAAGTACTATATAAGAAGACCCGGTGACCTCGAGGCTAAGAACAATTTCATTATCAATCATATTCATCCAAGTCCAGCCAAGTTTAGACCTTAGCTCTAGTTCATACTAGAAGTAGATTAGCTACATAACTAGTTCTAATTGAAGATCAAGTTCATCTTGAGTTCTCGATAGTCAAGAAGTAGCAAGGATCGTTCTTGAGACTTCTCTCTTGTATTCAATCTGTAAGTTTTCTTATATTTAGAATACAATTGTTATGGCTTTGATCTTTATAATTATTATATTCTTGTTGCTATGTGTTTATGCTTGCTATGATTATATATTTAGTTTAGTAAGATTGCTTTATATTTTATACATGGAATTGTATAGCACTCATATAGATGATCACTATTTGGGTGATAAGCAATGTGTAAACGTGGTGTTTATACAACATTTATCTGCAATTGCACCCTACATTCTGGGTCGTGGTGGTAGATCGCGGGGGGTGACAGCCCTGTTGAGTCCTTTGGAGTCCACCCTCCGAATGTAGGACACGTCGAGCTTTTAATTACGAAGATAAACAAGTTTCGTCCTTGCTTGTCTTTGGTAATGCTTGCTATGTATAGAAGTAATCTAATCTTGCCATGATAGCTAGATGTATTGCACTAATTGTAGTATTCATAGATGTATATTAATTAAGAGTATCTTAGGAATATTCATTCTAGTCTAATTTATAACATGCTAATTACTTGTATGATATTAGTGGCATAGGTTAATCCTAGACTTGGACAATTATCATTATATTATTTATCTTTATCTTGGACTTATCCTGTTGAGTTATGTTTGATGCTCATGGCTACTCTGCATTATAATATTATAAAGTGAATGATCTCATAAATAAATCATATTATAAAATCATTAGATAGCTCTTTATCTCTACCTTTCCATAGACTCCCTTCCCTCGTGGTAAAATATAAATACGATACCGGATTACCCCGGTGAAGTGCTACAATTGGTATTTCTATCTGCGTGCGCTTTTGGAGATATCATGTTCAATCTTTTATCAAGGCCAATCTATAAATACCATGCCCCCGCATTTCTTTGAGCGTTATTGCTAGGGTGACAGACTAGTGTATAGGTAATGCCTAGAAATGAGTGGTATACCTTTGAGTTCATATCCTGGTGAGATTAATTCCACTATGGATAATGTGGCTAAGCTACATCCCACTACTAACACCGCCTAACTTCACTTTTTATTGGATCATGAGGTTAATCCCATATCCAAGCTAACATGATTAGATAGATATCCCATATATATTTCTCTCGCCTTCCTAATTAGGATCGTGTTAGAAATATCAACAGAGGGTCGGAGCTCGAGGGAGGCGAATCGTGGGAGGGGAAAGCGACGCGGCGGGGGAGGGGAGGATTAGGTACGGAGGGGGCGCGGGCGTATATATACGCGTCCCCCGACCCTTGGTTACACGGGCCTAACGGGCCAAATCGCGAAAACCGGGCCATGCCCGGGGCTGGCCCGCGTGCCTTGGGGTCGGCCCAGGCACGGCCCACGCCGGGCTCCGGGCGGCCCGCACGGTGCCATCCGGCCGGCCGTGTTTGGGCCGGGCCGAAAAACGGGCACCGTGCGGGCTGCCGGGCCATGGGCTTTTTGCACATCTTTATTTCCCATGCCGCTCGTTGCTCAATAAAATGCCGGACTGAAACTATTGAGCCCAGGTGTGCTGGAACGGGCATCGTTCCTCACTAAAATATTGTTGTAATGCTAAAAAACACTATACCATGATCGATGCTGATAAGGCGGCGCCGATACTAATTTGTTGTGAAAAAAACATTGTATCATAACTTTTTTTTTTTTAGAGAAACACCTGTATCATAACTCATGGGCGGATCCATTGGGTGGTCAAGGTGGTCCACCAACCACCTTGTGGCCCGCTTCGTCATACATACAACATATATACCTTTCTATGTAAAAAAAAGAAAAAAAGAAATAGTAATAAGTTTGAACACATGCCATGCGTTGAAGTGAAATAAATGCGTAGGTAATAAGTTTGAACACATGCCATGCGTTGAGGTGAAACACATGCCGTGGCGGGGCGTGACACGACCGCGTTCGCGCCGCGCTTGCTCGGGCGACCTTGGCTCGTGGGCGGATCAGTCACGGCCGCGCTCGCTACCGGCAGCCTCCAGATGACGACGCATGACACGCCGCACCGGGGACTTCCTCATGCAGCCCAAGCTCTAGCTGCGGCTGCTCTTCCACGCCCCGCTAGCACTCGTGACCGGAGGACAAGGGCGATCATTGCTTGAAGTGTTGCTCCTCTTCCCGGGCGCACGCCGCCAGCCGCCATGATCAGGCTGGAGTAGCGCTCGGGCACCATGTTCGCACCATGGTGCAAGCGCGTCCGGCTTCGCGCCAGCTCCGCAGGCTGCTTTAAGATCCCCGCCACCGCATCCACGGGCTCCAGCGCACCGCCACATATCTTTCGGGGGTTTGGATGGATGGGAGTGGATTGCGACAAGTGATGCAACACGCAGGTAATGGGCGGTGGGACGGTTAAGCGCGCGAGATCTGGGGGGGCAAAGAGGCCACGTCAGTAGCCGGAAGCTCCGTCCACTTCCGTTAGAGCAACACCTCGAAGCAAAGGGGGCGGGAGGAGAGGAGCTCCGAGCAAGCAAGGGCGCGGCTGGAGCTAGGCGTCATGCGGCGAGGCAGAGCACTCGCAGAGGAGAACCGACATTGTTTATAGCAGGAGAATCGACTTGAGAAGAGGAAGAGGAGGGTGGGATGGATGTGCGGCAGCGGGGGAGGTGGTTATAGCTTGGCGGCAGGCTACGAATGGAGGTGTAGTAGGGTGGTGGTGGCTGCTATAGCGGCTAATATCGCGCACTTCGCATCAGGTTGTGACGTGCTGGACGGGAGGGGAATGGGAAAGTGGGGTGGGTCCCCACTGGATAGGGGTTCCAGGATTTGGAAGTTGAGTGTAAAATTTGAGGCGCATGCAAAAAGAGAGTCCATGTGACGTACTCGCATCTCATTTGTCTTTCAGTTGAGCTGCCTTCAGGATGGTGTTTTTTTTCCCACTGCACTATCCAGCTTTTTGCTACATGTAAAATGTAATCCACTTCTCGCCAACATGTGTCCATCATTGTACATGTATTATTATCATGACTTCTTCTGGATTTATATAATTAATGGTGTACTGGATGTTGTCATTGGCGTTTTATATAATCAACAAAGGAACTTAAAGGTATTCTGATGAAGTGTACATACAAAACAAGAGTGTATTAGAAGAGAGTATTTATGTAGTAAGGAGTGTGTTAAATATCACTCGAAGCAAACCAAGCTTTGCACGAGTTGCACGAGAGCGGTCTTGGGATTCTTCAAGATAGTCAAAAGCTCGACGACAAATTTGCAATTGATAATAAGTGGGAAAAAGTAGTGCGGAAACAGCAGTTTTGGTTTGAAGGAAGGAAGTTATGCCAAGTTTTGTTAATTTCTTCCTTGAAAATATAAATAAATAGAATAAAATAAAATAATGGTATTTTTGGAGAACAATAAATGATGGTGGGATCGAAGCTTGATCGCGTCTCGATCGCACAACTAAACAGTAGTTAAGTTTGGGCCGGTTGTGGCATGTGTGGCCCGGCCCATATTCTTTCCACCGCCCTCTTAAAACAAAGTGTAATTCATTTACCTCTCATGACTATCACGGTTATATATATCTTCCTCCCTCAACCACAAAATTAATACCTCCCTCAACTTTCAAAAATCATTGCAGTAAAAATAACTTTCAAATATCATCTGTTTTTTTTCATATTCGATGGTTTTAATAATGTTGATTCTTATACATGTCACGCCTGGATAATCATTAGAGGGATGAACTGGACTAAGTTGGAAGTTCAGTGAAAAATATGAAAATATTTGTTTTTATATCTTGGAAGCGCGTTTTGATGGCGATTCGTATGTCATGCCACGTCAAAGAAGAGATTGATGGTGGCCATGGTTGCAGCTCGAGCTGACGTGTGAGCGAGAAAATTTTAAGGATGAAGAAAGGGATGAGGCAGAAAATGCCATTGTTGTGAACTAGCAAGCCACATCATCATGCATGGAAAGAATGTAGCAACATTTACACCTTGTTTGGATTGGGGGTGACTAAAGTTTTTTTTTAAAACTACGGGTTACTAAAGTTACTCATCCCTATTTATGGCGTGTTTGGATTACAGCCACAAGATGTTGTGCTTAACGTGCGGCCGCCACACCAAAACATGCAGCTGTTTCGTTTCTCACCTGCATGGCCGCCATATAATCTTTCTATGTCTTTTCCTCTAGCAGCTCGTCGTTTAGCGCATCAAACTATGGCGAAATGGTGACGGGTTAAAAAGTATAGAGGGACTAAAATATAAAAAGTCGGGGTATTATCTTTTTCTTGACTAATTTTAGTCGTGGAGTGGCTAATTTTAGTCACTCCAATCAAAAACCCCTTTACTCTCGGATGGAAATTTTGTAAGTGTCATTTGTCAAACGCGCATTTGAAGAGTCAGCATTTGTAATAATTGAACAAAAACAACTAGAAAAGCATATGGAATTTGTATGTATAAACGATTACATGCATACATAGAAAGTAGAAACGTTTGAGCATCCAACTATGAAAAGCCACACACACCTGGCTATCCAATGGTTTTGAAGGGTTTTTTTTTTTTTTCTTATGTAGATGACACATGGTAGTGGGAACGTGTCTTTTCCACAACATGTCTTTTCCTTTTCCACAACATCGGCCTCTCATCCATCTCATATATTGTACATGCTCTCCGCGCCCATTTGAAAATGTTGTTTTTGATTTTTGGCTATCGAGTTTGATCATTAGTCTTATTCAAAAAAATATATAAATAATAAATTAAATAAATAATTATTAAAGTATCTCTAATGATAAAAATAAGTCATGGTAAATAAATAATATTTATATAAAAATTTGAATAAGACGAGTGATCAAACAAAATGACACGGAAACCAAAGTGACACTTTCAAAGGGACGGAGGGAGCACTAGTGACAACACCAACTACCATGTATTACGGCCTTCTCCTGGCCACTCTCCCTCTCCCTTCGTGCTATAGTCCATTCTCCACCTCAACACCTCTCTCTCTTCCCTGCCTTCCTCCTTGTGTTGTATGTATGTCCATCGCGCCTCTCTCTTAATGTGACTGCGAAGGGTTGAGCTGCCCACCATCCAACCATACCGCCATACCTACAATTTGGAAGACCCTGAAAGAAACGCGTGATGTGGCCCTAAAAATTTATTAAAAAATAATATAACATAAGCATAATTTTACTTATAAAGTTTTGAATATATGTTGTTCTTACAATACTTATAACATAATAAATCTTTATGCTAAAAATACAAAAGTACTTAAGCAACAAACTGAACAACATGTTATTGAGTTGCCGACATGTTGGTGTTGGCTTCGCAGATGAATGCCGTGTCTTGACGATGTATGTGCGATCGCCGCAATGTCGTGCCGAACTGCCGCGTCTAGGTCTAGCAGCAGACGCGACGACGATCTGGATTGTGGCAAAAGAAAATGGACTGTGCATGATTTGTTTTTTCTTGTTCATATGGTTATTCTTAAAAATAAACTAGTTTCTATGAAGTTGTTATATACTTAGTTCTTAAAAATTCAAGTGTTCCAAAGAGACTCGAAAAAATTGCTCTTGTACGTGCATTTGAAGAGTCGGCATTTGCATTAAGTGAACAAAAACAAGTAGAAAAGCATATGGAATTTGTATGTATGATTACATGCATACATAGAAAGTAGAAAGTTTGAGCATCCAACTATCAAAAACCACACACACCTGACTATCCAATGGTTTTGAAGGTTTTTTTTTTTTATCTTATGTGGATGACACATGGTAGTGGGAACGGACGTGTCTTATATATTCATGTTTGTCTCTCGTCTCTCTCACAACATGTCTTTTCATTTTCCACAACATCCGCCTCTCATCCATCTCATATACAGTACATACTAGTGACCACCCACTACCGCGCATTACGGCCTTCTGGCCATTCTCCCTCTCCCTTCCTAGTCCACTCTCCACCTCAACACCTTTCTCTCTTCCCTGCCTTTCTCCTTTGTGTTGTATGTGTGTGCCTTTCTCCTTTGTGTTGTATGTGTGTCCATCGTGCCTCTCTCTTAACGCGACTGTGAAGGGTTGAGCTGCCCACCATTAGGCCGTACCTACAATTTGGAAGACCCTGAAAGAAACACATGATGTGGCCCTGAAATTTATTAAAATAATATAACAAAAGCATAATTTTACTTATAAAGTGTCAAATATACGTTGTTCTTAAAGTAGTTATAACACATCAAATCTTGATGTTAAAACAATACAAAAGTACTTAAGCACAACAAACTGACCGACGTGTTATTGAGTTGCCGACATGTTGGTGTTGGCTTCGCACATGAATGCCGCGTCTTGACGATGTTTGCACGATCGCCGCAATGTCGTGTCGAACTGCAGCATCTAGGTCTAGCAAGCGACGCGACGACGATCCTGGATTGTAGCAAAAAGAAAATGGACTGCATAATTTGTTTTTTTCTTGTTCATATGGTTATTCTTAAAAGTAAACTAGTTTTTATGAAGTTGTTATATATTTTCTTAAAAATTCAAGTGTTCCAAAGAGACTCGAAAAAGAAATTGCTACAAAATCCTTGTACAATTCTGTTCCTATATTGTTTTCGTGAAAAATGAACTAATTTCAGAATCTATCTATAACTCTTATAAAGATAAACCTCACTAGATGAGTTCTCTCTACATGCAAGGTGTCCACATCATTCTCCACTAAGTGAACCCACTACATGCAAAAGTGTACACATCACTACCCACTATTTCCATAGCATCCCTTATTAATTACAAAAATCCATGTCATCTCTATCATGTAAAATCTTTTAATTCTTTAATCTATTAACATACAAGTTATACCTACATACAATATTTGTTTCATCACCTATTACTCTATAATGTAATTAAATATTCTATACTATTTTTTTATATCTAATTAGTTAAAATAAATTTTAGACAAACTTTTATATATGTATATATAGTATTCTATAAAAAAAAATATTATTAAGAGAATGAGAATCCTTTGCAACGCGGGGGTATACTTTTTCTTATAAAACTCATGTGTTGTAAAGGGACTCTCAAACAGATTTTAGCACGAGTCGTGGCAAAGATGACGACTCTCAACTTTTTTTTCCTCTTTCTTCTCTACTAAAAAGAAGGCCATTTGAACTTCTTAAGAAAGATCTTGTCAAAAAAAAAACTATTTAAGAAATATTTGTATAAAAGTTTATTGGACACGTGGCGCGAGCCTAGTCCAGTCCAGGCCGTCCAGGATCAGGGCTGGCTCCCTCACCGTATCGCACCAAGTGACTGACAACCGGGCCCCAGCTCTAACGGGCCCCACATGTCAGTGTAAATGCACCTGACAAACAGATCCCTTCTTCCTCTCCTCCCCTTTCCCCGTCGTCTCGTCTCCTCCCAAAACCCTCCCAAAACCACGCGCTCCGACGACCCACCCACACCCACCAGGCCACCACGCCCCTCCACCCGCGCGATCTCGCCATGGACGACAAGCAGCAGCACCACCTCCGCCCGCGCCACGCAGCGGGGGGCCGTGTGGTCCGCGTCCGCTTCGCCGATTCCGACGCCACGGATTCCGACTCCGCCGACGAATGCCGCCACCGCAACCAGCGCCACCTCCTCCTCAACCAGATCGACCAGCCGCCGAGACCGCTCCCCTCGTCCGCCCCGGTCCCCGCTCCTGCCCCCAAAAGGAACCGCCTTTCCCGCGCCTCCTCCGCCGACGCCGGCGGCGGCGGCGACCGGCCGTTCCGCGGCGTGCGGCGGCGGCCGTGGGGCAGGTACGCGGCGGAGATCCGCGACCCGGGGCTCAACGGGAAGCGCCGATGGCTTGGCACCTTCGCAACCGCCGAGGAGGCCGCCGCCGTCTACGACGCCGCCGCGCTACGCATCCGCGGACGCCACGCCGTCACCAACTTCCCCTCCTCCCCTTCCCCGTCGTCGCCACCACCATCTCTCCGGTGCCTTCCCTCTTCCATGCCGCGCCTTCTCCCACTCCGTCCCCGGCCCCTGAGGCCGAGACCTCCTCGGCATCTACGGTGGTCGACGCCGGCGGCGGAGGCGGCGGCGGCGACGAGGAGGTCACCGGTGTGCCGCCGCCGTTGCCTCCGTGGTTCGGGGAGGGCGGCGGCCCGATGGAGCTCCTGGACTTCGGCCTGCCCCCACGGCGACGAAGCGGGGCCAGTGGGAAGAGGAGGAGTTCGGCGATCTGGGTGACCTCGATCACCTCTTCGACCCTCTCTGACACACCAATTTTGCCCTCTGAAAACGGTGACGCTGGTGAGGAATTTTCTGTTTATAGTATAAGTTAGAATCGAAATGAAATCCAGAAATCAGAATCTTGTTCTTTTGGTGCGGCGGTGAGCCGGTTTAGTGACTGAGTTAGCAAATTCAGTTTTGATCATCTGATGATGGATTGTTTTCAGATGAGAGCGCATTGTTTTAATTCCTGCTGTGAGAAATCATGCAGAAATGCTTGCATTTGTTACTTGTTTATCTTTGATGAAGAAATGACGACTTGTTTTGATCATCTGATCATTTGTTGCCTTTTGCAAAAAGATGGTTGTAAATAAATTTCACTGATTCAGCAAATGCCTTTGATCCCTCGTCAGTGTCGAACAACATTGTTCGGTTGTTTCAACTTCAGTGATCAGTTTAAACTAGAGGGCTGAATCTCACAACAGAGTGAAGAGATCGTGAGTACAAGCGTGTCAATTTGAAGATGACAGCTTTGTTGTTCACCGAGGTACCAATAACCTCAAACTAGTTAGTTGTACACATCACTACTGACACTCAGATTATTATATACTAGTACAAATCATTGAGCCCATAGTTCACTGTCGCCTCATCTTGGTGTATGCTGCTCGTTTTCGACACTCTGAACCGCTGAAGCGCGGGTGAAGAGGTACAGCAACACAAATCTCCCAATCAATCCTACATCCCCAGAACCCTGCTACAATTGTAACCATCTTTTTGAAATGAAATGAACCAATTGTGCACCATCCGCTTGCACTTGTTTAGCCTTGTGGATGGATGTATGCTCAAACTCTGGCCCAGTCATGTGAAAAGAGACACCTAAATGATTCAGTGCAAGCAAGGAACCCAGGCAAAAGGAAGGAGCAGCACTATAGCACTATGATCTGTCCGTTTTGTCTAAACAGTGGACTCGTGTTGCTAATATCGACTCCGACTCTCTGAGTTGCAACACCAAAAGGCTAATCGAACAAAACATCCATCTACTTACTCCATATACTAATGCATAAAAGAAAGCAACAGCAAACGATTAATTGTCAACCAACCTATCTGCTCTGCACCGTACCCTCAAATTCAGCAGTTCAGCACCTTATGAACAAAACAGGCTGCAAAAAACAGGATCGCATATCCAGAACAAGCTAAAATAATCTGCCATACAATACTCAGACGGATATAGTACTCACGCATTTCATGTACATCACTAGTTATCACACATTTCATCACCGTGGCAGAAAAAGACTGCTCAGTAGCTAGATATAGTTTATGGCAAGTTGTTAAGTGCAGGAAACAAGTATAACACAGTATTTTACTGCATAACATTGACCTAAGACTTCTCATGCGGACAAGATATCCTGTACTTCGTTTAACAAGAGCAGACAAATAAGGAAGAACAGTTTGAGAAGATGTACACTCTGGATGTTTCCTTTGTACCAAATATATGTATACGTTTTTTGTACAATAGCTCAAATGAGAGTGATGAAACTACCAAAAAAAGGGAACTTCAGAGTACTAATCAAACCACACTAGTATTGAGTTGTGAGGAAATCAATACTGGATTTAAGCGCATCGATGAAGGTATCCACCTCGTCTTTTGTATTGTAGAAGTGAAGACTTGCACGAGCACTTGCAGTGATACCGAGGGTCCTATGCAAAATCTGTGCACAATGATGCCCGGATCGAATTGCTACTCCATGCTGAAACAAAAGGGTCAGCAAATCAGTATTTGATGAAGATATGTTTAAGGAAAGTAAGCAGAAGCATCATACACTATATAATAAATAATTTACTTGAATCATTTAGTTTGGTAAGTACAAGTCAACTAGATAACACAGAATGAGACAAACAACATGATATGAAACACTGTTGCTCGTCCGTTGCAACAGATTTCAAATAAAAACTGTGTAAAGTTTTAAGCTCTAATAGTTGAATTACATAGACAATTAAGCCACAACAAAATTATATAGGTGGTGGAAGGCCATCAATTTATCATCTGGTACATAGATCATTGGCATAGAAAATGCTAATGTAAGAACCAGCTACCATCACAGCACTCAATTGTGTTATTAAAGAAAAATAAATTATAATAAGTACATATAAAAGCCACCGATGGATGCTGTAAGTTGCAATTTCTCCTTGTGATCAATTTAGAATGTTAAAATTTGATCTACTCTCGAATTGCATTGAAAAGCTAGGCAATGCAGAAGAGCAAGAGCAGGCGCATAGAAAGATAGTAATATGCAACAGGAAACGAGACAGAGTGGAGTTATAAATTTACCTGAGAAGTCCTCTACTCCTGTTATGCAATCTGAATAATGAAGCTCAGGGCAAAAATGAGAAAGTACACAACTAGAGCATACCTGATCAAGAATTTCTGCAATATCTGTCGGATGAACATTCTCAACATTGAAAGAACACAACGCAGCACGGTGAACAGTTTGGGAAGGTGCTGGACCATATATCTGGACATTTGGAACAGAAAGAAGGCTTTTCGTAGAGATATGTCCCCAACTCTTTCTGGACAGCAAAAATTAACAGGAGTGAGAATGTTATCACAAGAATTGCTCTTTCTAGGGCCAAGATAGATCTTATATTGACCTCATATTCGTGGATCTGCTCCATGCCAATGCCTGATAAATAATCAATGGCTGCTCCCAATCCTATAGCTTCTCCAATTGCAGGAGTTCCAGCCTCAAATCTTTCCAAAACCATCAAGAACATAATAAGAAAACCAGGGTCATACAGAAAAGAAAAATTTAACAGTGAACCATGGGTATTCAAGGTGTGCAATATCAAAATGGAAATAGTCAAATTCTGAAATTCCACATGAGAAAAATAGCTGCAGACAAAAGCAGAATCAATGTTTGATTATTAACTTCTAAAAGGTGTGCCATGTTGTCTAGTAACTTTTCTATCACTTAAGATACTCCATACACTGTACGACTTTCATCAAGACATACACCCAACGACAGATCTTGAAAGATCAAAGCAAGGAGTTCCTCACCTAGAGGGAGGCTCAGCATATGTGGATTTGTCTTGGAATACATCAGCAATCATTTCGCCACCACCTGCAGCAAAAATCGTACAAGCCTAAGTAAAATGCAAACAGGAAACTGAGCCTTACCCAATGCTGTAGATTTAGCTACTGATTTATCCTCAGGTAGAGAGTGAACAAATTCATTTCACCTTGCAGTAGCTTACCTAAGAAAGGCTCCATAGATGACAAAATCTCAAATTTACCATGCAAAAAATCCAATGCCTGTAGGGCCACACATCTGAGAAATTTAGCCCATAATTTGTGAATGTCAATTGTTGTGTATCCCAACATGACTAGAAATTAATTTATAACAGAGAGTTAATAAAAAAAACCTTATGAGAGGATGCAACAAGAAAGTCTGCACCAAGTTTTCTGAACATCAACTGGCATATGGGGAACACTTTGGCAAGCATCTACAAGGACCTTAGCTCCAACTTTGTTTGACCATGTTACAATCTCCTCGATAGGAAGCATAGAACCTGAAAACCATGAAGGAATGTAGTTGAATGCAGCTCAGAAATTGTAGCTTTAAGATAATTGATTGGAATAACATCAGTTGCATATTTACTTTCAGCCTCATTGCGTATGAAAGAAACTACAAATTTTCATATAAAGTTCCAACACAGCTATGTGGTTAACAATTATGTCATTAATACCAATATATTAATAGCTTTTCGCAAAGAATAAGTTACAATATAATTATCATGACCTTTAAGAACCTTTCAAGTAAGGCATTAGCTTACCTAGAACATTTGCGACATGATGAACAACAACTATCTTTGTCCTGTTCGACAGAAGCCCTTTTAATTGCTCAATGTCTGGGGCATTTTCTTTAGTCAATCAAACATACTTTAAGGTGGCACCAGTCTTCTGGGAAACAATTTGCCATGGAACAATAGCACTATGATGCTCTGCAACTGTAAGGACAATCTGGCCAAGAAAATAGGGGGCAAAAGGTTCTTATCAAGAATATACAAAATATTGCATGTTTTCCAAGAACACATACTCTAGATCATGCTACTTGGTAAATTTGTGATCAGCAAACCAGCATTGCTCTCTAGCAGTCATTAGATGGGCACTTTACTAACAAACATACTACAAAGGAATGAGTGGTACTTTTAAATTTTATTTATTTAATGTTTTTTGTTACAATTATGATTTTTGCACAACTTTTACAGTTGCATGAATTAATATAGGAAGTTAGGATCATAAACAGCAGGTAGCCAGGTACAGTAAACTAGATAGACCATAATGTAACAGCAGGAACAAGATAGAAGCCTCACTTCATCTCCTTCTTTCAAGTTAGATAGTCCCCATGGTAGGCTACCAGATTGATAGCTTCAGTAGCATTTCGGTGAAAATAATCTCTCTGCTATCTGCGGCGTTGACAAAATTTGCAACTTTTCTTCTTGCTTCCTCATATGCATGAGTAGCCTTCGCGCTGGTGCCAAAAGGAATTGGCATGTCAGTTTGCTTATAACATGCGTGCCGTAATACGCATATATTGGTAACAGTGTAAACACCCAAAAATCAAACAAATGAAGGAACTGATGCACATGGGCCAAAGAACACCATGAACCGACTGATCTATTTTTCCATGGATAGTGCGTCGGTTGATCATTAAATACTATAGAATCAACATTTAGAAATGCACATAGAAGAGCTTAGCAAAATCAACAACAACAACAACAACAAAACCTTAACAGAATGAAGTGAAAAAAAACAGAGCAAGTCCTGCTCAGTAGATGTGCATTCCAAGTTGGCATTTACATGGATTTATAGTTTAGACACACGTCATGGAGAAATAACATACAATTGTATATGCTACCTGAGTGCATGAATACCACGATGAACATTCGAATTGTGCGATCGGTAGTACTCATCTAATGTTTTCATCACACTATAAGGTTTCTGTGATGTTGCACCGTTGTCGAAGTAAACTAATTTGGTACCATCGAATTCCTGCAAGTTCCAACAGTAAAAATGAAATCAGCGTCTCCCAACTAAAATGTTACTAGAAGCTACTAGTATCCAACAAACAGTAAGGCTAATTTGCACATCATGTCTCAGCAGTATGACACTGATTCTCCAAAAGAACCTTATGGTAGTGGTAGCCATTCAAATCTACTAAATCCAACTGCTGGATTTGCTCTAATAAGAATGTAAAAATGTCTGTATTTTCACATCGAAAGTTACTAACTTGTGAACAATCAGAAGTTCAGAATCGATGCGCAGCTGGTACACGCACAGAGTTCGAGTAGCCAGGAACTCAAATGAGCTCAAGGGCTTAAGATTGAATGAATTGTAACCCGAGCAAAGCAGGAGATAAAGCGGGCGTAGGCAGCACGATAGACCTGGTGAAGGATGGGGAAGTCGACACGGGTGCGGTGCCCCAGTGACGAAACCGGCTCCAAATCCCGCGACGGCGCCGCCACGGCCGCTGCGCACCAGCCTCTCCTGGAGGAGTTGGGCTTGACGAATCCACCACCGACAGCGGAGGAGCCGGGGAAGCAGCACCGGAGCGCCGCTGCCGTCGCCGCCGCCATGCGCGCCGCCGCCGCCTTTGTCGCCACTCGTGACGAGAACGATAGCGTTTTTGTTCGGTTGGGGCTTCTCTTCTCTCTGCCGCTGTGCTGTGGGCCCCACGTGTCAGCCTCTAAACAAGAGCAAGCCTCGAGATGCCGTTGACCTGCCTGACCGGGCCCACCCGTCAGCCATGGAATCGGCGTGGGAGTTGAACGGCCCGACGTGTCCTCGCGTGGCGGCGCCGCCGCTCCGACTCCGAGCGACGCCGCGCGTGTCGCTGCTCCGCTGCGTCCTCCTCGCGGCCTCCTGCATGCCTCCTCCCACCATGCCGCCGCCGCCGGGCGAGTGGGCGGCGGTGGAGCGCCGGGGCCCGCACCTGTGGGCGTCGGGGCGGCCCTTCGTCATCCACGGCTTCAACACCTACTGGCTCATGTACTTCGCGGGCGACCCCGCCACGCGCCCCGCGGTCACCGCCGCCTTCGTCAACGCCGCCGGGCGGGGCTCAACGTGTGCCGCACCTGGGCCTTCAACGACGGCGGGTACCGCGCGCTGCAACTCAAGCCTTTCTCCTACGACGAGGAGGTCTTTCAGGTGCGCGCCCCGTCGCCGTTCTTGTAGCATGCACGACGCTTGTTTGATGAAATGCTTGGTAGTACTAGACAGTACCACTAGTTAATTGTCATTGTCCAGCGTTTCTACTACATTCTCTGTATCTCTGATCCTCTGAAATAGAGACTCATAACTGTGCAGTAGTAATAGACAGTACCACTAGTTAATTAAGTGACGGCTAAGCTTAGAATTCCATTTGTTTTTTGTTACAGGCATTAGATTTCGTGATCAGCGAGGCAAGAAACCATATGGTGAGGCTGATACTGTCACTGTGTAATAACTGGAAAGATTACGGCGGTAAGCCACAGTATGTAAGGTGGGGAAAGGAGGCTGGCCTGGATCTTACTTCAGATGACGCCTTCTTCTCTGATGCCACAATCAAGAGCTACTACAAAGCTTTTGTTAAGGTAAGCATTCTGCTTGCATGGCTCAAAATGTACATTCTCAAAATCATTCATAGCTTCATGATCTTAATTCTTAACAACAGCTGTTTTCTAGGACACTTTTTTTTTGTTTCATCGCCCTTCTGTCATGTCTTTACCATCACAATCACATGTACATTGTTCTTTCATATCTTAGGCTGTTTTGACAAGAGTAAATACAATCACAAATGTTGCCTACATGGATGACCCTACAATTCTTGCCTGGGAGCTGATTAATGAGCCACACTGCCATTCAGATCCATCAGGCGACACATTGCAGGTCCTTACTCTGCTTTTATTTGTTACAGTTTTGTTTCCTTTCATTTTTTTTCTATACTTACAGATGTTTAAACACTTGGGTTTCCTGTAGGCATGGATAGAAGAGATGGCTTTTTATGTGAAGTCTATAGACCCTGTGCACCTTTTAGAGATCGGTGTTGAAGGGTTTTATGGTTCGTCGACTCCAGAACTTCTGCATGTGAACCCAGATGCTTATTCTGGAACTATTGGGACAGATTTTATCAGGAATCATCGTGTACTGGGAATTGATCTGGCTTCTATTCATATTTATTCTGACAATTGGTTAGTCCTCATGTACACATGTTCTTTCCACTGCAAGTTTTGTAGCTGACCAACTATAAATGCTTCATCTAAGCACTTCATGAGATTGATTTGATTATTATGACTGAGTGAGATCCTTTTGCCAGGTTGCCTCACTCTGAAGAGGACAGTCACCTACAGTTTGTGAAAACCTGGATGCAACAGCATATTGATGATGCAGCCAACTTGCTTGGGATGTCAATTCTGATCGGGGAGTTTGGGTTATCACTTAAGCGTGGAAAGTTTGGCCATAAGTTTCGTGAAGCTTTCATGGAGACAGTCTACAGCACTTTTTTTTTGAGCTCTTGGAAGAGTGGAGTGATTGGAGGAGGCTGCCTTGTTTGGCAGCTTTTCCCTGAAAACACTGAGCACATGGATGATGGTTATGCAGTCTTTTTTAGAAAATCACCATCCACATTAAAATTACTTACAGATTATTCAAGGAGTCTGGAATCTTGAAAATGTGTTGCCTCCCTACTTATAAGAGTATATGACACAGTCCATGCTTTAAGTTTTTGCAAGCCACAAATCATGTCCTAGAAAGTTGAATGTTTAGTGTGTAAATTGTAAAAGCACGTGTGAGTATGACACAATAATATGTGCTGGCCTCTGGATCTAAAAAAAATATTGTGTTTTCGTGTAAATGAGAGGGTAGATATTGAGCTTTGGAATGAAATTCCCTCTGTCATGCAATTACCGAATTGCATTCCAACAATATCCTTATACAAATGAAGTGATTTCTTTGTCACGTCCCGTATTGTTGTTTGATCCTTTATGTGCCATGAGGTGATTATCTGTTATGAAACCTATTGAAGTGAAAATCAATTGTTCAAATGTTTTCATCATCTGAGAACTTTTAGGGATCTCAGAAGTTTGCTTACTTTATACTTTATGAAAACAAGAACTCTTGAGTTGCTCAAAAGAGAAAAATAAGAACTCTTTAAAGGTCTCAGTTAAATTAGCAAAGACTGGCCAAAACTATATATTGTTATCAATCACTGGCGCAGTTAAGCGTGCTTCCAACGTAGCATCTATATTTTACGTATTTTTCTGTATAACGTAAGAGTTTTTGGAATGGAAATTATAAAGGCTCTGACTTGAGTGAATTGTTTGAAAAAAAAAAAACTGCAGGCAAGTGTTTGCGCTGAGCGATGTTTTATTTACAGTCTTACAGCATTAAACCATTTTTGCAGATATGCCTTGAAGATTCACTGAGAAGCATGCTTGACAAATCTGAGGTCCTAAATCTTGTGGTGATTATTGTTTATGGGTAGTGTTACAAGAATTTGGGCAACCCCAGTCTGTAGCTTTCTGCATTTGTGCATCATAGAGATTTGACAATTAAATTAAACAGCTGTTCTGGTGCAGAGAAGAAGGGACTGTGATCTGTATCTATGACCAAAACCTCACTCGGTGGCCACTTCTTGATCATGGAATCTTGCTGTTGAGGATCTAGCATGTGGTCACGCTCCGTCTTTATGAAAATTCGTTTGATTCGGTTCAATCTCTCATCATCTCCTTCGAAGCTTGCTGTACTGATAGCTGTTGCAGGCCACGGGACGCATCAGCATTGAAGCAAGTACTGATTCCTATATATCAGATAAAAATAAGTATGTAAGTAAACTCTGGATCATTATTCACCTTTCATTGGAGCAGATGTTTAGTTCAGGAAATGAGTGCTCAAGAAATAGGAACGGGAAATAATAAATAAATATCTTTTAACGATGAATTATGGTAATACAATGTTTAGATTTTTGTTACATAATCAGTAGTTTAGTAAAGAGGGTAGCTTTGGTGAGCACATCAACATATATGTTTACAATGTGTGGTGAGATTATGTTTTCTATTCTTGCTTCAATGTTTCTCCCAAGGCACATTTCATACAACATAAATATATAATACCTCTTCAGGGCTTTGTTGTGATAATCGATCACGCTGGAATTCTAGCCTCAAGGCAATGGTTGTTGGAGGATCATCTGCTCCTGCACCAAGTGTCAACTCAATCTCGTTCTCAGGCAAAGTTGGTAATCCCTGTTACATATTAATATGAAAAGGATGTAATGATCATACACTGTATTATAACAGAATGTTAATCACAGTAAATTCATCATGAGCTAAGGTAAGTTCATATAATTGCTTCAGAGTTCTAAGCAAATTTCCTGAAATTTCTATTTCGTGTCTCTACCTGGTTGACAATTCCACCATATTACCCTACTTTTGTTCAAATACAATTTAGTAGCTACTGCAACTATGTTGCTCATACGAGTTATTACATTTCTATTTTTATAATAAAAACCTAAATGTGTGCACTACATGTATATGTTTGTTTGATGTGTAGTGGCTCATATTTTTGTCATTTGCTTGGAGGTCTATGCTTTACGAATGGAGCAAATAGATTCTTAAAAACATTACATCTTTCTTATCTTCATCAGCTTGAAATCCAAATGGCAGCATTGTAGCTGCCACAAAAAAATGATTGACTGATCCTGTCAACGAATTCATGCATTGCATGGATCACACTCAACCCTCCAGCACCATGCCCGACTAGAATGACCTGGAATTGGACTGAAATGAGTTAGCATGGCAGACCAATTCTCAACATTGTTCTGAAATAGCTCCTTAGTCATCTGCCTCAAGTATGTATGCTGGAGTCATATAATTTCTAAATTTTGTTTGTACAGTCCACTGTTGTAAGGTATATCCTCAGGTGCATAGTGTCAAGGATCATAACTTAAGCACAGCTTATGACTTAATTAAAATAGGTTCCACTTTTGTGCAATATGATACACCTTTTATTCAAAATAGCATAAAACATTTTCCCTATGACCATTTACACTGCAATCCGCAGTACTGATATTACAAATTGTGATGTGTTGGCAAAAAGTAAGAACAATGCACGTACCTTCTCCCCCTCTGGCAAGGCTGAAATGAGGTCTATTAGCGGTTTGTCATACTGCTTGAATGACCGGATTGTGTTGGGATCAGTAGGATCGACGCCACCTCCGGCAAGGTCAATGCATGTAACACGGTAGCCAGCGCCCTCAAGGAGCCAGCGGAGCTTGAACCAACACCAGGCTCCGTGCCCTTCACCATGAACAAGCACAAAGTGCTCCTTTGCCGCCATTCCCATCAGTTTGGCCTCTGCCTACCAATCTAAGAACTATTTGATGGACATGCAGCAGGGGAGCTGCATTTTCGTGGCCAGTCCAAATTAAATGTCAAACCGACAAGGCGTCCAGTGATTTTCATTCTAAATAGAGAGTCTCATGACAGCAGGTGTCTACGTTTCTGGCATGTAGAGTTGCCTAATATGGTAGATGATTAGGATATAGCGTGTGGACCAGCTAGTTTTTCTCCTTTTCCTCCTTGTCTTTGACTGATAGGTATATATTTAGCCTTCTGTCCTATATTTAGCCTTCTGTCCTCATGTTTTTTCCTCCTTGCCGTCTTACATGCACTTATCATCACTCGCTTTCACCATGACACATGCATGTATTCTTCAAATTTGCATTTCAGAATATGTCTTATGGTGGTTGGCTGACAGCCATTTATCGACAAACAAATAATGACTTGATTGGCATACTGCAAACATATAACACCACTGGAAGAACAGAGCAGGTGGAGCCTACAATGGGACTATGAGTATGCTGCACCAGCGTTTACAGATCACAATGACTTGAGGATCAGCTTGAAGAGATGCTCTGGTGCAGAGAAGAAAGGGCTATGGTCAGTGTCCATCCCCACCACCACGTTCGGTGGCCACCGGCGGATCATGGCCTCCTGCTTCTCCAGCTTCAGTGCGCGGTCATTGGCTGTCTTTATGTATACGCGACGCACTGTGTCAACTGCACTCTTGGCACCGTCATCGACATGGCCGAACCTTGCAGTCCTCAGAGCAGCTGGCCATGGGCGCAGCAGAATAGATGCAAGTGTGGAGTCCTGCAGAAATGTTTGTTCATGGTGGTGAGCTCATTTAGACTTATCTTGCTTCCACAAATGAATGAATGAATGAATAAATGGTTTGTTAACCTCATGGGAGCATTGCTGATACAGGATCGCGCGCTGGTGCTCTTCTCTCAGCCACACACTTGTTGGAGGGTGGCCATCTCCAAGACCAAATTTCAGGTCGAACACATCACCAAGATCGGATAAATCAGGTGCCCCCTGTTAGTTCCAGTCCAAGTTTCAGAGAATACTTGCAATACTACTTACTTTCTGTTACCAGATATAAATAAGAGTTGAACAAAGTAATAAGCACAGGGGAGTTTTGAATCACATCTTTTATATCTTGTTCCGTTTGGTACCCAAACGGGAGCATGGTTGCTGCTATGAAGATGGCTTGCTTGATCTTGTCTCTGAACAAATGCATGGCATGGGTGACGCTCAGTCCTCCTGCGCTATGCCCTACCAAAATTACCTGACAAGCAACAGTAACACCGCACTGGAGTCATCTATGTTATTATATATGAACCGGTAACAGAAATATTCACACAAGTTTCTGTTTCAAAGATGCATCAATTTAGTTTATCAGAGCCTAAACTGAAGTTTTGTGTGTGGATGTTGCAGTCGCACCAATCTGTTCTCATAATTCTTTCTATCATAATCAGAGTTCTCCCCTTTTTTTTTCTTTTTCTCTGTGGGAAGCAATTAGTAGTCTGAACTGAATTATTGATGACATGAACTTGATGCAATGAAGGTAACACACCTAGATGATGATGGCAGAGATGGTGCTGTGCAATCTGCATATACACACGACGCCACAGATGGGTAAGTCACTCACCTTCTGGCCGTCCGGCAAGGCCGCCATGAAGTCGATGAGCGGCGCGTCATACTCGTCGAACGACCGGACGTTGTCCGGGTGGACGAGGCTGCCGGCGGCCCCGGCGAGGTTGATGCAGGAGACGCAGTGGCCGGCGCCCCGGAGCAGGCACACGAGCTTGAACCAGCACCAGGCGCCGTGGCCGGCGCCGTGCACGAGGACGAAGTGCTCCTTGTTGGCCTTGTAAACCTCGCCGCCGGCCTCCATCTTTGCTTACAGCTTTGTTTGCAAAGTTGGACTAAGATCGTGTGTCACTATTGTTGTGTTGTGTATATATGCATGCATATATACGGCCATATGTAGTATGTTGCTTACGTTTGGGACAGGCATTTGCATCCAAATGTGAGTTGAAATGGTCAATTCGTCGATGAGCAAATCAGCGGACGGAATCACGAATTGGAACAATTGGACGTAACGTAGTCATAATATTGTGCTTACGTGTTTTATGTTTTTTTTTCCGAGATCTCAAACATTTCTATTAGAGTTTTTTTTTTCGACGACAATTCTCGTATAGTCTAGATTCTTACCGAATACATCCTAATGTTCCTTGGAACGCCACCATTTGTGGCCTTACATGCCAATAGAACGTCACCATCTATCGCCGAGGTGCCAAAAAGAAAAAAAAAATCAAAGGCAAGCGGATGGTTGCGTGGGCCAATTATTGTTTGAAATGGGCCTGCACGTATGGAAGATAACACGAGCCGCGGCATTTTTGGTGCCCTTCGAGGTTACATAGTTGTGACTAGCCCATGAAGGAAATATGGGCTTTTGTTGGATATTGGATTATTATCAGTGCCTAGCGCCTAAACACAAAGGCTATGCTGCAGAGAAGACACTTAAATGTTCAGGGTGGGATCACCCGTATGACACGGGGGAGCAGGAAACCATTGATTATCTGTTCTTTGATTGCCTTGCACAGGACTGCTTGGCGACTATCAACATTTCCTAGGATGTCTTATTAGAATTGCTGGACAGGTTTGTACAGGCTCAGTGTGCACACGACACACCCTTCTTTTCCGAAGCAGTTTCGATCACGGCATGGGAGCTGTGGAAGATGTGCAATGACAAGATTTCAATCGATATGAGCCAAGCCCCTCCTCCTGGCTTGCTAGGTTTAAGAATCAGTGTTATCTTCAATCGGTTAGGTTTAAATATGACATGTGGTCATCCTTTTGTGTTTGACTTGATGCTTTCGGTTAAACTATGTACTCCCTCCGTCCCGCAAATATTGGTACATCTAGTTCTGGGCACGGAAACCAAGGTGGACGTGAAATTACGAAAATGCCCCTGAAATATCAGCCCGGTTCATGGTTCCTCCCTTGTTGTCGCTGTAACGAGAACCATCCGGGGGAGGCTGCGTTATTTTTAGAGAGAACGAAGTGGCTAGGATCGATCACGGAATGTGGACAGACTGTCTTTGGCATAGGACTTTGTGTCACACTGTGCTCTGCATCTACTATCTCGGCCAACATTTGTGGGAAATTTTTGAATCGTAGATGTACTAATATTTCTTTGGGGCCGGAGGGAGTATATATGTTAGTGCACTCTTCCTTTATTTTAATGAAAATGCATGATTGTGGGGACCTCCCTACAGTCTTTTCTTGTCAAAAAAGGTAGAGACAGATTGGTCAAGCGTCACGGTCACGAAGAACACAGTTGGGTACGATGACAAGTTGTGGTAAAAAAAAAGCTAGAGACAGATTGGTCAAGCGTCACCGCCGTGTCAAGGTGCGCGCTCGCCCGCAATGTCGGGCAGGTTGCGTGTGGCGGCACACCTGCGCCGGCCGACGTCCAGCGGTTGGGGTGCGGCGTGACGGGAGGACGCGAGGGAGGGGCAGGGAGAGGGCCCGCCGCCATGGGGACGCAGAGCACGGGAGCGGTGGAGGGCTAATGAGATGGAGGGCGGTGGCGAGGTTGGGATGTGGGTGCGTTTTGAGAGCAGTGTTGCGAAGAGGAGGGCTTCGAGAGTTTCGGCGGTGATGAGGCAGCGTATGGTCCTCCCAAAGCTGAAGGGTTGTGTGGATGCCGATATTTCGAGAGAAAGGAACACGTGGGCATGTAGAATACGTGAGGGGAAATATGGTGGCGGCCGGGGGAATACGTATGCACTGTTCTCCGTTTTGTGAGGGATCAACTGGAGGGGATGGCTTGTACGACTTTTATAAGCTATATATGTTAGATGCAGAACATTACAGAATGTATGATGATGGTTCATAATCCTAATCGAGCTTCAGTTATCATCATCATTGAGAACAGAAAGCTAGTGACGACCGCCGCCGCCCCCGCAGCGCAGCAGCAGGCCATTTGCGCATGATCTTTTTTCTTTTTAGAAACAAGTAGATGATGTCGTGGATGGTATATATATATGGCATGTAGCGCGCGCTGGACAGTAAAATATAACAGTACCATTCATCACTTTCATTTCCTGCTCACAAAATAGTGTCATTATCTCCATCACTTCTGGGCCTTAATTTTTTTTTTCGGACATCCATCACTTATAGATACTACATAGTACTCCACAGTAGGTAAATTAATGCATGATAAGTTTCAATACATAACAAACCCAACTAGCTCATGCATGAGTCATGCATGCATGGCTTGATCTGCTACTAAGCTAGCTGTACATACACAGATTTGCATGAATAATTGGCTAGGTCAAAGACAATAATGTTTTTTACTTATTAATTAGGCGACAAAGCTAGATTCACAGCTATCATTAATTATGAAACAGATGGATCGAGTACAAACAGAAGATCGATGACGTTGCTTTCATTTCCTCGCTGGATCTGTGAGTCAGTACGTCTGTCATGCATGCTTTTGTCCCGTCCCGTCGTGCCGCATCCATCTGCATACCAGCGATGACTCCATGAGTCGAGTCTCGTCAACGTCTCGTCTTTATGGGAGAGTTGACGATACGAGATTAGACTGGATCGGTACGGGTGTATGTGTGGACTAACTTTGGATCTTTGATTCCATTCCAGTACTGGTCATGCATGCATGATTGTTGTATTGTTGACCATAAACATAAGCTGTTCGTGCAACACGATTGTTGTAAAGTTGCCAACATGCATGCATAAAAATCAAATTATCATCTAAGGCAAATAATATCTCTATCGCATCTTGTAACCTACTGGTACTGCTGTCAGTCAACGGCGGGATGCATCTAGATCAATGTCGAGTACAGTAGTGTATATTCACACACGCAGATTTTCCATGTGAACATCCTAACTCTACGATCAACAACGAGGTTATTATTCACACGCACATTAGTTATTGTGGTAGTGACACTACATATGCACTCTAACTTTTGTGTGCGTGCACTGCAACAGCTAGCAAATAGCCCCGCTGCACGACGCATGCATGCTCTAGCTTATATTATTACATCCAGCTGTGATGATGTCAATAAGCGTTGCAGTCGTACACGCTTTAGGTCCTGTTTGGTTCCATAGACTAGGCACTAAATGAGACTAAAAATTAGTCACTAAAGTCCATCGATCCCAAGAGTCTTGTGAAATAGAGACTAAATGAGACTAGAAATTAGTCACTAGTCCTCATATTTGTTGGTAGTTTAAGGATTAAATAGAACTAAAAAAAATTAGTCCATATTCCTTTGGAAACCAAACAGACCCTTAATTTGCACAACAACCAACCAACAAGTACGCCATGGTGCTGGTGTCACTGGCTAGTATATCCAAGTAACTGATCGAGGACACCGCATGTGACACATAGTTTTTGCTATAGTATCTCTAAAATCGCGTTTATCTATGTGTATAACAAAAACTACATACCTAATAGAGAACACAAAAACGACTTATAGTTTGAAAAGAGAGAAAAAACATGTCAATAAGTGTCCTTCATTTCTAGCCCATGACACAATGCCCTATATATGGGTAATATGCATGGGAGATAGGAAAATCCTCTCAAAACCCACGAGACCTCCACCACCATATAAAACATGTAGTAGAGAAATCAGATAGGCTCCCATAGAACAATTAATTAAGGAACTGACCATGCAGTTTCTTTTCACACAAAATTCGAGCTACTAAAGCTGTGAAGATTTCTTGCATAAAAAAACAAAAATCGGGTATAGAACACTGTACCAAAAAAGCTGTAGGGACCATGCGCATGACATGTGGGACATAACTAAACACATCGGAGATGGAATTAAAGCGGGGCCCGTACCATCAGCACAAGATCGGCGTAGGGATGGTCAATATGTTTTTTCCCCAAATTATACTACACCTATGCATCCTTCGCCACTACACAGTGGAGCCTTATCGGCTTATAAATCGTTTCATAATTCCACCTCCATTGAAGTCTTGTTCCTTTCACTCACATTTTTCTTGAAGAAAGTTCTTTTCTTTAATGTTGTAGTAGCTTGATTTAGTATAGTCGTCGTCCGCTTCTTTCGTTCTGCCTTCCTTCCTGCATGCATTGCCATGCATCATGGATGGGTCCCAATGTACGACAGGCCAGCTCAAGAGTATGCATGCGTCATGGTGATGACGTCAATAGCATGCACGTAATTCAGGACCAGCTAGAGCACATGTGTACGTCATGGTCGTACTGGCCGTGGCCGGGAGACACAGGACACTCCTCAGTTCACGGATCACCACCGGTCCACTAACACGTACCCTCCATTTAATTAGGCCCGTGAATTCTATATGTCTAGAGTTTAGCCACTCAACTCTATATTATTATAGCTCCTGAGGCTCCAAAACAGAATTGATCAATTGAGTGCAGGCTCCTTGTGAACTTCCTGGTGGTTGCACACTAGGAAGAAGGTTCCTAAGCCGCTGCGCTGTGGATTCGACGACTCCTGTTCTTTTCGTTGGCTGGCTGCGTTGTGGAAGGAGCGGAACGCTAGGGACGTTTCAGGGAGCCGCTTTTTACCTGCCACGCAACTAGCCGCTGCCATGAGGGATGAGGCTACCGCATGGTGTGGCGCGGGCAACAAGCAGCTGGCGGTGCTGCTAGCCTTGGCGGGGCTTTAGTTTCGTTTTGGCTTGTGCAGCAATTTGTGTCAAAATGTAATCTTCCATAGCGTATCCAGTAGTGTTAGGTTCGCGCCTCGGTAATCTTCGGTTACCGTTCCGCTTTTGCACTTTGTAATTGACTTTATTTTCACTTTATTCTCGCTTAATGTAAAACGTGCAAACGATATGGTCACAAAAAAAAAAAAGTTCCTTGTGAACTGAGTCCACCCCTGCCAAACGGGAGGAAAACTTTAGAGCATACAAGTGAGCTAAAGTGGTTTAAATTTTTAGTTCTGAATTTTAGACAACTAAAAGTTTATACTAGCGAATCCATTCGGGTCCTTAGTACACAAGTTTAAACTAAATAATGTTCCTATATATTATCACATATATAGGATTTTCTTACAACCTAAGTTGATGAAGTTTTTTCTTATAGTTAAGTTGGAACAGGGTTTACTGTTGCACGTACACTGTTTATAGGATGAATTCGAGTCATCATGACTACGGATCATGACTATGGTGGTTCTTGACAAACTACAGTATACCATACCCGTGAAAGCACCACACGTGGTCCTGTGGGGTCACACATGATGCGCGATGTCCAAGCTTCCAGGAGGTTACCAATGCGTCAAGCTTCTAGAGCTCTGCCTGGTAGTTCGTCTTGTTTTTCTTTATATAGACCAAGTGAGCTCTGAGAGACTAGTGCCGGCATCTATTCACTCACCGTCACCGTACCTGACGACGTCGTGACCTGGCAGAGGCAGAGCCAGCCCTAGTGAACCGTGGTCACTCACTCACCAGGGTTAAGACACACAAACTCGTCCGATATCATCTAACTACCTAGCGCAGCGGCGATGACGCCGCTGCTCGAGCGGCAGGTTGAGCTCCATGAGCTGCTCATCTTGCCGCCGTCGTTGTCGTCTCCGCCGCCGGCTAATTATAAGCTGGAGTCCGCCGTCGGACCGCTGGTGGCCGGCGCTGGTGGACTTGGATCACCTCTAGGTGCTGCGCCATCGACTATGGCCGGCGGGAGATGTCGCCGGCGGCGGGGGCAGCAGCAAGAGGGGCCGGGACGACGACGTGGTACCGGTGACCAACGGCGAGAACGACACCGCGCGGCCTCGTCGTCGTTACTGCAAAAGAAGGTACACGCATGCACGCACGTACAGGCTGCTGATCAGGAGATCTGTCGTCGCTGGACGTACGACGCGGCTGGTGCTTCCATTTTGATGGACTGATGGATGGATTAATTGGTTGCTGTTGCTGTTGCTGCTGTAGAAGGAAGAAGCAACAGATCAGCGGCGCCACATCGATGGTTGTGACGTCAGCGCCTGATTTATTCGATGGGTACCAATGGAAGAAGTACGGGCAGAAGCTGATCGAAGGTGCCATGTACCCCAGGTTAGTAGGATCTACTGTAATAATTAATATTTTCCTCGACCACGCAAAAGATTTATTGCGCGCTTTTGTGTTAAGAGAGCAATGTTTAGTGCAATGGGGTGGGTTCTAATTATTTACAACAGAGATTGACCTCTCCTCTCCATCCTGAGTTTGCCAAAGCAAATTAGTTGACATCGAGATCTAATTTAGGTTATCTTTTAGCTTTAGAAAATAGCTAGCCCTAACTGTTCTAAACAGATGCGAGATTAGTTGCTCAAGCAGACTAAAACCTTGTGATTTCTTTGCCTCATCAGTCTGTAGTGTTTAGTGGTGGAGGGACGGAGGGGCCACGTACGTCGTCCTAATTCATGCTTTTCTTGTTGGTGAAAAAAAAAAAACTTGGAGAGCTAGAGACACTCTCTTTCAGAGTTTGGCGGCCAAGCCTGATTAAAAGCTACAATTTCATTAGTTATTACTAACTCCATTCCAAATTATAAGAAATTTAACTTTTTTCTTGACTCTAAGTTTGACCACTCTTCTCATTAAAAAATTTGTGCAAATGTTCCATCGTTTATTGTGGCTTGTTCTACTAATAAAAGTTCTTCAAGAATGATTTAATAAATTTTACAATGTTTGTAGTGTTTTTTTAGTAAAATGAATGGTTAAACTTGGGTTGGAGAAGTCAAACGACTTATAATCTAAAGTGGAGGGAGTATATGTTATTGTACCGATACAATCAATAGAGCTAATCTCTAAATATGGCTTGCTATATACATATATGCATGGGTTCGTTTGGTTCAGTATCTGTCAGGGCAAGAAGACGTTCAGGCAACGTCTTCTTTCACGGGTATGGTACCTCCAGTGGAGGGTACACTAGTTGCTGTAGCTCCAGCGAAAAAAAAAAAAAGCCCTGATGCATGCAGTCCCTTTCATGACCTTCTCGTTACTCGCTGCCAACGCTGTAACCAGTCAAAGAATGACTGTCGTGTCGTGACACACGTTGAGTGGTCCCTGCATTGTCCTGATTTGATTGATCTACACAGTGAAACCTTGCAAAATTCAACTTTACACTACTGTTTAGTGAAGTAAACCACCCGCTTACTAACCTCCGAAATTCTCGACAAGAATAACCACAAAAAAATCAGAATTACTTATCTGGATGCTGCTGCGTATAATGATATGTACTCCTCCGTCCCTAAATAGATGTCATTCGATTCCCGGTAGTAAGTCAACGTTTTAAAACGCCGCAATTATATATTAAAATATATAAATATTTATGCTAAGTAATTAGTATCATCGGAAAGATCTTTAAAGTCTAGTTTTTTTAATAAATTTATTTAGAGATATAAATGTTACACGTATTTTTCTACAAACCTACCAAAGTTGAGAAAGTTTGGCCCAAGACGCACCCCAAAACGACTTTTAAAAAGGGACAGAGGGAGTATTCGTTTACGTGCAGGAGCTACTACAGGTGCACACGGAGCACAGAGCAAGGCTGCGCCGCCAAACGGACGGTGCAGCGCAACGACGACGGCGGAGCCGCCGCCGCCACGCCAAAATACACGGTGGTGCGCATGGGTGAGCACACCTGCACGGCCAACGACTCCTTAGAGGCGCCGGTCATCCTCGAGACCACTGCTGCCACCGGCGCCGTCTTCCTCCGGCCTGACACTGCCAGCAGCACCAGCAGCAGTAGTAGTACGACGACCTCTACCAACACCACCACCATCGCCACCGCCGGGACTGAATCTCCGGCGATCTCCGACAACAACTGGAGCACTATTACTAGCAGTTTCAGCGACTGTTACGGCAACGACTACTACGGCAGATTGTTGGCCGCCGTCCATGACGACAATGATTGGGTCCCGGCATTGGCTGCGACGACGTCGCCGTCGTCGTTCCCGAGGATCGAGGACTTCACTGGACCCATCAGGTCGCCAGTCCACATCTCTGCCACCGCGGATGGTTGGACGATTGACCAGCTCCTGCTCCAGCAGCTCGTCAACGAGCCTACTATCTGTCAGCGTCTGCTCTGAAGTCTGAACTGATGACACATAATAATGCTTGTACTATAGTTCCAACGTTTCTATGTGCATGATATTTAGGAAATCCTAATTAGTCTAATTGAACTAGCTAATTAGCATATCCTAAATGTCATATTTCCTTTTTTTTTTTTAAGTTTCTTCATTGTACTTTTCAACTCTTGGTCCTCCTTTTTCAATACGATGAACAAATGTCTTGTCATTTCATTTGGAGAAATATAAATATCACATATCTAAAAATGGAGATAGTATTTGTACCTTACTTGGCAATGCTATCCGCAAACTCAACCTATCCCAAGAATAGTCTTTGCCTATTTATTGAAGTGTACTAATACCTCTCTTCAATGCTATCAATCCACCCCACCACACACACACACACCAAATACCTCTTCCTTCACCACTTTAACAAGAAACACCCAATAGGTTTGGCTCACCGTAGGTAATGACAACCTCTTGCACCGATGGTTCGATGACCTCCAAGACAACCCCTTTTGAGTAGGACACCATGACACCCCTCAAACAAACCTAACCTAGGACTTAAAACCCAAACCCTAAAATGGGCTATATATATGCTTCAATCCGAGGCGGAGGCGGAGGAGGAGGAGGAGGAGGAGGAGGATCGCCCTTGTTACTAGCCATCGGGTCATTATAGAATGGGCTCCCATGCATGATTCCATTGAGCTGCTTTAGTTAATGGTTATGTACCTAGAAAAGCTAGAATGGCTTATTATTTATAAGAAAGAAAGTAAAATGATGGAGAAAAAAAAAAGAGAATAAAATCTGAGTTTCATGCCTCAGCATTTGGAAACCCCATAATTACAAAGTGGACACAAATGTTATAACTTATTTATATAGTTTCATGGGCACATGTGGTATTCCTCTTTTTTGTGAAATGCAAACACTCCAAAATTTCTATTTCTTTTTGCATCAAATTTTTTTTATTATTTGTTTTCAAATGTTGTATTTTTTTTAACTTTTCTCTCCATTCAATTCCTCTATTCTTTTTTATTTCTGTGTTCCAAACCGATTCTCTAATCAATGGTTTAAGGTTCCATGGATCACAAGAAATACATATACTTAGTTTGAGGAATCACAACCAGATTTTGGAACAATAATAGTTTCAAGGATTACTAAAATATAATGCGCGCTAAGAGCGTGTTCTAGAAAAAGGATTACAACCATACTAGACTATTACAAAATCTGACCCACTACAGTATAGATCGGGGCCTTGGTAGGCCAGCACCAACGTGGATGTGATGGCACAGTTAGGCCGGGCTACTATGAGGCCAAAAAGGTGTAGCACAGACACACGTAATTCATTTTGGGAAGAAGTCCATATTTTCTCCAACTTTTGCAGAAGTCCACTTTTACTCTCCGAATTTTAAAATCGGGCAAACCACCTCCCTCAACTTTTCAAACCATGTGTTTACCTTCATGGAGCAGTTTTGAAGCTACGCAGTTTTGTATTTTTAATTTTATTTAATTATTTTGGCTTAATCTTTGAAAAATTATAGTAAATCATAAAAAATCATAAAATGGAAAATATAATTTTGTTGGACTCCCATGAGTAGATGAATAGATAATATGGTATGCTTTAGTATAAAGTTTTTATTGTAAATTTAGATCTACATTCTTCTATAATTAATTGGAATAATTAATAAATCAAGTAGTTTTCTATGGTCAATTGTGATGAAAGTTTTATGGTGACCTAATTATTGTATGCTTGAATAGTTGTAAACATTTCATACACATGGGGTCATGTATAACTTAGTTACAGTTTTATTAGGATTTTTGGCGGTTTACCCTGATTTTTCAAAGATTCACCCAAAATAAATAAAAAAGAAAAAGACAAAACCACTTTATCAAACTGCTCCAGGGAGGTAAAACGCACGGTTCGAAAAGTTGAGGGTGTTGGTTTGTCCAGTTTTGGGGTTCATAGAGGAAAAATGGATTTTCGCAGAAGTTCGAGAAGGAAACGTCAACTTTTTCCTTAATTTTGTGCCCTATGGATCTGCCGGTGGACCCAACCAATCCAACAACGATCGTCTATTTGACTGTAGAAACACACGAGTTGCACGATTAACCTTATTTGCGTCGCTACCGTGACGTCACTCCATTGCCGTTCGCAGCTTACCACATGCTATAGCCTAGCCTATAGCTACGGTGTGGCTCAAACGAGGTAGAAAAAACAGCACTAGAGAAACGGGAATGCTAGCTGTGGTGCACTGGTACAGGCCTGATCGTCTGGATCTACGCATTACCAGCCCAACAGCCCGTCTTCATGGCTTCTCTATCTCTAGACCTAAAACGTTTCAACAGGAATGGTTCGCCGGCATACAAAAAAAAAAAAAAAAAACCCGGCAAAAATAAAGACGACCTGTACGATCTGACTCTGTTCAAATGCAATTTAGTAGCTACTGCAACTATGTTGCTCATACGAGTTATTACATTTCTGTTTTTATAATAAAAATTAAAAACCTAAACGTTTGCACTATATGTATATGTTTCTTTGATGTGCAGTGGCTTATATTTTTATCATTTGCTAGGAGGTCTATGCTTTACGAAAAGAGCAAATAGATTCTTAAAAACATTACATCTTTCTTATCTTCATCAGCTTGAAATCCAAATGGTAGCATTGTAGCTGCCACAAAAAATGATTGACTGATCCTGTCCACGAATTCATGCATTGCATGGATCACACTCAGCCCCCTCCAGCACCATGCCCGACTAGAATAACCTGAAATTGGACTGAAATGAGTTAGCATGGTACACCAATTTTCAACATTGTTCTGAAATAGCTCCTTAGCCATCTGCCTTACGTATGTATGCTGGAGTCACATAATTTCTAAATTTTGTTTGTACAACACTGTAGTAAGGTATATCCTCAGGTGCATAGTGCCAAGGATCATAACTTAAGCACAGCTTATGACTTAATTAAAATAGGTTCCACTTTTTGTGCAATATGATACACCTTTAATTCAGAATAGCATAAAACATTTTCCCTATGACCATTTGCACAAATTGTGGTAACATATCATTACTTATATTCAATGTATTGGCAAAAAGGAAGAACAATGCATGTACCTTCTCCCCCTCTGGTAAGGCTGAAATGAGGTCTATTAGCGGCTTGTCATACTGCTTGAATGACCGGATTGTGTTGGGATCAGTAGGATCGACGCCACCTCCGGCAAGGTCAATGCATGTAACACGGTAGCCAGCGCCCTCAAGGAGCCAGCGGAGCTTGAACCAACACCAGGCTCCGTGCCCTTCACCATGAACAAGCACAAAGTGCTCCTTTGTCGCCATTCCCATCAGTCTGGCCTCTGCCTACCAATCTAAGTTTTACTATTTGATGGACATGCAGCAGGGGAGCTGCATTTTCGTGGCCAGTCCAAATTAAATGTCAAACCGACAAGGCGTCCAGTGATTTCTATTCTAAATAGAGTCTCATGACAGCAGGTGTCTACGTTTCTGGCATGTAGAGTTGCCTAATATGGTAGATGATCTGGATATAGCGTGTGGACCAGCTAGTTTTTCTCTTTTTCCTCCTTGTGTGTGACTGATAGGTATATATTTAGCCTTTTGTCCTCATGTTTTTTTCCTCCTTGCGGTCTTACATGCACTTATCATCACTCGCTTTCACCATGGCACATGCATGTATTCATCAAATTTGCATTTCAGAATATGTCTTATGATGGTTGGCTGACAGCCATTTATGGATAAACAAATAATGACTTGATTGGCATACTGCAAACATGGTGGAGCCTACAATGGGACTATGAGTATGCTGCACCAGCGTTTACAGATCACAATGACTTGAGGATCAGCTCGAAGAGATGCTCTGGTGCAGAAAAGAAAGGGCTATGGTCAGTGTCCATCCCCACCACCTCGTTCGGCGGCCACCGGCGGATCATGGCCTCCTGCTTCTCCAGCTTGAGTGCGCGGTCATTGGCTGTCTTTATGTATACGCGACGCACTGTGTCAACTGCACTCTCGGCACCGTCATCGACATGGCCGAACCTTTTGCAGTGCATAGAGCGGCTGGCCATGGCCGCAGCAGAATAGATGCAAGTGTGGAGTCCTGCAGAAATTTGTTCATGGTTGTGAGCTCATTGAGACTTATCTTGCTTCCACAATCTTGCTTCCACAAATGAATGAATGAATAAATGGTTTGTTAACCTCATGGGAGCATTGCTGATACAGGATCGCGCGCTGGTGCTTTTCTCTCAGCCACACACTTGTTGGAGGGTGGCCATCTCCCAGACCAAATTTCAGGTCGAACACATCACCAAGCTCGGATAAATCAGGTGTCCCCTGTTGGTTCCAGTCCAAGTTTCAGAGAATACTTACAATACTACTTACTTTCTGTTACCAGATATATAAATAAGAGTTGAACAAAGTAATAAGCACAGGGGAAGTTTTGAATCACATCTTTTTATATCTTGTTCCGTTTGGTACCCAAATGGGAGCATGGTTGCTGCTATGAAGATGGCTTGCTTGATCTTTTCTCTGAACAAATGCATGGCATGGGTGACGCTCAGTCCTCCGGCGCTATGCCCTACCAAAATTACCTGACAAGCAACAGTAACATTACACTGGAGTCATCTATGTTATTATATATCAACCGGTACAGAAATATTCACACAAGTTTCTGTTCAAAGATACATCATCAATTTAGTTTCTCATAGCCTAAACTGAAGTTTTGTGTGTGGATGTTGCAATCACACCAATCTGTTCTCTTAATTCTATCATAGTCAGAGTTCTCTCCCCTTTTTCTTTTTCGTGTTCTTTGTGGGAAGCAATCAGTAGTCTGAACTGAATTATTGATGACATGAACTTGATGCAATGAAGGTAACACACCTAGATGATGATGGCAGAGATGGTGCTGTGCAATCTGCATATACACACGACGCCACAGCTAGGTAAGTCACTCACCTTCTGGCCGTCCGGCAAGGCCGCCATGAAGTCGATGAGCGGCGCGTCGTACTCGTCGAACGACCGGACGTCGTCCGGGTGGACAAGGCTGCCGGCGGCCCCGGCGAGGTCGATGCAAGAGACGAAGTGGCCGGCGCCCCGGAGCAGGCACACGAGCTTGAACCAGCACCAGGCGCCGTGGCCGGCGCCGTGCACGAGGACGAAGTGCTCCTTGTTGGCCTTGTAAACCTCGCCGCCGGCCTCCATCTTTGCTTACAGCTTTGTTTGCAAAGTTGGGAGTAAGATCGTGTGTCACTATTGTTGTGTATATATGCAAGCATGCATATATACGGCCATATGCAGTATGTTGCTTACGTTTGGGACAGGCATTTGCATCCAAATGTGAGTTGAAATGGTCAATTCGTCGATGAGCAAATCAGCGGACGGAATCACGAATTGGAACAATTGTACGTAACGTAATCATAATATTGTGCTTACGTGTTTTATGTTTTTTTCCTAGATCTGAAACATTTCTATTAGAGTTTTTTTAGACGACAATTCTCGTATAGTCTAGATTCTTACCGAACGCATCCTAATGTTCCTTGGAACGCCACCATTTGTGGCCTTACATGCCAATAGAACGTCACCATCTATCCCAAATATGAGTTGTGGACTTGTCGCCGTGGTGCCAAAAGAAAAAAAAAAAAATCAAAGGCGAGCGGATGGTTGCGTGGGCCAATTGTTGTTTGAAATGGGCCTGCACGTATGGAAGATAAACATAAGCTGACGTCTCGTCAACGTCTCGTCTTTATGGGAGAGTTGACGATACGAGATTAGACTGGATCGGTACGGGTGTATGTGTGGACTAACTTTGGATCTTTGATTCCATTCCAGTACTGGTCATGCATGCATGATTGTTGTATTGTTGACCATAAACATAAGCTGTTCGTGCAACACGATTGTTGTAAAGTTGCCAACATGCATGCATAAAAATCAAATTATCATCTAAGGCAAATAATATCTCTATCGCATCTTGTAACCTACTGGTACTGCTGTCAGTCAACGGCGGGATGCATCTAGATCAATGTCGAGTACAGTAGTGTATATTCACACACGCAGATTTTCCATGTGAACATCCTAACTCTACGATCAACAACGAGGTTATTATTCACACGCACATTAGTTATTGTGGTAGTGACACTACATATGCACTCTAACTTTTGTGTGCGTGCACTGCAACAGCTAGCAAATAGCCCCGCTGCACGACGCATGCATGCTCTAGCTTATATTATTACATCCAGCTGTGATGATGTCAATAAGCATTGCAGTCGTACACGCTTTAGGTCCTGTTTGGTTCCATAGACTAGGGACTAAATGAGACTAAAAATTAGTCACTAGTCCATCGATCCCAAGAGTCTTGTGAAATAGAGACTAAATGAGACTAGAAATTAGTCACTAGTCCTCATATTTGTTGGTAGTTTAAGGATTAAATAGAACTAAAAATTAGTCCATATTCCTTTGGAAACCAAACAGACCCTTAATTTGCACAACAACCAACCAACAAGTACGCCATGGTGCTGGTGTCACTGGCTAGTATATCCAAGTAACTGATCGAGGACACCGCATGTGACACATAGTTTTTGCTATAGTATCTCTAAAATCGCGTTTATCTATGTGTATAACAAAAACTACATACCTAATAGAGAACACAAAAACGACTTATAGTTTGAAAAGAGAGAAAAACATGTCAATAAGTGTCCTTCATTTCTAGCCCATGACACAATGCCCTATATATGGGTAATATGCATGGGAGATAGGAAAATCCTCTCAAAACCCACGAGACCTCCACCACCATATAAAACATGTAGTAGAGAAATCAGATAGGCTCCCATAGAACAATTAATTAAGGAACTGACCATGCAGTTTCTTTTCACACAAAATTCGAGCTACTAAAGCTGTGAAGATTTCTTGCATAAAAAACAAAAATCGGGTATAGAACACCTGTACCGAAAACTGTAGGGACCATGCGCATGACATGTGGGACATAACTAAACACATCAGGAGATGGAATTAAAGCAGGCCCGTACCATCAGCACAAGATCGGCGTAGGGATGGTCAATATGTTTTTTTCCCCCAATTTATACTACACCTATGCATCCTTCGCCACTACGAGTGGAGCCTTATCGGCTTATAAATCGTTTCATAATTCCACCTCCATTGAAGTCTTGTTCCTTTCACTCACATTTTTCTTGAAGAAAGTTCTTTTCTTTAATGTTGTAGTAGCTTGATTTAGTATAGTCGTCGTCCGCTTCTTTCGTTCTGCCTTCCTTCCTGCATGCATTGCCATGCATCATGGATGGGTCCCAATGTACGACAGGCCAGCTCAAGAGTATGCATGCGTCATGGTGATGACGTCAATAGCATGCACGTAATTCAGGACCAGCTAGAGCACATGTGTACGTCATGGTCGTACTGGCCGTGGCCGGGAGACACAGGACACTCCTCAGTTCACGGATCACCACCGGTCCACTAACACGTACCCTCCATTTAATTAGGCCCGTGAATTCTATATGTCTAGAGTTTAGCCACTCAACTCTATATTATTATAGCTCCTGAGGCTCCAAAACAGAATTGATCAATTGAGTGCAGGCTCCTTGTGAACTTCCTGGTGGTTGCACACTAGGAAGAAGGTTCCTAAGCCGCTGCGCTGTGGATTCGACTCCCTGTTCTTTCTCGTTGGCTGGCTGCAGTGGAAGGAGCGGAACGCTAGGACGTTTCAGGGAGCCGCCTTACCTGCCACGCAACTAGCCGCTGCCATGAGGGATGAGGCTACCGCATGGTGTGGCGCGGGCAACAAGCAGCTGGCGGTGCTGCTAGCCTTGGCGGGGCTTTAGTTTCGTTTTGGCTTGTGCAGCAATTTGTGTCAAAATGTAATCTTCCATAGCGTATCCAGTAGTGTTAGGTTCGCGCCTCGGTAATCTTCGGTTACCGTTCCGCTTTTTGCACTTTGTAATTGACTTTATTTTCACTTTATTCTGCTTAATGTAAAACGTGCAACGATATGGTCAAAAAAAAAAAAAAGTTCCTTGTGAACTGAGTCCACCCCTGCCAAACGGGAGGAAAACTTTAGAGCATACAAGTGAGCTAAAGTGGTTTAAATTTTTAGTTCTGAATTTTAGACAACTAAAAGTTTATACTAGCGAATCCATTCGGGTCCTTAGTACACAAGTTTAAACTAAATAATGTTCCTATATATTATCACATATATAGGATTTTCTTACAACCTAAGTTGATGAAGTTTTTCTTATAGTTAAGTTGGAACAGGGTTTACTGTTGCACGTACACTGTTTATAGGATGAATTCGAGTCATCATGACTACGGATCATGACTATGGTGGTTCTTGACAAACTACAGTATACCATACCCGTGAAAGCACCACACGTGGTCCTGTGGGGTCACACATGATGCGCGATGTCCAAGCTTCCAGGAGGTTACCAATGCGTCAAGCTTCTAGAGCTCTGCCTGGTAGTTCGTCTTGTTTTCTTTATATAGACCAAGTGAGCTCTGAGAGACTAGTGCCGGCATCTATTCACTCACCGTCACCGTACCTGACGACGTCGTGACCTGGCAGAGGCAGAGCCAGCCCTAGTGAACCGTGGTCACTCACTCACCAGGGTTAAGACACACAAACTCGTCCGATATCATCTAACTACCTAGCGCAGCGGCGATGACGCCGCTGCTCGAGCGGCAGGTTGAGCTCCATGAGCTGCTCATCTTGCCGCCGTCGTTGTCGTCTCCGCCGCCGGCTAATTATAAGCTGGAGTCCGCCGTCGGACCGCTGGTGGCCGGCGCTGGTGGACTTGGATCACCTCTAGGTGCTGCGCCATCGACTATGGCCGGCGGGAGATGTCGCCGGCGGCGGGGCAGCAGCAAGAGGGGCCGGGACGACGACGTGGTACCGGTGACCAACGGCGAGAACGACACCGCGCGGCCTCGTCGTCGTTACTGCAAAGAAGGTACACGCATGCACGCACGTACAGGCTGCTGATCAGGAGATCTGTCGTCGCTGGACGTACGACGCGGCTGGTGCTTCCATTTTGATGGACTGATGGATGGATTAATTGGTTGCTGTTGCTGTTGCTGCTGTAGAAGGAAGAAGCAACAGATCAGCGGCGCCACATCGATGGTTGTGACGTCAGCGCCTGATTTATTCGATGGGTACCAATGGAAGAAGTACGGGCAGAAGCTGATCGAAGGTGCCATGTACCCCAGGTTAGTAGGATCTACTGTAATAATTAATATTTTCCTCGACCACGCAAAAGATTTATTGCGCGCTTTTGTGTTAAGAGAGCAATGTTTAGTGCAATGGGGTGGGTTCTAATTATTTACAACAGAGATTGACCTCTCCTCTCCATCCTGAGTTTGCCAAAGCAAATTAGTTGACATCGAGATCTAATTTAGGTTATCTTTTAGCTTTAGAAAATAGCTAGCCCTAACTGTTCTAAACAGATGCGAGATTAGTTGCTCAAGCAGACTAAAACCTTGTGATTTCTTTGCCTCATCAGTCTGTAGTGTTTAGTGGTGGAGGGACGGAGGGGCCACGTACGTCGTCCTAATTCATGCTTTTCTTGTTGGTGAAAAAAAAACTTGGAGAGCTAGAGACACTCTCTTTCAGAGTTTGGCGGCCAAGCCTGATTAAAAGCTACAATTTCATTAGTTATTACTAACTCCATTCCAAATTATAAGAAATTTAACTTTTTTCTTGACTCTAAGTTTGACCACTCTTCTCATTAAAAAAAATTTGTGCAAATGTTCCATCGTTTATTGTGGCTTGTTCTACTAATAAAAGTTCTTCAAGAATGATTTAATAAATTTTACAATGTTTGTAGTGTTTTTTTTAGTAAAATGAATGGTTAAACTTGGGTTGGAGAAGTCAAACGACTTATAATCTAAAGTGGAGGGAGTATATGTTATTGTACCGATACAATCAATAGAGCTAATCTCTAAATATGGCTTGCTATATACATATATGCATGGGTTCGTTTGGTTCAGTATCTGTCAGGGCAAGAAGACGTTCAGGCAACGTCTTCTTTCACGGGTATGGTACCTCCAGTGGAGGGTACACTAGTTGCTGTAGCTCCAGCGAAAAAAAAAAAAAGCCCTGATGCATGCAGTCCCTTTCATGACCTTCTCGTTACTCGCTGCCAACGCTGTAACCAGTCAAAGAATGACTGTCCTGTCGTGACACACGTTGAGTGGTCCCTGCATTGTCCTGATTTGATTGATCTACACAGTGAAACCTTGCAAAATTCAACTTTACACTACTGTTTAGTGAAGTAAACCACCCGCTTACTAACCTCCGAAATTCTCGACAAGAATAACCACAAAAAAAAAAATCAGAATTACTTATCTGGATGCTGCTGCGTATAATGACATGTACTCCCTCCGTCCCCCTAAATAGATGTCATTCTCGCCTTTCGAGAAGTCAACGTTTTCAAACTGCGGCAATTATATATTAAAATATATAAATATTTATGCTAAGTAATTAGTATCATCGGAAAGATCTTTAAGTCTAGTTTTTTAATAAATTTATTTAGAGATATAAATGTTACACGTATTTTCTACAAACCTAGTCAAAGTTGAGAAAGTTTGACCGGCACGCACACCCAAAGCGACTTCTAAAAAGGGACAGAGGGAGTATTCGTTTACGTGCAGGAGCTACTACAGGTGCACACGGAGCACAGAGCAAGGCTGCGCCGCCAAACGGACGGTGCAGCGCAACGACGACGGCGGAGCCGCCGCCGCCACGCCAAAATACACGGTGGTGCGCATGGGTGAGCACACCTGCACGGCCAACGACTCCTTAGAGGCGCCGGTCATCCTCGAGACCACTGCTGCCACCGGCGCCGTCTTCCTCCGGCCTGACACTGCCAGCAGCACCAGCAGCAGTAGTAGTACGACGACCTCTACCAACACCACCACCATCGCCACCGCCGGGACTGAATCTCCGGCGATCTCCGACAACAACTGGAGCACTATTACTAGCAGTTTCAGCGACTGTTACGGCAACGACTACTACGGCAGATTGTTGGCCGCCGTCCATGACGACAATGATTGGGTCCCGGCATTGGCTGCGACGACGTCGCCGTCGTCGTTCCCGAGGATCGAGGACTTCACTGGACCCATCAGGTCGCCGGTCCACATCTCTGCCACCGCGGATGGTTGGACGATTGACCAGCTCCTGCTCCAGCAGCTCGTCAACGAGCCTACTATCTGTCAGCGTCTGCTCTGAAGTCTGAACTGATGACACATAATAATGCTTGTACTATAGTTCCAACGTTTCTATGTGCATGATATTTAGGAAATCCTAATTAGTCTAATTGAACTAGCTAATTAGCATATCCTAAATGTCATATTTCTTTTTTTTTTTTTTTTTTTAAGTTTCTTCATTGTACTTTTCAACTCTTGGTCCTCCTTTTTTCAATACGATGAACAAATGTCTTGTCATTTCATTTGGAGAAATATAAATATCACATATCTAAAAATGGAGATAGTATTTGTACCTTACTTGGCAATGCTATCCGCAAACTCAACCTATCCCAAGAATAGTCTTTGCCTATTTATTGAAGTGTACTAATACCTCTCTTCAATGCTATCAATCCACCCCCCCCCACACACACACACACACACCAAATACCTCTTCCTTCACCACTTTAACAAGAAACACCCAATAGGTTTGGCTCACCGTAGGTAATGACAACCTCTTGCACCGATGGTTCGATGACCTCCAAGACAACCCCTTTTTGAGTAGGACACCATGACACCCCTCAAACAAACCTAACCTAGGACTTAAAACCCAAACCCTAAAATGGGCTATATATATGCTTCAATCCGAGGCGGAGGCAGAGGAGGAGGAGGAGGAGGAGGAGGAGGAGGATCGCCCTTGTTACTAGCCATCGGGTCATTATAGAATGGGCTCCCATGCATGATTCCATTGAGCTGCTTTTAGTTAATGGTTATGTACCTAGAAAAGCTAGAATGGCTTATTATTTATAAGAAAGAAAGTAAAATGATGGAGAAAAAAAAAAAAGAGAATAAAATCTGAGTTTCATGCCTCAGCATTTGGAAACCCCATAATTACAGTGGACACAAATGTTATAACTTATTTATATAGTTTCATGGGCACATGTGGTATTCCTCTTTTTTGTGAAATGCAAACACTCCAAAATTTCTATTTCTTTTTGCATCAAATTTTTTATTATTTGTTTTCAAATGTTGTATTTTTTTAACTTTTCTCTCCATTCAATTCCTCTATTCTTTTTTATTTCTGTGTTCCAAACCGATTCTCTAATCAATGGTTTAAGGTTCCATGGATCACAAGAAATACATATACTTAGTTTGAGGAATCACAACCAGATTTTGGAACAATAATAGTTTCAAGGATTACTAAAATATAATGCGCGCTAAGAGCGTGTTCTAGAAAAAGGATTACAACCATACTAGACTATTACAAAAATCTGACCCACTACAGTATAGATCGGGGCCTTGGTAGGCCAGCACCAACGTGGATGTGATGGCACAGTTAGGCCGGGCTACTATGAGGCCCAAAAGGTGTAGCACAGACACACGTAATTCATTTTGGGAAGAAGTCCATATTTTCTCCAACTTTTGCAGAAGTCCACTTTTACTCTCGAATTTTAAAATCGGGCAAACCACCTCCCTCAACTTTTCAAACCATGTGTTTACCTTCATGGAGCAGTTTTGAAGCTACGCAGTTTTGTATTTTTAATTTTATTTAATTATTTTGGCTTAATCTTTGAAAAATTATAGTAAATCATAGAAAAATCATAAAATGGAAAATATAATTTTGTTGGACTCCCATGAGTAGATGAATAGATAATATGGTATGCTTTAGTATAAAGTTTTTATTGTAAATTTAGATCTACATTCTTCTATAATTAATTGGAATAATTAATAACCGCATTTCTATGGTCAATTGTGATGAAAGTTTTATGGTGACCTAATTATTGTATGCTTGAATAGTTGTAAACATTTCATACACATGGGGTCATGTATAACTTAGTTACAGTTTTATTAGGATTTTTGGCGGTTTACCCTGATTTTTCAAAGATTCAGCCAAAATAAATAAAAAAGAAAAGACAAAACCACTTTATCAAACTGCTCCAGGGAGGTAAAACGCCACGGTTCGAAAAAAGTTGAGGGTGTTGGTTTGTCCAGTTTTGGGGTTCATAGAGGAAAAATGGATTTTCGCAGAAGTTCGAGAAGGAAACGTCAACTTTTTCCTTAATTTTGTGCCCTATGGATCTGCCGGTGGACCCAACCAATCCAACAACGATCGTCTATTTGACTGTAGAAACACACGAGTTGCACGATTAACCTTATTTGCGTCGCTACCGTGACGTCACTCCATTGCCGTTCGCAGCTTACCACATGCTATAGCCTAGCCTATAGCTACGGTGTGGCTCAAACGAGGTAGAAAAAAACAGCACTAGAGAAACGGGAATGCTAGCTGTGGTGCACTGGTACAGGCCTGATCGTCTGGATCTACGCATTACCAGCCCAACAGCCCGTCTTCATGGCTTCTCTATCTCTAGACCTAAAACGTTTCAACAGGAATGGTTCGCCGGCATAAAAAAAAAAAAAAAAAAAAAAAAAACCCGGCAAAAATAAAGACGACCTGTACGATCTGACTCTGTTCAAATGCAATTTAGTAGCTACTGCAACTATGTTGCTCATACGAGTTATTACATTTCTGTTTTTATAATAAAAATTAAAAACCTAAACGTTTGCACTATATGTATATGTTTCTTTGATGTGCAGTGGCTTATATTTTTATCATTTGCTAGGAGGTCTATGCTTTACGAAAAGAGCAAATAGATTCTTAAAAACATTACATCTTTCTTATCTTCATCAGCTTGAAATCCAAATGGTAGCATTGTAGCTGCCACAAAAAATGATTGACTGATCCTGTCCACGAATTCATGCATTGCATGGATCACACTCAGCCCTCCAGCACCATGCCCGACTAGAATAACCTGAAATTGGACTGAAATGAGTTAGCATGGTACACCAATTTTCAACATTGTTCTGAAATAGCTCCTTAGCCATCTGCCTTACGTATGTATGCTGGAGTCACATAATTTCTAAATTTTGTTTGTACAACACTGTAGTAAGGTATATCCTCAGGTGCATAGTGCCAAGGATCATAACTTAAGCACAGCTTATGACTTAATTAAAATAGGTTCCACTTTTGTGCAATATGATACACCTTTAATTCAGAATAGCATAAAACATTTTCCCTATGACCATTTGCACAAATTGTGGTAACATATCATTACTTATATTCAATGTATTGGCAAAAGGAAGAACAATGCATGTACCTTCTCCCCTCTGGTAAGGCTGAAATGAGGTCTATTAGCGGCTTGTCATACTGCTTGAATGACCGGATTGTGTTGGGATCAGTAGGATCGACGCCACCTCCGGCAAGGTCAATGCATGTAACACGGTAGCCAGCGCCCTCAAGGAGCCAGCAGAGCTTGAACCAACACCAGGCTCCGTGCCCTTCACCATGAACAAGCACAAAGTGCTCCTTTGTCGCCATTCCCATCAGTCTGGCCTCTGCCTACCAATCTAAGTTTTACTATTTGATGGACATGCAGCAGGGGAGCTGCATTTTCGTGGCCAGTCCAAATTAAATGTCAAACCGACAAGGCGTCCAGTGATTTCTATTCTAAATAGAGTCTCATGACAGCAGGTGTCTACGTTTCTGGCATGTAGAGTTGCCTAATATGGTAGATGATCTGGATATAGCGTGTGGACCAGCTAGTTTTTCTCTTTTTCCTCCTTGTGTGTGACTGATAGGTATATATTTAGCCTTTTGTCCTCATGTTTTTCCTCCTTGCGGTCTTACATGCACTTATCATCACTCGCTTTCACCATGGCACATGCATGTATTCATCAAATTTGCATTTCAGAATATGTCTTATGATGGTTGGCTGACAGCCATTTATGGATAAACAAATAATGACTTGATTGGCATACTGCAAACATGGTGGAGCCTACAATGGGACTATGAGTATGCTGCACCAGCGTTTACAGATCACAATGACTTGAGGATCAGCTCGAAGAGATGCTCTGGTGCAGAAAAGAAAGGGCTATGGTCAGTGTCCATCCCCACCACCTCGTTCGGCGGCCACCGGCGGATCATGGCCTCCTGCTTCTCCAGCTTGAGTGCGCGGTCATTGGCTGTCTTTATGTATACGCGACGCACTGTGTCAACTGCACTCTCGGCACCGTCATCGACATGGCCGAACCTTGCAGTGCATAGAGCGGCTGGCCATGGCCGCAGCAGAATAGATGCAAGTGTGGAGTCCTGCAGAAATTTGTTCATGGTTGTGAGCTCATTGAGACTTATCTTGCTTCCACAATCTTGCTTCCACAAATGAATGAATGAATAAATGGTTTGTTAACCTCATGGGAGCATTGCTGATACAGGATCGCGCGCTGGTGCTTTTCTCTCAGCCACACACTTGTTGGAGGGTGGCCATCTCCCCAGACCAAATTTCAGGTCGAACACATCACCAAGCTCGGATAAATCAGGTGTCCCCTGTTGGTTCCAGTCCAAGTTTCAGAGAATACTTACAATACTACTTACTTTCTGTTACCAGATATATAAATAAGAGTTGAACAAAGTAATAAGCACAGGGGAAGTTTTGAATCACATCTTTTATATCTTGTTCCGTTTGGTACCCAAATGGGAGCATGGTTGCTGCTATGAAGATGGCTTGCTTGATCTTTTCTCTGAACAAATGCATGGCATGGGTGACGCTCAGTCCTCCGGCGCTATGCCCTACCAAAATTACCTGACAAGCAACAGTAACATTACACTGGAGTCATCTATGTTATTATATATCAACCGGTACAGAAATATTCACACAAGTTTCTGTTCAAAGATACATCATCAATTTAGTTTCTCATAGCCTAAACTGAAGTTTTTTGTGTGTGGATGTTGCAATCACACCAATCTGTTCTCTTAATTCTATCATAGTCAGAGTTCTCTCCCCTTTTTCTTTTTCGTGTTCTTTGTGGGAAGCAATCAGTAGTCTGAACTGAATTATTGATGACATGAACTTGATGCAATGAAGGTAACACACCTAGATGATGATGGCAGAGATGGTGCTGTGCAATCTGCATATACACACGACGCCACAGCTAGGTAAGTCACTCACCTTCTGGCCGTCCGGCAAGGCCGCCATGAAGTCGATGAGCGGCGCGTCGTACTCGTCGAACGACCGGACGTCGTCCGGGTGGACAAGGCTGCCGGCGGCCCCGGCGAGGTCGATGCAAGAGACGAAGTGGCCGGCGCCCCGGAGCAGGCACACGAGCTTGAACCAGCACCAGGCGCCGTGGCCGGCGCCGTGCACGAGGACGAAGTGCTCCTTGTTGGCCTTGTAAACCTCGCCGCCGGCCTCCATCTTTGCTTACAGCTTTGTTTGCAAAGTTGGGAGTAAGATCGTGTGTCACTATTGTTGTGTATATATGCAAGCATGCATATATACGGCCATATGCAGTATGTTGCTTACGTTTGGGACAGGCATTTGCATCCAAATGTGAGTTGAAATGGTCAATTCGTCGATGAGCAAATCAGCGGACGGAATCACGAATTGGAACAATTGTACGTAACGTAATCATAATATTGTGCTTACGTGTTTTATGTTTTTTTTTTCCTAGATCTGAAACATTTCTATTAGAGTTTTTTTTAGACGACAATTCTCGTATAGTCTAGATTCTTACCGAACGCATCCTAATGTTCCTTGGAACGCCACCATTTGTGGCCTTACATGCCAATAGAACGTCACCATCTATCCCAAATATGAGTTGTGGACTTGTCGCCGTGGTGCCAAAAAGAAAAAAAAAATCAAAGGCGAGCGGATGGTTGCGTGGGCCAATTGTTGTTTGAAATGGGCCTGCACGTATGGAAGATAACACGAGCCGCGGCATTTTTGGTGCCCTTCGAGGTTACCTATGTTGTGACTAGCCCATGAAAGAATTATTGGCTTTTGTTGGATATTGGATTATTATCGGTGCCTAGCGCCTAAACACAAAGGCTATGCTGCAGAGAAGACACTTAAATGTTCAGGGTGGGATCACCCGTGTCATGTGTGACACGGGGGAGCAGGAAACCATTGATTATCTGTTCTTTGATTGCCTTGCACAGATGATGATGGTTCATAATCCTAATCGAGCTTCAGTTATCATCATCACTTATAGATACTACATACTCCACAGTAGGTAAATTAATGCATGATGAGTCTCAATACATAACAAACCCAACTAGCTCATGCATGAGTCATGCATGTATGGCTTGATCTGTACATACACAGATTTGCATGAATAATTGGGGCTAGGTCAAAGACAATAATTAATGTTTTTTACTTATTAATTAGGCGACAAAGCTAGATTCACAGCTATCATTAATTATGAAACAGATGGATCGAGTACAAACAGAAGATGACGTTGCTTTCATTTCCTCTCTGGATCTGTCTGTCAGTCATGCATGCTTTTGTCGCATCGTGCTGCATTCATCTGCATGGTGGGGTATGCACGTACTGTAGTCCTACCGCTACGTTACCAGCGATGACTCCATGATCGAGCTCAGTCTCGTCAACGTGTGGACGTCTCGTCTCGTCTTTATGGGAGAATTGACGATATGAGATTAGCTAGAATATGTAAGTACGGCTATGTGAAGTTGTGAACATAATATATTTTGCAAAAAAAAAAAAAAAATATGAACCTAATAAACATATTAATTAGAGTAACTTTGGATTTTGATTCCATTCCACACATACACATGCATATTATTTTGGCATAACAGCAACAACTCGGTACGCGTACGTGTGTATGTGTGGACTAACTTTGGATTTTGATTCCATTCCACTGGTCATATTCCACCATGCATGCAAGATTATTGTATTGTTGACCCTAAACTTAAACTGTTTGTGCAACATTTTTTTTTTTAGATAATGGAAATAAGATCTGGCTTCATCTATCCACGAGATAGAATCAGACCAATTATTACAAACACTATCCGGACACCACACACGCTGCAACCGAAGAACCAACCAACCAAGTTTGAATAAACAAAAAAATGAAACACTGTTCAATCTAAATATGACCAATAAATCTTGTAGATAGTTGTAAAGTTGCGAACAAATCAAATAATCATCTAAGGCAATAATATATGTATCACACATCATACACCAATAACTTACTAGTACTGGCAGTCAACGGCGGTATGCATCTAGATCAATGTCAAGTACAGTATATATATATATTCACACACAGATTTTCCATGTGAACATCCTCACTACGATCAACGAGGTTATTAATTGTGTTGACACGCATATTAATTATTGAGCTAGTGACACATGCATGCAAGCTAACTTTTTGTGTGCATTGCAACAGCTACAGCGAGCAAAACTACTAGACCTAGTTTTACATCAAGCTGTGTGATGCATGATGTCAATAAACGTTGCGGTCGTACACGCTTTTATTTGCATAACAGCCAATTAATCAACAAGTATGTAACGTCATGGTTCTGGCGTCACTTAGCTAGCTAGTAGCTAGCTAGTATATCCAAGTAACTGATCGAGGCCGGACACGGCATGTGATATAGTTTTGGCTATATATCTAAAATTGTATGGGTGCATAACAAAAACTACGTATCTAAAGAAAACAAAAAATGACTTATAATTTAAAAAAGAAAGAAAAAAAATGGGACTTGCTACATTTCAGTTTTCCTGAAATATAGTTTCCTTTTAGGCTTCATCATCTAGGAACCATTAGACTTATTTACATCCAACAATCAGAATATGTCAACCACTCAAAGACAGGATCAATGGCCACTACATCGCCTGAATAGAAGCTTGATTTCAGGCGAATGGTGCATAGGAAATGTGGAGAAAAAATATGTCAATTAGTGTCCTTCTAGTTCTAGCCCATGACAATGGCCTATGCCATATATAATATATGCATGGGAGATAGGAAAAATCCTCTCAAAACCCACGAGGTCTCCACCACCCTTTGAATTTCTAAAAAAATGAATAATGTAAAGAGATCTCTAATATAAAACATGTAGTACAGAAAATTCTCTCAAAACCCACGAGGTCTCCACCACCCACGAAGACTCCCATGCATAGAACAGTTAAGGAACTGGCCATGCAGTTTCTTTTCACACAAAATTCGAGCTATTAAAACTGAGAAGATTTCTTGCACAATTTATACACCTATATGTATCCAACCTTCGCCATTGTGAGTGCAGGCCTTAGGGCATGTTCAACCCACGGCGAGGGGGTCGTCTGCAAAAGTCGCGAATCTAACATATAGGCAGCTAAAAAGACGGGTCGTACAATGGTCGTCTATTTCACGGTTTCCAAACTGTTTCATTGGTGGAGTTGGAGCCATTTGGCAAAATAACTTTATCCTTAAAACATGCTCTGACATAATGCTATATAGAATGAGTTGAAACCTATTTTTTTGGCTCCATCCTACCTCGAACCTCTGTGAGAGCCCGATTTGAAAGACTCTTTGGTTGAAGCCGTTTTATTTTATCAAGTTTGGTACAAAACGAACCGCTCTTGAAGCCGTTAGAGAAGGTGTTGGTGAACCGGTGGTGTGATCCGTGAACTGAGTGGTCCTGTCTCCCGGCCACGGCCAGTACGACCTTGACGTACTCATGTGCGCTAGCCGGTCCTCAATTACGTGCATGCCAGTGACGTCATCACCATGACGCATGCATACCCTTGAGCTGGACCGTCGTTGGGACCCACATGCATTGCATGCATACAGGAAGGAAGAAGGAAAGAAGCAGACCACTATACTAAAAAAATCAAGCTACTTCATTAATGAAGAAAAGAACTTTCTTCTAGAAAAATGAGAGTGAAAAGAACAAGACTACAAATTAGTCAATGGGAGGTCGAATTATGTATGCAAGTGAGCTAAAGTAGTTTAATTTTTTTAGTTCTGAATTTAAGGCAACTAAAAGTTTATACTTGCGAATCCATTCGGGTCCTTAGTACACAAGTTTAAACAAAATAATGATGCCATATATTATCACATATATAGAATTCTCTTACAACCTAAGTTGACGAAGTTTTCCTTATACTTAAGTCAATTGGTGCAGGTTTATTGTTTCACTTTTTCTATACATCTGTTGAAAGAAATATTTTTTTATCAAGTCTTGCAACGTGCGGTCTCGTGCTGCTAGTCACGGACTCACGATCTCGTGCTGCTCTACATTCGTGCTGCTCATACGTTTGTGCTAGTCATGGACTCACGATCACGTTTAAAATATTTTTGTCCTTGTTTTTCTATAGAAAAAAAAAAAATGTTCTGCTGTAATAAAATTGTTCAAATCTGTATCTTATCCTTTATGCTAGGACACCCTTTTTTGTCTTTGTTTTCCATAGGAAAAATTGTTAATTGTCTCTTTGTCATTTGTGGTAAAATTGTGCTAGCTATGTCTGATCGGAAAAGCATTGCCATTGGCCCTAGCGACCACATGAGCTTATCTCAATAGTCTTGCATGTCGCACTTAGAAATTTTAAAATTTTTGAAACTTTACACACCAATAGTACTAAAGTAGATGTGCATTGTCCCAAAATTTGAGATTCAAACAACTTTTGTAAAAATTCATATGAAAAAACAGTTGCTAGGGCGCACGGAATTTTTCGCTCGACGTCTTCGATGTGGCTGATGACAGAGATCCCAACCTTGGATGACGATCCAATCGTATAACACGTTACAAGAAATGTTGGTTATCTTTCTTGTGAAAGAGATATAGCAACTCCTTTCAGGTACACTGTTTATAGGATGACTTCGACACCATGGTGGTTCTTGACAAACTACAGTATACCATACCTGTGAAAATGCACACATGGTCGTGTGGGGTCACACATGATGCGCGATGTCCAAGCTTCCAGGAGGTCCAATGCGTCAAGCTTCCAGAGCTCTGCATGGTAGTTGGTCTTGTTTTCTTTATATAAACCAAGTGAGCTGAGAGACTAGTGCCGGCATCTATTCACTCACCGTCACCGTGTACCTGACGACGTCGTGACCTGGCAGAGGCAGAGCCAGCCCTAGTGAACCGTGGTCACTCACTCACCAGGGTTAAGACACAAACTCGTCCGATGACGCCGCTGCTCGGGCGGCAGGTTGAGCTCCATGAGCTGCTCATCTTGCCGTCGTCGTTGTCGTCTCCGCCGCCGGCTAATTATAAGCTGGAGTCCGCCGTGGGACCGCTGGTGGCGGGCGCTGGTGGACTTGGATCACCACTAGGTGCTACGCCATCGACTATGGCTGCCGGGAGATGTCGCCGGCGGCGGGGAGCAGCAAGAGGGGCCGGGACGACGACGTGGTACCGGTGACCAGAACCGGCGAACACCACGGCGAGAACGACACCGCACGGCCTCGTCGTCGTTACTGCAAAGAAGGTACGCATGCACGCACGAACAGGCTGCTGATCAGGAGATCTGTCGATCGTCGCTGGACGATGCTGCTGGTGCTTCCATTTTGATATCGACTGATGGATATTGATTAATTGGTTGTTGCTGTTGCTGCTGCAGAAGGAAGAAGCAACAGAGCGGCGGCGCCACATCCACGGTTGTGACGTCAGCTCCTGATTTATTCGATGGGTACCAATGGAAGAAGTACGGGCAGAAGCTGATCGAAGGTGCCATGTACCCCAGGTTAGTAGGATCTAGTAATTACTGTTTTTCTCGACCACGCAAAAGATTTATTGTGCGCTTTTGTGTTAAGAGAGCAATGTTTAGTGCAATGGGGTGGGTTCTAATGATTTACAACAGAGATTGACCTCTCCTCTCCATCCTGAGTTTGCTAAAGCAAATTAGTTGACATCGAGATCTAATTTAGGTTACCTTTTAGCTTTAGATATATAATAGCTAGCCCTAACTGTTCTAAACAGATGCTAGATTAGTTGCTCAAGCAGACTAAAACCTTGTGATTTCTTTGCCACATCAGTCTGTAGTATGTAATGTGTGGTGGAGGCATGGAGGGGCCACGTACGTCGTCCTAATTCATGCTTTGCTTGTTGGTAAAAAATCAAAAAACTTGGAGAGCTAGAGAAACTCTCTTTCAGAGTTTGGCGGCCTTACAAGCTGCCATTTCATTATTTATTATTACTAACTCCATTTTAAATTATAAGAAATTCGACATTTTTTCTTGACTCTAAGTTTGACCACTCTTCTCATTAAAAATTTGTCCAAATGTCACATCTTTTGTTGTGACATGTTTTATTCATAAAAGTTCTTAAGAATGATTTAATAAATTGTACAATGTTTGTAGTTTTTTAATTAATAAAATGAGTGGTTAAACTTAGGGTTTAAAAAGTCAAACGACTTATAATCTAAAACGGAGGGAGTATATATTATCGTCCAATACAAATCAGTAGTGCTAATCTCTAAATATGGCTTTTTGTATACATATGGGTTTGTTTAGTTCAGTATCTGTCAGGACAGAAGACGTTCAGGCACCGACTAGGGGAGGTTCCTGTGCTAGACAACGTTACTAGCTGCTGTACCTCCAGTGGAAAAAAAAAACCCTGATGCATGGAGTCCCTTTCATCTGGGACGACGACCCTCTCGCTGCTCACTGGCAACGCTGTAACCAGTCAAAGAATGACTGTCGTGTCGTGATACACGTTGGATGGGCCCTGCATTGTCCTGATTTGATTGATCTACACAGTGAAACCTTGCAAAATTCAACTTTACACTACTGTTTAGTGAAGTAAACCACCCATACTAACCTCCGAAATTCTCGACAAGAACAACCACAAAAAAAATTCAGAATTGCCTATACGGTGCATTCGGTTTCTTATACTATGTATTCGTTACGTGCAGGAGCTACTACAGGTGCACACAGAGCACAGAGCAAAGGCTGCGCGGCCAAACGGACGGTGCAGCGCAACGACGACGGTGGAGCCGCCGCCACCGCCACCGCCGCCGCCAAGCCCAAATACACGGTGGTACGCATGGGTGAGCACACCTGCACGGCCAACGACTCGTCGGAGGCGCCGGTCATCCTCGAGACCACTGCTCGCCGCCGGCGCTGTCTTCCTCCGGCCTGACACTACCAGCACCAGTAGTAATAGTACGACGACCTCTACCAACACCAGCACCACAGCCACCGCCGGGACTGAATCTCCGGCGATCTCCGACAACAACTGGAGCACTATTACTAGCAGTGTCGGCGACGGTTACGGCAACGACTATTACGGCGGACTGTTGGCCGCCGTCCATGACGACAATGATTGGGTCCCGGCACTGGCTGCGTCGTCGCCGTCGTCGTTGTTCCCGAGGATTGAGGACTTCACTGGACCCATCCGGTCGCCGGTCCACATCTCCGTCACCGCGGATGGTTGGACGATTGACCAGCTCCTGCTCCAGCAGCTCGTCAACGAGGCTACTATCTGTCAGCAACTGCTCTGAAGTCTGAACTGATGACACATAATAATGCTTGTACTATAGTTCCAACGTTTCTATGTGCATGATATTTAGGAAATGCTAATTAGTCTAAATGAACTAATTAGCATATCCTAAACGTCATATTTCCTTCTTTCAAAAGTTTCTTCATTGTACTTTTCAACTCTCTTATTGGTCCTCCTTTTTTCAATACGATGAACAAATGTCCTGTCATTTCATTTGGAGAAATATAAATATCACATATCTAAAAATGGAGATAGCATTTGTACCTTACTTGCCAATGCTATCCGCAAACTCAACTTATCCCAAGAATAGTCTTTGCCTATTTATTCAAGTGTACTAATACCTCTCTTCAATGCTATGAACCCAAATTGCTTTAGAGCTTGAATCAAACACCCCCGCCCCCTCCCAAAAAAAAAAAAACCCTCTTCCTTCACCACTTTAACAAGAAACGGCCAATAGGTTTGGCTCCCCGGTAGGTAACGACAACCTCTTACACCGATGGTTTGATGACCTCCAAGACAACCCCTTTTGAGTAGGACACCATGACACCCCCTGAACAAATCTAACCTAGGACTTAAAACCGAAACCCTAAAATGGGCTATATATATATGCTTCAATCCGAGGCGGAGGCGGAGGAGGAGGAGGAGCATCGCCCTTGTTACTAGCCGTCGGGTCATTATAGAATGGCTCCTATGCATGATTCCATTTAGCTCCTTTAGTTAATGGTTATGTACCTAGAAAAGCTAGAATAATGGCTTATTATTTATAAGAAAGAAAGTAAAATGATGGAGAAAAAAAAAGAGAATAAAATCTGAGTTTCATGCCTTAGCATTTGGAAACCCCATAATTACAGTGGACACAAATGTTATTTATATAGTTTCATGGGCACATGTGGTATTCCTCTTTTTGTGAAATGCAAACACTCCAAAATTTCTATTTCTTTTTGCATCAATTTTTTTTATTATTTGTTTTCAAATGTTGTATTTTTTTACTTTTCTCTCCACTCAATTCCTCTATTCTTTTTATTTCTGTGTTCCAAACCGATTCTCTAATTAATGGTTTAAGGTTCCATGGATCACAAGAAATACATATACTTAGTTTGAGGAATCACAACCAGATTTTGGAACAATAATAGTTTCAAGGATTACTAAATATAATGCGCGCTAAAGAGCGTGTTCTAGAAAAAGGATTACTAGAATGTTACAAAATCTGACCCACTACAGTATAGATCGGGGCCTTGGTAGGCCAGCACCAACGTGGATGTGATGGCACATTTAGGCCGGGCTACTATGAGCCCTAAAAGGTGCAGCACAGACCCACGTAATTCATTTTGGGAAGAAGTCCATATTTTCTCGAACTTTTGCGGAAGTCCACTTTAACTCTCGAACTCTAAAATCGGGTAAATCACCTCCCTCAACTTTTCAAACTATGTGTTTACCTTCATGGAGCAGTTTTGAAGCTACACAGTTTTGCATTTTTAATTTTATTTAATTATTTTGGCTTAATCTTTAAAAATTATAGTAAATCATAGAAAAATCATAAAATGAAAAATGTAATTTTGTTGGACTCCCATTAGTAGATGAATAGATAATATGGTATGCTTTAGTATAAAGTTTTTTATTGTAAATTTAGATCTACATTCTTCTATAATTAATTAGAATAATTAATTACCGTAGTTTCTATGGTGAATTGTGATGAAAGTTTTATGGTGACCTAATTATTGTATGCTTGAATAGTTGTAAAAATTTCATACATATGGGGTCATGTATAACTTAGTTATAGTTTTATTTAGATTTTTTCTGTGGTTTTACCAAGATTTTTTCAAAGATTCAGACAAAATAAATAAAAAAGAAACGACAAAACCACCTTCAAACTGCTCTAGGAGGTAAAAACACACGGTTCGAAAAGTTGAGGGTGTTGGTTTGTCCAGTTTTGGGGTTCATAGAGGAAAAATGGATTTTCGCAGGAGTTCAAGAAGGAAATGTCAACTTTTTCCTTCATTTTTGTGTCCTATGGATCTGCCGGTGGACTCAACCAATCCAACGACGATAGTCTATATTTGACTGCAGAAACACACGAGTTGCACGATTAACCTTATTGCGTCACTACCGTGACGTCACTCCATTGCCGTTCGCAGCTTACACATGCTATAGCCTATAACTATGGTGTGGCTCAAACGAGAGGTAGAAAAAAACAGCACTAGAGAAACGGGAATGCTATGGTGCACTGGTACAGGCCTGATCGTCTGGATCTACGCATTACCAGCCCAACAGCCTGTCCTTCATGGCTTCTCTATCTCTACACCTAAAACGTTTCGACAGGAATGGTACACCGGCATACCAAGTAAAGAGGCGGTCAACACACCTCGTGCTACGTAGAATCAGCAGTTATGTTGTTTTTCACCATGGATGGGTGCATATGCCCCCTGCACCCCTCAAAATATAGATTTAGTAACAAAGTCTGAAATTTCACTATATCGGATTCTCAAGATTTTGGACATAGGGTGAAAAGAGAAGGAATGCTGATAACACTCATGCTACATATGTTAGACAAATTTTAGGATAAAAGGTTTGGAAGTTTGAATACTACGTGTGTTTGGATTTGGTGTTTGTGGACTAAACTGTGAGTTCAAAAGATCTGAGCAACTAGAAGAGGAAAAGTTGTCCATCTTTTTTTTTTTTTTTTTTTTTTTTTTTTTGCTAACATCTTGGTGTAAAAACTATCGCACCATATTACATGGTGGAAATAGCCGATACCCAATGACTGAATATTAATTGTTGATTTGTATAATCATTACTAATATATAGCATTTGGCCCATAAGCTTCGATGAAGAGTGCCTAACAGGAAATGACCCAAACCATAAAATGCATAGTTTTTTTTTGGTAAAAATTAAAACAAAAATGGTGGATGTAGGAACCGAGGAAGCATGTCGTTACCTCGTAACCTGTTGTCGCGCCAGACGCTGCTTGTATGATAAGCGCTAGTGCAATATGTTCCAAATTCAGTTGCACATAATTATTATTGGGCAGCCATCTTACGACAGAGTTTAAGCGGGAGGCCTATCGCCGAGGGGGGGGGGGCAGAGCCCCCAGGGCACGGTACATATAGCCTTTTAGGGTTTCCACTCGGAGTACCGATTCATTCTTTTTAAGCCGCCGCATTAGAGTTGTAACTCGACTCTTGAAATCCTGAACATAGCACTCACAGGTTGCAGGTTCCATACACGAATGGAGTGTTGAGCTTGAGGCGATGTAGTCCCCAAAATATACAATTCCCACTAATGCGGGTAACAATATATGTCACTAGAATATATGTTAACAAAATGTGACATTGGATGGTCTTGTTGTTCATGACCTTTTTTTGTTAGCTGTATACCTTTTTTTAGATAAACAATAGTATTTCATATCCGGCTTCATCTACCAACAGTTAGAATCAGGCCAATTATTACAAAGAAGAGGCCAAAGGCCAAAAAAAACAAAAGACAAAAACATCTAGGAGCTCGGAAAGTCATTCGCGGCATTCCGACTTGCTACAAGACGGGAATACACCGCCAAATGAACTACAACAGCAATAAGAATCTAGGGATATAACTAGCAACACTAATAAACCAAAGAGGAAACTTCCAAAAGCGGCGCCTCCAAGAAGAGCATGACATACGAAGATGTCATCGTCTCCCGACCAGTAAGTTATGTTGTGACTCTGGAAGTACTAGAAGGAAAAAAAAGTCGGAAAGCAAAAAAAAAAAAAAAAAATCCGATAAAAGGAAAAAAAATCTATGGAAAAATACGATTTGACTCATACACGATATATTCTGGAAACTCTAAATACGATTCAAACTCGTAACGTTTCCACACCACAAGCAGTCAAACAAACTACTGTACATGCATTGGATTCTTGATACTAGTCACACAATTGAATGGTTCAAATTGCTAATTTAACAAAAATGATAATAAATATTTTGCTTTGCGCACGTACAGATGCACATATTCACTCCTGACTGTTGTGCATCATATTTCCCGTAGATCATCCGAGAGAGACATGAGGAATTCGACATGCTCTTCCACAAAGTTTCTTTCATGACTCTTGGAAAATGACATGCCGATGGAGGATGTGTGTGCTGGGGGGGCGAAACCTGCCCACCCCCACGGTCGGCCCCGAGAAACCAAAACTGGGTGGCGAAGGGGCCAGCATTCGGCTTCAGGGGTCGAATGCTTTTGGATTCGGCTCTTAGCGTGCCGCGGATCCAAGGGAAAAAGGGATGAAGCTTCAATAGCGGGGGCCGTGACGTCGCGGACGAAAGCAGAGAGGCGTTCGGCCATGACGACGAACAAACGCCCAACGGTCAAGCTCCATCCGCAGAACCAAAGAAGTGGGACTAAAGCCATAGCATTGACCAGGAAGCCGAATTTGGGGCTTCCGTCGTATGGAGGACGTGACGGAGAAGGCGCTGGGGCGGACGCGTTGGCATTCGGCCCGATAAGCCAAAGCCGAGGTCTCCGTCAAGAGCACTCGTTCGGGAAGTCACGCAGGCGGGAGCATTAGCATTCGATCGAATGTGACGAACACTCTAGTTTACGTCCCAAGGGCGAGGATCTAGCGTGTATCCTCCCCGGCTTCGGTTAGGGGAGGACGAAAGCAGTAACCGGCGGCACGAGACGGAAGGGCATGTTGATGGATGTCTCGGCCTTGTTTTGCAGGTGCTTGTGGTCCCGTGCGAGCGGCCCAAGATGGGTAGAGGGGGTCGCGAGGCATGGAAGTACCATTCTACCCTTGATCGTCGGCGGGGAGGTCTTTGGGACCCGGGTGGTTGGTAGGAGGACAAAATCAGGATTGTAATAGTCTACGGACTATAAATAGACCCCCAGGGGCTTTGTAAGAGGAGATTGAGAATTAATAGAAGAGTGCTCCGTCTACGTACACCTTTAAGTGTTCAAATTTTAATTTCGTTGGGTGATTGTCTCTCGGGGTAGCCCTCGCCGGGGCTACACCAACATTGGCGCCACCGTGGTTGTGCAGGTAACCCATGGCTCCGGGTGGAGGTAGGCCCAAGGCGGCGCCGGCAGACTCCGGCCGGATCTCCTCCGGCGGATCCCCCGTCGGATCCTCCGACCGAGACCGCCACTAAAGCAGTCGCATGTATGGCGAGAAGATGCGCCACCGGCCCTGGGGCAATAATCTTGGTCAAGGCCCTTCCGGAGCAGGAGGCCGGGTATTCCATAAGATGAAGAAGATTCGTAAGAAGAGCAAAATTACTCGAGCACAAAAACAAATAGGGTAACGAAAGCAGAACAACGTTCCAAGTTAATACAAGAATTGAGCCTCGAGACAAGCCGAGCTGAGAGAGTTGAGGGCTCAGAGGGATGCAATGATGAAAGGAGAGGCAAGCAAGCGAAGAGAGGATTCGCTCGGGAACGCTTAAAGCTCGAAATCGAGAAGGAGAACTTGCTCCGTGAAATAGCACGATGGAGAAAACACAAAGCACCATCCCAGGGGGGAGCAAAACCGTTTTGCCACGAATGGGGAAGTCGATCCGCCTCACCCTCGCGACCGAATTGCGGCTAAGCCTTGTGGGTAAACAGTGGTACAAGCCTAGATCGCCATCATTCAATGGAAAATCAGATCCAAGGAAGTTCATCGCGAGCTATGAAGCCGCGGGTACATTCGGCGGGGATTCGCCACCCTCGCGAATCTCTCATAATGGCGGTAGAAGACATCGCGCATGAATGGTACATCGCCCTTCGTCCGCTTTCGATAAGAAACTAGAAACAGTTGAGAGAGCAGTTGTTGATAATCACCTTTGAAGGTTTAGGGCCTTAAAAAAGGGAACTGTGGATTTCCTAAAGCTCAAGCAATAGGATGGTGAGTCATTGACGCAATACCTCGAAAAGATAGTACAACTTCGCGCTCAGACGCCGAATGTATCAGATAAAGTAGTGATAGCAGCAGCAATCGAGGGCATGACCATAGGTCGCCGCACTCCTGACAGGGAGGAACCTAAAACCTTGACCGAATTAAACGACCGGATCAAAAAGTTTGCGAAATCGAAGAGGGTGGGTCTGAAAAGAAGAAAGGCAGCGAGAAAGGACGAAATGCAACAATCGCCGCATCCAAACGCGAACAATAGCCAAAGAGGTGGCAAGACTCCTCGCCGGGTCAACAATGTGCAAGATGATTCGCTCAGGCGGCGAACCCGGCCCAAGAGCTGCCACCGGGGACGCCTCAAACTCAAAAGCAAGTCAGTCCAACCGAGGTGGCCGGGAGGGCTCAAGGGGGCAGAGGGCGCGGAAGAGGCCGGGACAGACCAAGAGTACCGTATTGCTTCGTCTGCGGCTAAAAAACATGGGTCACCAAGAGAGGCGCAAGTATGGGCAGATGGCCAAGGAGCGTAAATCAAAGGGACGAAAGTTCACAAGGTAGTCAAGCTCCAAAGCACGTGTTCAACATGAGAGAAACAAAGAAGCGTACCGAATGCATATTTCGGCTATCGAATACTCAATTGCCACCTCTGCCTCCAATAGTACAACAGGCCTCCATGCTTCCGGCAAACCATCATCGGTACTCTCGGAACTACCCGGGGTACATCCCGCAATCCCAAACCTCCATCGATGGCGGCGTCTTCTCCGGCAAACTGGAACAACCATAGCGAACAGCGCACATGAAGCCCGAAAGCGGTCAGGAAAACAGATTGTGAACTTCGGTACTTCCGTCCCGGGGGACACATCTATGCAATCACAGCGGATCCAACCTTGAGCACGAAAACAAAAGAGCTAGGAGGGACTATGTGGGAAGAGTACACACAGTAACACCGAGATTACCTTTGAACAGGCCAGCATGGTCAATGGTCCCGATCACATTCGACGAAAGTGACTTCCGGCTAAGGGACTACCCACATACAGACGCATTCGTAGCAACCGCAAACGTGGATAAGTTCACACTTCACAACATCCCGGTGGATAATGGAAGCTCAGCGGACATTACGTTTCATCAATGCCTTTCAAAGCATGGATATGGAACGAAGGGCGTTGCAACCTGCGCAGTAACGATTATTCGGCTTTGGAGGGAAAAGGATAGATGCCATCGGGAAGAAGGACATTGCAGTAACTTTCGGTGAGGTTGGCTTATGTCGAACCGAAATCATAACCTTCGATATAGTCAACATAGACTATCCCTACACAAACGATATTCGGCAGAGAAGTGATAAGCAAGTTCAACGCAGTAATCAAGCAAAGTTTCTTGTGCATGAAGATACCCTCCCCTTTCGGCGTTGTTACCGTATGGGGAGATCAGGAAGCGGCTTCGGAAAATAGATGCAAAGCCAATACCGGATACAAAGATGATCAACGAGGTAAATGTAAAACCGAAAAGAGAAGACGATGAGAAAGAAGAGCCGAACCGAAAGTTTGAAAAGGTCGGAGAGCCGAAAGTGGAGTCGGCCGAATCCACAAAAAGGGTCCCGATATCCACCACAGGGGGCACGAGAGGGAGATTATAATTGGCTCCGAACTCAGCCTGGACGAGGCGGCCTCACCGTCCGCATTCCTTGACTCCAACTTCGGATGTGTTCGCGTGGTTAGCCGAGGACCTAAAAGGGGGTAAGCCGAAACCTAGCTCAACACAACCTAAGCGTAGCAAAATGCAGTGAAACCTAAGAAGCGCAGGGCGAGGAAGTTATCCGAGGAAAGAAGCGCCCAGAAGAAGCGAGGTCCGAGAGACTTTCGGACGCTTGGGAGTAATCAAGCGTTCAATACCCGAATGGTTAGCAAACGTGGTCATGGTTCAGAAGAACACATCTGAACCTATCATCAAGAAATGGCGAATGTGCGTGACTTCAGCGATCTAAACAAGGCATGTCCGAAAGACCCATATCCTCTCCCCGGAATAGACACCACGATTGACTTAGCCTCAGTCGCGAAAGAATGAGTTTGCTCGACTATTTCTCGGGATACCATCAGATACACCTGAACCCGGAAGACGAGGAGAAAACAAGTTTCATCACTCCGGGGGGACTTATTTTTTTCAAGCGAATGCCCGAAGGTTTGAGGAACGCTGGATCCACCTTCTCCAGAATGTCGGATGAAGTGTTTAGAGAGCAGAAGAAGAAGAAGAATCTGGTAACATACGTGGATGATATAGTAGTCATCAGCAGCTCGAAAGAGTCGCACATCAGTGACTTAAAGGAAACTTTCACGAATCTAAGGCGAAGCGGGCTCAAGCTAAACCCGGAGAAGTGCATTTTCGGCATCACCAAGGGCAAAATGTTGGGATGCTTAGTGTCAGCCAGAGGCATAGAAGCGAACCCAGACAAGATCGCGGCAATCATAGACATGAAGCCCCCAGATAGCCGAAAGAAAGTCCAGCGGCTCACAGGACGACTAGCCGCTCTTAGCAGGTTCATCTCAAGGTCAGCCGAAAAGGGTTTACCCTTCTTCAAAGTGCTAAAGGATAGCACGATTTCGAATGGGGACTGAAAAAAAGAAAAGTCTTCCAAGATCTGAAAGATTACCTTACCAATCTGATAACCATGTCAAAACCATCCCCAAAGGCAGTGTTATTGCTATACTTAGCAGCGTCACTGGTTGCGGTAAGCGCTGTCCTGGTCGAAGAAAAAGAGCAGAATAACAAGCTTAAGCAATTTCCTATTTATTACGTATCCGAAGCCCTTTCAGCAGCAAAGCTTAACTACTCAGAGCTAGAGAAAATAGCTTACACGGTCCTAATGGCAAGCCGAAAGTTGAGGCATTACTTTCAGGCACACAAGATTCGGGTTGTTTCCTCAGACCCTTGGAAGCCCTGTTCGGGGAACAAAGGTCAGAGGGGCGGGGGGTAGGCAAATGGGCCGCCGAGCTAAATGAATTCGTAATCAATTTCAAGCACAGATCAGCCATAAAGTCCCAAGCAATCGCGGATTTCATAGCAGACTGGACTCCGGCAGCCGAAGGCAATCCGGTGGTTTTTGACGAACCAACTTGGACTGCGTTTTGTGACGGAGCCTGGTGCGACAAAGGAGCTGGGGTTTCGGCCATACTCACACCTCAGCACGGTCCATCCATCAGATATGCAGCCAGACTATAGTTCACAAGCACCAACAATACGGCCGAATATGAAGCGGTACTGCTCGCACTACGAAAGCTAAGAGCAATGGGCGTTAAGAGACGTATCATTCGGGGCGATTCCACGGGTAGTGAGCGGACATTGTGAAAAAGAATACACGGCCGGGGAGCTAGTCCTAGTCAGATATTTACAGGCAGTAAGAGCAATGGAGAGGCATTTCTCAGGGTTCTCGATAAAGTATATACCACGTAGCGAAAACAGGGAAGCCGATGAGCTAGCAAAGGCAGCCGCGCTTGGGATTCCGACCCCTCCGGATGTGTTTTTCCAACAACTTTCAGCCAAAGCAATCAAGGAGGAAGAAGAGATACCAAGAGCCATTCATGTAATCGCAAGTCATGATTGGAGGAGCCCGATATTCGCTTTCTTGGCAGGGACATTCGAACCAGAGTCCAAGCATGAACATCAGCGAATGGAGTCACGAACCAAGCATTACTCCATCATAAGAGGCGAGCTGTACAAAGATGGCATCGTAGCGCCAAAGTTAAAGTGCATCAGCACAGAAGAAGGATGAAAGCTCCTGGATGAAATTCATGGAGGAATGTGTGGAGCTCATAGAGGACCTCACGAAATTGCCCATAGAGCAATGAGACAAGGATTTTACTGGCCTTCAGCAGCCGAAGATGCGAAACAACTGGTGAAGACATGTGAAAGCTGCCAGATGTTTGCCAAGAAGCAAAACGCACCGTCCAACCCAACCAGGTCGATAGTGCCCACTTGGCCCCTTCAACGTTGGGGGGTAGACATAGTCGGGCCGTTACCAGCAGCTCCAGGCAATGTGAGATTCGCCGCCGTGGCGCTTGAGTATTTCACCAAGTGGATAGAAGCAAGGCCTCTGGCCAGAATCACCTCAGCAACTTTGATCAGTTTCGTATGGCAACAGATAGTCTGTCGTTTCGGGGTTCCGTCCTACATAACAGTGGACAACGGCAAGCAGTTTGACTCAACAGAGTTTTGGAACTTTTGTGAAGAGCTTTCAATCAAACTGACTTTCGCATCAGTTTATCACCCACAAAGCAATGGGGCTGTCGAAAAGGCCAATGGTCTAATCTTTTCTGCCGTCTCCAAGTCACTATGGGACGCAAGCAAAGGAAAGTGGCTAGCCGAAATGACCGTTGCGGTTTGGGGCCACAACATCTCCAAGTCCCGAGCAACCGGATTCACTCCGTTTTGCTTGCTCTATGGGGAAGAAGCCATAACACTGGAAGAGCTCAGGCTCGGCTCATTTCATACACAAATAGCTGATGTAACGAAAATACAAAGGTTTGTAGACGCTGACACATCCGAATTCCGAAAGTTGCGGGCGGGCGAAGAACCTCGACAACTACCACCGGGAGACGCGAAAGTCGGGCGAGACAAGAAAGTATCTGCGCAAGAACATCTACCCGGGTGACCTAGTCTTGATTCGGCACGCGGACAAGCAAGGCAAGCTACAATCCCAATGGTACGGGCCTTTCGTCGTCAGCGAGCATGGTCAAGCCCGGGGTGTTCGGCTCGGGGGCGAGGAAGAAGGCGACAGGAAACCACTCACACGTGGAGGCGCGCGGATAATCTCCGCGCAGGTTCTACGCGTGGCGAATGCTCCTTGAAACGAGGGGAGTTGTAATTTTCTTTTCTTGTATCATGGTTTGTAATAAGTAACATCTGAAACTACCATGGGTTGCGCTCTTTTTTCCTCACGGGGAATCCCTTTCGAGGGTGTGAGGTTTTTAACGAGGCAACCTGGAAACACTCGGTCGTGAACCCCCTATAAAGGTTCCTTTTCCCCAAGCATGGCGTTAAGACGAAAGAAAAAGCCGAAAACAAGAAGTGACTAAGTCACACTTGATATATTCGGCGCACATCATGCCCGAAAAGGGTATATGCTAAAGAGATCAGCAAACCAAGGCATAAAAGCCAAAAACTAAGGTCAGAAAGGGCCGAAAGTCTGGAGGAAGTCCGAAAGTGACAACTCCCAAGAATCGAAGCTGAGGCTAACAAGCCCAGAACATCCGAAATTGACCAAAGAGTCAAAAAATGGAGCATAAGCGGTGAAACCCACAAAAACGCAGCCTGACTATTAAAGCATTGCCAACGCATTAAAGAAACGCGCTCGGGCAACAGGCCTTCATAGTCCAGAAAGGACTAAAGTAGGTGCATCCATTTAATGAAGGGTGCATCACAATGCATGTCCTAAGGCCATATCCTCGGGCAATCAAAATAATAAAGGCCCAAGATACGATAAGGACAGCCAAAACCACTATAAAAAGCGAGGGCCCAAGGGCCGCAAACCCCTCAGAAAACAGCCATAAGCTGTTGAGGGAAAATCTTTAGCTAGCAACCAAGAGCAATGCAAAAAGGTCACAGCCCAAGAAGAGCTTAGGCTCATTAGGATTGAGAGGAAACGGGGAAGGGGTAGGCGGCATTCGGCCGGGGCGGGGGAGAAAAGGTGGAATCGTGGCGGCTCGGCGGCTTGCCCACAAGGCTTTGTCTTGAAAAAGCTTGTCGAAAGACAATCCTACCACGAGGGAACCCCAAGGCCTAGCCCAGAAAGAGTTGCGTAGGAAGCACATCGACCAACTCAGGCACATCAATAATTACTCAAGGTGGCCGACAATATCAGGGTTTCAGCGAAACATTAGCTCAACCCACCCGAACATCGAAATCTGAAGCGCCGAATGCTCTGGTGAAACACGGAACAAAGCATTCTCCATTGCACGAAGTTCATCCCATTTGGCATAACGAGGACAATACCCGAAAGCTGCTCGGAGTGTATAAGAAGGTCGGAAGATAAAAGATGGAACACGACACATTCGGCCAAGCCTTACCACGTAACAATGTCAAGCTGCCGGTCCGAACCAAAGCGCCTGGGGCTCGAATGCTCACTCCCGGCCGCATGTACCAGCTAGCTAGGAGAAAAGAAAAAGTCAGAAGCTTCAAGAGGGCGTAAAGCGCAAGAAGGGCAAAGATTCGGCCAGGAGGTAGACCAAGTCCACATACGCAACATAGCGACATGTAAGAGACCTAAGTTGAAGATAAAATCACTTTCGGCAAAGTATACGACTTTCATTTCCTCGCAAAAGGGGAGGGGGTTTCTTGTCAAGACAATATTTATTTTTCGAGAAAACGAAACAACCCAAACCGAAAGCAACCTTAACTATTTAAAAGAAACAAAAGCATCGCGGTACATGGCTAGTTTAGCCAAAGATCCTTAACGGAACAATACCTATACCTAGGAGCCGAAAGTTCAATGGGTTCCTCCTTTACGTCTACTTTCGGCTCAAGTAAAACGCGCCACGAACTAAGTTCCTTTGCCTCGTGGAAGGAACAAAACTACTCCAAAAATCAAGCATCCGATGACCATGACGAATGATCTTTTCTCGACGGGGAAGTAAAAAATCATTCATCCCATCGGGATAATCCTCCCGAGCCATAAGCCACGAAGCCCCACTAATGCCGAATCCGTTACGCTCAACATTCAAAGGAAACAAATCTTCCATAAAACGAGGTCCCCTCCTCGGGGAACACGCCAAACAGTTTAAGAAACGTTTTAAACTTGTATCATTACATCTCTCAAGCCAATAAGGCCGAATGAATAAGTTCTTAGGCAGATTCTACCCTAGCATTATCGACATCGGCATCTTGAGTTGGAGGAGTCCCGCCGTCGGTAGAGGGGTTTCGCGGTTTTCGTCGCGAGAAGCACAGGCGTCCCGCTCCGCGATGAATGCATGCACCTTGGCACGAATCTCCTCCTTCTCCTCGGGATTCTGCATATTAGAATCAAACGGTTCGTCATTAGAAGTTATAAAGGGTCGAATCCCATAAAGAAACAAAAAATTCAAGGCTCGGAAAAGTTAAACTAACCGAAGCTCTGGATTCGGCAGCGCGGAACAGGGCAAGGTCTTTCCCGCCTTTTTGCCGAAGCCCTCATAAAACTGCCCCGCCCAAGGGAGCACCTCGGCAGGGTCTTCCAATAGGCGGCCGGATCCTCCACAGGCTCTTTGCGCACCGATATGAGGACACCCAAGCTCATGGAGGGCGGAGCCGAATGCTGAAGGGTCTCCAAAGAGGCATAGCCCCTCCCGGTCTCTACTCGGTCATACGGGGAGCGAATCTCCTGTACAAGCGGGTGAGCCTCTCCCCCATGGCCGAGCCCCTGTGGTGGAACGGCCTCGTCGCCGAAGGAGGCTAGCAGCCGTTGTAAGGCCGAAATACCAGCCTTCGTCTCGTGCTCCAAAGCATGCGAAACCGACTGGGTGCACTTCCTTTCGGTCTCTAGCTCCGCCTCAGGTCCTTGACCTTCTCCTCTAGCTCCGCCCGATTTCTTCTCGGCCTTTTTCGGCCCGGGTTTCGGCTTTCGCCTTGCGAACAAGCCGTCTTCGAGGTCCTTGGGCGATTTTTTGATCTTGGCCTTTTCGGCCTCGGGGCCTTCTTTGCCTTGTCCCTGGAACTTCTTCTCGGGGTTCGAGTATTAACGAGCATAGACTACAAAAAGAAAACCAAGAAAGTACGAAATAGTAAGTATGCGAAACTTACATTCGTAGCATAAAAACCGAAACCAGAAATTTACCCGGTGGCGTAGAAATTCAGCGGCGTCAAAGAGCCGTTGCGGCTCCGTCTTGGCCGCGACTCCTTCTCGGTCTGCGGGCCGTGAAGGAGGTGGAGCGGTCGATGCGAATCGGCCCCCTCATCCGAGGGGGAAGGGCGGCTGGCGCGGATCAACTCCGGCCACCAAGGGCGTCGAATGCGCTCCTAGACAGCAAGCAAGCTTGTAAGTCTTCTCTCGGCGTGGACTCATCTCCTCGGGGGAGCTAACCCCGGAATACACAACGGGCTCCCTAAAGTCGCTTGAATGACTTCCGAGGAGAGTGTGCCGAATCGAATAAGCAATCTTGGCCCGGAAGTCTTGACAAACTCTCGGTGGGGAAACCGAGACTTACCGGGGGGGGCAGCCTTTTGCGTCGATGACGAAGGGGCGGTAGGCGAGCACTGGGTCTCCTTGCTCGACTTGTTTTTTTGAGCCGCAGCGTCGCAGGTTGTGGCAGCATCACCTGCGGCCGCTTTACCGCAACAAAGTTGGGACGAGATGAGGTCGAATCCCCGGCATCCCGAGGGTGGCGAGGGGGTCCTTCACGACCTTTACCAGGCCATATCTTCCGAATCACTAGAGATGACCTGCAGACAACACAAATGAACATTAGCAACAACAAAGGCAAACCAACATCAAAGGTCGAAAGCTAACTAAGCAAATCACCGAAACCAAAGCCGAAAACCCTAGAGAAGACAAGGCAATATACCGAGGTCAAGTAACAATGCCAAACAGGCGAGTGCGGCCGAATGTAACCTTTCGGCTACGTAGACCAGGAACCCTAGCCATATCACGACCTACCTCGACATCCTTGGGCTCTTTCGGCCTCCTCTGCTGAGATGTTTTTGCCTCTTGATTCGCTCAAGAGGAGCCGATCGTGAGCAAGCGCCTTCCCTCGGTAAGGCGCCTTTCGGGCAGCCTTTTCTTTAGCTTCGGCCGGAGTCGGCCCGGTGAGGATAAGGCACTTCCATAAGCGTCGAGAGCCCTATTGATTCGGGCATTCTCCCCGATAATTTCTGGGCGGTCGTACTCGCATTTACCGCGGCTCCCGGGATAGCACCGGTTTGTCGATCCACGAACTCCAAGAACGTCTTCTTCGAGTGGAAGCGGGACGGAACAACAGCTTGGACTAGATTCGTCTCATAGCTATAGTTCGGAGGGTCGATGACGAATCGCACCCCAGAGCTTAAGGGCCAAACCCCCATTGCGATCCATTCCTCGACCAAGTCACGAGTGCTCTGCCTTCCCAACGTAGCAAGGAACGCCGTGGTAGCTTCCGCTTCCCCCTCAGCATTCTCAAAGAAAGACGCATGGCATTTCACGCGAAGGGGGACCATTCGGCTCTCAAAACCTTTGTTCAACGGCCCGAAAGCCCGGATGTGGAGGCTTCGTCCTCGCTTAAAGGCCGACTCGAGCATAAAACTAGAACTGGGTCCACTTCGACCACTTGTTGCAAAATGTAGGAGCAAGGCGAATGTTCCCCTTGGGGATGAAGGTGTACGCCCCGAACTGTACGAAGCAATGCTCGTCGTTCCTCACATCCCGAATCTTCTTTGGCTTCTTGTGCGGTGCATAGAACTGAACGAAAGTTTCAACGCACGGAGGGGCTCCCATCATTTTCATGGCCCGGATGAAGGCCCCCAAGCCGCAGTAAACGCATTCGGCGTCGTGGTGGTGCGGTTGCAATCCAAACCGCTCAAGGACACCGCCAATGAAAGTATCCTCGCGAGGGTAGGCGAAAGCCAGCCACGAGTAATCCTTGAAAACGAAGCGCCGCCGGGCTTGGGGTTCGGAATCTTCTCCCGGTCGGAGCCCGGCAAAGCAACCTCGATCTGCCGGTCCATGAAACCCCTTGCGCACATAGTCATTTAGAACCTCTTCGAAGTGACGCGTGAGGTTCCGGCCCAATAAACCTCACACGGCGAGCCGGAGGCCCCGGTTCTCCCCGAACCCGGCAATAGAGTAGCTTTCGTCGTCTGAACCCTCCACAGCCCGAAAGACGTCTCGGGCTCGGCCAGTGCCGAAAGGTCTAGCTCATCTGGGCGAAAGTACCCCACCAGCGGGAGATCCTTCTATGTCAACAACCTCATCCATGACCCGAGGGCTAAGCGGGATTTGTCGATTCGGAGTCCTCTTCGCTTTCACTAGAGAATAAGTGCGGATCAACACTCCGAATCGGCCGCGCGTCGATCCACGATCACTGCTTTGCCCGAATCGAGCTCGATGAGCTGCTAGAAGTCCCGAGCTTTTCGACGAGCGCGGATCCCGAGGCATTCGGATTCGACATTCTACCAAATCAACGAAACCTAGAATGCAAAATAAAAAGAAACGACGAAACCCTAAAAAAAAAAAATAGGCGCCCAACTCAACCGAAAGTAAGAAGAGAAGGAAGCAAACTTACTCGTGAAAAACGAAGCCGGTAGCCGAACGCCTTCAAGCTCCGAAAGCGGAGGTCGCCCGAAAATAGGAGAGCTCGAGAGGGCGGGAGAGCGGGAACGCAGAAGAACAAATTAGCCGGGGAGTTCATCGCTCGATCCCGCCCCTTTATATAAGAAGAAAGCGGCCGCGGTTCGAGGCCGCGTCCCTTCGTCAGCTCGGGGGGCTCGCAACCGGGGCGGCGTCGTTTCGCCTTCCGACAGGTCTACGTTAAAAAAAAATCTCATCAATAAAACGCAGCATTAGGCATTCGGCTCAGGGGTTTCTTGAGGGCCGGTAGGTCGATTCAAGGGGAGGACGAAAGGACCTCACCCTCGGTCTCGAGGGGCTCTTTGGGGGGGGAGGCCGAACACGCGCCCACCCCCCTACGGTCGGCCGAAACCAAAGCCGGGGGGTGGCCCGAAGGGGCCCGCGATTCGCCGAGGGGCCGAATGCTTTTGGATTCGCTCTTAGCGTGCCGTGGATCCAAGGGAAAAGGGATGAAGCTCGAATAGCGGGGGCTTAAACGTCGCGGACGAAAGCGGAGGCGTTCGGCCATGACGGACGAACAAACGCCCAACGGTCAAGCTCCATCCGCAGAAGCACCAGCAAGTGGACGAAAGCCATAGCATTCGGCCAGGGAAGCCGAATGCTGGGGCTTCCGTCGTATGGAGGACGTACGAAGGCGCCGCAGGGCGGGACAGCGTTGGCATTCGGCCTGATAAGCGAAGCCGAGGTCTCCGCCCGAAGAGCACTCGTTCGGGAAGTCACGCAGGGCGGGAGCATTAGCATTCGGTCGAATGTGACGAACACTCTAGTTTACGTCCCAAGGGCGAGGATCTAGCGTGTATCCTCCTGGCTTCGGTTAGGGAGGACGAAAGCAGTCGCCTTCGGCGGCACGATCGGAAGGGCATGTTGATGGATGTCTCCTGGCCTTGTTTTGCAGGTGCTTGTGGTCCCGTGCCGAGCGGCCCAAGATGGGTAGAGGGGGTCGCGAGGCATGGAAGTACCATTCTACCCTTGATCGTCGGCGGGAGGTGCTGGGACCCAGGGTTGGTAGGAGGACAAAATCGGGATTGTAATAGTCTACGGACTATAAATAGACCCCCCAGGGGGCTTTGTAAGAGGACAGATTGAGAATTAATAGAAGAGTGCTCCAGTCTACGTACACCTTTAAGTGTTCAGCTTAATTTCGTTGGGTGATTCGTCTCTCCAGGGGGTAGCCTGCTTCGGGGCTACACCAACACTGTGCTGTGTGCTGGCCATTTTGAACGGCAGCAGCATTAGGATTCAGTAGTACTTGGCCTGTGAAAACTGGAAGCTGATGAGGCAGACTTGGCTGATGACCTGCTGAGTTGTTGTCGTACGAGGTTGTGGTGCTATGATGAACTTGAATCTCTGATATCGTCGTAGCTGATTGTTGTCGGTACAAATCCGCCTGCAGGTTTCCACCATCGGTGTTTATACCAGCACCTCCCTCCCCAACTGTTTGGTGCACTTCCGGCGGTGAATGGTAGTAGTTGCCGCCGGTGTTCATCCTCTGCTGGAGCTTCTTCTTGATGCGTGAGTTCCAGTAGTTCTTGATCTCATTATCTGTCCTTCCAGGCATCCTTGCTGCAATCGCAGACCACCTGTATATATATAATAAACATAAGCAGTAAAAAGAACACATGCAAGTTATCCATTGCACATCATATAATACGCGTGGTTCCATTCATGATTCATGTATATCTGTGAGGGAAGAGGAAGATGGATCAAAATATCCGAATGGATGAAAATGAACTTATAAATTACCTATTTCCTAGGAGTTTCTGCAAGGATATGATGCGTTCCTCTTCCAGCTTGGAGATGGGCTCCCTGCTGAGGTCTGGCTGCAGATAGTTCATCCATCTCAGTCTGCAGCTCTTCCCGCTCCTCTTCAGCCCTGCAGCGGTAGATCCATATATGAATAGTTGAATGCTTTGTTATAGTTTCCCATCCAATAATACGATGGAATTAATCCTGCTCCTAAAACAACTATATACATATACAACAAGTTCAAAAGTATATATATGCATGCTTTTATATATATGTGCTTGCCTGCTAGTTCGGCGACGGAGGACCAGGTTCCGACGCCGTAGTGTGTGATGTGGCTGTAAAGCCTCTCGTCCTCGTCAGGAGACCATAACCCCTTCCTCATTATCTGCTTGTCCTCCTTCGTCTCCAGCTGATCATCACTAACCATGGCTCTCTTTCTTCTCTCCATATCTGTCCTTGATTGCTACCTGCATGCTGCTGCTGATGCACATCGTTCAAGCTACATATACAATGTATATATGTTTAGCTTATTGACCGGAGAGCTAAGATCCGATCTATCTGAATTTTGACCGACAAATTACAGGGCCTGCACTAGCTTGCGGTGGCACGTGCTTAAAAATATATATTTGTGCGTCGTGTGGTCCCTTGACATGTGACAGTCTTAGTTTACCAATACCAACACATGCATAAGAGCATCTATTTCTATATACTAGTAGATGGGCGCGCGCCTCCGCGCGCCCGTGCGGGAACAATCTCTAGGAGTACATGAGAAAAGAACATAGTAGCAAATACTTCAGTAGTTGAAGTTGAGCTGAATATACTATACAGTGCCTCACAGGTTCCAAAAGGCATGGAAGTAGCAAGCATCATAGCAGGAAAAACAGCATTATAGTCTCCAAATAAAAATACACAGGCGTTGGCCGAGTCTGTTTAGTGATAAGAAAAAAGAAGGAAACACTTCAAAGCCTGTTTCAGAGTGGACGAACAATCTCTAAGAGTGCATAAGAAAATAACATATAATAGCAAATACTTCAGTAGTTGAAGTTGAACTGAATATATTATACAGTGCCTCACAGGTTCCAAAAGGCATGGAAGTAGCAAGCATCATTGCAGAAAAACAGCACTATAGTCTCCAAATAAAAATACACAGGCGTTGGCCGAGTTTGTTTAGTGATAAGAAAAAAGAAGGAAACACTTCAAAGCCTGTTTCAGAGTGGACGTAGTTGGTCTTCAATGATCTAAGGCAACAGGAAGCAGGAAGCGAAATCAGGTTGACATGATAGCCATTCAAACTTGGTCCACGATAGATTGTGTTTGGGATTCTCCCTAAAACATTTAAAACCACCAATAAAAAATATAAGCACTCATTTGTTTGGGGTAGTGCTGCCTTGCCAATTAAACTGCAAGTACAGTGCAAGATTTTTACAGGCTTCCCAAGTGGAAAACATCTATAATCCTAGAACCAAATAATGTGAAGCCAGTTGCAGTTATGACAGTTGAATTAAAACTATGTATGATGGCAATTCATTTTAATTAGACCTAAGTATGGTTGCAAATGTGAGTTCAAGAGGGCAATAGTTATAACCAATATATTAGAATTACCAACCACTAAATAGTGAAAATTGCTAATATGCCTAGAAGCATCGTTGGTTGTTGCAGCACCAATTTAATACAAAAACAGCCTACAGAACCATACATGGAAGAGGTCACTGTAGCTGGAAACAATCATGATATGGGTGCGAAATCCTGATTAAGAAACCACGCAAGAACAAAATTAATGCTGCTCAGATTATTACCTTGCTGCAAGGAGCCTTAAATTTGAAACTGAAGTAGTAGGATTGATCACATACACACGGAAATGACCCTGACTTAGCAGCAGATAAGATACAGTTACATGGCTGAGAGCATAAAAGGATTTAAATATTGTGAGGAGCATGTAAACTCCATCCCTTTGCTGCAATGAAAATTAGACATGAGGAAACAACTACCTGCATTCCTTCATGTGTGAAGTGCAGAAACAAAAGGAACCATGTTGCCTTCTCTGCATAACAAACCGTAGTTAACACATCAATAATCTTTGTTCAATTTAGTGAACCCAAAAGCAAAACCTGTAGAAAAGTAAGGTGTTACCTTTAGCCCCATAATTTTGACTGCCAATCAATCTGTACAGAGGCATAAGGTAACAAATATCAAGTTGAGATTCTGATATGGAAAAGAACCTGCATATTAGCAACCATGAATAGGATCAGGTCATTGTAATGGAACACAACTGATGGAAATGTATACCACTTTGCACCTTTAGTTACTTAATAGAAAGCAGAAGCAGAACCATAATGCAATTATTACATAGAAGCACACACACTTTCATTTTAGGATTTTCAATTTGATATTGAGGGAACCTCAACCACCTGTCTACCACATTGCTCTAAAAAGGCTAAATCCTGAATTGTCTTTAGCCCCAACGTATTACAGGCCACAGGAGAGGTAAGGGGATGAGGTAATCTTGTCTACTAATTGTTCGTGTGTCTTCCCCAAACTCAATAATAATCCGTAACACTCAAATAATTTTTAGCAGTATATAGTGTTTCAGATCCCAAGTGGAAAACATCTTTTATGATCCTAGAACCAAATAATATGAAGGCAGCTGCAGCTATAACAGTTCAATTAAAACTCATATGATGGCAGTTCCTTCTTTAATTAGACTCTAGGTATGCCTGCAACATGTGAGAGCAAGAGGGGCAATAGTTGTCACCAATATATTAAAATTACCAACTTCTAAATAGCAAAAATTTCTAATATACCAGCAGGCTGGAAGTAATGGTTCATAATGTAGGTTGCATTATTTCTAAATCTTCATGAAACTGAAGACACAGACAGAGCCTAGCTGTTAGTTGTGTGGGCAAGCATCCGTAGAGGCACTTGACAGTGATGAAGCAACGGTGTTCCTACAGCAATAATGATGAAGTGGTGCACCCATTTTATTTTTGAGAAGACTAAAAAAAAGAGGTAAGATTCTAAAGAACTATTTTTTGCTGTCAACCTACCACCGAACATTATTCAGTAACTTACTGTTCAATTGAATAGACAAAGTTTTCTCTGAATTGATAAGCATGAACCTAACATAAAAAGAATGCTAATGTACACATGTTGTTCTCCATGCTCTGTATACAGGAGGGAACACCATCGTATATGTAGGACATCCTGTCGACACACATGAAAACAGCTACATAAATTACAGCAGGACATCGCAGTCGTGTTGTGAAGACCCCAGCTATGCTAACTTGAGTGGTAGGCATACTGAACAACTTTAAAATGAATGAAATATGTTTTTTTTTTTTTACATGAACCTGCAGCCCTATTGCTTCGGAAAGGAAGAAGATTGAGCACAACCTGTGCACACACCTGAAAAACACATAAGAAAGACCACAACAGTCAAGTGCTGAGTTAGTAGTGATTCCAGGCGTCGGTGGGCACACGAGAGATATTGTAGATAGATAAAAATATGGTGTCTACAACAGATAATGCAACATTTGAGATAATAAAAATAAGGACAAAGTTAGGGCTGAAGAAATAGCTATCAGGTGAAAGCAAACCAATCATAATGTATGCGACTGAACTGAATTATCCCAGGCGATAAAAGGTCTACGATTGTCCATGCTTAGAATGTCTGCAAGCAAATCAAAGGCCTTCAGCTGTGTGGAAGCAAATTTATGGAGTTGAGGTGCAAACCAAAAACATATATCACCCTGCACATGCCATAAACAAATCTCTAGCCACAGGCACTGCTTTTATAACAACTTGGGAGAAATGGAAAAAAGAACTTTTTTGTTAAATAAGATTATGTTAACAGAACACTAACAAATGTTCAGGTGTAAATTTCTGGAGATAGTGATATTTGATATTTGCAGTTCACACAGACAACATGGTTATATGAAGTCATTACACCATAGCCATCGCACCACTAAGGTGCCTGAAAGGCAGTACAGGGACCCATTACATGTCAGCAGTGAAAATGATTGAAATAGAAACTCTAGAAAAAATCTATATTAGCAGATAATATGTACACCGTTTGAGACAATGTATAGTTAAGATTAAAAAAGCGAAAGCTAACATTTGGTATGATGTCTTCATTCCATGGAACTGTAGGAAACTAAGCCTAAATCAGTAGGTTGAGGGTGTGGATGTATGTGTAGATCAACTTAGGTTCATGTCCTTGTTCACTTAAATTTCGATGCTTGTTTTGTTAATATAAAGCCACCTAGGTCCTCCTCAGCCGACTCTCCTTTTTCACTCCATCGAAATCTGACAGCCGTCGAAAACTTCTTCTATCAAGTGACTACAATCACAAAATAGTGATTAGAGAAATTCAACCAAAATTTCCATGACTCATCAGTTATCACTCATCTGTCGAAACTTCTGTTTATCTGTCTAGGTAGTTCATTCATCACTTTAGATGTAAAAGCTTGAATGTGCAGGTAGTACACAGAAAGTTACAGGTGTCTACTCTCTATCACCTGGAAAGAGCTATGTAAATGCAAAATCATAGGTAAAACTAAGATAGTAAGATCTCAAGTAAGGTTTGATCAAAGTGAATGAGGTCGAGTATCTTTTGTTTCTACACAGTTTAAAAGTACAGGGAGCTAAACTCATTGAGAGCTATTAATTTAACCTGTACCATGTGCAGATTAATACCATTAGTAGAAGTGTGGGTCCAATTGCACAGGTTAACACCACTGGTTGCAATTGCATCAGCAGCCGCGAAGGGCCATCAAGGGAAGCAGATACCTGTTATCCCTGAAACGATCATCAATACTAAGTATTGTCCTACAATTTGCTAGGAAATATGGAAAGGGTAGTCAACAATAAATTTGCATAGTCCCTATATGAGTTAAATGAAGAAATAGGTTGCGATTGTCACAAATGTATGAGCTCAATACATTCCAAAGGACCAAAGGGAATGGTAGCATGATCAAAGCCTAGATTGAATGCAGAGAATATTAGTCCATGAAAGAACCCAAAAAAATTTTCTGCAACCCAAAATCAAATAAATATCAGTTGATGAGGTAACCAAAAAAAAAAACTGGAACACAAAATCAAAAAAGCAAATTCCAGCAGACACGGTGTCATGTAGCAATTTAATAGTGTAATATTGAAAATTTTGAAGCACACAATAGTTGCAAAGACTGAAAGAGAGGGGAAAAAAGAGGGCTCAGCATGACCTTTGTTAAATTGTTGCAGAGACTGAAAGAGAGAAAAATAAGAGGGGCTCAGCATCGCCTTTGTTCAATCATAGGAACCAAACCTCCCTTCTGCTGCACAATTTAGTCATCCTAAGAGCATTTCCAATGTTTCCCAAAAAGATAATCGATAAATGAATGAGTTTTCCAAGTGGATAAAAAAGAAGTTGAGAGCAATCTTTATCAATCTGACCAAAAAGTACAAACCAAAAGTGGGTTTTGAAAACCATTGGAGATGCTCTAATGTTCGTGGAACTGTGCTGGTTGTCACATATCCAAACGACCTTCCTAGGCACAACCAAAAACTGAAAGGATGATTAAATATGCTTCAGAATGGGAGGGGGTTAGCTCTAATTTGAAACTTCGAGCTAGCTTGACTGCTCAATGGTATGCAATTCAGAAAAGGTAGAACATCATTGCCCTTCACCAACACTCGGGAATCAAAAGCCACGTATATATCTAGTGGACCGGCTTCGAAGTAGAAGTCGAGAACCAACAGAGAGGAAGCCAGGTCGAAGAATAGATTCGACGAGAAACCGCAGGAGTAGAAGCGGATTCAGTTGATCTGGACCGTCAAAGCGGAGATCCAACAGCGGGAAACAATTCTGAGCGACGTGGCTGGCTGTTCTGGCGGAGGAGCCATTCCAGTTTCTTTCGGTTAGTGCAACACAAGACCGCATATTCAGTTGGCCTCAAGCTGAGCATAGGGAAAACATATGAACTATTTAAATGAAACACAAGAAAGTAGCAAAAAAAATCAAAAATATAATTGCTTAACAATAGAAAATGCAATCCTCTATCATATAGGTAGCAAGGAAATGCACTGAGCTCCATTGGAAAAGAATTATACTATGAATAGATAGTGAACCGACTATACCATTTATTAATTGGCAAAGATAAGGCTATTTCAATAGACATGCTGTCATGTAGCAATTTAACAGTCTGATATTAAAAATTTTGGAGCGCAGAATAGTTGCAAAGACTGAAAGAGAGGGAAAAAAGAGGGAGGGCTCAGCATTAACAAACATCCAGTACAGAACGACATTGCAAGGGGAAATGAATGGATCAATAGTTCACTTGCCTTGATATCATAGGTCATATTCTATCCCGACAAACGAAGATGAGCCTGAAAAGGGTGAGACAAAGATGAGCAAGGTATCTCTATGAAAAGAAAAATATAAGGATCTAGATGCTAACAGCATGGCTGTATATGCTCAGCTTTCGTATATATAAGATGCAATAGAGCTAGCTGATTGATTAAGACACAAGACAAATCTTCTATGTTTGAGAAGCTGATCCTTAATAAGTTACTGGACTGAAAGCCTGCTTCCTGTCTTCCTTATCACAGGTACTTACAATAAGTATGTAGGTCACAATTATATTGATGACAACAACGCTTTAAAAACACAAGCAGCCAGTGAATAGTAGAAAGTGAAGATCTACAACTAAAAAGTTGGTTTTAAAATCGTTTGACTATCAGGTATCCAGCTTGAGCATGAACAGAAGTCTAAATGTATGGTGAAGGTGTGTGACAGCCCACATGGTGGTTAGCACAGAAGAAAATAGGAAGGCTAATAAATGTTTTTTGGAGAAAAATACTATTTTGAGAAAAAGATGGCTAAATGCTATATATCTTTAATTTCTTTATGTTTGTATGGACAATAACTTCTATTTCCTAAAAACAAAAGGTTGTTATGCTGTAAAAAGATCTCTTCCCTCACCGTTTTAATGTCAAATGTTCTTTTAACTCTAATGATTCCATGTGGGTACCTGCATGGAGCAAGATGAAAATGCCAACGATCTCAAATACCAAGCAATAAGAAAAAGACTGAAGGCTAACCTTTTTCATGCCGTTAGAATGTAGCAAGTAGCCTCCTATTTCTCTATTATCTCTCTGATCCTACCTTGTAAACCAAACCTGTAAAAATAACACAAACCATAAGAAAAGTTCAGAGGCACCTAGTTCAGCTGCAGTGGTTAGGCAGGGTATGAAATAACCTGAAACGACCTAAAAAAAAATAAGAACTAATAGATAGCCAGAAATAGTTTCTCTCTCTTAAGAGTTTGCTCAACTTCCATCTCAGGCAGCAGTTTTGATGACAACATTTGAGATCGTAGTGCAACACTTATACTGACCAGATAAGGATTGCGCCGCAACACTAATAGAAAATAGAGAATGACAGAATGTAAAGAACACAGTAAACAATCTCGGTGAAATGCAAGGTGCCTGTTTGCCTGGAGATCAGAGAATTAACCTCTTTGTAGCTGATGTTGATGACGCTGAGGAAGACGAGAGCAGGGACGACCTGAGGGCAGATGACTACGTTCTCCTTATCCATAGTAACTTCCTGTAATTATCCAAACCATGAATGCATATATACTGGAGATAAACATTTAGATTAATGAGTCCTTACCTATGAGCACGTGGACAAGCTTCTTATTTGCTATCCTATACGGCCAGCTTTATGAAAAACACATGCTTAAGGCATTTCATCAAACCAAATTAGGACAAATGAACTTGATCATGGACGAACAACTATGATTAATTAGAGCATAATAACAAAACATCATTGGACATGCCTCAGGTAAGAAACACAAATAACAGCCATCACTGCATATGTCCACTGTCTCAATTCTTGCCTCGGGCACTACGAATCCCTGAATTGCCTTGAGGGCCAAAAACCGCCAAGGAAAGGGAAAAACCGCCAAGGAAATAATCCCCGACCATAGACCGTCAAGCAAACACACTCAAGAATAGAGTGTAAGGGAAATTAGTTTCCTTGGCGGTTTCGACACTCAAGGATAATTTCCTTGGAGGCTAGCCGTCAAGGAAATCAGTGTCTGACTTAATTTGATAAATGGTCAAGGAAATGATAGAGCCGCCAAGGAAAGTAGTTTCCTTGAGAGTCAAACCGCCAAGTAAACACCTGGACCGCCAAGGTTATTGTTGTTTCTTTAACGCTCTTCTTCACCTCCAAGGAAACTATTGTTTTCCTTGACTGTCATTAACCGCCAAGCTAATTCTATTTCCTTGAGGGCCAACCCTCAAGGAAATTTATACTAGCAATAAAAAAAATAATTCCAGTAATCAATATATTCTAAAATGCAGTCACTATATTCAATTGGCACGTGATGACATACATAAGCATTTTATTATGGTCCCTGACCATTACATTGACGTAAAATATCCATATCAATATTACAAGAGCATTTATCATTCAAATCCTTACATCAAGTCCATACAGCATAACACGCAAGTCACTAATAGTTTCCAAAGCGGTAGGGTAATACTAACTCCTGTGTAAGTCCTCCCAGCACACTATCTTTTGGCCTAAGTCAGTACATTTGCTAGTTGCATACCTACATGAGAAAATAGAACAATGAATCGATTACTAAGCATGTATGAAATCAGCATGGCTCATGTATATATAGTGAGGTGGATGCACAGCAACAAGGTAGAACTCACTTGTGGAGACCAACTGCTTTGGTGTTGCTTTGGTGTTGATCTGTAGCACGACGAACTCGCTGGTTCCCTCTGTAGGTAACCCACCATTAGTTCCTGGTTATCCCCCATCAGCTGCACCACATAGCATCACTTGTAACAATATTCCACAATGAAAAGGGTAAAGGCATGATGAACTTCAGCATAAAGAACAACTGGCGAGAGTGGAGAATATTGCTACGCTATACCAAAAAAATTAAAAGTGCATTAAAGAACTATTAGTTGTCCAGTGTATGTAGGGCAAAGGCACATACCGGTATTGTTTGCTTATATGAAATAAGAAACAAAAATTGAAAGCAAAGTGAAATTTGCACTAGCTGAATATTGCACATTTCACGTGCCAATGCATTCAGGGAAAGTAAGATTGTTTACTCTGTTTTGAATCCATGATGGTATTTCTCTCAAGAAATCAGGTGTGTACAATCATGAGAAAGACGAACACTTCTGTCTTATAAACAATTCTTTAGAATAACAATATTATCTAACTGGGCTAATCCATTCAGATTACCACTACTGGTCTAGGAACTCACACATAACCTGAGTTAGCAGTATCCACTAAATGCGTCAACACCACCACTAAATTTGAGAACAGTTCGCAGTGATACTGACCTCGCTCATTTGCTCGCTTCCATGGAATTCCACGCTCTGGCTTTGGACATTGCTTGGACCAACTGTGACCTACACCATAACCAATATATAAAAAGAAGAAGTGATTCAGATTCTTTTTAAAGCTCATGTGCTATCAGTTGATGTCCTGAAAGGTTCAGGATTTAAACATTTTATTAAAACTGCACATAGATCCATGTATCTCCGGCATTACATCATGCACATTCCAATCACACATACCATGCATTCCAATGACATTAAACTTAGTACCAGTGTGGTGAGAAGTCTTTTAAAATAATTCGAAATGAATGAAGAATCGTCAGTAGCTTGGCCTGGGGCGTTCAGATCTAAAACCGCCCAAATCTCACCCCCTAAACTCTGCCCATCAGGAAACGGGCAACTGCACATCTGAATCTCACCTAATGGAGAGCAGCTACCTGAACGGCGTGGTGGCCTGAAGTTGCCCGGCGGGGTCGTTGGAGAGGACGGCCTCCACCATCGCAGGCAAGCCATCGAGATGCACGAGCAGACAACAAGAGAATCAGATCCAAACCCATCAGATTGAGTACCACCTCTGTCTCCCAAAACATAGCTACGAGGGGGGAGACAGGATCAAATTGGCAGGGCAGGGCAGCAGCGCACCTTCTGCTGGAGCGAGGTGGAGTGGCCCATGGACAGCACGGCGGAGGCGGCGGAGGCGGGTAAGCCGTTGCGCCGCTTCTTTTGGGAGAGGTGCGCTGGCGCGGCGGCACGTGGGGAGAGGGCGGCGCTGAGCGGGGAGCGATTGCGTAGCCGTCGTGGGAGGGAAGGGCGGGCGACGCTAGATTGAACAGCCGGTGGCGATGGGGCACGGGCGGCGTTCTTCGGAGTGGCATCGAGGGAGGCGATGGGGGCGGCGTTCGGCAGAGTGGTGTCGAGGAGGAGGCCCAGGGAAAAATCGAGAGCCAATCCAATGGTGAGGAGCTAGGGTTTCATTCTGTGCTTAACGTATCTTAGCGGTCCGAGGTAAATCCAATGGTCAGTAGCGAGCCATGCGCCGACATGGGCTATGATGGCTGAATCAGTGATGGGCCGAATCCAAAATTGCATCGTTCCTTTACTATGTATAATAATAATGTGTTTCTTTTCTAAAAAAGAATAATAACGTTTTCCTTTAAATTATTGTTTCTATGTCTTTGTAAAGCAAATCATAAAAAAATTATAACAAGATTTGAAACTACATATAAGGTGTTAGCTTTCATCCAACTTTTAAGAACCGATTTACTAATTTCTATCATTTAAATGAATTTCTACGTACTTTTCAAAAATCACCGCAATTTGAACTGCATCATATCTAACAATGTCAACAAACTAGAAAGACATATATGTAAGAAGACATGTTCCATTTGCTGTTACATCCAAAAACCGATGGAAAATGAAGTATTTTGCTAAACATTACTTAAACTACTATTTCGGTGACTCAGAAAAAAAAAAATCAATAATATCATAAAGTGATCTAAAACTTCTAAGAATTGGTATGGGGTCATGATATGATCATATAAGCTTCTCATAAAAAATTTAAATCATTTTGACAAAGTGAGACTATCGTTGTTTACAAATGAATACATCTCTAACATAGTTACATAACTATGAGACTATATGTGAGAGTTTTATCCACTTGTGAATAATGTGTAGTCCAACTTTGTTAATATGGTTTGAAAAAATTATGGTAAGATAATACAACAATGTTATGATCTCATGCAAAATTTTAGAATTTTTGGACGCCATTAAGATATTATTGTTTTTTTTGTTAGATTCACTAAAATTCTTATATACATTTCCTTGATTGTCGACCTCCAAGAAAATTCAATAACCCCCCAAAGAAATCATAATTTACTTGACGGTTTATAACAACACCCAAGGAAATAGGTATTTTCCTTGGCGGTTTTAGAATAACGAGTCAAGGAAATGATTTATTTCCTTGGTGGTTCTTGCAAACCGCCAAGGAAACATACATATTCCTTGACGGTTTAGATAAACCGCCAAAAAAATATGTTTCCTTGAGTGCGGTGTAAAACCGCCAAGGAAATTACTCTTTCCTTGGCGGTTTGATTTAGGCACTCAAGGAAATTCCCGGCCGCCAAGGCAATTCGGGATTACGGTAGTGAGGTAGGAAAACGTAAATAACAGGCATCATTGCATATGTCCCTTTGTCTCGGTTGTAGTGTAGTATCTTACAATAATAATAACCATCATCGCATTTGTCCAATGCCTCAGATGAAGACATCATTGCATATGTCCAGAAACATAGAGATTCAAGATCGGGTTGTCACCCAGATGGGGCAGAAGCCGAGGCAAATACTTCGCGGTAACAGTAAAAGCCGGTTATATATACGAAGGAACCGTGAAGCCGGTGGCTCCGTGGTGAATCTGGAGGAGCACAGAGAGAGCCGGTAAAAGCCATGGCAAGGCAGTAGAAGCTATGATTCAAGAAGCTGGCTCCACAAATCATAGCCGCACAAAGCGATATCGTACGGCCTGGGCTTCTTCGGACTGATGTGGATATGTTTCGTGGCGAGGAAGCCATTCACATTTCTATCGTTTTAAAGAAAGAAATAGTAATTGAACATGCATAAAAGAGACACATGCTAAATTTATACACAGGAATATATATGCTCTGATTAAAATTGCAGTCACTATAAATATGGACAAATGCCCATATTTAAATTGGAATCATCATAGACATGGACAAATGGTCAAATTAAATTTGCAACAATCATCGACCTGGACATATGCTCGAGACTAAATTTGAAACAATCATAGACCTGGACATATGCTCGGACTAAATTTGGCAAAGCATGATAGAGTTGGACAGTCAGATTAGAGGGGAAAAGAGAGGGAAGCAAAAGCACAAAGAAAAGGGAAGCAAAAGCACAGGAAAATCGAGGGGAGGGTGACCTAGGGTTTTTGGAAATCAATACGATACGGGAGGTAGAAGGAGGAGGCCGCGACTCGGGGGGCGGCCGGGCGGCACGGCCGCTCCGGCCAGCGGCCGTGTCCATGGTGGAGGGTAGCCATGGCTGCGGCCGATCCATGGGATCGCGGCGCCACCATCTGCCACGACCTCGGTGCTGAGTTTGGCGTAAAGGGACGCTATGGCCTTCCACCTCTGCTGCTTTAGGGGAGGGGAAGGGAGGGAGGGAGTGTAGGAGGAAGGCGATGGCGGCGGGAGGAGGGGCGGGCGGCTGCTGCCGCGCCCCGCCCGCCGCGGCGGCGCTAACCGCCTATCCGGCCACACCCCAGCGGCTCGTCTTTTGCCCGGCGACTCCGGCAGCAGTGCGCCCTACCACCGCGACTCCGGGCGGCGGAGCGCGCGGCGGCCCCGCGGGGGCCTCCTGCCGATCACCGCCGGCAAGGTCGACGCCGGAGACGACGCAAGCGGCGGCGGAAGGGTAGGGAGGGCAGCGAGGGGCGAGCGGGGCTGGAGCGGGAGGAAGAAGAGCGAGAGACCGAGGAAGAGCGGCGAGGAGAGCTGCGAGGAAGGAGAGGTAAAAGCCGATCGGCTTTTCACCCAGTCGGGTAAGCCGGTGCGGAGGAAAAAGAGAAGCGGGTGTATATATTCGAAGGAACCCGGGGAGGCGGCGGCTTCGGTGAATCTGGAGGAGCGGAGAGAGAGAGCGGTGAAAAGCCACGGGAAGGCAAGAGAATTTGGGGGATTCAAGAAGTCGGCTCCACAAATCGTGAGCCGCGACAAAGCGATATCGACGGCTGTGGCTATTTTGGATCGACGTGGATAGCGGTTCTGGCGAGGAGCCATTGAGGCTTCTATCGGTTATTATTAGACTAGACTAGCTATATATGAACTTTCTAGCTGATGAATTGAATCATGCATCTGAATGCAAGAAACGACGAGAGGACCTAATTAACATCTCAAGTTTGAATTTAGTTGCATGCATGGTTGAGCATTAGTAGTTTAATAGTAAAGGTTGGTCTTGGCTCTCTAGCTGGACGTTTGTGTTTCAAATTGATTACGAGCGAAGCCGACACTAGTAACGAAATGATTTTGCGTGCATTACGCCACAAACCAAAACACCAACACAAGGTCCGACGCTAAAATTTTTCTTTATCGATGGATGATCGGACGCTAAAGATTACTAAGAGACGATCCGACGCTAAATCCTCATTTAGCGATGTGTTATCGGACGCTATAGGTATCTAGATTCAACGTTGAGTTGTCCGACGCTAAAACTATGTACATCGTCACATTGTCGGACGCCAAAAATAAATGGGCTCCACATACCTCAAACATGAACACAAGCTTTTTTTTTTCTTTTTTAATTTGTAGTTAAAATTTGTAATAAGTTTTTTTCTCCCTCGTGCTAACTCCAAATGAGATGATTCTTTTTTCTAAATTCTTCTAAAATCATGATTTACCAAGGGAGCATTTTTTTTTAGGATATTAATTATTTTTCTCAGTTTTATTGTATTTGGCTTGTTTTCCATTCTTATGTATATATGGAAAGCACATTGAAGTAAACTTTAAAAAATGTCTTTTTATACTCTAAACTTTCCCCACATGAAATAGGACACATAAAATGCTATTTTGTGAAAGTTTCAAACTTTTTGAATTTAATTTACTATCCATTGCTCATAAATGGTACATCTCTCACTTAGTCTCATAAATAGACAAATAAATACCATTTGAGGGATGTATCAATTTTTGAACAACGTAGAGTTCACTTCGTAAAATGATTTCAAAATTTTATGGCAAACTTATACACCCATATTAGGCCCCTATGCCAATTCTTATGATTTTTTAGACCACTTTATGGTATTAATATTTTTTTTTACCGGGGTCACCAAATTAGAAGTTTGAGTAATGTCTAATAAAACATTTTATTTTCCACTAATTTTTAGGATGTGGGATCAAATTAAATATGTATTATTACATATATTTTTTTTAACTGTTGGAAATTCTTTTTTTTTTTTCATTACCATTTTCCTACTTATTTAAAAAGATTGACAAAACAATTAATTAATAACTATATACTATATAATTGACAACCTTACAATATTGAACTTGAAAATAAATAAAGCCCATCTCATAGATGCAGCCCACCTCAGCCGTTAGATCATAAGGAACGCTCAAGATTCACCGGTGCTTGGAATATAAGCTCCCAAGAAACCCTACAGCCAGAGCCGCACCTCCCAGGCTCATCTCACCGTTCCCCTTCCCTCTCTCTCTCTCCTCTTCGGTGCTGGCGGTGCTTCCATGGCGATTTGGCGGCGCAGACGTGGGCGAGCGCGCACGGCGTGGAAGGAAGACTACGAGCGCGCTCCCCGCCGGTCCCCGGTCTCCCTCCTCACCGTCGGTCGCCTCCCCGATGGCCAGCTGCTCCCCACTCCGCGCGAGCGGCATCACGACTGCTGCCGCTAGTCGCTCCCTTCTCTGCTAGCGGCTGGCTGTCTGATGCCTGCTCCGACCGGCCGCTCCTCTCCGGCCCAGTAGCAGCTCATGCGGGTACGCACTTGGATGATTGGATCTCCCCTCCCCTGCTCAGCTGTTGTGTTAGCTTGCCTCCTCTATACTGTTGTACTGCTAGTCTGCTAATATTGCCTGTTACTTGGACGTGTGCTATATCGGTACTGCTGAGTGCTAATGTTGCCTGATTGCTTGAATCCCCATGTATTAGGCACTAGCTGAATGACGACATCTATCTATATTTGTATAGGTCATTGCCTGAATCTATCTGAGTTACAGTATTACAATGGTAGGTGTTCTTTTAGTAGGACTGTTCTTGAGGTTATCTGAGTTAGCAGATTCAGACTGCAGTTAAATTGTTCACTTATGATAGCTGACATTGTTATCTACTATATCTTAATCTAGTTGTTTTCTTTAGTTTCTTACTGCAACGATGTTCAATTGGATACCTTAATATATCAAAAAGGGATGTACTGTACATTTGGAATTATCTGAAATTTGTTTCACCTTTACAGATTCCCTTGTTGCTAAGCATCGATGAACAAGATAAAGCATTATCAAAGAAGTTGAAACTTGTACCTTGTGGTATTCCATATCTTGCTAAAAGTGGATGCAGAAAAGGTAATCTCTCCTCTTTAAGTTGAAATCTGTAGTTTATTTGATAAGATGATTTGTTACAAATATATAAATCTCATCTCAATAGTCTTATTTCTGTGCCTCCAGAGTTGGAATGAAGTTTGTAATATGTGGCAAACCTTTGTATTGGCATGCTGTTAACAGTGTGGTATACTGAACAAAAGGATAAAGTTTTTGGAACTGATGTTTGTTTCTTGAACTGAAATGAATGGTTAGGCATGCTCACTACTTATGTGAATATCAATGCAGGGTTGATTCATTGGAATTACACACATTTGATTTTTATTTGCCTCATAATTGCATCTTCACTAAGACTACGACTAAAAGAATAAAGGTTAGCCTTGTCTAATAGTGCTGCAACATTTCTAAACTTGTACAAATACTTATGGGCTGCTTGGAGTTGCTTCAGATTATGTGTGTGTGCTTGCCTTTCACAATAAATACTAAGTGACATTGTCATGTGCATTTTCCTATAGAGAACACATAACCCAAGTGATGCCCCTGGAAAGTATCTGATTGTGATTTTGAACGTAGGAAGAAGGAATGCAGGAAGAAGGAATGCAAGAAACCATCTAATACACCTCAAAGTGGCACTGCAGGTATGTCACAAAATTTACATGTCAAAATGCTAATCTTTCCTGTACAAAACTAGTGACCAGTTGTAAAAATCTAGTGACCAACTATGCATGCACACACAAATGCTTCTTCCACTTTCAAGTTTTTATTTTCAATTTCATCAACTTTGGCTAGTGCTTCATGAGATTGTCTAGTGTCTTGTACACGCACACACAAATACCATGAGAAGGTCCCTGTACACGCACACACAAATGTTTCTTCCACTTTCCCGTGAAAGATGGCAATAAATAAGGATAATTTTAAAGACAATTTCATCAACTTTGGTTGCTGATATTAGTTAAGTAGAAAATAATTACCTCCTAGTCAGGGCACAAGACTACAGTTAAGGTCAAATGGGCTTGATGGTTAGTTATGTCACAGAACCGATGCTAACCAAAGCTAGCACATAGTCCAGTAGTCATGCATCTCTAGCTAGGAATGATTAGTTATGTCACAGAACTGATGCTAACTTTCGCTAACTGTAAGGTTAAGGCAAAGAACACTAGCCGATGCTTGGGCTACTTTCCAGTTAAGGCAATGAACACTTGCAAAAGAACCCTACTTGAATGGCAAGTAGTAAGCCAATAACAGTGAAGGTAAGCTAAATTGACTTCTTAGATATCTCAGATTTCTAATGCTCAGCTATTGTCTTGAGTGTTGGGCCTCAAAACAATGCCCACTACCTCTGAAATTTTTACTGCAAAAATGCGCAATTACTTGATCTGAATTATACTATCTTGTGTGCAAAATACTGCTATAGTATTACCATATCACTCATTTGTCATTCTATTACTGTTGGCACTGTACTGCTACAACAGTTCATATATTTTCTTCACTTATCTAATTACATGGTTATATTTTTCAGGAATGCTAGGCACTGCTTTTGACTTCAAAACTGGTTATCCACATAACCTGATGGATTTTGGTAAGTCATTCCAACTGCAAGTACTTTTTTGGTGATTCATCTATGAAATGTGTAAGATCGCCAGCCCATTTGGCGCTCTGTCTTGCCAAGTTTGGTCACTGGAAGTGCTTTAGCATTTGTATACCTACTAAAATTGCCAATTTACTTTGGGGAGCTGATATTTAATATTTTAAATTGCAGCCTGAAGAATCTTAGTCGGATGATGAGTTTGGCAATGAATTATATTAAAACTACAGCAGTGGTAAGACATTTTCTAGTGGGGTTTCTCGTTATGTTTTCTGACATGATAGTAGTTAGAGCTTCACCTTGATCTGTTAATTTCTGTATGCATATGTGAAAATGCAAATCTAAGATGTCGTTGAGTCGAATGACATGTACCTTTGCTGCTTCATGATTTTGTGATCCCTTTACTGTGCTATATACACTTGGAAAACCAACAACTCCTAAAAATTCTGATCCATTAATTAATTCAAGTTTCATCTTTCTATGCTAAGTGAAGGTCCAAAATTACAAATTTTATTGAGTAGGCTTATGCCTAGTATGCTCTCTAAAATACTATATGATAGCATAGGCTTATACTTTGGCTGAATTAGCTTTTCTACCAGCATGTCTATATTTGGTTGATTACAAACTTTGTATTGTACAACCACTTTACATATTTTCTCTACTTGCCTGATTATATGGTAGACATTTTGTTGATTACAAACTTTGTATTGTACAGCCACTTTACATATTTTCTTTACTTGCCTAATTATATGGTTATATTTTTCAGGAAGTGTTGGGCAATGGGCACGAGTCTTGTGCTTGAGTTCCTAGAAAATGGTTCTTCACACATAACTTGATGAATTTGCTCTGTTGTTGGCAACCATTACTTTTGTTTTTTAGTTTGTAGAGATGGTTGTGTATGCAAACCTTAGTATCTCAAACACAAATTACTAGCCTATTCAGATGTGCATTCATGTAATCTTTTGGAGCTTGACCATTGTTGGAAAATAAAATCGTGTGCAATGCAATGTACTGCTATATATGTATTGACCTCCATGTGATGTATGTGTGTGAATCTTTGTGTGATGAACCTTAAGTTTGAAGCTGGGCATCATTTGTGCTGCTTTCTAATTATATATATATTTTTTATTTTTGCATATTTATATTGCCCGTTGGACAATCTGACGCTATAAATGACTGTACTATTGGATGATCTGGACGCTATATGTATGCTAACAGAGTTTCTGACGCTAAAGAATAGCAATGGAGAGCCTGATGCTAAAGGTATTCGCCGTAAGAGACTGTCTGACGCTGAAAGTCTGGTTTGACGCTAAAAGAGTTTTAGCCTTAGGACTTACAGCGTCAGCTGAAGTCGGACGCTATATGTTCTTAGAGTTAGATCGTCGACGCTATATGTGCCTTTTAGCGTCAGATCATTTGGTGGTATTTGTGGTGTTGTGGCATAGTGGTGATACCTGAAAATCTTTTCCGTGACGGGCACACAGTTTGCCGTCCGCGGTTAATGCCCCGCCACTTCTGTTTTATTTTCCGTCGCGGGCATTTTTTACCGGACCCCGCGTAAAATTGATTTTCCATGGCGGGCACCTTAACACGCCGGAAAATACATTATTTTTCCGTGGCGGCGTGTTAAGGTGCACGCCACGTAAAATCGATTTTTCCCCGTGGGCGCATAGTAAAAGCCTGGCCAGCGAAAAAGTTCAAGCCCAAATGACCCCTCTTTGGCCCGTTAGCAATCTTCATATATTTAGATGTTAGGGTTTGGGTCCATCGGCCGCCGTGCACCACTTCCTCTCGATCCCTCCCTCTTCTCATCGGCCGCTCTCACTTGCCCGCTTCACGATGCCGCTCCTCTCCCGTCTCACACCCGGGTGGCCCCAACTTCTCCCCTCCCGTAGCGTACTTGGTCCCTCGCCATCGGCCCCAACTTCTCCCTCCCGCCGCCCTAACACTTACCCTCCCCTTCTCGCGCGGCACCGGGCGCGGCGGATCCCGAGGCGGCCGTCGCGGCGTGTCCGGCCGGCGGCTAGCGGCCCCCCCGGATACACACGGGGACCTCGACCTCCTCCTCCACGGATCCGGTGACCCAGGCCTCCTCCCGCGGATTCGCCGGCCCGACCTCACAACCGTGGATCGCGGCGGCGTTCTCCTCCTCCACCGGATCCGTCGTCCGTCCCGGCGGCGAATCCCGTTTCGTGGTGCTGTCGCGATGAATCGGCGCTTCGTTGCGGCGCGGATCGGCGTCCCCAGCGGCGGCGGCCGAATCGAGCTCATAGCTCGGCTTGGCGGGGAACCGGCTCGTGGCAGCGCGGATCTCGGCGTCCCAGCGCTAGGGGGTTGGGCGAGAGCGGCTTCGGCGCTTGTGGTGAGCTTGCGGCGCTTGTGGCTCGGCGGCGGCTGCGCTGGTACCGTAGCTTGGCGGTAGGCCCCTCGCCGAGCCAGCGGATCGGCAGCGGCGGCGGCTCAACTTCCCCAGCAATCGGCAGCGGCACGGCGGGGTCGGTGGGGGCGGCTCGAGGGAAGTGCGGCGTGGATCGGCGCGGGAGCGGCGGCGGCACCGGCCCGCGGCCGGATCGAGGTCGGATGGGCTTGGGTTTGGGTTTTTATTTTTTATTTCTTGTGGCGAGCACCAAGCGCCCGCCACGGTTGCTCCGATTTACCGTGACCTTGGCGGGTGGTGCACCGTGCCCGCCACCCAAAATCATTATGCCCTGTCACTTAAAATCATTTGGTTACTAGTGTGATGCTGCTTTTGTTGACCTTCTTGATCGAAGTACTGGCCAGGTGTTAGTTCTCCTTGTTGCATGCAGTTAGGCGTGTCTTGTTGCTACACTCTGGTCATGCGGTGGACATATATACATTCCAAACTTGCTAACTTTGGCCTCAAGAATTGTCGTTGTCAGCATGAACAGTAGTATGCAAGCAAGCACATACTAGTAAGACATCAGCAGCTGTTTAACCTATCTCCACGCATATGCATGCTGGCACCTTGATTGTATATTATATATTCCCAGTATGATGTATATATCCCATGCAAGTGCCAAAGGTACGGTCAGTCAGTCACCCAAATGAGATTGATTCCTTGTGTCTTCTTTGGCCGGCCGACTGGGCTTCGTATATTATACTCATGCACCTCAGCATGCACATGGATGTGTATGTATATACACGTGTAGATATATGCAGTATAGGAGATCGAGTAGATCCTCATCCAGTTTGATTCTTGGTGTTGTGGGAGACACATGTATAGGACAAGGCCGAGGCGGCACGCCGGTCCAAGGTAGATATGCATATATAAGTAGAGAACGTATCCTGTGCACACCAGCCTTATATACACACGTGCACACTAGTCATCTGGGCGCTTGATTTCTCATCCGATGGCCAGCAGCGAGAGTAGGAAATTTTGCGAAATAGCGCCCGCCGGTCCTTCACCGGTTTGCAAAAAAACCCCTCGCGCGCACACGATCGCCAGGTTCCGACGTTCCGTCCTCCCACGGTCCTTCTCTGACGCAGCCGCCAGCGACGCGACGAGAGTGGGCACTGCGACGGAGACTGGCAGCGTGCGTCGTCTTCCCAGTTTCCGAGCGTGCGTCGTCTTCCCAGTCATCAGATTCCGAGCGCCGCCAAGCCTCCAGATTCCTCAGGTCTAGGAGTGCCGCGGCTGTACTGGAGAACGATGAATGCCAGCGGCTGTACATTTGTGGCCATGGTTCTGAATGTTCATGTGCGACACTATAGACATGATTTGACAAATCAATTTGTCATGTACTGCATGTCATCACCATGTTGCAGCGTGCAATCTGATGAAGGTGTGATGAAGGTGTATGAATCTTACTAGTAGTGGATTTGACAACGCGGTGATGGATTGCACAATCTGATGGTGCCCAGCAGCCTGGCGGTGGCCCGTCTGATCCGGCAGCCTTTGCGGCGTCCCGTCCGATCTCCTGTCCGCGTTTCCAATCCGGCCTGACTGCGAGGACGGAACCGCTGACTTCGTGACTCGATTCGTCCACGCGCGGGGGCTTCGTGCAAGATTGCCAAGGCCTGCGGGCGTTAAAATGAAAAAAAGACCGTGCTCACGCTGCTGGCCATCGGATGAGAAATCAAGCGCCCAGATGACTAGTGTGCACGTGCGTATATAAGCGGGTGATGCGCGCGATACGTTCTCATATAAGTATGTATAAACAGAAAATGGGGCTGGTTGTTAATTAGTCACAAGGAATGACGTACTAGTCCCAATGAAGGAGCAAGCAGCATATTATTTGCTGATACCATGTATGCAAGGAGCAAGATCTGCAGCTACACTAGTACACGAAGGGGTTTTATTCGGTCGGAAACTCCCTTCTACTGGGTTATACAACCGAGTACGCAGTTGGGGAATAGAAATTATCGGACCGGGAATAGAGGTAGGGCTTTATTCACGGTTGGGGATACCAACCGGGAGTAAAGCTCCCGCCGGTTACATTCTAGGTTGGTGTTTCCAACCGGAATAAAATTTTTTTTTTCTTTTTTTTTTTTTCTTTTCATTTCAATTCTCGATTTCATTTCAATTACTGATTTGTTTTGGTTTTAATAAATTCATGATTTCTTTTTTGATTTCATTTTAATTAATGATTTGTTTTTGTTTCAAATTACATATATAAGTAATATACACATATATTAACTAATAATTAATGTACACATATATTACACAAATATAATTGATGTACACATATATTACACATATATAATTCCTCATGTCCACATATATTTCATGTCCCGATTACATATTAAGGTGTCAATACTTTTGCTTTGGCACCCTATATGTCGTCGGGGTTGTAGTAGAACTCGCCGGCGGGATCCGGGTGAGCTGGGAATTAATAAATCCCGCAATGCTCTCTTGCATGGCTTCTAGATACTTTTCTTCTAAGGTTTGCGCCATCAACTTTCTTGCCTTCAATTCTAGTTAAATAAAAGTATTAGTGTGTGTGTGTGTGTGTGTGTGTGTATATATATATATATATATATATATATATATATATATATATATATATATATATATATATATATATATATATATATGATATGATTAGTTATATAAATATCAACATTAATAACAAATGAGTTTGATGTATATACATTACCCTTTCATTCTCTCGTGTAATCGCACAATGGATTCTCATGTTCTCGCAGCAATAATATAATCCACATTGATTGCTCCCGTGTGGCTGCTGTGAGAGCCCACTTTTAAAAAAAAAAAAAGATTAATTTGTCATTTATATGAAGCAAAGATAGGGAATTGAATTGAGGTAACCATATAGTACTTACGGGAAATATGTTTATATTCGGGATTTGCGGTTTTGCAATCGGTCATATTGTGTTTCGAACCATTTCTACCCAAACCCCGCTCAATAAAATAAAAATACTTAGACCATTAATTATTGCATATGAGAGAGATTGAAATATTGTGTATATATATAATTGTCGAAGGGACCGCAATTACCCCTGAATTATATCGAGCATGTCTTGGTACGTTGATCGGTCCCATCTCGTGAAGTCAAAGGCGCGGAGAAGACTTTTATGCGGCTCGATGAAAATCAATATCCAAGTGGCCCATTGCATGTACGCATACGCAAGCCATGTATATATGTATAAACGGTCGAGCCGTAAAGAAAAGTAATTACGAAGCACATGATCGTCGATGTTATAAACACTCACCTCAAGTTGTAGGGGAACATTATTATACTCTTGTTGCGGTGCATCTTGAGGAACATTTTGATATTGTCTTCTTGGTCTTCTTTCAAACCTTTTATTGTTTCGGGTTTTTTTGTACACGATATGCGGATCAATGAATTCAATATGAGTATGCCCCTTGATCCGCAACTGTTGAATCTTAAATCTACATATATAGTGAGAGAGAGAGAGAGGGTGATATTAGACACATACATATGTAATCGGGACATAGTGACGTATTAATAAATAGAGAAAGAATCACTTATAGACAATAGCAAACTAATGATGGTTTTGTCGAGGAGTCCCGATAGAATAGTTGGTGCAATTCAGAAAATTCAACCCACATCACGTCATCGCCCCTTCCCCATTGGTCTCTAATTCGACATTAAATCCTCTGTCTCCCGACCACCACCGCAAGGTACCGTTGATTTAGTGCATACATTTGGGTACCCATGGCAGCATATTTCTCCGGATCCCATAAACTCTGTCCCCCACTCATATTTCCTCCATTTGTCAACTACCTCCGCATTTTCAAAGACCACTCTACTCATGTCCATACCGGTTTTAAGACATCGTCGAAATTAACTGCTCCATCAGCAGGAAACTTTAGGTCTATATCCTGCCATCAGAAGACCAATAGGAGCAATACTTGAAATCGCAATCCATAAAAAAACACCAATACTAAGATCAGCTAAAACAAAACCCCGTGTTTGAACCATATTGATTGGTAACTAGTTCGAGTGGTCGCGATGATGTTTCTCCAAGTTGTGGAACGCTTTTACTCTTCTTTTTTTCCTCCTTGGGTCAACTTCCTTTTGTAGAGTGCGGTCAAAGTCCGAAAGTGCCGGGGTGGGCTTACGTGACTTCCTCACCTTGTCCTCGGCATCCACCTTACGTCTTAGCACCCTTGGAGGTAAGAAATACGGCTTAGCAAACATCATCCACCACCTTCTTCTGCGCATTAGGGGCGCATCCAGGGGGATAGCGACGCCCCTAAACCCTTTATTAGCTACGCCCGCTGTCTTTAGGTTTTGGGTTTTGCTTAGATTATTCTGTCCATTGACGGTCATTCGTTCATCGGTTTGTGAAACCCCAACTCGTGTGCTTAATCATTCATCCGCAGGTTTGTCCCAAAATTCTCGAGCTGCGTTCTTTCGAAGTTCTTGCTTGTGTTCTTCGTTTCGCAGGCAAGGATTAGCCTTCTTGGCGAGGTCAACCGGGTTGGAGACACGGTTGATAACCCGAGGAGCCGCCCGTGCTAAGATTGCGGGGTTCGGGTCTTTTTCGATCCGCCGGATCGGTGTGTCGTGCTCCACCAAAACGATAGTTATCACAACTTGACGGAAGATCGGGAATCTCGTCCCCATCGGGTGGCTTCCCGGATTTGGTGTATTAATAAGCCCCATGGAAGTCAATTGTATCTGCACTTGCCTTTTGATTTCTTCTTGCATTTTCGCTTCCAATTCTTCTTTTTTTGCTTCTATGTGTCAACAACATATTCTTTGCAAGATGCGGATGTTCTCTACCTCAAGTTCCTTCCTTCTATTGTGGCTTCTATAGGTACCTATGTCCTCCGGGAAACCAAACTTCCACGGAACGGCCCCTTTGCCTCTTGTTCGGCCAGTGTGCTCAGCGGTCCCAATGGCATATGTCAGTTCATCTCTCTCTCTATCGGGCCTAAAAAAGCCACTAGCTTTGGCTTCAAGAATATTAATCAATCTTTCTGTTGCTTGCTCGAGTTTTTGGCCATGAATTACCTTCCCGGTCTCCGAAAGCACGGTCGTCCCCCATGACCTAAAAGCCACTGCTTAGTGTGTTCAGCCAGTTGAGTGTTTCTGGTGTGATCCCCCTGCCGAGAAGGTCCGCTTCCATTTTTTGCCACTTGGGAATGGAACTTGCGTAGGCACCAAAACCCATTTGATGGTGGTACTCCTTTTACCGGCATTGAGTTGGTTCTTTCTCGACCTTTCCTTTGCCTCATCTGAATTGTTGTACTGCACAAATTCCTCCCAATAGGGGCCTCTACTTCACAATCGGAGCTTGAACAAACCAATTTGGAGTCCCGTTCTTCTTGATGTATTTATTGTACAGCTCCTTCCAAGACACGAATTGGGTGGCCATCAGTTTCATACTCCAGTCATAAACTTTAGCCACCAACTGTTCATGGGTGAATTTGAGTTGAATGTCTTGCCAAATTAATCTCTTGTCAACATCAGAGACGTAACTAATATGAGCCGCACTCTTCTTGAACCTCCATTCACGACAAGTGATTGGTATCCTTTCCTTACAAGGTACCCACGGTGGTACTTATATTTCGTTGCATGTTCTCCTTGTGGTTTCCCTGTAGCTGGATCGAATTCTGAGATGATATGGCGGCCTTCTAGTGGCTTTATGGGCCCTCGAATAGTCTTACTCTTGGTAGTTGTTGACGTCGATCCAGAGGGCTGTGTGTATGCACATAGACACACACGAAGACATTAAAATAAGGAAAGGTTTATATATATTAATTCATGTGAACAAATAATAAATTATGCATAATTAATCAACACACATATATATATACCTCCTCGTTATTATCATTAGTATCCGGGTTGTTGTCGCGCAAAATCCATTAAGTATTGGAGTTCAACTGCATCCTCTTGTTGGATATTATCATCGACGGGTTGTTGATTGCCACCGTGGATAATATTCAACATTAGTTCTTCATCATCCATGTCGTTGCCTCTCGGGTCAGACCATCTAAACCTGAAAACAAAAACAAATAAATTGTAAGTCATTTGACATTTTTAAGTTCTCGTCGTCGGAAACCCTAACATTCATCGGAAACTTGGTCTTGATTTTTTTTACATTCAACTCGTTAAAAAAATAGAGATAGATCGAAAAAGGTTTCACGTCTTGTAAAAACCCTAACATCGTCGGAAACTTGGTTTTTTTTTTTTTTTTACATTCAACTCGTCGGAAAATAGAGATAGATCGAAAAAGTTTTCACGTCTTCGAAACCCTAACATTTGTCGGAAATTTGGTTTTGATTTTTTTACATTCAACTCGTAAGAAAATAGAGGTAGATCGGAAAACGCGTTCGCGTCGTTGGAAACCCTAACATTCGTCGGAAAATTGGTTTTGATTTTTTACATTCAACTCGTCGGAAAATAGAGGTAGATTGGAAAACGTTTCACATCATCGAAAACCCTAACATCATCGGAAACCCTAACCCTTATCGTGCCGTTAATTGCGATTTTCATTCGGGTCGGAAATCAATCGTTCGGGCGGGCGGCGTCGCCGGAAACCCTAACATGGTTATGATGTTTTTTACAACATTTGTCGGAAACCGTAGGTTGGTTTTGATTTGTTTTTTACATCAATTCTACAACATGTCTAGGTTTGTTTTTTTACATCAATCCTACAAAGTCTAGGTTTTGTTTTGTTTTTTTACATCAATTAATCTACCTTTGCGCCTGAGGGGGCGCCGGTAGCGGTGTAGAAGGCAAAGATGTGGAGGTGGCGCCGCATGCGGCCGGGGCGGCGGGAGAGGCTGCCGGCCGGGCGCGGTGGCGTTGGTGGATGGCGGCGCGGTGGAGGCCGGCGTCAATGTCGGTGTAGGGGGCGCGGCTGGAGAGGCGGTGGAGGCCGTCGGTGGAGGGGGCCGGTGTCGGTGGGCGCGCGGTGGGGCCGTCGGCGTCGGTGTAAGCGCCGGGCGTAGCTGATTCTTGAGCACGGCGGCGTCGTGTCGGCGCGCGTCGGTGGAGGCGGCGTCGTGGGCGCAGCGTCATGGAGCGCGTCGGTGGAGGCTGGCGTCGGTGGTGGAGGGCACGTGGCATCGGTGGAGGCGGCCCGGCACCGCCGTGGGACGCGGCCACGCGCGCAGATCCGGGCGCCCGGCGTCGTTGGAGGCGGCGGCGCACGCGCAGGCGGCGGCGGAGGCGGCGTCGGTGGAGGGCGACGCGGAGCGGCGGCGGCATCGAGGGAAGAGGAAGGGGAGGAAGAGGTAGGGGCCCGATTGGGCGCACTTTATCTCGGCAAACCTTTATTCTCGGCCGCCCCTACACCCGGAGTAGAAGGCCTTTACTCGGGGCCAACCAACCCGGGAATAAAGGTACAACCCTTTATTCTCGGCTCAATCCATTGCCCGGAGTAAAGGGAGTTTTTTGGGGCCGCGAAATGCAGCCACCTTTACTCCTTTACTTGGCCAAATACTACCGAATAAAGGTAAATTTTTAACTTCCCGCCATACCGTGCACGATTTTGGTTCTTTTTTAAAATTCATTTTATTTAATGTCTAAATACAAGTTATTTGCTTAGTAAAATGTATAGCAGTCATAAAATTTTTTGAAAAACAATTAGAGTTCATTTTGCTTTATTCCACACAAGAAAAATATTTAACCTGAAATATTTTATTTTTTTCTTTTGACTAGCAAACATAATGTAATTAATAATCAAAGTATTTCATTAATGTAAAATTGTTTCCGCTAACTAAAATAATTAAATATAATGTTTTTTAACAGGAAAATTGTTTTCACATCATCTCGTACGTAAAACTTTTCCCTGGGTGGACTCATTTCAATGTATAATTCAAAGTTGAAGTCGCGCAGAAATTCAATTAAATTGAAAAAATTCAAAGTTTGAAAAATGAAAAGTTGACCCAAATACCAAATGTAGATCTTGAAGAGATTAACAATCTTGGTATTCATGACTATTCGATTTGAAGCCATCTAGGGCTTCAAATAGTAGCGCGACGGTGTCGTTTTTAAAAAATTCAAGATTTGACTTGGTCAAACCTTGTCAAACGGAACACTAAATGACCTTGGATGAAAAACTTTTGAATACAAAGGTGTTACAACTCATCAAGATATACAATCTTTATATAGGTCATTTCCACTTTTGAGAAAGTGTTTGTAAACATTAGTCACAAAATCAAGAATCTCATAGAGTTTATAAAACTACGGGAGACACTCTCGCCGGTTTTAGAGCTTAACTTTTCTAACACTTTCTCAAATGCAAAAATGACCTAAATAAAGTTTGTAGATCTTGATGAATTATGAATTTTGGGTATTCATGAGTTTTGAATTTGAGAGGCTTAGGGCTTCAAAACCGGTTCTGAGTCGTACAAATTTAAAATTTCAAAATTCGAGACGCCCAAAGTTTGAAAATGAAAAGTTGACCCAAATACCAAATGTAGATCTTGAAGAGTTTAACAAACTTGGTATTCATGACTTCTCGATTTGAAGCCATCTAGAGTTCTAAACAGTAGCGCGAAGGTGACATTTTTAAAAAATTCAAGATTTGACTTGGTCAAACCTTATCAAACGGAACACTAAATGACCTCGGATGAAAACTTTTTTGAATACAAAGGTATTACAACTCATCAAGATCTACAAAGTGTTAAAACTTTGAGACCAATAGAACACTAGAATGAATGTTCTACAGAATTATTACATAATTAATGTCTCAAAAGACAACATTAAACAAACACTAAATTAAGCAGGCTTGGATCGTGACCACATGACCTTGGCGGGGGGATTTTCTTCCTGGGACTTTCACCCTCAACCTCACTAGGGTCCTCTTGCCTTATCTTATACCGTGATGCATGACATATCGGGCATTCATCCAACTTCTCGTTCTCCTCGCCATAGTATAGAAAACAGTCATTAGGACATGCATGTATCTTCTTGATTTTTAATCCCAAAGGACAGACAACCTTCTTTGCTTCATATGTAGTGGCGGGCAACTCATTGGCCTTTGGAAGCATCTTCTTTTGGATAGTCAATAACTGTTCGAACGCATTGTCAGAAACACCATTCTTCGCCTTCCACTGCAGCAATTCTAGTGTGGTACCCAACTTTTTCTGCCCTGCATCACAGCTCGGGTACAACAACTTCTTGTGCTCCTCTAGCATGCGCTCGAACTTGATCTTCTCCTTTTCATTTTTGCATTCTTCCTGTGCATCACGAATAGCCTGACCAAGCTCATCAACAGGCTCATCTCCTGCCGCTACCTCCTCTTCAGCTTCCTCCATTGCAGTATCATTTAAGACACCAGCATATTCAACAATAACATCGTCGTCGTCCCCTTTGTCTTCACCTTCTTCCATTATGACACCGGTTTCTCCGTGCTTGGTCCAACAAACATAGTTTGGCATGAAACCCCACTTAAACAAGTGTGAATGAATATTCCTTGAGCAGGAAAATTCCGTCCTATTCCTACATGTGGCACATGGGCAACACATAAAACCGTTTCGCTTGTTTGCTTGGGCCACACGTAAGAAATCATGCACCCCACGAATGAACTCTTGGGAGCGCCGATCAGTGTTGTACATCCAATTCCAATTCCGGCTCATCTATAGTACACGACATACATACACACCATATTAAAAATCATAACACATAATTAGTTATATTAAATACACAACATGCATGAATGACAACTGATTAATTTATGACAGGTAGCGTACAACTTTTGTTTGGTTGCATACAACAAACTCCACCAAAGAAGAAAAACAATAACCATAGTCATCAATTCAAGCATAACATCCATCGTAGGGCCACGGAGCAATGCTCCTAAGAAACTAATATTTCCAATTTGGAATCTCTTCGATCTGCAGGGCCGGCATCTCTTCAATCTCCATTGCCGATCTTGGTCATTGTTATTTGGAATATTTGCACCATGGTAGGCCGTCAAAGCTTTCTTCACGTGTTGTATTTTTGTAACAATTTCGTGGTAGCGATAGACCCGAGCATGGCAATCTCGCCACGTTTGATAGATCCTGTGCACGCGACCAACATGCACTACATACCATACCATGTTGCCTACACATGTAACCGAATTAAGTTGATTTCCTCATTTAGACTATATTCAAATTGAAATTTTGAACACTACTAAATCATGAATTTCACATCTACTCAAGTATACTCATTTTTGTAAACCATTGTAAATTCCTCATTTTTCTAAACAAAAGAAATTAAAAAGAAAAACTAAAATTATATAAATCCCAAAACTATGAAATAGATGATGAAAATGAGAGGAGAGTGAAGTTGGTGAACCTTTATTCCCAGTTTGGTTTAAAATCCCGAGTAAAGGGTGATGTGCGAGAGGATTCGGTGAAGAAAACAGCTCAAAATTCAAACGTCGCGTCGATTTATATATAGGGAGGAATATTATTCGGTTAGAAACACCAACCGGGAGTAAAGGTGGAGGTTTACTCCCGGTTGGGGGCCTCCAACCGGGAGTAAAGATTTATTCGGTTGGAGGCTCCCGCGGGAGTAAAGCTCCACCTTTTACTCCCGGTTGGAGGCTCCAACCGGGAGTAAAAGTCGAGGAGGCGTCGAGCGGGCAGCGGCGTGGTCTTTACTTCGGCTGGAGAATCCAACCGGGAGTAAAGGTGCCTTTACTCCCGGGCGCATTTCCTGCCGGGAGTAACCATGTTTTTACCCTCGAGAGTAGAAGTCCATTCTCTACTAGTGCTAGCTAAGCTATCTAGAGTTGGTATATATGATGGTATCCCCTCAATAAGTAGGACTAACGACATTTAGGTACTATATCCCTCCCCCTCTCCAAGTAGCTATTACTTCATCTGTTGTTTGCGCAATGCATCTTTTTCTTAGAGTGAAAATGCGCTATGGGTTCTTAAACTTTTCCCTACCGCTCATCTTGGTTCATAAACTTTTGTTTTGCTCATCCGGGTCCATGAACTTTTTCCCAACCGCTCATCTCGGGTCCAAAACCGTTCAAACTACCTCCCGGGCGGTTTTTGTCTTTTTTCCTTTTATTTATTTCCGCTAAATCTTTAAAAAATCATAGTAAATCATAGAAAAATCATAAAATAGAAAATCCAATTTGATGGACTCCACATGAGTAGATCTATACAAAGTGAACATATAATATAGTATACTTTAGTATAAAGTTTTTGAAACCGGTCATCCACATTTTTGAACTTTCCAAAACCGTTCGAAAACTTTGTACTAAAGCATACTATATTATATGTTCACTTATTCATGTGGAGTCCAACAAAATTGGAATTTCTATTTTATGATTTTTCTGTGATTTACTATGATTTTTAAATATTCAGCGAAAATAAATAAAAAGCAAAAGACAAAACCATGGTTACTCAGAGCAACCCGCCGTCCAAAACCTGGAGGGTAGTTTGAACGGTTTTGGACCTAGATGAGCGGTGAGAAAAAGTTTATGGACCCGGATGAGCAAAGGGGGGAAAAGTTTAAGGCAACCATGGACGCTTACCGGAGGAGGCCTCCGGGAGGCCCGTGCAACCCCCTAGGATGGTGGTGGTGAGAATCTCTCCCAGGCCGGCGAGACTCCCCGTGCGCGGGCGGCGCTCGGCAACCATGGACGGCAGCACAAGAATAGCGCGCCGGGCGACGGCGTTGCTATTCGCGGAAGTGGAGCTCGTCGCCGCGTGAGGACGTGGAATAGTGGCTGCTGCTCAACCGTCCCCTTGCCGGCGACGGCCGCGGGCGCGATGGCATTGGCGGCGGCTCTGGGCCCAGATCCGGCGCATTGGAGGTAGGGACCTGGCCGCGACGACGCCATGCCGCAGCGGCGGCGGTCCGGCGGCGTGCCATCGCGGGGACAGCGGCCCGCCGCCAACGAGCGGAGCGGCGTCGATGGGCTCGCGCGGGGGTTGGAGAAGAGGGGAGGGAGCAGGGAGGGGAGCGAGGGAGGGTGGAGGGCCGCCGGCGCGGGATGGCGCCGGCGGCGGCGGCGGCCGCCGGGGGCGCCCCCAGGGTTCCATCGCAGGGTGGGCTGGGCTTTTTTCGAGCCTTGCTTACTGAAACCATATGATCGATCAGATACCATGTGGTAACATTAACAGTAGACTATTATTATCATCAGTATCAGATACCACTAGCACTAGGATGTTACAGTTGAAGCAGAGCCTGTCGAACACAACATTGCTGTATCGTATAATTTTTTTTTTTTTTTTTTGAGCATATGCTGTATCGTATAAATGCAGCATATTACAGAATATATGATGGTTCATAATCCTAATCGAGATTCAGTTATCATCATCGGGAGCAGGAAGCTAGCTGGGCCTTGTTTGGCAGGTGACCGCCGCCCATTTGCGCATGGCATGATGTGTTGTTGTGGCCCGCTAGCCCAACAACAAGTAGAGTTTTTTTAGATGTCGTGGATGGTATGGCATATAGCGCTGGACGGTAAAATACAATGATATCATTCATCACTTTCATTTCCTGCTCCCATAATAGTGTCATTATCCATCACTTGTCCCTCTGTCTAGAAAAACATGCAATTCAGCACAGTATCATGGTTTAGTATCTCAAGTTTGATTAGTTATATAGATAAAAAATATCAACAGTTATGATGTCAAACAAATAACATTACATTCATTACAAAATGTATTTTTGTAATAAATTAATTTGAACTCATATAAATAGTATTCACTAGAAATATGGTCAAACGTAAACTACTTTTAACGTCACGCAACCCATAGTTGCATGTTTTGTTGGATAGAGAGGGTATATATATAGTATACAGGACATATAATCATTCACCGTTAAGTTCACATATATACACACGCTTACATACATGATAGGTAAATAAATGCATGATGAGTCTCGATGCAACCCAACTCATGAGCAATGCATGAGACATGCGCGCATTGCATGGCTTGATCTGCTAAAATGAGCTGTACCACAGATTTATTACATGAATTAAGGTCAAATAAAGATAATATTGTTTTACTTATTAATTAGGCGACAAAAACTAGAGTCACAGCTATCATTAATTATGAAACAGATGGATCGGAGTACGCGTACCTGGACAAACAGAAAATGACGTTGCTTTCATTTCCTCGATCGCTAGATCATCATGCTGCATCGATCTGGGTGGGTATGTACTGTACTGCTAGTCTGCTAGCGCTACCAGCCACGACTCCAGGAGTCTCGTCAACGTGTGGACGTCTCGCCTTTATGGGAGAATTGACAATACGAGAATTTAGCAAGAATATGTATGTACGGCTATATGTGAACATATAGTTTTTTCACAAATAAATAAATAAATGTGAACATAATAATAAGCAGATTAATTAATGCAACAGCAATAATTCTGTACGTGTGTGGATTGACTTTGAATCTTGGATTCCAATTCCATGCAAATTCCATGCATATTCAGCCATGATTTATTTAATTGTTCCGATCCTTCGCCCACCATTATTGAATCTCCTTGCATTGGCTGTAAGTATATATGCAACCCCAAGTCAAGCGCTAGTCAAGGTGTTTTCTCTGGTTTGTTTAGTTGATTGATAGACATATATAAAATGCATTGCTATATATGTAGAGTGAGCTCCATAATAATCAGCCTGTTCGGTTGCACTTAAAATGAGCCGCAGCCGGCCGCTGCTTCTTTGGCTCCTTTCACAAATCACTGTTCAAACAGCCATCTGCGGCTTATTTTAAGTACAGCCGAGCGCCATTATCATACTACTATGTCGACGTTATTGTTGAACAGAAACATATATATACTTAAATTGTGGACGATATATAATATACCAAAACTGTTTGTGCAACACGATTAATGTAATTAAAGTTGCGAACATGCATAGAAATCAAATAATCAACTAAAGGAAATATCTGTGTCACATACACCATCCTGCTGGCAGTCAACAGCGGCATGCATCTAGAGATCAATGTCAAGTAGGGTATATTCACACAAAGATCGATTTTCCATTTGAACATCCTCACTCTACGATGAACGAGGTTATTGACACGCACATTAATCATTGCGATAGTGACGCTAACTTTTTGTGTGCATTGCAACAGCTAGCCAACCAACTGTGATTGACTGCATGCATGATATGATGTCAATAACGATGAGGTCGTACACGCTTTAATTTGAACAACAGCCAACCAAGTACTATACGTCGTGGTGCTGTCGTCACTAGTATCCAAGTAATTTTTTAGGACACCGCATGTAACATAGTTTTTCTCTACATCTAAAATTTCGTTTATCTTGGTGCATAACAAAAACTACGTATTTAGAAAAAAAAAAACAAAACTTGTAATTTGAAAAGAGAGAGAAGTATATACATGAATAAGTGTCCATCAAGCTGGCCCAACAACGGCCTATATATATACGCTGAGAGAAAAAATCCTCAACCTCAAAACTCACTAGGTCTCCACCACCCTTTGAATTTCTAAAAAAAAAACATGCATGTAGTAGATAAATCAGATAGACTCCCATAGTACAATTAAAGAACTGGCCATGCGGTTTCTTTTAATTTCACACAAAATTCTTCTTACAAATAAAGTGAGCTATTAAAGCTGGAGCAGATTTCTTGCACAATTTCTAAAATATAACTTCTACTAGCTTGCATTGGAGGAGAGGAGGTGCCAATGTGCCAGCTAATAACTTCTACTAGCTAGCTAGATCCGCCCTAGCCTTGCTCACCATGCGCGTGCAATGTGGCGAAGGTCTCAATATGGATAGATAGGGCATTCGTCATGTCTTAATTTGAGTGCCTCCCACCTTAATTTATATCCATCCTCCGCCACTATAAATCCTTTCGTAATTCGACCTACCATCGGCTTGTAGTCTTGTTCTTTTCACTCTCTTTTTCTTGAAGAAAGTTCTTTTCTTTAATGTCGTAGTATAGACTTCTGCTTCTTTCCTTCTTCTTTCCTGCATGTAATGCATATGGGTCCCAACGGTCGACGACGGCCCCAGCTCAAGAGTATGCATGCGTCATGGTGATGACGTCCTGGATGACTTCACTAGCATGCACGTAAATTTAGGACCAGTGCACATGTGTACGTCAAGGCCGTACTGGCCGGGTGACAGGACCGGCCACCAGCACTCTCCACCCTTTCACTTTTAAATATATATAGTAATAATATGTACATTTGTAGACAAATTTAAAGAAAATAGTGAAGCCACGCATATAGTATTATCATTTCACATGTATAGATCGAATTCTCTTACAACCTAAATCAATGAAGTTTTTTTATATATATATAGTTAGAACTAAACTATTGAAGTTGGAGCAGGTTTATTGTTGCACAGTGTATGTATAGAATGACTTCGAGTCATCATGAATATTATGGTGGTTCTTGACAAAGTACAGTACCCCATAACCTGAAAACGGCACGTAGCCGTGTGGGGGCCACACATGATGCGCGATGTCCAAGCTTCCAGGAGGTGCCAATATATGTGTCAAGCTTAGATTTGCCAATTGCCCTTGAGCAGTAGAATAGTAGATAAGCCTGCAGCAGCACTTTAGCTGCATGGTACTACGTCTTCTAGCTTTTCTTTATAAACGAAGTGAGCTGAGACTAGTGCCGGCATCTATTCTCATGGGCACCGTACCTGACATGCATCAGGAGGTGCCAGGCAGAGCTAGACCTAGCCAGCCGCGGTCAAACTCCTCCGAGATCAGCTCATCAGCTAGCTAGCGCGCAGCGGCGATGACCCCGCTGCTCAGGCGGCAGGTTGAGCTCCGTGAGCTGCTCGTCTTGCCGTCGCTGTCTCCGCCGGCTAATAAGCTGGAGTCCGCCGTCGGACCGCTGGTGGCGGGCGCTGCTGGACCTGGATCACCACCACGGGCTGCGCCATCATTGACTATAGCCGGCGGGAGATGTCGCCGGTGGCGGGGAGCAGCAGCAGCAAGAGAGGCCGGGACGACGTGGTGACCAACGGCGAATACCATGGCGAGAACGACACCGCGCGGCCTCGTCGTCATTACTGCAAAAGAAGGTACGCACGTACAGGCTGATCAGGAGATCTGACGTCGCTGGACGATGCTCTGGTGCTACGATTTTGATCGACTGATGGATATATTGGACGCTGCAGAAGGAAGAAGCAACAGAGCGGCACATCGATGGTTGTGACGTCAGCGCCCGATTTATTCGATGGGTACCAATGGAGGAAGTACGGGCAGAAGCAGATCGAAGGTGCCATGTACCCCAGGTTCGTAGGATCCACTAATTAATTTTCTTTCGCGATCTTGCAAAAGATTTACGCGTTTTTGTATTAAGAGAAAGCAAATGTTTAGTACAATGTGGTGGGGGTGATTTACAGCGGGGATTGCCCGCCCTAACTGACTACTCACTGGATTAAACAACCCAGGCCCTTAGCCCAGTAATTAACAAACATTATTTCCTCACGTACATCTTCTTTAGAGAACATATGTCTGAAATCAATCGGCCGCCACACACCGGCAAGCGCCTTCCAGGTTGGGAGGCGGTTGAGGTGCCCAACGGCCTTAAAAAGGGGGTTTGGGGTGATAGGTCGGCCCGACACAGAGGAGGTGGGGGTAGCGGGCGGAGTAGCGCAGTGGCAAGGATGCCACTGACCGCGGTCGATGGGAAGACATCTGGTGGACGGGGAACAGGCAGGTGCGTGATGGCGAAGTTCATAGATGAAGGTGCTTTTAGCATGGCGAGGGATAACGGCTATGGGGTTGGCAACGAGTAAGCCGCCGAGAATGGCCGAGAAGGAGGGTTGGTGGCGTGGGAGTGAGTATACCAGAATGTCGAAAAGCACAATGAGAATTTGAAGGGGAGACGAAAACACATTTGGATGGTTAGATTTTAAGATCCAAGCAATGGTTATTGCTCATCGCCCTAAAAAAAAGGCACCTGAGAAATAGTATCTCCCTTATTTCATTCATCCCCATAATATTTCTAACTACTCCTAGCTAGCTAGCAACTCCTTTAAGGGTAGTTTGGATAGTAAGTGCTAATTGTTAGTTAGCTGAAATTAGTGGCCATCCAAACATAAAGCTAATACGTGGACTAATTTTTTAACTAAATCTTCAACTAGTTGTTAGCCATGCCAATTACTCCCTCCATCCCAAATTGTAGGTCATTCCAAGAATCTTGGAGAGTCAAAGCATATCAAGTTTGACCAAAATTATAGAGAGAATCACAAAGATTCATGACATCAAATTGGTATACTATAAAAATATAATTAATAAGGAATCTAATGATACTTAGTTGACATCATAGATGTTATTACATTATCATATAAACACTACTACAAAAAAATCTTTTTACAAGGCGTTTCCATTTTATTAACCGTGGCAGTTTTTTTAAAATGCCACGGTTAATGCCTCGATTAACCGTGGTGGTTTTTTTAATTATCCGTGGCGGTTGTAAAACCCCCATGGTAAATCAATTAACCGTGGCGGTTTTTGTAAAATAACCGCGACGGTTAATAGTAGCCCAAATCACCGCCAAAATAACCTATTTGGATCTATCCCGACCCGATAAAATGCTGCCACTATATATTTAGGACTTAGGGTTTTCTTAGACTCACCACACCTCCCTTTCTCCCGACGCCACCACCGCCAAGATCCTCCTCCGGCCGCATGCGCATCCTCCTCCACACCCTCTCCTCTCCACTCCCTCTCTCTCTCCACCGCACCTCCTCCACTCCCCTCCTCCCTCCCTCTCCACCGCATGCGCCCACTCCCTCTCCACCGCATGCAGCCCACGAATCCCCCTCCACGCCGCCCCTCCCCCGAGGTCCTCCACCGGCAACGGCGCGGATCCGCCTCCCTTCACGCGGATCCGGTGACAACGACTCCGATTTGGGTTGCCTTCCCCGACGTCGCCCCTCCGGGCCACGGATCCGCCGAGCTCGCCGGTGGGCCGGCCTTCTCCATGCGGCCGCGTTCTCCACCACCTCCCTCTTCCACGACGGCGCCCCGCCACGGGCTTCGCGGATCCGACCCACGTAGGTCGGGATCGGTGGCGGCGGCGTGGATCCACCTCGTCGCGGTGGCGGCGGCATGGATCCGGCCGGGCGGGCGGTGGCGGATCTAGTGGTGGCGGCGTGGATCCACCGCGTCCATGGGTGGATCCACCGCGGCCCATGGCGGCGGCGTGGCGGCGGCGGCGGATCCCGGCGGTGACGGAGGCAGATCCGATGGCGGCGGTCCAGATCTAGACCCGTTAGGGTTTGGATCGGGTTTTCTTTTTGTTTTTTTCTGATTAACCGTGGTGGTTTTTGGGGTTTGAAAACCGCCACGGTTAACTGCGTGGCATTTCATTGGTGGTGGTTTCAAAAACCGCCACGGTAAATCAAAAATAACTAGCACGGTTAATCTTTTTGCGTAGTAGTGAAATTTGGTCAAACTTGAGATGCTTTGACTCTCCAAGATTCTTGGAATGACTTACAATTTGGGATGGAGGGAGTAGTTGACATCGAGAGCTAATTTAGGTTATTTTTTAGCTTTAGGTAATAGCTAGCCCTTACTGATCTAAACAGATGCTAGATTAGTTGCTCAAGTAGACTAAAATCTTGTGATTTCTTTGCCTCATCAGTCTATTGTATGTAGTGGCGGAGCTTGGCCGTAACTGGAGAGGGGGCTATAATGAATGTAAAATGCAAGAAGACGAGGAGGATATATTAATATTTCATTAGCAGCTAAAGTAGTAAATTTAAGATCATTAATAATTGATCTAGCTTAGGGCGCTATGACCCATTATGGCCTTCACTAAGCTCCGCTAGTGGTAGTCTGTACTGTGTACCCTTCTAATGCAATGAACAAACCAAGGGGACACGTACGTCCTCATTCGTGCTTAGCTAGCTTGTTGGAAAAACAATAACTTGGAGAGCTAGAGACACTCTTTTTCAGAGTTTCCCAGTCTAGCATACCTCGATACAATCCGTAGGATACTATCTAAATATCGCTTGTATATATGGGTTTGTTTGTTTCGATATCTGTCAGGCAAGATGCTGACTCCAGACGTCCAAAATCCTCGTCTAGAGGAGGTTTTTCCTGCACCAGGCAACTTTGCCAGTGTAGAAACCAAACCAAACTAGCCAGATAGTAGCACTGATGGCTGCTGTAGCTCCAGTGGGAAAAAAAACTGATGCATGCAGTCGCTTTCATCTGGGACCCTCTCGCTGCTCGCTGGCAACGCTGTAACCAGTCAAAGAATGACTGTCGTGTCGTGATACACGTTGGGTGGGCCCTGCATTGTCCTGATTCGATTGATCGACACAGTGAACCTTGCAAAATTCAACTTTACACTACTGTTTAGTGAAGTAAACCACCCACTTACTAACCTCCGAAATTCTCGACAAGAACAACAAAAAACAAAAAGTCAGAATTATTGCCTACGGTGCATTATATTTGGTTTCTTATACTTATCAGCTGGATGCTGCTGCGTATGTATTCGTTTACGTGCAGGAGCTACTACAGGTGCACACGGAGCGCAGAGCAAGGCTGCGCCGCCAAACGGACGGTGCAGCGCAACGACGACGGCGGAGCTGCTGCGGCGGCGCCGAAGTACACAGTAGTGAGCGTGGGTGAGCACACCTGCACAGCCAACGACTCCCCGGAGGCGCCGGTCATCCTCGAGACCACTGCTGCCGCCGGCGTCTTCCTCCGGCCTGACACTGCCAGCACCAGCAGTAATAGTAGGACGACCTCTACCACCACCGCTGCCGCCGGGACTGAATCTCCGGCGATCTCCGACAACAACTGGAGCACTATTACTAGCAGTGTCAGCGACGGTTACGGCAACGACTACTACGGCGGATTGTTGGCCGCCGTCCATGACGACAATGATTGGGTCCCGGCATTGGCTGCATCGTCGCCGTCGTCGTTCCCGAGGATTGAGGACTTCACTGGACCAATCCGGTCGCCGGTCCACATCTCTGCCACCGTGGATGGTTGGACGATTGACCAGCTCTTGCTCCAGCAGCTCGTCAACGAGCCTACTATCTGTCAGCATATCTAGAAGTCTGAACTGATGACACATAATAATGCTTGTACTATAGTTCCAGCGTTTCTATATGCATGATATTTAGGAAATGCTAATTAGTCTAAATGAACTAATTAGCATATCCTAAATGTCATATTTCATTTTTGTTTGAAGTTTCTTCATTGTACTTTTCAATTCGCTTATTGGTCCCTCCTTCTTTCAATACGATGAACAAATGTCTTGTCATTTCGTTTGGAGAAATATAAATATCTCATATCTAAAAATGGAGATAGTATTTGACACGCTCACGCCGGCGCACGCTGCATCTGGATCGGGGGGAGTCGCTGCAGCCAGTGCATCGGTTGCAACATTCATCCCCACGCCTGCTGCGCCGACCGTCGCTGCACAGCCTACTGCGGCTTCCCTAGCGGCGTTCATCAGCTCGGTCTCCCCTGCTGCTAGAGACACCACTGCTTTCCGAACCACCGTGTCGCCGCAAATCAAGGCTGGTGTCGGAGGAGTGGAAGATACGCCGGAGCACGCGCCTTGCTGCTAAATCAGCATACCGCGACCCCAGGCCGGAGCGGCAGGCACGGCGGGTCATGCTAAACAAGTAGGAAGGCCGCCACGACGACGCACCATCGGACCTCCAGGACAAGGAGTTGGCGGAGCGCTTCCACGTGCACTTCGGTGGAGACGTTCCCACCATCCAGCAGGAGGGGATGCGCGGCCTCTTCCCCGCTCATGCGCCCCGGTGCCATACTGCCGGTGGGCGATGAGCTGTGAAGGCCAGCGCAGTCCTCGCCTGTAAGTGCAATCAAGCTCTAAGTGGGTTTTGGCGTTGATGACCACCGAATTAGGGGACTAATGAGATTTACGAAGATGACATGCAGGAAATAAGATGAGGAGTTGATGTACAGGTCCAAAGGTATCCCATAAGCCAGATGGTGGTGTTTTCGGATCAAGGCGTTTAAATTATTTCATATTTTGAATCTTGAGTTTAGGAAATGCCGTACTATCAAGAGGAATGCTAGGATTCTCGGGTATCTGTGAACCAAGTGCTCTAAACTTTAAATCAACCACAAAACACAACTCCAAGCCCGACCAGCCAAGCAATTAATCAAGATTCACACCTTTCTTTGTCGGTGGCGCGCGGCAGATGCAGCGGCAAGATATGGTGCGGCAGTGCCGCGCCTACGTGGCAGTGCCGCGTGTTAAGTGCGGCAGTGCCACACTTAACTCCGACCGTTGGGTCCGTGGGGTATAAATACCCATCCTACCCCTCCCACAACGGTCAACTGGTTCACTTCATCTTCTACCTCGACCAGAAAGCCAGGAACTCACCTCTTGCTCTCTCTCCCACCTCCATTGAAGCACCTTGAGCTCCCCACTCAATCTCTCACTTCCCACCAGGGATTTTTGAGGGAAAAGGCAGCAAACTTCGATTGGAGATCGGATCTACTACTACTTCCTCCACTCAAAAGAGCATTTGGTTCACGTTTGGCCGGAACCCTAGGGTTCTTTACTCTTGGAGCTTGCTCCTAGACGGCTAGGCGTCGCCCTTGAGCTTGTCCCCTTCGTGTGACAGCCTTGGGAGGTCTGTAACCTCACACATTCATCAATACATTACCCCACATCTCTAGGGTTAACTCCCTAGACTTGTGAATGAGGGAAAAAGCAAGCCGGTGGGCAAGCTAAACCTTGTGTGGCAACCTCAACAACGTGGGCGTAGCCTAGCCTGTGTGGCGACGGTGAACCACGGGTCAAATCCTTGTGTCACTTGTGTTCTTTACATTCTTGCATATTTTATCTTGTGAGATAGGGTTTCGTCCCGATCTACTTTGTTGCAACATTTCTGTCATATTTGGTTAGCCTTCTGTGAGGTATTTGTGTGCAGGAACAAGTGTGAATCACGAGCACCAAGCTCACAGCTCCCAGATTCACTCCGAGGTCACTTCTGTGAAGTGACCAGCGGCAGCTGCCCTTCGTGGGCCTTGGCGGTGCCGTGCCCAGCCCAACGTCGACAATCGTTCAGCCTCGGTTTCTAACACTCTACGTCTGCGGGCGTCGGCTTTACAGCGGCAGTGCCGTGCCTACACGGGCGGTGCCGCGCCTCCCCGTGATCGCTTGACTTGCTGAAGTTTTAACAGGTCAATTTTAGGGGGTCAGCCTATTCACCCCCCCTCTAGGCTTCCATCAGATCTTACAAGTGGTATCGGAGCTAGGATACGTCATATACGCTTCACCGCGTGAAGTATGGACGCGCCGGAGGGATCGAAGAAAGGAGGCAAGCCCACCATCCCCGTGGAGGATGTGGAGGCCAGCAGCAGCGAGCTCTCTCTCGGTACAGCTAGCGAGAGCACCATCAAGGGTGATGGAACCGACCCCGAGAGAAGAGCCGCAAGGCAAGCAAGACGAACGGCAAGAAGGCAAGAAAGAGAAAAGAAGAAGCTAGAAGAACAAGCTAGCATCAAGCTTGCCGAGAAGCTTCAAAGAAAGGATCAAAGAAGAATGATTAGGTGAGGCAAGGGCTGCTAGAAGGGCAGCAAGAGAAAAGCAAAGACAAGAAGAAGAAGCGAGTCAAGTGAGCTATCAAGTAGCTCCGACGACGGAGAGATGATGACGTCTCCTACAACAAGAAGAAGAAGAAAGAAAGAAGAAGGATGAGGGCAGCGTCAACAACAATAAGTTCGCCGCCATATCCTTTAACTATTCTTCTTATTTGACTAACCGCGATAAGAAGTCTTTCATCAATGTGCCCGCGGGAAAGTTGCCCCGTTTTGATGGGACCAACTATGCCAAGTGGAAGCACTTGATGAGAGCCTATCTTAGCGCCCTTCACCCCGGTCTTTGGGAGGTTGTGTGCTGTGGATTTCAGCCACCGGTGAACCCCAAGGAACCGACAAATGATGAGCTAGTAGCTGCCCACATCAATGGTCAAGCCACAAGCATTCTCCTAAGTGCTCTAGAAGGCAATGAGTACAATAGGGTGATGAATGTCAATGAAGCCAAGAAGATTTGGGACACCTTGGTACTTGCATATGAAGGTGTAGACAAAGTAAGACAAGCCAAGATTGACTTGTTGAAGGCCAAGCTCAACCGATTTGTGATCCTTGAGGGAGAAGGGGCCCAAGAGATGTTTGATCGGTTGATGGTGCTAGTTGGCAAGATTAGAGGATTTGGAGATGAGGATCTAGATGACCACACCATTGTCAAGATCATGCTTGAGGCATATACACCTAGAAATGATATAGTGGTCACCTTGATCCGTGACAAGAAGAAGTTTGAGCAATTCACTCCAAATAATGTGCTTGGTAGGCTGCTCACCTATGACATGCAAAGAGAAGAAGCTAATGAGAGAAGAAAGCTTGGAGAGTTGCAAGCAAAGCTTGAAGGCATCAAGATCAAGGATGTGGCTCTCAAGGCAACCAAGACAAGCAAGTCAAGCTCCTCCAACAAGGTCAAGGGCAGCAAGCAAGCATCTACAAGTCAAGACAAAGAAATGAAGAAGATGCAAGAAAACATAGATGCAACCTCTTCCTCAAGTGATGATGAAGATGATGGGGCTGATTACAAGAAGATTGATGACATGGCCCTATTCTTGAAGAAGTATGGGAAGGGGATGAAGGCAAATGGCTACAAGATGGTGCAACGAAGGTTCCCAAACAAGAAAAGGAGGACGTGCTTCAACTGTGGCAGCACCGAGCATTTTGTTGCCGATTGTCCATATGAGAACAAAAACAACAAATACAAGAAGGACAATGGTAAAGACAAGAGGCAAGACTACAAGAGAAAGGGAAGAAATGTGGGTGAAGCTCACATCGGCCATGAGTGGGACTCAACAAAAGAGACAAGTAAAGAGGAGGTTCATGTTGCAACGTTTGCTATGCAAGAGACCCCTACATCCAAGCACTTCAACAACATGACCGATGATGAGGATGAAGAAGAAAATGACTCCACTCATGTTTGTCTTATGGCCAAGCATGAGAAGGTAAAATCCACACCCAAACCTTCTCCTCCTCTTAGTGATGAATCTAGTGATGTTAGTGAAAGCTCTAGTGATGATAGTGAATCTAGTGATGATGAGAAATATGTTAGACTCACCAAGAATCTAGATCCTAAAACTAGAGGCTTTCTTGCTCAACTAATGGCGGATTTAGAGAGTATCCAAGCAGAGTTAGCAACTAGAGATAGTCAACTTGATTGACTTGAAAAACTCTATGTTGATAACAAGGATGCTCTTGTAGTCGAGAGAAGTGAGGTGGCCTCCTTGCAAAAGAGCTTAGCTAATGAGCAAGGAGACCATGCTCTCACAAAGAAGGCTATGATTGCCCTTAATGGAAAATATTGTGACTTGCAAGACAAGCACAAAGAGCTTGAAACCAAACATAGCATTCTTTGGAAGAGCAACTCACATCTCTTAGCCACAAAGGATACCTCTACTCCCTCCACTAGTCAAGGTTGTGGTAAATGCTATAATGTTGATATGAATGCTTATGCCACTAACCTTGCCAACATGAAAGCAATGGAGAAAGAGATCACTAGGCTCACTGCTTTGGTAAGAAAAGAAGGTGAAACCAGCAAGTCAACTGTGAGCAACAAGGTTGAGGCTCCAAAGAAGCCGAAGTACATTGATGGGAGAAATCCAAGAATCAAGGATGGACTTGGACACAAGCATGTAAACAAAACCAATGGTCGAAAGCTGATCAATGGTGTTGAATGTGTCAAATTCTTGAGCAAAGGCACAGTAGGTACAGAGAGACCTGCACAGAGCGTTGGACACAAGCCAACCCGAGCTGTACTGTCTGCTACACGCGGCAGTGCCGCGAGGACGGGCGGCAGTGCCGCGCCCCCAAGAAAAGGGAAGGTCACCTACTCTGCCCCAGCTTAGAATAGACCCAAGAAGATGGTCCAAAAGGCTGTGAAGAAGGTCCAGAAGTCAGAGAACATTGTCTGGGCTGTTCCTAAGAGCCATTCCTATCAATCAAAGACAAAAGCAAGCAAGTTGGACTCAAATCCATGCTTTGAAGTGAAGGCAAACAGCAAGGGGGAGGTGTTTGCAAAGTACATGGGCAGTGAAAGAAAACTTTATTGCAACACCTCTATATGGGTTCCCAAAGTTCTTGTGACTAAGGTAAAAGGTCCCAAGAATCTTAGGGGACCTAAACTTGTGACCTAAACTTGTTTTGCAGGCGTACTCCTCCGGTGGGTCAAGTTGGGTGCTTGGGGACCGTGCAATTTTCATCATACAAATCATATGACCGAGAGAAAGGAGTATGTTTTCATCATATTCCCAAACCAATGATGAGAGTGAACTGCATATTCGGACCAAGAAGTTTTTATTGTTTCTGTTAACTCTTCTCGTGTCCGCTCTCCACCCGTCACCGTAGCTCCCAACCAAATCTGGTCTTATCTCTTTTCCCCATCGCATTCTTCCCCACAGCATGCACCGGACTTCTCCACCGCATAAAGTTCAGATCTATGGAGGCTTCGCCTTATCCATGCAAGCGGGCATGGATCCACGCCGCTCTCTTCTCCTCACCACATCTTCTCCCCACCGCATGCGCCGGGTCTCTTCTCCACCTCATCTTCTCCCCCACCGAACAAAGCTCAGATCCATGGAGTCCTCGCCGTATCCTTGCATGCGGGCACGAATCCACGCCGCGCGGCTCAGATCCACATTGTGCCGTATCCTTGCAGGCAGGCATGAGGTGAGAGTGATTTTTATTTTCTTCTTTTCTTTTCCAGGAAGAACATGAAGGACACGGTTGTTGCAGGAGTCCCAAGACAAGATCAGATTCAACCATCCAGATGTCGAGGTCCACGACGCCAATTTCTTGACCCCGTCATGGCGAGGCAAGTAAAGGTCAGTACTCAGTAGCATGGAGACCAACGATGGTAATTGAGTCCATATCCTCACATTCGTATCTGATTTGTTTGATTCGTCTCGCATTCTCATACCTATAAATTTCAACTCTCGGAATCTAGAGGAGTGCAGCCAAATCCAAGGCAAATGTGGCTTACGATGGATCCAAAGTGGCAGATTTCATGAAGTGGGTCTTTCTCTGCACCACGTAAGCAACTAACCTGTCCTCTTCCCGAACTTCAGATTTAGTTGGATCTTGGTGCTCAAATCTCATGGATTTCTATTTTCTTTGCCTTAGCTCGATCCAGAGGTGGAAGCAGACATGTTCGAATGGAGTAGAATCGATTTGATTTGTGATGTATAGAACACTTCTGTGTGTCTTTCTATTTGTGATGTGTTGAATCTCTCCTTTAGCTGTGATGTATGAATTATTTTTGAGATAAACAACTTGATGGAACGGTGCGGTGGGAGCCCACGATCATGCTGGCAGCTGTAGCCTGGGAGCATGCGTAGTATTTTATTTTTTTTTTTAAAAAATTATCACTGCCGGGTGGAGTGCCGGCACTGTCAAAACAACTGACATCACTACCGTTTCCCTACTGCCGCTACTGCTTCCCTAGTGCCGGTTCATTTTCGGCGCGAAGGGGTTTTGGACCGAAGTGATGTAATATTCTGTAGTAGTGCCGCAAACAGCGTAATTTTCCATACATCTTGGGAAGCGCATAAAAACCTGAAATTCCGATAGATGGATATAATATTCAATCACAATGAGCAATCACATATTTCAAGTGGCGAAATAATCCTATGTACTCGATATCTTTCTCAGTGAATTTGAATTCTGCGTCCTCAGATCAAGTGTTCTTAATTAACCACCTGGCGCAGTTTGCGTCCTCCACCCGCCCGCGGCGGCCAGCTGAAGCGCCGCCCGTGACGCCGAATGAGCAGCAGTACTTCAGGGACCGATGGAGCTGCATGGGAGGCTTCTCCACGGCAGGCGGTTGTCAGCAGCCTCCCTCTGCGCGCGCGCCGAGCTTCTATCATCGAGCAGCTACCTGACGACAGTGACGAGGGTGATCCGATTTCAGACAATGGAGAAGAGGAACGGGCCTCGCCTTCAAGGCCCAAGAGGTCGGCTCGGCCCAACCCAAGGACTTCAGGTCGGGTGGACCAACTGAGTACACCAGCCCAACAAGTTTGTCCTCGGCTTCAACAGTTGGTTCACCTTGAAATGCGCGCGAAGAGCGTGTTCTAGAAAAAAAAAAAACAGTTGGTTCACCTGCATACCCAAAAAAACTACCGAACAAAAAAGACAACCTGTACGATCTGGAAACACCAGAAGGGGAAAAAATCGGAAAGAAAAATAATCTCGGATAAAGGGAAAAAAAAAAACTATGTAAAAAATACGATTGGATTCATACACGAAAGATTCTGCAAACTCTAAATACGATTCAGACTCGTAACGTTTCCAACTACTCCACAGGCAGTGAAAAACCTAAATGCATTTGATTCTTGATACTAGTGAAACTAGTCACACAAATGAATTAATGGTTCAAATTGCTAATTTAACAAAAAAATGTTACTAAATATTTTGCTTTGCGCACAGATATGAAGCAAATATTCACTCATGACTCTTGTGCATCTTGTGTTGGACCCTCAACACATTCATATTTCCGTAGATCGTCCGAGAGAGACATGAGGAATTCTACATACTCTTCCATAAAGTTTCTTTCATGACTCTTGGAAAATGACATGCCGTGGGACGAGGACTGTGCTGTTGTGTGCTGGCCATTTTGAACGGCAGGATTATGATTCAGTTGGCCTGTGAAATGTGGAAGCTGATGAGGTAGACTTGGATGATCTGCTAAGTTGTTGTTGTACGAGGTTGTTGTGCTATAATGAACTTGAATCTCCGATATCGTAGCTGATTGTTGTCGGTACAAATCCGCCTGCAGGTTTCCACAATCAGTGTTTATACCAGCACATCCCTCCCCAACTGTTTGGTGCACTTCCTGCGGTGAATGGTAGTTGTTGCCGCCAGTGTTCATCCTCTGCTGGAGCTTCTTCTTGATGCGTGAGTTCCAGTAGTTCTTGATCTCATTGTCTGTCCTTCCAGGCATCCTTGCTGCAATAGCAGACCACCTGTATATATATAACTTATGTAAAAAACACTCGCAAGTTATCTATTGCACATCATAATACGGTTCCATTCATGATTCCTGTATATTTGTGAGGGAAGAGGAAAATGGACCAAAATATCCGAATGGATGAAAACGAACTTATAAATTTCCTATTTCCTAGGAGTTTCTGCATGGAAATGATGCGTTCCTCTTCCAGCTTGGAGATGGGCTCCCTGCTGAGGTCTGGCTGCAGATAGTTCATCCATCTCAGTCTGCAGCTCTTCCCGCTCCTCTTCAGCCCTGCAGCGGTAGATCCCCCTGTAACAAATAGCGGCGCTAATAGCGGCAAATAAGCGCTAATAGCGGCAAATAGCAGTTGCCGCGATGACATTTAGCGCGCTATATAGCGAGATCCATATATAAATAGCTGAATGCTTTGTTAGTTTCCCATCCAATAGCACGATGGAATCCTGCTGCTAAAACAAATAAACATACAACAAGTACATAAGTCTATGTGCCTACCTGCTAGTTCGGCGACGGAGGACCAGGTTCCGACGCCGTAGTGTGTGATGTGGCTGTAAAGCCTCTCATCCTCGTCAGGAGACCATAACCCCTTCCTCATTATCTGCTTGTCCTCCTTCGTCTCCAGCTGATCATCACTAACCATGGCTCTCTTTCTTCTCTCCATATCTGTCCTTGATTGCTAGCTACCTGCATGCTGCTGCTGATGCACATCGTTCAAGCTACATATACAATGTACATATGTTTAGCTTATTGACTGGAGAGCTAAGATCCGATCTATCTGAATTTTGACCGACAAATTACAGGGCCTGCATTAGCTTGTGGTGGCACGTGCTTAAAAATATATATTTGTGCGTCGTGTAGTCCCTTGACATGTGATCACAGTCTTAGTTTACCAATACCAACACATGCATAAGAGCATCTATTTCTACATATGAATTTGATAGCTGATGAATTGAATATGCATCTGAATGCAAGAAACGACGAGAGGACCTAACATCTCAAGTTTGAATTTAGTTTTTCGCCAAAAAGAAAAGTTTGAATTTAGTTGCATGGTTGAGCATTAGTAGTTTAAGATAGTAAAGGTTGGTCTTGTTGGCTCTCTAGCAGCTGGTCGTTTGTGTTTCAAATTGATTCTGAGCTGATCACTACGGGAAAAACCACCTTCGCCGAGGAGACTGCGTTTTGCCGAGAACCTTTACTAGTCAGGTATTAGTTCTCCTTGTTGACCTTCTTGATCGAAGTACTCGTCAGGTGTTCGTTCTCCTTGTTGCATGCAGTAAGGCGTGTCTTCTTGCTTGCTACACTCTGGTCATGCGGTGGACATATATACAATTAAACTTGCTAACTTTGGCCTTTGAATAGCATGAACAGTAGTATGCAAACAAGCATATACTAGCAAGACATCAACAGCTGTTTAACCTATCTCCACGCATATACATGCACCTTGATTGTATATTATAAATTCCCAGTGTGATGTGTATATCCCAATGCAAGTGCCAAAGGTACGGTCAGTCGGTCACCCAAATGAGATTGATTCCTCCTGTCTTGTTTGGCCGGCCGACTGGGCTTGGTGTGTATTATACTCATGCACCTCAGCATGCACATGGATGTGTATGTATACGTGTAGATATATGTAGTAGGAGGTAGAGTAGATCCTTATCCAGTTTGATTCTTGGTGTTGCGAGAGACACATGTATAGGACAAGGCCGTGGCGGCACGCCGGTCCAAGTCTAGGTGGAAGTTGGATGTCCATAGATGTCCAATGGATACCCTCTAGTTCAAAAAAAAATGAACTAGAAAGAGATGGTCCCCCACCAAAATTTGAATTTCTAGGTCATTTGTCAAAATCCATGGATGTCCAAATTAGATTAGGCTTCCACCTATGGGTCCAAGGTAGATATATAAATATATGCATATACTAAGTAAGTAAGTATGTATTAACAGAAAATGGGACTGGTTGTTAATTAGTCACAAGCAATGACGTACTAGTCCCAATGAAGGAGCAAGCAGCATATTATTTGATGATACCATGTATGCAAGCAGCAAGATTTGCAGGCAGCTAAGCTATCTAGAGTTGGTATATATGATGGTATAAACCTCAATAAGTAGGACTAACGACGTTTACCTACTATATCCCTTCCCCCTCCCCAAGTAGCAAATTACTTCATCCGTTGTTTTGCTCAATGTATCTTTTTCTTATGTACATGCATGTACAATGTACAACTCATACTTCTGTTAAGGATATATACGATGTATAACAACTAAGACGACAAGGCAATACTAATGAAAGCAAACAATAATTGCACCCTATATACACCTTGACACATCTTTTATATCTCTAGAAAAAAGCTAACATAAATGTAATTCCTCAACAGCTCCAATCACCTGATCAGGAAAATGAGACTAGTCCAAGTTCATGCACCTCCGACCTTAGCACATGTGACGAATCGTCACTGTGACGATGGATGTCAGTCAAGCCACCGACAGATATATATATATCCACAGCCCCAATTGTATATACACCCCCACCATCGAAAGAGATAACTGTCTGAAAAAACAAATGTCAGGGATTCTGTTTGAAATATTTATCTTCAAATCTGTATATATCTTAAACCTCAATATATAGCCTTCTCTCCCAACATGTAGGTCATCCACATCATCTCCCACTAAATGACATGTCACCATCTTCACTAACTTTAACCTCTTAATTCAAGTTATCCATATAGTTCCTCCTTCCTCCACCAATCTCTTGCTCCCCCTTCTTTAGCTATTCTTTTGTGTGAAATAAATCGTCGCCAAGGGGCGGTCGCCGACGAGCCCCCCGACGTCGGATCTGGCCTACAGATCCGGTACCTCCCACCCCTGAGCTGGGCGTGGCGGGACACTCTGCATTGAAGGCCGCAACATGGAGATGATGCTCGAGTTCAGTGCCGGGACATCCACAGCGTGTCGAGGAGAAGTGCACCGCGTCGTGCTCCGGCTCTTCGGGGGCATGGACGTGTTCGTGAGCGACGCCGTCATCGGGGAGCTCGCATTGTTGGCCTCCTCGGTGGACAAGTGTCGTTCCGTTGTGCCATCGTCCAGGGCATGGCGTGGCCAATGCGTCTTTGTGGGCCTCCGCCCGCCCAGCGCATAGCATTGCTAACTTATTGTGCCACCATGCGGGGGCATGGGCGCGACCGATGACTAGGTTGGTGGGTGGATGCTCCTTCATGTGGCAGTCGGATCCATTGAGTGGCACCCTTCATGTGGCATGGGTCCCACTTAGACCCGGTGATGGCGACACCCGGTGCAGCGTGGTCATGCCATGTCCGATCGAGGAGGTCGACCTTGGTTGTGGCGTCGCGCTGGACTATGTGGGCATCGACATCTCACCCAGCTCCCCTGCTCGACGCTGACTCCCCTGTTGAGGTCTGCTCTCGATGTGCGATAACCCCCTATCCGGTCGGTCGATGGGGGCGGCGCCATTGGGCTCGAGATGGTAGATGCAAACTACAATTCATTCCTCGGGTTAGGAGCTTGGAAAAGCCGTGCCGCGACCTAGTTGTGCAATCGGCGGCGATGCTTTTCGAGCACCATTTACGTCCATGGAGGTGTCGATGCTATCTTCTCACCCATCATGTAGCTGTAGCCTTACCCCTCTACTCCGAGTGGAAACCTAGCTCTAGATTGCTGGAGCCGGTGGTGGTGGCATCAACAATATCACATCCTTGTTGGAGGCACCGACGTGAAGGGTCATTCTCAGACCTTTCTCTTCTTGTTAGCTTCTACATACACTCTTGGATGAATCTAGCCCTGGCCGTCAGTTGTTACTGATCTTTGACAAGTGTACTTCGATGGCGTCTCTGCTCGATCTGTCGGCGCTTGTCAAATAAAGACACCTGGCAGTCTACCGTAGGGTATGCTCAAGGTAGTAGATGAATCGGTAGAAGTGTGTGAGACACGAACTAAATTGTAATACAAGCACCAAGACAAGATTTAGACAGGTTCGGCCACACCATGAGGGCGCAATACCTACGTCCTGTGTTCTGATGGATTGTATTGATGATATGCAAGATAATAGGCCCTGTTTGAGGGGGATCCATACCCAGATTATATAGCCGGTGGACAGGGTTACATGTCTTGGTAAGCAAAATGGTACAATAGGATAGTCGTGTGGTGTCACCCTGGGTGCTTTCGGTAAAAACCGAAAATTCGGTTCGGTTCGGTTCGGTAGAAAAGAAATTCGGTTTTCGAGGATTTGAGAACCGATCGGTTTCCCAAATATTACAAAACCGAGAAAATCGGTTTCGGTTTTTCTATTCGGTTTTTGGTTTTACCAAAAAACCTATATCAGCAGCACATGTACAACTTGGATGGCAACATCATATGTCTTGCTGCCATTGAAGAAAATCAAGAAAAAAAAATTGGAGGAGCTTGGCGGTGAGCGATTGTGCCGCCGCCCGACTCTTCGAGGTGACGAGGTCCACGCCTCCACGCTCGCTGGGCATGGGTGGCGCTGCTCCGGTGCTGCGCCTGCGCTGCAGCGCCCCCTCCGCCTCGGCTGCTCCCAGCTCAGCCCGGCCGTGCCCCGCCCGGCCGCCGCTAAGCTTGAGCCGCCGCTAGGGTTAGAGACTGGAGTGGGGAATGGGGGAGACCCAGGAGAGGACAGATGCGTGCGTGAGTGAGGCTGCGAGCAGCTGCGGCGCGGCGCTAGGGTTAGAGAGACGGACGGGACGGGAGTGGGGGAATCGCCCTGAGTCGCGGTGCTTTCTGTGTGCGCTCGGCTCGACCATTTCGGGGGTCGGGGGATTTGCTCCCACGGTGGGTGGGTGTGGGCGGGGCGGGGTGGCTTTAGAGCCTGTTTTACACATATTTTGGTTTGGTTTGTTGGTTCGGTTCGGTTTGTGCGAAACCGATCCCAAAGCCGAAAACGAACGAGTAAAAACGAAACCGATCGAACGAAAAAAAAAACCGAGATTTCGGTTCGGTTTTGGTTCGGTGTCGGTTTTTCGGTAAATAGTGCCCAGGCTGAGTGTGGTGCACGCCGGTAGTGCCATGTGCGCACATCTTCATGTCTTGGGTTGGACCTCCTCAATGGTGCGGCCCTGTAGAGCTTTGAGGGGATAGGGGTTTATCCTGCCATAGCACTGTCCTTGATGGTGTCGTAAAATCAATTGTCAGGTGGTGTTTCCACTGCTACCGCCATTTCCCTCTATGGTTTCCTCCCAATGGAAGGCATTGTTTGGTGGGGCATGGGCTGGATGTGTTGAAGGTTGCCACCATCGGTTTCTAGGGAGGTCGTCGTTTTTTGGTGATCCTAGGCTAGCGTGTAATGTCACCACTCCTCATGGTGCCAGAATATCAAATGTCGGGTGCTATTTCCATCGCTGTCGCCATTTCCCTCAAGATTCCTCCCCATGGATGGTGTTGGATAGTGTTACGTGGACTCGGATGTGCTGGATGATGTCACCATAAGCTTTAAGGAATGGTGGAATGCTATGGTCATGGTGACACCAGTGAGAATTCTACTCGGCGAGGGGTGCAAATCGGCGTTCGGTTGGCGTCTTTTCGACTTTAGCATAGGCTTATCCTTGAGTCCGTTTAAGTGTTATATTGTTGTTGTGGTTTGGTGTCGGTGTTGTAATCTCTCCGTGTTGTAAAACTCTTTGCCTCTATGGGAACTTTCGTGCACCGGCTTGCCGACATCAATAGAATGAATTTAATTAAGTATGGCTCTCATATGTTACACGAGTATGGGTACGGGTATCCGATACGATACGTATCGGATATGCGGATCTGAACTTTCTTAAAAGAAAAACCCACTAAAATGGTGTATCCGAAGTATCCGTATCCCAGTATCCGGCCAGTATCGGATACGGATACATCCTGCTGAAGTATCCGTGTAACATAGGCTCTCACCCTCTGGTGACTTCTTAAAAAATCCAATGTTTGTACCCTTACTTTTCGAGGGAAAACGTGCCTATGTACTCACTCCATACAAAATTATAGTTCAGTGAGTTTTGTTTTGTCTAAGTCAAACTTCTCTAAGTTAGTTTGACCAAATATTTGAGAAAATATGTTAACCTCTACAACTCCATGAACAATAATTTGTAACATGGTCAGTATAGCTAAGATTTATGCATACCCCTCAGACTCGATCCGAATGAAGGTGTACAATAGACATACACACACGTGCATAATATACGTATGAGAGGGACAGAGCTAGAGAGTTGAAAGTCTCTCGATCCCGGCCTGGCACGTGTGGTCGATCGCAATGCCGCGTAGTCATGTACACGCCCATGCGTTCACACCGAGAAATGGATGTCTCGCTGCTTCTTTTTACAAGACACGTGCCAGTTAAGCTCGATTGGCACACAACACATTTCACTGCATATATAACCAAATATGCACTACTGCTAAACAGCTGAGTGATAGGTACGACACTCGCCACTACTGCTACCTAGTACCTACAAACAACCTGAGACGACAAAGAAAAACACAAATAATAATTCAGCATACTGAATGGACCGCAAGAGCAACCTCGTCATGCTGCCACCCTGCGGCCATGGCTGGGAGGTGATGGAGGCCATGAGGAGGCAGCAGGATCTTGTGATGCAGCTCCGAGCGCTCGTCCTTCCGGTGCTCCACGGCGTCATCTATGGTAACTCCTCGGTTGCAGAGATTGCCGTCCAACTCTTTGACGAAGTGATCAGTTGCAACATAGATGTGGTGTCTAAGCTTGAGGGGTGCCTCATGAGTACCGGAGGTGGAGGTGGACCTTCGGTAGAGTCCATCGTCGACGACAAGTCACTGGTGAGGAAGAATTGCACTCCTACTAATGGTGAGAAGTTGGAGGAGCAAGCACGATTGGCAAAACCACCTAACAGCGCTGGTCAAAAGAGAAGGTGTGATTCGATGTGATCAACTTATTATTTGGAGTATGTCCAAATAATTCAGCTTGTTGTAACATATATGCATCAACTGATTCTACCTATGTATCTAGGAGGAACAACGACAAGCAATCAAGGTCCCTTGTTACACATGTTCCACATTATGATGGCCATCTGTGGAGAAAATATGGGCAGAAGAACATCAATGGGAGGAAACATCCTAGGTAAATAATATATCTATCGATCTCTTATATATGTCAACCATGTTCTTCGTATCTAGAAAACAAGCTGCTTACAGTCATTGCATGAGGAGATTTATTTGACTGTCCTCAATTTGTGATCAAATTCTTACTATATACATGATCTCTAGAAAATTGATGAAGTACTGTTTATAACAAACATGAACTTGTGTTCAATTGATCAGGAGCTACTACAGATGCGCTTACAGAGAACGGAACTGCATAGCAACCAAGACAATTGAGGAACAAGAATCAAATGACGACGATGGTACCAGTAGAGCCATGGCCGGTGAGGAAAGTGCAAAGTACACTGTCGTGTACTATGGTGGCCACACTTGCAAGGACCATCATAGCATCAGCATGGTAGAGCTTCCCCAGCTTGTTGGAAGTATGGATCTTGATCAGAGCACAGAAATGGCTCAGACAAGTGCAGATGTTCAAGAGTCGGTGGTAGACTTGGACTTGCCAGCTTTACTAGAGGTGTTTGATAGTTCTCTCATTGATTGGGAGGCACTATACCACGGCTCTAATGCAGCGACTTCGTAGTTCTCTCTGAAGTGCCGACTGATGGTTTGTTAGAGATTTGATAACGACGGACAGTGCATCAGCTTTCTTCTACTTCTAGCGTCCGTTGTTTGACACTACTTTGGTTTGTTGTAGTATAGTGATTATAATATATGTGATATATAAATCTAGTTTGCACACCATGGATTGCAAGATCATATGCCAAGACGAAGGTACAAATAAATGCTCATAATATTTTGTTACCCCAATATAGCTTCAATATTTTTACACATGGATAAATTTGGCAGGTTTTGAGCCAGCTTTAGCAAACAATCATTTATGTTTGAGGTGGATTCATTATTAACCAAGGGTCCCTCGCCCAAGCTACCATGCATATATATCAATTTCCTTTGCATTGTAAACGTGGACATTGTCTTGTTATCTATTATGAGTGTAATTTTACACACGATCATCGATAACAGATATAAAATCTGCTCTGATGATTACTCAGAGGACAATCAATGAAAATTTTCAGTACTATAGGTACTCTTATATTGATTCCAAATATATATATTAGCAGTCCTGGCCTTGCTACCAAAATTGGCAGGGTTAATGCTAATTACTATCTGTATTCATTTGTATGGATGTAAAAACAACTAATGTAGTGTTTCTAATTACTATTTGTATTCATTTGTATGGATGTAAAAAACAACTAATGTAGTGTTTCCGTGATTAAATTTGCAATATCATGTACTAAAAACTTGAGAAGTCCTTACATTTATGTACGAAGGGAGTATTAGCCGACTATAACTGTAGTATATGTGCACGCCAAATGAGCAGAACTTCTAATTTGTTTTTTTAGATGTGTTTGAAGTTGTATATATTTTGGTTTTCTAAGTAGGGCTCATAGGATTAAGCATGGAAAGGGAGAAATTCAAAAGAATGACAATTAATTATGTTGACTACTAGCAGAGTACATAGCAAACACAATGGCTTGAAATTTGTAGAAAAAATGTAGAAGTTGATAGAGCCAAACACACATATATTTGGGATTAGAAAGACCGTAAGATCACTATTTGGCCTTGTGATGCTCAAAGCGTAGTGGGGCAATGAACCGTACTTATTATGTGATTGGTTAAATTGCAACATATGCATGTTGCATGTCAATAATATTAGACTTTAAGCCTCTGAGGTAAATCCTACTCAAATAGATGGGTGTATGGTGGCATTGATGCGGAAAAAGTAAACTCCCACATTATTTATATAATTTTATATATACTCAATTATTAAACAATTACAAACAGTAGTCACAATTGATAAACCGCGCGCCTATCTTCTACTGTTCTATACATTAGATGGGACGTTTACTTGTTTAACAAGGATAGTGTGGTGATGTCAATCTTTGATCTAGCGTGTGGCAAATCATGCCCAAAGCAATCCACTTATATATGTCGGTCGGCTTGAAGAAACACATGTTTTAGTACGTTGTGGCACTAAGCTCCGAATTAAACAGAGATCAAAGCGTACACTAATTTTTCTTTAAATATTTTGAAGTTGATCGTTCACTCCAAATTAACTAAGAACCTAATGCACATGGAAATTCAGCAAAATACTATGATGCAAACCATTTTTCAGTTACTATAGTCGCCGGTAACGTGTGGACTAGAAATACATCCTACGTGTAAACAATCTCAGTGAATTTATTTACAGGGGACCAGTCGATGGGCTAATGAAAGCGACTTATAACATCATATATATGTACAAGCTATACATTCACGTGAAAGTTTTGAGTTTATTGCCCAACGTGACGACCCATGTTGGAGTGACGTTCTTGTGGTTACGTGAGCACGTTTGCATCAGCACGTTTGCGTCGATGGCCATAACGACGATATAGTCTAAACTTGAGTAAAAATGCAAGAATAGGCCATCAACATGCGGTTGTGTCATTTTGGGTCATCAACTTCAAAAAGTACATTTTAGGTCCAAAATCTTCACTTGTGATGCATTAATAGGCCATACCCCTTGGCTCATCTTTTTCGCTTATGTGTCCAAACTGGCTCGTGCAACAGCACACACGACAGCGCCGGGTCGCCGCAACATGACCGCCAGGCACATGATGTCATCGGGTCAAGCGGATGAAGTAGTTTTCTGCGGGGAAGTCCCACATGGCGCCGTCGGTGAACACCAGCGACGCCGCGGGCTCAGCATCGGGAAGTTCGAATCAGAGGGTACGACCTGCTCATGCGATCGATGAACGCTTGTCGGGTCACCTAGTACGCCGGCTCCACGAAGTACCTCAGCGTGGCGCCGGAGTTGATGATGGTGCCGCCGCCACCCTTGCTGCCCACATCCCACGTGTCGGAGCTGATGTTGAGCAGCTCACCGCCCACTAGCACTCCATTGAGCATCACATAGTAGAACGTGTCCGCAGGCGACGACACGGCCGCGAAAGCCGTGTAGCTTAGCTGCTGCAGATGTGCCGAAGCCAGCACCATGGCATCGTCGTCCTCTGTGAACACAACCTTGCTAGCGACGTCGTCGCCGTGGTCCACCAGACAGTATGAGAAGGCGTGGCCGTACACGGCGCGGAGCTGGGACACGGGCCCTGGCTGAGGCCCAACAGGCCCGTGGCGCCATGGAAGAGGCCCAACAGGCCTGTGGCCCTTCTTCTCCTCCTCCTTCTTCTCCTCCTCCTCCTCCTCCTCCTCCTTCTTCTTCTTCTTCTTCTGCTTCTGCTTCTCCTCCTGCTCCTCCTTCACCTCCTCCTCCTCCTCCTCCTTTGTTCAGCTTGGAACTTGATTCCCACCATGAGCGCTGGGCGTCATAGTTATGATAATTCCAGCATTCAAAGTGGGAGCATTGCAAATACAGAGACTGGAGAAAGAAGGTAAAGGTGTAAGCCGGCGATCTAACATCCCCCACAATGTAAACTGTCAATGTGCCGCGCATGCTGTGGCTGGATGATGACGTAATGGCATGGTGAGTGTGTATATGTTTCTCTTCTGCTGTCGTCGTAGCAAACTATGTCAAAAGCTTGGTATTGATGTTGGTCTGTGATCTCCTTTGTGGAAAATACTGTTCAAATCTAGACCCTGGTTATTCGAAAGAAAAGAAAAAGTAGACCTTATTGATGTAGTCGGCACAAAGGAACAAATTTGTACAAGTGTATGATTGAAAAGACCGTATCCAAGTCCACATTTGTTCATATCACTCCAATTAAGAATTAAATGCCTTTGGAAAACTAAGCAATACGATGTGGCATATGAATTGTTGATACGTCGCCAACGTGGACTTGCAGAGCAGCACACGTAAATTTGAGCCTAGGTGAAACCAATATTGCTTAGGAGCGCTAGCATGACGAATTTGAGCTGAGGTGAGCGTGCTTCCGTCAGCATGATAGAAACTTTAAATTTGTGTGTCCAAGTAAGCTAACTTATTGCACCACATCATGGCTTGTACTGTATTTGAGTGGTGCTGTGTTTTCTTTTATTTCTTATTATTTTTCTCATGGTTGTGCTAATCCGTGGTTAGCCACACTTTTAATGAAGTTCAGGCCTGCGCACAATTAGCTCGCTAGAGTTTTCTCTCTCTCAAAAATATGTCATGAATTATGTATGCAGAGAGTGCTGATTTGGATGCAAGTCTACTCGTGTCTGCACATGAACCTGACAAGCTAATTAAGGGGAAACAAGTCTGAATATGCATGTGAGAACTAGACCATTCACATCACATGTCTGCAGAAACTAATTCTGAATTTATAATCCCTGCTTATTCAAACAAGCTCTTACAAAGAGAAACAAGATCAATTTATTTTTCAGATTCCAAAGGATTGCTGCTGATGTCAGAACACAGTGAAAGCTGAAAAACTTGGGAAAACCAAAAGCGACTGCTCACTAGACTAGACTAGCTAGATTGTTTCCTTCCGGAGCAGTCAGTACCTGGTGAGAACAAACGACAACTTACTACGATGAAGTAAACCAATCCTTGCCCCAGATTAATTTTATGACTACAACTGCAGAATCTAAGCATGATCTTTCCAAATCACTAGTAGATGCATCTTGTACTTGTAACCTATAGCCCGCGTGGTAGCTGCCAAGTCTGAATCCTTGCCTCTTTTCATGTGCTCTGCACCTGCCTACGCACGCAGGCAGGCATCAGCCAGTGCAGATTATATTACCGCACAAGTTGGTTCATTAATTATGTTGGCATGACTTTTCCATCCACGTATATAAGTAGAGCGGATTAGGGGTAACCTTATCGCCATAACCAGCCACATGACTAGCTTCTTCATCCTCGCTTGATTCCCTCTCTGGCTGCTGCCTGAAAATTAGAACCTGCAGCTAAGCTAAGCTCAGTAGCTTAGTTTCTTCCCACTGCACCAGTTCTTCAGATACAACACAAGAGCTTAGAGCTAGCAAGCTAGAAGAAAACTAGCAGAGATGAAGCACCAACAGTATAATAGCAGAGGTCTTGCTCAACCTTCAGCTTCTGATCATCGGTCAGCGATGAAGGAGATCGCCAGGGGCCAGTCTCTTGTGACGCAGCTGCGAGCAATCGTGCTCCCGGCGCTGCAGGCCGACGAGCGCTCTGAGCTTGTCGCCCACATGTTCCAGAACATACTGGATTCCTCCAGCAAGGCCATGGCCGAGCTGCAGATGCAACAGTCTCGGAGTTCTCGACGACCTGATGATGATGATGATGTGCTGGTGGATGACAAGCAGAGAGTGAAGAAGATTTCCTCTGTCGACTGCAACAAAGAGGTGGGTGTTGTTACCGCTAAAGCCCGTCGTCAGCTCAAACGAAGGTACCTACCATGTGATAGATTCTCTAAGATATGCTTCTTGAATCTTGAGATGCATGACATTATTACTAATCAAGAAATAAAATTTTAAGCAGGAGATTTGATGACTCTGTGTTACTTGAAACACCGGTGCCGCACTATGATGGCCGCCAATGGAGGAAGTATGGGCAGAAGCAGATCAACAACACGAAACACTCAAGGTGAATTTATCCTTCTTAATTCAAAAAGATGCGTATTTCCTAGTTATTCTTTCATGTCCTTGTTTCAAGCTACCTTGTATTATCAAGCAATCATGCAAGGTACGTGGTCAATCCATGGCCCGGACTTCAGCAACAAGTCTGGGGAAAAAAAACCTACATAAGTTAAGTTTTGAATTAAAACTATGGAAGAAGTTAGATGGGATGGTAAAGGAAGGACACTGCCTTTTTTTTGGGGTACTGAACTACTCTTCTAATTCAAGGCCAGCTTAGGTTGATCCGGCCTAGGTTTGCCCATGACTTTACTGCATTAATTAGTATGTGCACAAAGGCAAAAGGGTCTCTAGCCTAGTAGTTAGAGAACCTCAGTAGCACCAGCGACCTGAGTTTGACTTTTCGTAGGAGCGAATTTAAACAGGCTACATTATTAAAAAAATTTTAAAAATAGGTTGGGGTTTCCCTTGCCGAGTTCGGTAAAAAAAAAAAGTATGTGCACAAAGTTAGATAATGATGCATATTTGCAATAAGCTGTATAGCTAATTGAGGTATATATGCAGGAGCTACTACAGATGCACCTACAGACAGGAACAAGGCTGTAAAGCAACAAAGACGGTGCAGCAACAAGATGACAGCAGTGGTGCTGATCATACCTTGATGTACACGGTTGTCTACTATGGCCAGCATACTTGTAAGGATAATAATGGTGTTAATTCAAGCCCTGATGACTCTGAAACAAACACCCGAAGCAGCAGCGACAGCCAATCCAGCATATCGAGCACCTGTTCAGATCCTTGTGGCCATCAGAATCAGACATCCCTACATGACAATAAACCGATCAACGACAAATCTGAAATGTTGGTCACAAAGGGCATGTACGAGCCATTCGACATGACTGCGTTTGGACCATTAGATTTGGATAGTTGGGAGTTGGATGCACTCCTGAGATTTGGAGCCTGATAACTCAGATACCGATGAAAAGCTAGAGACAATTAGTTGATAATTTGATATGTTTTGAAGAGAGGTATATAATAATGTATCCATCTCATCAGAAGCTTGTGCTTAGTTGTCTAGGGTTGAAAAATATCATTTGCACAATGTACAATACTAAGTACCCCGTCAATTGTGTGTCCTGTATCAAAAAGTTTTATAAATGAAAAGAAAAGAGAGCAAAAGAGACAGAATAATCTATTGTATATATAACCTTCAAGGCTTCAAGGGTAGCATTGGTGCAATTTTAATTTTAATTTGTACTAATAACTTTCTAACAAGTAAAAACAGAAAACCGAGCCACATTTACTGACAAAAAAAAAAACAGTTTTCAGGACAAACCCTGAATACATTCGGGGACACAATTTTGATATCATGGCATGGTGACTTACCATGAGGATCCAGATGGAATTAAAATCAATCAATCTGCCTTCATCAATGATACTGTAGATGTAAAAAAAAAAAACAGATATGTCTTAACATTTCTAGCACAACTAGGAATCAGCTGGCAGTCAGAGCATGGAATCCTCACCTTCTTACACATCATTGTGTGTATTTGTGTTCTGAATTTCAGATGTTATATTATATTATTACTACCTCATTCTGGAAACATATTTTTAAAAGTATATTGCATATCAATGCAACAGCTAGTTGTCAAGAAAATTATGTATAGTAGACTGTGATTAAAGAAACTTAGGCGCCCAATCTCTGATCCATGGCCGCCACAAGGTTGTCGTATGTGCTCTTAGTTTTTCCAGAACAGTTGCCACTTGGTACTTAATATAGTGAGGTAGATTAAGGATGTACCCTACCAATTTATATAGGACCAGCACCATATGATGCAAAACAATATACATTTTTTTACCCAGACAAGTTGGTACATGCCAGTATGATGTATCTAGGAGAGCATGTATCTGTCAAGTTAGATCAGATTTGATCTGTAAATGTGAAAACAACCTGACTTCAGTGTTGATAATGAATAGAGGTGGCAGGCCACGTGCTTACTACTGTATAAGTGTTTTCCATTTCACCGTAGTCCAATGGTAGAACGGTCCGGTGGGACACTACCCACCGGGGGGTTCAAATCCTGGTGTGCTTTCGCACCTTTCTTGGGATTTTCCTAGGATTTACCGGCGTTGTGCATTAAGTGGTAAGCGGCGTTCCCGTCGACGACGAGGCGCCTATGGTGACTTCGAGAATCTCTAGATCTGTCGGCTGCCCAGTCATTCGGAGGTGCTCATAGGGGTAGGGTTTGCGTACGTGTGTTCATAAGGATGAGTGAGCGTGCGTGTTGTGAGTATCTATGTTATACTGTGTAATTCTCAAAAAAAAAAAAAACACCTGATGGGATCCAAGCGTTATATTACTTCTGCCAACTTTTTCTATGGCACTTAATTACATCAACTTGTGGATGCACTCGCTAGATTAATTTGGAGCCTGATAATAATTTATATATGGATGAATAATGAGTGGCAGTTAATAAAAGAGGTGGCAAAAAATTACATTGCAAACAGGGGGTTCAACTCACCGGCAATATTATTAGTTGGCCTGGGAAATATAGGAAGCAGTACAGGAACTACTGTCTATTTAACGGCTCTAATCCAAACATCACAATGATGCTGCGGGCTGTCACTTTTTTTTTTTTTTTTTTTTTTTTTTTGAAAGATGTGGCAAGCCGGCTTAAGCCGGAGAGCTGCTACTACTCTATCTACAGCTGCATTTGCAAACCGGTATGTCACTTATGAGGTGCATTCTGTTGTGCTTGGCACGAGCAAAAGGGCCTCCATGGATCTTCTTGCGAGGTCATCGTTTCATGACCCTAGTTTGTTTTTTTTTATCGCTTTGTTTTCAGTTTTTATGTTCAGTGTTTGATCTAGTCCTTTAGAGCGCTGTGGGTGTGCCTTGCATTTGTGAGTTTGGAATCCTCCGGCCCCCTCCAAAGTCCACACACACACTCAGGGCGTTCGGATAGAGAGGATTGAGGGCCGGAATTAATCTAGGCGATCATCGCTATAATAAATAGACTTGGCATTCCACCCGGAACGGTTCCACCCCTCCATTCCGTAGGAAACGAACAGGCCCTCATGCTCTTTAAACATTTTTCATCCTAATAAAATGATATGTGACTCTCGTAATAATCAAATATGAGGAACATGTATGGGATGGCAGACAACTAATAAGAGGAAGAGAATATGGAATCATGGTGAAAAAAGTGACATGTATACTAGTGTACCATATATTTTTTTTTTCTCTCAAACAAGTTGGGTCAGATCAAAAACACGCGCATGCGTGATTTGAAAAAAAAAAAGTTGGGTCAGGTCAACTACCCAATGAGTTGACCCGACCCATTCCCATCTCTATGATATTTATATTAATGGGAAAAAGGATAGGGAGAAAGAAACCTCTTATAAGGCAACATTCTTGCCTCAACAGAAGGTTGAAAGCAAAAGCAACTAGTGGATCATAGTGCGACAAGTATTTGTCTGAATATAGCCAGAGGGAGGCAGTCGGCAAGTCGCCGCACCTATTGGAATCTACTATTAGTTCAAAGTCATTGGATTCTCTCACAATGCAACATCCTTGTACTATGTGATTGTGGAGTTCTAAAATTGGAACATGATCATGACCTTGATATGGAAAACATATGTTAGTTCAGAGTCGTGCATCACAGCAGCTAGCGATTGCAAGGCCACGTTTAGATGGCTAAATTTTAGCAAAAGTAACTGTAGGAACTCCTGTAGCACTTTTGTTTGTTTGTGGTAAATATTATCCAACCGTGGGGTAACTAGGCTCAAAAGATTCGTCTCGTGATGTACAACAGAACTGTGTAATTAGTTATTTTTTTTACCTACATTTACTGCTCCGAACATATGTCTTATGGTGTATTTAATGTGATGTGATGGAGAGAGAGTTGAAAAAGTTGCAACTTTTGGGCTAAAATTTAGCCATCTAAACGAGGCCCAAGTAATTAAGTATTGTATAATGACAAGTAGCTGTTGATCATTGAGTAATAAACAGGGTCTGTTGACCCTCAGCCGCCACAAATTTGTCGTATATGCTGTGGCGGACCACCACGTGCGTACCCAGATCAGCTGGATAAAATTGATATTGCAACTTGCAACCTGTGTAATGAAAAAAAGTAATATGTATATGATAATGTATGAATTCGAAGTGGTAGTTTAGTGCACAAGTTGGCCTCTCCATAGGGAGTAGAATATATACAGTGGTTGCTTGCATCAGATTTGATAACACTATATATACACAATAACCAGTAGTAGTAAGAATTTAATAATTAATAATATGTCTATGTCACTTTACCAAACATCTGACGATATCGAAGCAAGACAATGACATCGTTAGCTATGTGTAATGTCTATCAAGCAAATGGGCAGTAGTTAACTGACTAAGGTATATGCTTTGTTATGTGTTCTATCAGATTCTAACATGTTCAGAACAAAGGAGTATTTCATTTTTTTTGTTGGGACATGGTCCCGGCGGATGGAGGAGGTCGCCCTAAGCCCCACCAAAATCAATAGTTCGCCGCGATAGTTGGTGATCAACATTGGATGGTGGAGACTTGTTAAAAGAGTCCTGGCGCACGGCGGAGGTACTACCTAACTGCTCACCTGTATCTCTCTGTGTGTTAGCAAGCGGAGGCCTTCCCAGAACGAGCGGCGGTTATTTGCCTCCGCTGTTCAAGAACCGTGGTCCCCAGACTTGTGTTTCAGACGGAGGCGGCCCCGGCGAAGGTTCCTGAAGCTGGAGGCCCGGTGGGCTCCCACGGTGAATCGGTGAGGCCCGGGTCCGGCAGAGCAGGTGAAGATCTCTAGTTTGGTTTTGGCTAATTGATGACATCCTAGGACTAATCTCTCTATGCTAAGTGGTTGATTTAGATTGGAGATTGGTCTAGTCAAGTGTGAAGCATGGTGGTCATGGTGGATAGATTGTGGTGATCCAAATGATGATCAAGTGCTTGCTTGGCGTGGATTTGAGAGGATAAAAATGGGCTCAAGGCAAAGATATATTGTTAGGGCCATTTTGATTTCACACTCAAGACACCATAGAGGATGTGAGTGGTTTAGGATCGATATATAGTCGGACTATAAAGAGGGGAAAACGTCAGAAACATCGTTTCTCACATGCCTCTAGGTTCAACAATCATGTGCACGCATTCTTAACCTAGAGAGCTAACCAAACCTTTAAAATTGTTTGAGAAAATGCTAACACACAAGCACATGGTGATGTACACGTGAAGGTGTTGGCACATTTGCAAAGGTGGTGGTGTTTGCAAGGTTGAGATGGGTTTGGGTCCTCTCTCCCCCCCCCGAGCTTGCGAGGGGGATTCGGCTCTTTTGGGAAAATGAAAGCGCCTATTTTCTATTCTTATTTGGATGCAATTTGTTGGTGAAAACATGTTATCTCACGGAGCACAAGTTGGTACACTTGATGGCTAGCACGTATGACAAAAGGTGGAGAAGTTAGCGGTGTGGACGGGCTGTAAAGTTTTACTGGCGCCGGATGCCGCTCATGCAAGCGTCCGGCGTGTGTGGTGGTTAACGGCGTGGAGCGGCTGCGCTGGCGTCCGACGAGGAAGCGTCGGATGCCGAAAGTGTCCCAGGTGCAGCGTCCGGCGCATGTTGTTGAGGCGGCTGGACAACATGGTGGTTGAACGCGGCGTCGGATGCCCGGGTGCCCCAGCGGTCAAAGGTCCTGCATCCGGCGGTGGCGGAATTTTCGCGAGCTCGACGGACTGCGTCCGGAGATGCGCGTCCGTGCGTGCGGCCGGCGCGTGTTGGAGTTTGCATGCCAACAACTCTTTTTTCAAACAGTCTTCTCCACATGGTGAAGCGAGAAGTGCGGATACTGCGGCGTCCGGCGGGTTGGTTACAGCGCGTCCGACGCCCATGCAGGATTTTGTGTTTTATTTAGAGGCACTTGAGGGTTACATTTAAGTACAATTTTGAGAGATTGGGTGAGATTCAAGTGCATTTCTTTGAGAGTTACATTTGGAGGCACTTGAGGGTCGTCGTTGTCGGTGGTTTCTTGTTGCTCTTGAGAGCACCACTCCTAGACCGGCTCAGTGATTTGTGAGGGGTTTGTGATCTTCCTCGGTGGAGTGCCAAATTGATACTCTAATATATTGCGTGTGTCGTTGAGTTACCCCTCAATCGCGTGGTGTCAAGAGGGCCTAATGAGGCAAGGCGTGCACACCACCTTGACCGTTGAGACGATCCACACAACCAGAGACTAGCTTGAGGGTGCTCTACGTGAACTCGGGTGAACAAATCAATTGTCTCCATCTTGTGTGTTTGATTGTCTCGATGATTGCTTCATTGCTTCGACACATTGGTATATCACCCCTACACAACTCTTGCAATTGCATTGTGTTATTCATATTGTGCTTGTGTAGTTTGCTTAGCTTGTGTAGCTCTTCCTTGTGTAAAATTGCAAGTTGCCTAGACTTGTTTAGTGTAATATAGTTTGCTCACCTAGTTGGTAAAGTAGTGACATAGATAATTGAGTGAATTAGAGACTTTAGCAAGTAGAATTGTCAATAGGTGGCTCCGACAAGTAGAGCTAGTGCAACCGCATTTATCGCCATTTGTTATTCTAACAAGTTGTTCTAGTGTTTTGTAGAAATTATTATTAGGCTATTCACCCTCCTCTAGCCATTTAGGACCTTTCAGCGGGGCGGAGGTCATCTAGGCGGAGGCTCTCGCAGGCGGAGGTCGGCAAGCTCCTCGGTGAGCCGGCGGAGCTCGTGCACTGCTAAGCCGAGGATGAGAAGGAGCTGGTCGTGCACCGGTTGAAGTTGTCGGAGTCGACATTGAGGATGGTGGTGACGTGGTTCTGATGTTGCTCGCGACGACATCCCGGGAGTGAAGCTGAAGGGAGCGTGTCGGCCTCGTGGTGCAGCATGGCGGCGCAGGGATCACGAGTCGAGCCGTCGCCGGGAGTGCCACGGAGGGTTCTCGAGCAGAGGCGGTGGCAGCCGCCGCGACGGCTCCATGGGCGCGCCAGCGGGCGTCACTGGGTGTGGCAGGCGGCGGTGGCGCGGTCCTTGGCGCGACAGCAGCCTCCTCCTCTTTTTGAAGGGTGCGGGCGAGCAGCCTCGCGGGCAGCCTCGTGCTCGCACTGAGTAGCAGTGGTGGCTTCCATGGCCTGAGCCATAGCTGCATGATCGCTAAGAGTGGCGGTTGAGGAGGCATCTTGATCGCCGGTGGCACCCTTAGGGGGGTGGCTGGAGGGGTGCCTAGCGGTGGGTGTGCGCTGAGCTGCGGCGAGGTGCGGCGCAGGGGCAATGGAAGGTGGAGACCTAACCTAGGCAGCTGATACGATGAGGGCAATTAGGTCTCGGGATAATTGATTGGTTAGATGGCAAAGGGTACATGTTACATATATATATAGGTAAGGATCTGTAGGGTTTATAGAAACACCCAATCGTCACCTTACCCCCCCCCCCCCCACCCCCAATTCTATGCTGACCGGGCGATGATCCTTGCCTAATATACCATCTATCTATCTTAACCCCTAAGGTAGCCAGCCTATAGGCGCACATTCTAACAAGTACCAAACCGACAGTGGCGTGGGGCTCACATCAATGCCGGCAAATGCATGAAGATGAGCAGAAGGGGTTTGATGCTATTTCTGTCACAATTTATGTTGTATAGGTACGTATGGCTCAAATGTATTACATTCATTTGGTGCTCACTATTGAGAAATCAAGTTCTTGCACACGTACACAATCACAGGCACAAGAGCACAGAGAGACAAAGTGGAGAGGAAGAGGAAGCTTTCTATATTCTCTCTGTTTTTTCATCTCTGGTTTACAAGTGAGAGTGCCTCCTATTTATACCCAAGGAGGCTGAGATGATCAATACAAGTTAATGTGTTTGAAAGCTTGAATTCCTCCCTCATCTTCATTAATTGGCCACCAATCAAAGTCTCTTGTTCACATTGCTTTTGGACTTTGATTCACAACACTCACGGCTCCTACGTGTTCACCACATATCACTCTGTCTGCTTCTCTGTTTTGGTTGAAACCTGGTTCAAGGCTGCAGTTAATCTAAGTGGTGCTATCTCTACAGAATACATATTAGAAAATGATTCTTCTTTGGTCTATCTGTTGTTTTGTTTGTGGATCTTTTTTTCTCCTCGTCATTGTTTGAGAATCACAATGACCCATTCTGGTAGCTCTAGTGCGAAAATATGCTGCATTTGTCTTGATTGAAAGCTCTAGTAATAGACCAGCTTTCCTGCCAGTCGGAGAGAAGAAAATATCTAGGATTCGGTAACCACACATGGAGTTTTCATGGTTTGACAATTACTTAGCTTAATCAGATAGATTCCATCCAGATCAACCTAGTTAGTACTAATTTTCTCATGCAGATATGAGGACTGATATAAACTGACATTCATATAATTGGTCTACACAAAAGTTTAATCAAACTGATAACAAATGGTGCAATGAGCCAATGACCTACTTAGCACTTATTACAGTTCAGAATATTATAAATGAATGAACCATGCCTGCTATATATAAACTTGGAATAACTAATTCATTTTGGCATGCAGGCTTGTTCAAATACCAAAAGACACCAAACTATATGTATTTCTAGCACATTATCACAGATTACTATCATTGGGACCAGCAGATTAATGACAATATTATTCTTTATAATAACAACTAGAATTATTAGTCATATATGTATATACCTCATTTCTGAATATCTATGTCATGTGTGAGCGAAGTAGATACGTTGACATGCATCAATAATCATGCATAATTTTGTCAATTCCTCTTCACTGTGGCCACAACTCTCGACTATAGAATAGAATTAAAACCTACCCGCAAACTGGTGATCCATTTCAACCTGAAAAAGCGACCATACAGAAATGCTTATTCACACATCAAACAATAGTCAGCAAATTCAGTACAAATGTATTTTCATGCAAAAACTCTACTGTATTTTATTTATACTCCCTCTGCCCCCAACAATAAACAGGCATCTCGCTTCTTGTGGAGTTGAACCATTTAAGTTTGACTAAAAATATTAAAAGAAGTGTCAATATTTGTATTTTCAAATTAGTAATGCACTCCCTGGTGACAGATATGTCTCACAAGTTATATGTCAGCATAACCTCTTACCTATTTTTACGTGTCAGTTAAGTGAAAACAAGATCTTGAATAGTGCAATTTTTTGTACTGACATACTGTTGGATAGAGAAAGTATGCTCCTCCCTAGTCCTTTTGTAGTGAGAAAATTTGAAAAATAACCGATTCCCTCCACCATGCTAGCAGACCGTGTGCTACCATTTGCTTGTATAAATAGATGCCCAAAGCTGCAATTATCTAACACCCTCAATCCCGACAATCCAACTATTAGCTACATATATATTGAGGAACCATCACATGATGAACATCCTTGAGTCTTCCAATCTTGGTGGCTACAAAGAGGTTATCAATGAAGTTGAACACCAAAGGGCTCTTATGATGAACCTACATGATCTTGTACTACCAATACTTGATCCCTACAGTGGGCAAGCAAAGCTCGTTCAACAACTCTTTGAAGAAGTATTCAGTTGCTCAAGTAAGATTATCTCTTCTCTAGAACTTAGTGATAACAGTGAGAAACAGGCCATTTTTATCAAACATAAAAGAAAAGGAGGTGAGAATAACGTGGAGAATCACATATTGGAGAAGGACAAGGGCCATGGAAACAAAAAGAAGGTAAGTGGTAAAAGAAGCATAGTCTTACTCTTATTTATGATTCACTGGGCTTAAAATTTTGATTGCTTCTCTTGGTGATGGTAGGAAGAATTCAAATCACATAAGTTCAGTTGTGACACAAGCACCATACTTTGATGGATGTCAATGGAGGAAGTATGGGCAGAAGTGGATATCTAAATCAAAGCATTCTAGGTATGTGGGAAAAAAAAAAACATTTGCATTAAGGTATATAAGCATTGCTAGCTATGTTCTGTATTGATTTTGGGAATCGAAATTCTCATCAATATGTCAATAGTTAGATTTTTTTCTTTGTAGTGCAGCTCAAATAGGCATCCATATTACATATGTAATAGTATAACTGTAAACAACAAAATTGATAATATTTTAGATATATCCAAAAAGAAAGGTCTAATGTCGATATATGATACGGCTAACCAGGAGCTACTATAGATGTGCCTATAGTAAAGAGCAAGGTTGCCCTGCAACTAAGACAGTGCAACAGAAGGAGAGTGATGGCAATGGAACGGTGAGGTTGTTCAATGTTGACTATTATGGCCAGCACATTTGCAACAGCGATGGTACAGTTCATCCATATGTTGTTGAGGCAACACAGGACAGTGAGCCAATTGTCAGTCAAAACCACAGCAGTAGCTCAATGTTTGTTAATACCGATACCCATGGAGTTCAGGATGAAAGCCTTGAAAGCTTATTCATGGTGCCCGACATGCCAGAATATTTGACGGAGTCCACAGATGTTGAAATGGCAAATGTGTTTGAGATTGCCTATATGAACTCGCCACTGATCCCTGAAGATATATGGGCATGAAGAAGTGAGAGAAATCAAATCAAAGTCCTTTTATTGAATATATGGGTATAAAACATGAGTTGTGACAAGAAAAAGGACATTGGTGAGTCACAAAAAAAAGGACATTGGTGGGTTACCGATTAGTCTACACTAAGTGTGCTGTAAGAAAAGCAAAAGAGCATGTGCAGAAAGTCCTTAATAATAGACAGAAAACTACTACATCGTACAAAGGCTGTACATATGGTCTAGAATTCTGATGTACTATCTAGACTTTTCTCTGACATAACTGTAAAACATGCATCATCATTGTATTACTTGTCACTCCAAGTCTGTTAAAGGACACCCTGCAAATTAAGTCTTACCATCGTTAAAGTCCTCCTTACATCGCTTAATTACTCTGCTAACATTGATGGAAAAAAGTAGAGACATGGGACATAGACATCACATAGTAATCAACATTAAAAAAAAACAGCAATTGGGATTGGGACGGATGTACTTTCACCTGACTGCTTAACTCTATTCAGTTTTGTAGATGCTGTTCAATTGAACTGTACAAATAAAATCATCTGGACTCATTTTTTGACCAGAGAAATAAATTAGGCGATGAAAGATTCACGCCATACACGTGTCGATTGAGCGCCACGTTTTGAGCTCGAGTCTACTCTAGCTCTGGATCTGGAACTGCCCATGGTTTGGCAGGAAAACCGAAAGCAAAATCCACCGAAACCTATAGAATTTTGCCCCCTAGAGAGAGAGACAGAGACAGAGTGGGGTGATGGAGGGAGAGGTGACCTGCAGTTTCCTGACGTCAGAGTCACAATCCCAGAAGGGTGATCAGTGAAGAAACCACGACCGCCGTCGCCGGAGCCGAAGAAAGAGGAGGCAGAGCGAGAGATAGCTTTACCTGGGCTGGGCTGGAACTACTAGCGATGCTAGAGGGAACCGAAGGCAAACTTGTCTTGCGTGTCCCTTGCTTTTTGCCTGCACGTTGTCCCATCGATCCGATGGTGTTGACACTCAAATTGGGTCTACTAGGCCCGCTCTAGAATCGGCCCATGCAGTTTTTGCCTGACGAAAGCTTCGCGATGAGGCCACGTGCCACCTCAATCCCGTCTGAACTCCATCATGTTTTGAGGCCCAAACTACCAAACCCCTTCAGAGTAGTGTATCCTCTACGCTCCGTTCATAATTTCCCTCTACGCTCCGTTTCGTGCTCGGCGTGTGTGTGTCACTGTCCGTCCTTGACTGTCCTCTACGCTCCCGTTCATACACCCTATCTTCGTGATCAGTTCGATGCGACCCTGGGGGCTACTTTGGGGTGAGGTAGACCAACAACAAGGAAGAAACGTATTAGAAAAAATCTTATGAGAAGAAGAAGGGAAAAACATTCTTTTTTTCCCACTCGTAAAATGATCTCGATTGAAGATAGGTACATACCTGGTTGCTAGTTAGCGGCGTCAAGGAAGCCCCAGGACCTGGCGGGAGCCGCCATGCAGTCCGGCCATCAGAAGAGGACGAGGAGGCGGCGGCAGTCTTGTGAGCTAGCTTCCTCGCCATGGATCGAAGCAGCGCTGCGCGGCCATGACCACACACCCACGAATCGCCACGATTTCGCAAAAGAGAATCTCGTGGATTTGATTTGCCTCTTCTCTATCTGACGAGATGTGGCTTCACACAGGCCTCTCGATCCGTCGTCTTATGTAGGGCAGCGGTGGCTAGGGGAAGACGAGGCCGCGTCCTAGACCAAACAGGAAAGGCTGTAACGAGCCCAATTGTGCATTGTGTGTGTGTGTGTGTGTGGGGGGTCCATATCCACCCATCGGAGTCATAACCTTCAAGTCTAGTCCAGTCGAGCCCAGTCCAACCCATACAATGCGCCACTAGAATTGGGAACAGTTCTCAAGGGGGAAAACTAGAATTGAAAAGGGTCTAGACCGAAACCTGGGGTTTTAGACCCAACGGGCGCGAGGACGGTGCAGCCCACGGGCCAATGGGTTCAGTGATTCAGATTGGTCTGGTCGGGGCGGGTTTTAATTTTTCTATACATTGATTTTCCATGCGACCCGAGATTGGAGCATCCTTGCGCCACACCTAGCACGGTGCTCCCCCCTCTTGGCAACCTCCTCTACTTGTCCGGCGCCACGACGCTCCACCTGCTCTCCGTGTGGGCACCTCCCCCTTTCGCATGTCACGTCGTCATGTGCTGCTTCTCATACGGCCACGCACCAGAGAAAACCGGCAGCCCCACACACCCTCATCGCCTCGGTATATCGGCACCTCCGCCCTCTGCTCTGCCCTATGCTCTGAGGGCATGGGGGAGTGTGGCTTTTCCTCTCTGGTTTTAGGGGTGGGTCCATGGACGGTCCATTCGACCCTAGCCCGCCCCATTGCCATCCCCGGACAGGAGGAGAGGGTAAGGGCATCTGCGGCACATCTGCGGCATCTCCAAGAGTTCTCAACACACACCTAGTCTAGTATTTTTAGGGATTAGCAGAGAAACATCTCCAACAACTTTCAATATTAATTTTGCACTTGAAAGAAACGAGCCTAGTGAATAGTGATAAAAAATACTCTGAAACATCTAGATTTTGTGGATCACCCACATCCACAATAATTTCCACGTCTATGTCAGCTACGTCAATTACGTGAAGAATCTCTCACAAGCACCATGCACTCAGAAAGAGGGGCCAGGGAGTGGTGTATTGGACAAGCAATTCGCCTGTGTATTTAAAGCATTGTATGTAGTGTGCGCCCATGAGTATGGACTAGAAAGCGTGCAGCCACAACTAGAGCAATTCTCCTAGTGATGTGGGGTTTTCCTAGTGTTTAATAATTTAAAATTTAGTATAAACTTTTCCTATCATACGCCTCCTAGCTTTGTGAGGATTCACATGTCCTATTACTAGCTAGTGGTAGTGCATTATTACTACTTAGAAACATCAGGAGAATTCCACCATATTTTGGTACTGAGCGATAGTTTAAGACAACGTTGCCTACTACAACTAGTTTTACTGCAGCGACTACATTGGTTCGTCCATGAAGTGAAAAAGGGAAAAAGCGGCAAAGGCGAAATCACAAAAGGTGCAAGTGAAACGGAGTGTTGATGAAAAATCAAAGAAGTACCGCATGACAATGCTGTGTATGGGTTAGAGTCATGTGCATGCTCTTTTCTTTGTATCCTTTCCAAGATGGAGTTTGTAGTGAGTTGTACACATGCAGGTTGGGAAGGACAATTCTCACTATATATGCCCATTTACTAAGTAGTGTGACATTTTTAAGGGTTTACGGCATGTTTGTAAATTTTAGGGGCTTATTTGTAATTACGAACTTCATCGAGGGAATATATGAAGTTACCACTTACCTCCTTATAAAAGGGGGGGGGGGCAAATCACTCATTTGCTATCTCTCTTTCATGCTCTGTTCTCATCTTTCTTTGTTGCATCTCTCTCCCATTTTCTATTTCGCGTCTTACATTTTTGGTTGGCCCAACAAAAACAAAATATAGTAGAGTACTTCCTTTGTGTAGTTATGTGTTCTAGGCAATCTACAAAATACCCGAGCTCTAAGAGCTCATGACATAGTTTAGTGCATCTACTATAAGGGACCACAATAGAGAAGGGAACAGTAATAACAGAATGCAAATGTATGTTGATTGTAGTTTTGATCACGTTAAGTTGCTAGGGAAGGTGAGTTGAGATGGAGCGGTGAGTTGAGATGGAGGGAAGGTCAAGCGAGAAGTTGGTACCATATACATCTCCGACCGGCGGCGGCGCCGAACTTCTCCACCCTACGGAGAACCCTAGTCTGCAAGACCGAAGAGCGGTGAGGAGATGGAGAGGTGAGGAGATGGGGCGGTGAGGGAGATGGTCGAGGAGAAGCGGGTGGGTAATACCGGATGGAGAGGTGAGGAGATGGGGCGGTGAGGAGATGGTCGAGGGAGATGGAGCGGCTGCAGAGGGAGAAGCCACAGTTGGATCAAAGACGGTGAGAGAGTGGGCTGGTGAGAGAGTGGGCCGAGAGGAGGGAAGAGCAGGCCGCCCAGGCCGTTCTTTCCCCTTTTTATTTATTTTTTGATTAACTAGTGATTTGCGCGCCCATGTGCGCGAGTCATGGCCGCTGCTCTACAAGAAAATGGAATAATGTTGAAAAAAATATGATAGGTTCACCTGCACCATGTTCGTACACCACATATATATTACAATGCCCATATGGCCATGCATGTGGAATGCACCACATATATTTTTGAGGAACACAAAGAAATTCTAAATAGAGTTGATGTTTCAATGTTGCAACATTCAAAAAAATCAATTATTTCAAACCTAAAAGAAAAACTAATAATAATATAAGTTCTAAAATAGATCACACAAGGATTCAATGCCAGATTGCCCCAGGCACCAGCTTGCTTGCCAGCAAGTCAACTCATACTTGGACAACAAACAACCACTCAACTCGTACTTGGAAAACAATTTTGCTCCATCGCATTGTAACCTAATGAGGTAATCATCCCTCCGAACAGTTACCATGAGCCCATGGCTCCTTCTATTCCTGCTATTGAAATGGTTGATCAGTCAGTGAGTTAAAATATCCATCTCAAAAACAAAGTTTACAGATGGTCTGTAGTTATCAGCACAATCCAACATGACAACAGTGAACAATATAAGGCTAAAAATGCTAATCTACTAAACTGAAAGTGAGCACATTGTGTTAGCCGCAAATGTGCAGCCTTGTAAACAAAATAAAAAGTCAGCTCTCAATATTTACGCTAAGAGTGAGTCGTATACATGCTAGGAATCCAAGGTGCATGGCCTCTACAGGAACATCTTTTCCTGCAGAGTAAAGTAGAGAAAGTAGATAGATACTTACCTACTATGATCCGGTGCCTAAAAAACTATTGGATTCAAAGCAGAACAGATTACATAAATGGCATGAATAGTGGCTAACCTAAATTTATTTGAAATTGAAATTCTACCATGTTCAATGCAAATTCTTAGCTGTATGACTGTGTACCAAGAAAGTATAAGATCGCAATGCTAGCACAATCATTACTACGCTTTCAACAGCCATAGATCTCCAGTAATCAGTTAGACAGATATAAAGCAAGACCAGCCAAAACCATATTCTTTGGACAACTCTAAATTATATCCCTAGCCTAGCACAACTATTAGCTTTGCATATTTATTGGACATATAAAAAAATCATTTTGACCAGAGAAATAAATTAGGTGATGAAAGATTCACACCATACACTTGTCGATTGAGCGCCGTGTTTTGAGCTCGAGTCTACTCTAGGTTTGGAATTGCCCACAGTTTGGCAGGACAACCTAAAGCAAAATCCACCAAACCCTAAAAATTTTTACTCCCTAGAGAGAGACAGAGATTGAGTGGGACGCAGGGGGAGAGGTGACTGGAGTTGCCCGACATCGAGTCAGTACAATCCCAGCACCAGCAGGGTGATCAACAAGAAACCACCGGCCGCCGTTGCCGGAGCCGAAGAAAGAGGAGATGAGATGTCATAGAGATAGCTTTGGCTGCGCTGAGCTGAAAGTGCAATTAGGCTAGGCAAGGAACTTTGGATGAATGAAGCGAAGAAAAGTACAGCTTGCCCGAAGGGCCGATCCCAAGTGAGGCCTATTGGGCTAGCGTGACTTCATCCAGCCCAAATAGAGGCCCAATTTGAACAAACAGTTGGTGCCTACAGAAAGAGTCGGGCCTAGCATGACGTCTGACTCCTTTTCACGAGTCAATATGTTCTACTCCTCCATGTACATTTTCAGTTGACGATAGCCCTAGGTGTGAGCCACTTCTCGAGTCCCTCAATCCAAGCCTCGGTGACGTCGTCCTTCACTACTCTCAGTCCATCGTCACGAACCCTCTTGACCTTCACCTTCGCCGTCGACCACCACCTTTACGCTCCACACCTGCACACTACAAGCATTGAACAACACAAACTCACACCATGGTCAGTCTCAAACTCAACCAAAGCTAAACGCACTTTGATAATCACTCATCAATATTAGTACCAATAAGAAGGAAGCTATATATGGTGAAAATTTGCGCAGCTGAGCAGTAGCCAATATTTATGGGCACGCCCAGTATGGACATAACTATAGTAAACTTCCCATCGCTTCGTCATATTTTTATGTCAGCACACGCTCTTGAAGTGGCCATCATCCTAGCTACTTGCTCTGTGTACTGCCATCAACTTGCAGACATGTTTACACAATATATGTCCTTCATCCCGTTTTTTAATATTGCAAATGGTGATCGTGGAGAAAAATTGCAGATGCATGGTTATCTGTACATGAATGTATACAACAGAATTACCCCCTCTGATTGCGATACAGCATTTGTCATGATCCATGCGCTAAATTAGAAGCCCGGTCCTGATCGTATACATGAATTGAATTTCACCGGGAGGTGTTAATTTATTCCTTGGTCGATAGGCTCGATGTCGATGAGGAGGCCCTGAGGCGGGTGCGGCATGGGCGACCTGGAGAAGCTGCCGTCCACTACAGGAAACTGCGTCTTTGCCGAGTGCGAACAGGTTCGCCCGGTGGCAAAAAAAGCGCGCGACTCGGCAAAGAACACCTGCGCGAGTGCCAAACTCAGCACTCGGCAAAGATAGCTTTGCCGAGTGTATAGCCGTCGGCGAAGCCAAGCACTCGGCAAAGGTGTTATTTGCGAGTGTCCGCCGTCGGCAAAATAATACACTTCGGCAAAGGATAACGAGGGGGCCAAACGGACGCGCTCGCCGTCACCTTTGCCGAGTGTCTCCGTTAGGCACTCGGCAAGCAGACACGCTTTGCCGAGTGCCACGCGTCGAGCACTCGGCAAATCAGCCTTTGCCGAGTGCCACATATGGCACTCGGCAAACCCTTAATTTTTTTTTGCTTTTTCGTCCCATTTTTTTTGTGTTGCCTTGGTACCCTAATTACATCTCATGTTCATAATTTGGGACAATTTCAAGCTGATTTGCTATATTTCATGAATTAATTCTATTTTCTTTCATTTTTACGGACCACTCCAAATTTGAACTGTTGGTACATGAAATAATGGACTGTGGTCATTCAAAAATGTTATTCACCATGTTTGGCGTATGTTTTGGCTAAATCCAGGGGACTCCCCTAAAATTTCGAGCATTTATGTGCCGGAACATGACGAGTCACGCGGGGAAAGGTGTTTTTAAAATCTATAAATTGCAAACGAAGTTCAAAATTCACGAAACTTGGCGTGGTGTCTTGTCATCTCATGGGGGAGGTCAGAAAAATTTTTGAGAAAGTTTCGAGCAAGTTGTGACGTCGGATGGCTAAAACCCAGACATCTCCACACTTCATCACATGATCCGCCGGCCGCGCCGCCCGCCGGCGTCCGGCGGCGCCGCCGGGCGCTCGCCCCCGCCCCGTCCCCCGGCCCCGGCCCCCCTCCCTCGGCCCGGCCCGCCGGCCCCGGCCCCCCCCCTCTCCTCTTCCCGTCGGCCAAGTGTGGAAGGGAAGGGAAGGGAATAAGAGGAAGAGGGAGGAAGGGGAGGGGAAGAAGAGAGGAAGGAGAGGAAGAGAAGGAGGGGAGGAGGAAGAAGAGGAAGGGGAGGAGGAGGAAGAAGAGAGGAAGGAGAGGAAGAGGAGGAGGGAGGAGGAAGAAGGAGGTGCCTTTCGGACCGGTCGTCGTTCTTCGTGCTGCTGCGGTGATCCACGCCGTCGTCGGTCACCGTTGCTCTTGCCGTTCAGCGGTTAAGGTATGCCCTACCCTTCTAGTAGTGGTTAGTAATTCTTAGTACTAGTAGTTAGTAGTGTTAGTTGTAGAGTTAGTAGTAGTAGTTAGTAAGTAGTTAAGAATCTATTTGTATTATTAGTGTTAGTAGTTAAGTAGTTGTTAGTAGTAGTTGTAGGGTTACTAGTAATTGTATATGTATGTGGTTCGTGGCCTTCGTGCCCATATTGGTGGTTGGTGGCCTTCGTGCCCATTCTCGGTATATGCATGTGGTTGGTGGCCTTCGTGCCCATTCTCGGTATATGCATGTGGTTGTTGGCCTTCGTGCCATGTTTTTTGCAGGTTTTGGGTATCTCCCCGTGCGGGGAGGTGCTGCCGAAATTTTGAGTGGACACTAACTTTTTTTTTGCCTTGTTGTGTAGGAGGACCTGTCGGAGGGACTCGGCGACCCCGGTCGTCCTCGTGGGCGGGTCTTGCTGCACCGCGTCTCCACCGACGCCGTAGGTATGAATCACGTCCGTCCCATCCTTGTAGTTGTCTTACATAGCGCGACCCGGTTAGGCGTCTCCCGTCCGAAAGAGATACGGGCGTTGGTATGCGATTCGTGCATATCTGCGACCAGACTGCTTTCGGATTGTCCACGTTTTTGGACAGCCCGTGGATGCGTAGACAAGGTTAGCATCCATGCTCAGGTCTGTCCGAGCGGAGATTTCGGGCAGCACCTCCCCGTTGTTCTCCGGATACACACTCTCCCCGCCGGGACGTGTATCGGGAGAACAGCGGAGGAGGTTGTCGAAAATCGGCTCGGGCGGGACTCGAGCATGGATGCTAACCTTGTCTACGCATCCTCGGGTGGGATTAGGACCTATCCCTCACCTATTAGATGGTAGGAACGCCGTGTAGATGCAATTGCTGCTTATGTGGCTCGCTGACATGGGCGTATGACAGAGGATGGATAACCGTGAGTGGATGTACACGGGCTTCGCAAGTAAGTAAGAGTCTTGAATGGGTTAGGGGACCGATGCTTTCTGGAGCATGCATTTGGCCCAGTCGCTAAAGGGCTCTTTGGGATGGCGTGTCCGTGCAAGCAAATGTAAGAACAAGAAAAAGCGAGTCAAGATTGAAATGGGTAAACATATTTATAACAATGGATTCGTCCCCAAACTATAGCCGCTGGATCTTCCACGGTGAAGTCGATCGTATTAGAGAGGACGTGGTGAGGCCCCTCCTCGAGGAGTATGATCAAGATGCTTGGGATGGCGAGACATGATGGCAGACTTTCATGATGCACAGTTCAATGGAGGATTGGAGGAGGAACACGAGGAAACCGCAAAGGCGTTCTACGAGATGATGGAGGCGCACAAAGCAGCCCCTTCACGAAGACAATGGTTACGAATTTGGATGCCATTTCACGCCTTATAGCGTTGAAGTCGCAATTGAGCATTAGTCGAGACGGCTTCGACACCCTGTTGTCAGTTCTTGGCAAACTGCTTCCAGAGGGTCACGTCTGCCCGAAGAAACACAGACGAGTCACAGAGACTTCTTCGTGGACTGAAGATGCCGTATGAGTCGTACCATGCTTGTCCAAAGGGGTGCGTCCTCTTTAGGGGAGACCTCAAGGAAGCAACGCACTGTCCAAAGTGCAAAGCCTCTAGGTATGTGGAGGTAGAATGTAGTGATGGCAGGGAAAAACAGTCCAAGATCCCGAGATGGTCCTACGACACCTTCCTTTCGCATGCGAGGCTCCAACGGGCTGTACATGACGGAGGAGTCCGCGAAACAAATGACATGGCACAAGAAGGGCAAAAAGATACAGATCCCCGAAGTTGGTACACCCATCGGATGGTGATGCATGGAAGCACTTCGATAATATGCATCCTGAAAAAGCTATGGAGGCTCGAAATGTACGTGTAGCGTTCGCAACAGATGGGTTCAACCCGTACGGTCAACTGGCGGCCCCGTACACTTGTTGGCCCGTGTTTGTGATCCCTCTCAATCTTCCCCCTGGTGTCATGTTTGAGCTCAAGCACCTGTTCTTGGCGTTGATAATACCGGGCACCGGGCAACAATATGGGTGTGTTCATGCAGCCCGGTGTGGGATGAATTGCAAGATGCTTGGGAAAATGGGGTGCGACGTGCGACCAGAGCTACAAAGACAAACTTTACAATGCACGTGTGGTACCTGTATTCAATGCATGACTTCCTGGCTTATGGCATATTCAGCGGATGGTGTGTTCATGGGAGGTTCCCTTGCCCAACATGCAAGGCAGCTGTGCAGTTCACCTGGCTTCTCAAGGGTGGCAAGTATTCCTCGTTTGACAAACATCGTCAATTCTTGCCCGAGAACCATGAATTCAGACTAGACAAAAAGCACTTCACGAAAGGTGTTGAAGTCACCGATCCCATCCCAAAGTTTATGACCGGTGAAGAGGTCCTTGCCGAGCTAGCTGGTCTCAAAATCGATGAAAAGAAAGGTGGTTTTGTTGGATATGGTCGGACACACATGTGGACTTATATATCGGGCTTGACTAATCTCCCCTACTACAAGGATCTTCTTCTTCCACACAACATCGATGTAATGCACACGAGAAAAAAGAATATCTACGAGGCACTCTTCACAACATCCATGGACCTTGAAGTCAAAGGACAACGTTAAAGCTAGACTTGACATAGAGATCTTTGTGCGATAGACCAAAGCTAGTGATAGAGACCCTAGCCCTGGGAGGAGATGGAAAAAGGGCCCGGCCGACTACATCATCAAAAGGGGCGATAGGAAGGAAGTGCTACGGTGGATGAAAACGTTATCGTTCCTCGATGGGTATGCGGCGAACCCGGTAGGGGAGTGAACTTGCAAACTATGAAAGTCCACGGGGATGAAGAGTCATGACTTCCACATATGGATTGAGCGGATCCTTCCTGCGATGACTCGGGGATACCTCCCGAACCGGTGTGGCGCGTCTGGCGAGTTGAGCTTTTTCTTCCGCCGGCTTTGTGTTAAGGAGTTATCTCGGGATGCGATTGCTGATCCGGGCGTCTGCACTGCGGTGATCCGCAAGTTAGAGATGATATTCCCACCGGGCTTCTTTCTGTCCATGCAACACCTGATTTTGCACTCGCCGAGGCACGGTTGGGGGCCCCGTGCGATTCGTTGGTGCTATCAATTGAGAGGGCTCTCAAGGTACCGGAGAAAAATGCGGGAATAAAAGCGAATTGAGCCTTCCGTGGGCGAGGCATACATTCGGAGGAGGTGTGTCGACCTTCACACAAAGGCGTACTATCTTGAGAAACTTCCGGCGTCCACAATCCTACCACTCGTTACAACGCCGAGGAGAGTTCATCGAACCTTAGCCTTTTCGGAGGGCAAGTCGGAAGGAAGCGCGGCTACCCACAAGCACTTGTCCTTTGATGAGTGGCGCACTATCATGCTCTATGTGTTGTTGAACCTTGGCGAAACGCTCCTTATCGCGATAAGTTCTCAATGAGCTTGTTCCACACCTCGGCCTCCACCTATCGACCCTAAACCTCCGGCCTTGTTTTTGTGGAATTTATTGGTCAACACCGGAGAAGGAATGTGGCTCCTACCTTGCAACAAGAAGACAATCTTCTAAAAATGGAAACCCGATTTTGTTTCTCGGTTTCTGCTCAAAGGTACCATCCAACTAACCTCGTTCGGCTTTGATATTCCACTTTGGTCCTAGTAACACATAATGTAACGATCTCGTGGCCCGACCTCTGCGTGCCCGCATTGCATGCCGATATGTGCGAAGATTTAAAACAGGTGGGCAATGGCTTCCCCGTAAAGGTCAACTCGTTCACCGTTTATGATGTGAATGGCTATCGGTTTCGCACGAGAAGCTACGAGGGAGAGTCGGCCCAACCGGGAAAACAACGTGCACCGGAGTTCGGACGCCCGGCTTGGATAAGAAGGACTATTACGGCATAGTCGAAGAAATATATGAGCTCAACTTCGGGGGTTCTAAAGAGCTCAAGCTAGTGGTATTCAAATGCCATTGGTTCGATCCCATGACACGAAAGTGGACCCTACGATTGGGCAAGTCGAAATTCGGCGAGATTCCGTACATGGAGGAGAGGATGTCTATATTGTGGCTAATATACACGCCACACAAGTTTATTACCTCCCATGGGCGTGCCAAAAACACAGCGGACCTTGGGGTTGGTACCTTGTGCGGCCAGTATCGCCGACTCCAAAAAGCGCTCGTTCGAGCGATGATGATTACAACCCGACCCAAACACTCAAGAGTTCTATCAACCCGAGGGGCTAGAAGGACGTTTGGAGATAGACATTCTTTAACCGATGGGCATGGAAGTAGACAACGCCATCGATGAGGACGAGGGTGATGAGGTGCGGGATGCTAAGGACCCGCAAATTCTTGAGCGATGGAGTTTGGTGCTTGCGAAGGAGCCGTGGAGGGCGATGCACTTGATGAGGACGATACGAGATGATGAGGGTGATGACATTGATGATTACAATAGTGGTAGCGATAGTGATGACTACATCCCGGCCTTAGGCATTCGGGGAGATAATTTCTAAATCATGTAATACTATTTTGTTATTATTATTACCTTTCAATTATATTTCATTCATTTTGCAATACTAATTGGTTTACTATTTGTCTTTGCGGGGACTCGACAAAATGCCCGGGGCGGAAGGCGGCAACGTCGGCGAGGGGGTCGATCCCTCACGCGAGACCCCCACCCTCTGCCCACGCGACGGCGAGGAGGAGGCCGGCGAGGAGGAGGCCGACGAGCAGCCCCCGACGGTGGAGGCGTCGGCGCGGCCGGCGTCGTCCGCCCCGGAGGAGGCTTGACTTTGTGTCGTCGTCGGACCAGCCGGGGGGGCGTCGGCCCGGCCCGGGCCGTCGTCGTCGGGCCAGCCCCTCGTCGGGCCCGCCGCCCGGGGACTTCGGACTCGGTGCGAAGAGACACTGTCGACCACGTCCTCCTCGAGTGCCGCCAAGGTCTACCGGTAGCGGGGCCTCGAGCCTCCCACGAGGGCGATCCCTTTTCACCGCCCGCCCGTGATTCGGCCCGAACGGTGAAAAGTAAGTAGCCATTGATATTTTCACTACTTCTTCATATGACATGTTGAAAATCGAACTTCAAACTAACAATTTGTCTTAATGCATCGCGGCAATGGCGGAAGATTGTAAGCGGGAGGGCGTGGCGCCATATCAATGGCATCCCGAGCCCGGCCTGATTAGAGAGAACTACCACGGCACGGTGGACCTCGGGAACAACGGGAAGGAGGTTCCCTGGACATGGGACCAATTCTGCGCGTGGGCGAGGGCGGACTTGCCGGGGAAGATCAAGACGGACTTTTGGGTGAGTGTGTATGCGGGATTACTTCACGTCGTTTGAATACTATGTTTCTTAAATAATTGAATGATACATGTTTTACGTATGCGGGAACTACTTCACGTGCGAGGCGGGGAAGGAGGAGGAGGCCGCTAGAGTGCGGGACGGGTGCGCCGAGAAGCGACTCAAGGACACGTACCACGCAGTCGCGTGTTTCTTGCATCACCTCCTACAACGCCGACGTGCTTGGCAAGTCCTTGAAGAAGAAGCAAGGGAGCTGATGCTCCGAGAGGAGACCGACCTCGGGGGAGCGGTACATCCGGGTTCGTAGAACGCATTTATTCAGATTTCTTCAATAAAAAAATAAGCGGACTTCCATTAATCCCTGCTATGTCATGCGGATGTGTCGGAGTGGTGCGGCAAGTACAAGGGCTATTTGGGAGGCCATTGTGGACAAGTGGCTCTTGGGCGAGGCGCACGCGTACAAGAGACTCCGTCGGAGGTGTAAATGCGGAGATGCCGGGCGCTCCACACCACCAAGGCGTGGCCCTCCGGTGTATATGGATAGATGGGTAGGATTGTGTTGATATTTTTATTCAAGCGCTCAAATCTCTTCACTTCTAACCATCTACGTGTTCTCCTCGCGGTCCGCGCATGAAAACCGGGAGATCAGCAAGTGCAGCGAGGGTGGGCCTTGACTCACGGCGGCGGGGCGGCCCGGCCCGGCCAGCGTCTGCGACCGGCGAAGGGGCACGAGGCGTCTAAACAACGCCGGCGTCTACCCCAAGCTTACCCGATGCGCCGGGGCGGCCAAGCGGCGCTATGGGGAGGACCGATCCGACCCACCGCCCCTGGACCTGAACCTGGTGATGAGGTTGGGAGGAGGGAAGCAAAGCACGGCCGGTTACGGATGGCCAACGGCCTTGTCGACCGTCCTCTGTTGTTGGTGAGGGTGATTCGCTCAAGGAGCACGACCTCCACCGACATCCCCATAGCACCTCGGCGGTCGAGCTCCACATGGGGCGATCACGGGTAACCAGTTTCATCGGTCGTTCCTTTGGTTTTACATTTTTCGCTACCTATGCATTGTTTCAATGTTACGGTTGTAATATTGCAGTCGGATGGCGAAATGGAGGCGGCGGGCGACCCAGCGGAAGAGAGTTTGTGGCGGGGCGGGCGGCCCGAGCGAGGCCCATCGGCGGGGAGTTGGAGGCAATCCGCGCGCGGCACTCGGTGCGCCGGTGCGGGGCGTGGCGAGCTACTTCCGGGGCCTCCGGATCCGGGTGTGACCCTGCCTCCGTTGCCTCCCTCGCTGTTCGCTCCACCCCGTTCCCGTTCCTCCTCACGAGCAGGACTCCGGTGAGTATATGTTGTTGTTCATTTATTTGGGTAGTGCGGCTCACTGCGGTACTAATGAGATCGCCTCACACTTGTGCAGCCACGGTCGGCGGGTTCGAACCCGACTCCTCAGGTGGCCCTTCTCCACACCATCCGGCCTATCCGGTCGACCCGGCGCACGTACTGCGTGGCGGTGGCGTTCCTCCTCGGGCGCGCGGATGCCACTACGGGCTTCCACAGCGGCGCCTCCCACACCACGGGTGGGCGTTCGGTCGGCGCCCAGCGGCGCGGCGTGGCAAGGTGAGCTCTTAGCACCGGGGAGGCCGCGGTTGGGGCCGTCGAGGTTGAGGTGGTCGTGGTGATGGTTTCATTTCCGATGGATGTAGTTTGGATGTTGGACATGTTTAATTTCGTTCGGATGTTGGACATGTTGCATTTCCTTTCGATGTTTGGACTATATATGTGGATTTGGACTATATATGTTGGACATTGTGGATTATATCGTGGATTTGTGAATTGTGTGGATTATATATGTGAATTGGTGAAATATGTGGTCTATGATATATATATATGAATGCTTATGGTATATGTATGTGTTGATGGAGGCTGTGAATCAATAGAAGCAGCAAAAAAATTAAATTCGGCTTTGCGGTGCGCCGCTCGGCAAAGCCGGGTAAGTAACTAGTAATGGCAGATTTGCCGAGTGCCAAAGGTGGCACTCGGCAAAATATTCATAACTTTGCCGAGTGCCACTGCGAGCACTCGGCAAAGTCTATTTCTTTTTTTTTTTAAATAAATACTTTGCCGAAGAGTGCCACCGGTGCGGCACTTTCGGCAAAGATTTAAAATATTCAAATCTTTGCCGAGTGCGGGCGTTTGGCAATTTCGAAAAGGGCCGCCCATTGTAGACTGACGGCGCCGGGTTCGCGAGTGCGGCACGGCACTCGGCGAACCCTCATCGCCCGACTGCGTTTGCGTGACACTTTCGGCGAAGATGGCTTCGCCCGAGTCAATCTTCGCCGAAGTGCGGGTCGCCGAGTGATGCACTCGGCGAAGCCTTCGCCGAGTGCAGCACAGCATTTGCGAGTCGTCCCGCGCACTCGGCAAAGTTGGCGTCTCCTGTAGTGGTCGCAGCCGCCGGCGAGCTTCCACCTGAAGCGTGTCACGATGTGGTGCACGGCCACCAGCGTCTCCACCTTGGAGAACTCGTTCCCGGGCAGATGCGGCGCGCCGCCGCCGCGAAAGGGCACGAAGCCGTGAGGGCGGTATGGTCGACGGATCCTCGAACCGCGACGGGTCGAACCTGCGGGGTCGGGTCGGGAAGATGTCCGGGCTCCAGTGCGTCATGTTGGTAGCGTACATCACCTGCCACCCTTTGGGGATGACGTAGCCGCCGTACTCCACGTCCACCAGCGCCTTCCTCAGCATGCTGAACGCCGGCGGCACCATCCGCAGCGTCTCCATCGCCGCCGCCCAGGTGTACCTCATCCTGCACAGGTCGTCCCACGACAGAGCCTCCCCTGGTGCCTTGCACCGCGCAATATCCTCTTGCTCTGGTCATCCGATCCATGGATGCAAGGAATCGATTAGCTAGAGCTTGAGTTGGTTACTGCTCTGGTCATCCATGGAGTAGCTTAGATTACCTTGGACAACTTTGGCGTAGGCGTCTTTGTTGGTGTCGAGATGGCGGAGGAGGAAGGTGATGAGGGCTGCTGTGGTGTCGTGCGCGGCGACCATGAGGAACATGACGTTGTCCGTGATCTCCTCGTCAGGGAGGCCCTTGGAGAGCATGTGGGTGATGATATCGTCGGCCGGCGACCTCTCCCCGCGCTCCAGCTTGGCTCTCCTCTCCTCAATGACCCCGGCGACGGCGCGGCGCCCGCGCCGGCTCGCGGCCAGGCACCGGCTAAACCTGGTGAAGGGCAGGTTGAGCGGGACTGCCCAGATGCCCTGCTGCAGCTGCTGGAACTCCACCGACAGCTCCCGGCGGACGGCGGCGGCGTCCCTCCCCACCAGCCCGAAAAGAACGGTGCTCATAACGTCGAAGGTGAGCGTCTTCATCGACGGCATGACCGCAACGCTGCCCCGTCCCCGCCAGTGCGCGTCGAGGTGGAGCCGGACCTCGGCGTCCATGCCGGCGACGTACCGCTTGACGGCGTCCAGCCTGAGGAACTGCATCATCATGGCCCTGACGCGGACATGGTCGTCGCCGACCACGTCGCGGACCGTCCGCCAGCCGACCATGCGGGTGAAGGCCACGCTGTTCATGGTGGTCAACGCGGGGCAGGTGAACAGGAACTTGTTGGCGGAGGGGCCGACGAGGAAGGCCGTCCGGTACCGGAAGAGGGATAGCCGTGACACAGGGCCGTAAGCCGCGACGCGGCGGCGGAGCCAGTCCTCGGCGGTGTTGGTGCGAAGGGCGCTCAGCAGGCTAAGCGTGTGTCCGACGACGGGCAGGCCAAAGGAGCCGGGAGGGAGGGGCTTTCTGCTCGTCTTGTCGCCGGCGGCGTTGGCGAAGAGGAGACGGTACAGCACCGGGAGCGATACAAGAAACGCGGCGGCAACGATGGCCATCATCGTCATCAAATCAGCCTCCATTGCTTTTTGCTTGATTGGGTTTGGTACGTTGAGTTGAGAGAAATTAAACTGCTCTAATTTGCTCACTCCGCGTATATTGCCAGATGAAATTTAGCCATCTGGGTGGATTCCGCGAGGAGATGCCATTAGAGTATACGACAAGCTAAAGTCACATCCTTGATGCTTTAATTTAAGTTGTACTTACTCGGTTACTCTATTGCTATTGGACTGGGTGTTATCAAGCTGATGACAAAGACGTATATGTTATGAGTACTATTAGGGTATTATATTACTCCTACTAAATTGTAAGTCATTCCAATAATCTTGTAAAGTCAAACGGAGGGAGTAAAAAAAGGACTCCTAACAAGGCGCTCTTCCACACTCTCCTATGTGCGCCTCTACACTGGGTGGATGCTTTTGGGGGGTGGGTAAGTTTTTTTCCAAAATCGAACCATTGGCACATATTGCTTTAAGAGAAGTGGGAATGTTGAAATTACATCCTAATGAGATTCCTTACCGAGCTGGCGGGAAGTCCATTAGGCGACACACAAACAAATAGCACCGACTAGAATGGTGGACGCTTAGAGGGTTGTACTAAGAAGGAAACTAATTGTGCGACAAAGAGATAGAGCAAAACAACTAGCTAGCGTAACGCCTTGGCGAGGGCGCACTCCGCTCTCGGATTTGGATCACGGAATGGCGCTTTGGCGGCTAGACGACACTACAAAAAAAAGTTGGATTTTTAAGACAAGGCGAAACTGTCATATAATGTACATAATTAGTCATAAAAAAGTTTGTTGTGACCTGAGTCCTCGGAGCAGTCTTGACCACCAGCGGCAGCTTACACGCTTTGCCAAGATCCCCACCATCCGCCCCGCTACACTACGACGGCGGAGATGGCGATCCAGGGAGCCTGCTTCCCGACATCAGCATCCAACACGCGCGCCCCACCATCATCGACACCAGCCGTTGATAACACGGAGAGAAAGGATGGGACCTCACTTATGAGCTCGCTGCAGCAAGATCGGCCCACCAATCTTCGTGTCTTTGGCGGCGTGGGCAGCTCAAGGCCCTCGGCGGCCGAGCTGAGCGATGCGGTACAAGGAGGACGAGCCGGAAAACCAAGCTCAATGACAGCCATACCTTCTGTTGGCGGTCGTTATCGACCATTTTATAGCGCCAATTTTTGTCCAAACCGAGAAACAAGCATACTTATGACACATATACATATGCTATGACCCTGTTCCACTTGTTTCTCGAGATAACATGTTTTGCATGACAAACTCCGGAAACAAGTGGAAATGCACGAAGTAATGAACAAAGCGCAAAGCTGAACACACATTCTAGAAATGCACAAACAAAGGGGAATAGAGAACACCCAACTCAGAATCAAAATGGACCAAAGCACCTACGTATTAGGGATCAAAGCCGCCCCCACAAGCCCACACGCCAAAGGCGGTCGCGGCTTGATGCCAGCTCATCCGCCGGACTGGTGCACTGGTCCGGCGGACTCCCAACTCCGCCGTTCGGGCCCATCTTTCGCGGGCCGCCTCAACCGACGTTACCAAAGGCGGTTTCATGGGTGCCGGTGAATATTATATTCAAACCGCTGAAGGAGGTCGGTTTGGGCTCCTTCCATGTGGAGAGGGTCATCTTCCAAAGAGCCCCCTCTCCTCCACCTATAAAAGGAGATGCTCTCCCCCTTCATTAGACACACACCACACAAGAGCCATTCTCCTCCACTTGTATCTTTTTACCTTTTATTAGTAGTTTGTAGTAGGAGCTTGGCAAGGCTTGTACATGGAGATCAAGAACATCTTGGAAGTATTCGGTATGATCAATATTGAGTTCTCCATCTTGTTCTTGTTCTTTACTTATCAATATAGCTATGCTTATGAACTAGAGTATAGTTCTTATGATATGATCTTATCATATGAACTAGTATATAGTTTTCATGTTATGATCTTGTCGTATAGCACTTTATGCTTAATATGCTATACGTACATATGTTTAGACCAAGAGCTAAGTTGAGATGTTGAGTTCTACTTTGAGTTAGTCTTGATCGTTGTTGGGTTGCGGGTTCGTCGTCCGCCCTTGTGGTGGATGCTCCGAGAGAAGGACCTTGCGGTCGAGCTCTCCTTGCTAGCATGCTAGAGTAGTAGTCAAAGCTTAGGCGTGGTGTCTAGGTTTGGGGGCTACCTTCGTTTGCCTCGTACTTGCAGGGGAGGGATGGATGGCGGTGGTGACGACCCTGTCCATCCCTTGTATTCCCCACGTTCGGGTATGGCGTAGAGTTGTAGGCCCGGCAACGCAGCGGACCAAGTGTTATCAGGTGCCCGAAGTAAGTCAAAATGACCATGGCTATCTTAACCTAGACTCTCTAACAATATAAAAGCATGTATGTGTATCTACTCTCCTAACATAGCTATATAGGATGTGCCTGCTCCATGTTAGATTTATTCTTTTATTCTTTCTTTTTCCTTTATCCATGAGATTGGTTCAAGTGTGTGTGTCAAGTTATCCTTTACTTATCCTGTTCCATCCCTGTTATGAACTTTGGTCTATTGCGTAGTCATGTTATTATGTCCATGATCATATTAGAGACCATTTACACCATGCCTTCCCTGTGTAAATACGATACCCTGAATACTTCTGGGTGAAAGCTACTATGGCATTTCCGTGCGCTTGCGGAACCCTTTCTGTTTGCGTTAAGAAACACCAACACCTTCCCACCAATCCTTTGAGGTCGGCGACACCACCTTGGCCACCCTGGATGCCTCAACCTCGAAGAGCATGGGATCAAAATCCCGAAACGGGCCCTCCAGGGCACAGAACACTGCAAGGTCAGGCGAGCAGCACCTGTGGTGTGAAAGTGGTCGACGGAGGCGGCGTTGGGTCACGAGGAGGCGGCGTGGTGGGAGGAGTCCAACGACCCCTCAAAAAGCCGAGGCCCGAGCACTTCCCGATGCGTCGTCAAGACGGCCACCTCACGGGTCGGAGGGCCCCAAGGCGCACGCTCAAGCTTGTGCCCGTGTGCCCAATGCGCCCTCTTTGCGGCAAGACGACGGCGGTGGCGACATTGGCGGCAATGTGGCGCCGCGCAAGGACGGTTGAAGCAACGTCCAACGAGCTATGGCGCGGGACCGGCCGAGCGCGTCTTGGGTGCTGCAACCCTCTTGACGACGCCGGATTGTCGGCGACCCACGATACCGAAAACCATCGGCGTCGATGTTGGTACGAAGGCCGCCCGGCGGGCCAAGCGGTGGAACACGGAATCCATGCATCTGCTGCGGGGAAGTCGATCACTGCGCACCAACCCGTGTGGCCTGCAGACGCCCTAAGTTGGCGCTTGCGCCGACGACCCAGCGTACCCACTCCAAGCCTCAGGGTCATCCTCGATGGTGGCGACTCGTGGCGTCGTGGCCCTAGCCTCGGCGAAGGCGGGGAGTTGCCCCGAGAGCACGGCGGCGACATTGAGGTACGATGGGTATTGAGTAGGGCGAGTTGTCATCGGAGGCGCCGGCGGCATCCGTCTAATGCCTAGCCTTGAGCGCCCGCTCAGGCTGCCGAGGTGGAAGGGGGCAGCGTGAGGGGAGAGGGATGACGGCGACCGGGGGCCGCCCGGCAAGCTGCTGCGACAATGGAGAAAGTGGCGACACCTTCAGCGTCGCGCCGCGGCGCCAAAGTGGCGCCCGGCGCCGACCACCGGCGGCGGAGCGCGCCGCTCACACCATCGCCGTCCTCGACCTCGTCGGAGGCGTCCTCGGCGGCGCCCACCTCCTTGGGGCTGTAGCTGCGGCGTCGTGGGCATGACCCCCACGTACGCGGGGTGTAGGGGACCGGCGAGTCGTCAACGAGGACCCTGGCCCGCCACATCTCCGCGCAGGGCGAAGCCGCACGGGGTGTGGCTGCGGGGAGACCCGCCGGACGCCCGGCCGGACGGCCAGTAGGGTGTCGATGTCGGGAGGCGTCCGTGGATCCGCCAAAGGGATCTCGCCTGACGCGCCTTGGGTGGTTGCCTTTTCCGGCGACGGCGACCGTGCGACCGCCGTGCCACCAGCGGGGAGCCGCACCGCCACCTACGGGCGCTGCGTGAGGGGGCGGATGAAGACCCGGATGCCGGGCGCGAGTAGGGTGCGATGTCGGGGGGGGCGGTGACGCGCGACGGACTGGAGGCCGACAAGCAGACACGGGAGGCTCGGGCCCGTGGACCTTCACCTCCCGAGGTGGGGCGGACAACCCGTGGCGCGGCTGCGATGGCCGCCACCACACGGCGCGACCATCCCAGTAGCGTCCCTGGCCGGGGAAGGGTTATGTGAAGGCGAGTACACGGGGAGCCCGCCCGGGCGTGCATACGGCGGGGCGCGGATGTGGGCGGGACCGGCGCCGGCGGACTCGGGGTGGGCACGGGGAGCCGAGAGCCCCCAAGCGGTCACATTCCCTCACCACCCACCCGGGGGGTAAGTGGAACTCTAGGTAACGCCCGAGATGTCGATACAGATCCACCTAAGGCAACGGACGCGTAGGGGTGCCGTAGATGTTTGGTGGTGATACCGGTGGGGAGGAAGGGCCGTCTGGCGGCGGTTGTCGGTGGATTAGGAAGAGGGAGGGCGTTGGACAAAGTTGGGCGGAGGGCGCGGGGCGCGTGTGTGGGTGGCAGTAGGCATGACTATAAAAGAGAGATGCAGGGAGAGGAAGAGGAACCGTCTACCATTCAACTACAAGCCAAGACTTAGGCTTTGGCTTGTTTGATGGGCCTTATCTTCAATAAGACCCACTCATCTCTAATTTCTTTTTATTTTTAAAATTTAAATATAGTATATATGTATATATGCTACCGCCTAGGCTTAACGAAGGTCCACAGCCTACATAGCGTCCTACCATCTTTTGTTACCTTGTTGGTAGTGCCTTTTGAAAACACATGCATGCCTACTGCATCTCTCTCTTTATAGTCATGCCTATTCACACATCTCTCTCTTTATAGTCATGCGCCCACACTTCCAATTATATGAAAGACAGTTTATATCATTTCCTCATATTTGCATCGCTGGCGGTTCCTCTTCCTCTCCTGCATCTCTCTCTTTATAGTCAATCCTACTGCCACCCACACGCGCCCGCGCCCGCCGTCCAACTTTGTCCAACGCTCCTCCTCTTCCTAATCCACCGACAACCGCCGCCAGACGGCCCTTCCTCCCCCACCGGTATCACCACCAAACATCTGCGGCACCCCTACGGCGTCCGTGCCTTAGGTGGATGCAAATATGTGGGCGCATGAATTTTATTCCGCTCTGTCGCCATCAATCACACATCTTCCAGGTGCTTGTGGCTCGCCACAAAATGCAAAAACTTTGCACCACAAGTTGTATACGTGTGGTCACACACGCACATTCTTGGAATCTTGGTGCCTGGAATATCAAATGTGCCAAGTATGCTGATTCATCAGAAACGGTTGATATTAGGTTCATGTTTGAATATTTGGACCTCAAAATTGGAAGCAGGCAAGTTGTATGACAATGGGAAGTTTTTTTTTTTCTTTGTCCACACTGCGGCAAATGCATGAAGACGAGCACGCGGATTTCATGGTATTTCTATAGGGAAGGATCTGGTGACTTGACATCTCTTATGTTCTGTCACAATTTATTTTGTATAGGTATGTATGGCTCAAATGTATGACATTCATTTGGTGCTGAGGAATCCTACATGTTCACCACATATCACTTTGTTTGCTTCTGTGTTTCTGGTTGAAAATGATGGTAGTCAGCGAAACCCAATTCAAGGCTACAGTTAATCTAGGTGGTGCTATCCCTACACAATTCATATTAGAAAAAATGATTTCTCTTTGGTCTGTCTGTTGTTTTGTTTGTGGATTTTTGTTGTTCATCACTGTTTCAGAATCACAATGGCCCATTCTAGTAGCTAGTGCGAATATATGCATTGTCTTGACTGAAATCTCTAGTAACAGATCCAGCTCTCCTGCATGCCAGTTGGAGAAAAAGAAAATTTCTAGGATTCATATAAACCACACATGGAGTTTTCATGGTTTGCCAATCCATATCAACCTAGTTCATTTCTCATGCAAATATGAGGAATGATATAAACTGACTTTCATATAATTGATCTACACAAAAATTAACTCAAAGTGATGATAAATGGTGCCATGACTTTTTTTTCGAAAGCCGGGTAGCTCGGATTGCATTAAGAAGAGGGTGCCATAACTTATCACTGATAAAACTTCAGAATACCATATACATGCATGAACCATGCCACTATATAAAACTTCGAAATAACTAATTCATTTAGTCATGCAGGCCTGTCCAAATACCAAAAGCCGCAAAACTATATGTATTTTTAACACATTATTAGGACAGATTTACTAGATATACAATTTCGGAGACATGCCATAGAGTTAAACCATATATGTACTAGTGATTTGCGCGCGTCGTGGTTGTATGAGTCAGTAAATTAAATAACAGTTGAACCGTGTATCATGTTGATCAAGAAGGTGCACCGCATGAGGAAGCGAAAAACGAAGAAGCGTTAGGGAGGAGGGCCCTGATGCTTACCTGAGCTTTCTGGGCAGTAAGAGAAGAGGATAGCTGGAACGCAGAGTTGTTTATATGTATATAAGATTCATATGGTTCCGGTGAGAGGTCCAGTTCGAGCATGTGTACCTCTATGCATGATCGTGCTTATCTATCTCGATTCTTGATCTCTCTCTTATTTCCATTTTGGATTGTATCTATTTCCAATTCTGTCACATCGCCATTCTCTTACACTCCTGACCATAACACTATACATTAAGATTTGTTAAAGGCTCATCATGTTTTTGCTGTGGGCTAGCAGCTAGACATGATCATGCATACAATGGCATCCAGCGCGTGTAGCAGAATCCGAGTATACATCATGATGGGCTAAACGCTCAGGCATACATAGCACCAGAATCTGAGTATGCAGAGTACAAGAATCTAAACATAAATAGCACAATCTGGCTATACATAGCTCCACAATCTGAGCATGAGAGCTCATTAGTAAGCAGTTCTTTTGCTGCACTAAATATTCTAAGCAACGCCACGACGAGGACGTAGAATGGCCCCAGAGCGAAGCAAGTAATCCAAGATTCCAGGAAAAGCGCTATACCAACACGACGAGGGGCGCAGAAGCGGCCCCAGACGGCGACCCTACCTCGCTACGGCAGGCACCCTCCCACACTCTATCCCTGTGTCCCCTCGAGCGCCCGCCGTGCTCCGTCGTCTCAGCAGCCCGGCAGGTCGGTTGGCCCCCAGTCACCTGCAAAGGAAGCGCCAGCCGGCGACAGGCACATCAGGCGGCGGAGCCGCGGAACCACAGGATTAGGCACTCGTGGTTGAGAAGAAGGCGGCGAGAGGAAAAGGCGGCGGCGGCGCGCTATCGCCTTGGGAAGAAGCGCGGCGAAAGGAAAAAGGCGCGGCGGATTTCGCATACCTCAGGTAGCCCGTCGGGAGCGAAGAGGGGACGGGCGAGCGAAGCTGCGACAACTCTTTTTATCGTCGCCGCTGTTTTTTAGGAGGCATGCCTACGGGCAGGTAACAGAGGCCGGGCAGGTAACACAGGCCGCTGATAGGAGGACCCCATGGGCCTGCGTAGGAAGACGTCCCCACCGTCAGCGTCAGCGGTGCTCCAGGTGCATGCATGCGCTTGTTCCCATCCGCGAAAGGGCAGCGAACCCTGGCCATCGGGGCTTGAAACCCGGGACTCGTTGCTTGCCAGGGGCTGACAAAGGGCCCAACTAACCCCATCCAATGATGAAACGACAGCGAAACAGAGCCAGGCAATGCATAGACAACAACGCAACGCACGCAGTACACCCATGCGCTGACCTCCCCGCTTGCTGAGGCAGATATATTTGCATGCAGTGAATCCTTTGCTCCTGCCCGGCCGGCCGCTCAGCCAATGAACATGAGACAACGCGTGGCGTGAGTCAATGAGAGGATGACAGCGCTGTGCAGGACGCACGTCGCCTGACCATCCCAGCCAAACTCCTATTCATGCACCCGCGGTCAGCTATTCACAGCGGTTGATCCAGATCACAACGGACAACATTTTTTACTACCGTGGCCACCGTGAGGCCAAAGCGGCGTGGCTCCAGTTCTACTTTCTTTAAATATGTTCTTTGAGACCAGCAGATTAATGACAATATTGCTCTTTATAACAACAACTGGAATTATAGGCCATATATGTAAATCGTACCTCATTTCTGAATGTCTGTGTCATGTGAGCGATGTAGGTACATGGCATGCATGAATCATGATGCATAATTTTGTCAATTCCTCTTCACTGGCCACAACTCTAGACCATAGCAGTAAACCTACCAGCAAACTGGTGGTCCATTTTCAACCCAAAAAGCGACCTGACAGAAATGCTTATTCACATATCAGACAATAGTGACCAATTTTTGTACAAATGTATTTTCATGCACGGACTCTAACATATTATATTTATATTCTCTCCGTCCCAAAAATAAACAGACATCTCACTTCCCGAGAAGTAAAAATCCTTTTAAGATTGAATAAATAAAAATATTGAAAATAGTATCACTATTTGTAGCTTCAAATAATTTTATTATAAAAAAATATATTGTATGCTCAATGTAATGATGATACTTACTCACTACGTCCCAAAATAAGTATTGTTTTGGATTCCATGTAGTTCAAATTTTCTTAAGTTTGACTAGATTTACAGAAAATATTAGCAACACTTGTATCCCTAAATAACATTATTATAAAAAGAACATACTCAGTAATTAATCTAATGATATTTTGGGATGGAAGGAGTATTATACATCATAAATATTAGTACTTTTCTACTATATATTTGGTCAAAAACTTTTTAAAGATTTGACTTTTGGGGAATCGACATATGCATTTATTTTGGGACGGGCAAAGTATGAGTATCAAGACATCATTTTTGTTGTCAAAAACAAAAAAAAAAAAGACATCATTTGAAATCTTTTTTTTATGCAAAGTAATCAACTACATCTAACTAACTCATACAGATTTGTTTTTCCTCCAAATTTAAAACACTAATACCACTAATGTGGCATCGTCTAATCATCATCCAACCATTTATAGAAAAACACTCACAAGTCATAATGACAGACATCAAATGTGTGTTAGGCTGCTATCATCATCCACAGTGAAGTAATGCATTGCCTCATGACAGACATATCTCACAATTGTCATAATTCATCAAAACCTCTTACCCATTTATGTGTCAGTTAAATAAAAAGAAACAAGATATATAGTAGTGCCATTTTTTGTTCTGACATACTGTTCGATAGAGACAATACACTCCCTAGTCCTTTTGTAGTGAGAAATAATCGATTCCCTACTGTGCGTGCTCCTATTTGCTTGTATAAATAGATGCCCAAAGCTGCAATCAAATAGCACCTTCAATCCGCCCAACAATTCAACTATTAGCTACTTATACATACATATTGAGAAACCATCACATGATGAACATCCTTGAATCTTCCAATCTTGGTGGCTACAAAAGATGTGATCAATGAAGTTGAACACCAAAGGGCTCTCATGATGGGCATACATGACCTTGTACTACCAATACTTGACCCCTGCAGTGGCCAAACAAAGCTTGTACAACAACTCTTTGAAGAAGTATTCCGTTGCTCAGGTAAGATTATCTCTTCCTTAGAACTCAGTGATAATAGCGAGAAACAGGCCGCTCTTATCAAACATAAAAGAAAAGGAGGTAAGGAGGATAACGTGGAGAATCAAATACTGGAGGAGAACAACAAGGACCGTGTAAACAAGAGAAGGTAAGTTGTAACAGAAGCATCTGTATTTATCATACGCTGGGGCTTAAAATTTTGATTGCTTCTCTTGGTGATGGTAGGAGGAACGCAAAACACAGAAGTTCAGTTGTGACACAAGCACCATACTTTGATGGATGTCAATGGAGGAAGTATGGGCAAAAGTGGATATCTAAATCAAATCATTCTAGGTACGTGGGAAAAAAACATTTGCATTAAGGTATGCATTTTGCTATGTTCTATACTGAATTCAGGTATCGAATTTCTCATCTATATGTGGATAGTTAGATTTTTTGCATATATAGTTCTGTCAAAAAATGCATCAATATTACATATATCTAATAATAGTATAACTGTAGATAACAAAAATAATCTTATTTTCCATATATCCAAACAAAAAGGGTCTAATGAGGTTATGTTTATCCAGGAGCTACTATAGATGTGCCTATAGTAAAGAGCAAGGGTGTCCTGCGACTAAGACAGTGCAACAGAAGGAAACTGATAGCAATGGAACGATGAGGTTGTTCAATGTTGACTATTATGGCCAGCACACTTGCAACAGCGATGGTACAGTCCATCCATATGTTGTTGAGGCAACACATGACAGTGCGCCAATTGCAAGTCAAAACCAAAGCAGTAGCTCAATGTGTGTTAATACCGATGATGCCCACGGCGTTCAGGATGAAAGCTTTGGAAACTTATTCATGGTGCCCGACATGCCAGAATATTTGACAGAGTTCACCGATGTTGAAATGGCAGGGGCATTTGAGATTGCCTATATGAACTCGCCATTGATCCCTGAAGATATATGGGCATGAAGAAGTGAGAGAAATGATCCCTGAAGACATATGGGCATGAAGAAGTGAGAGAAATCAAATCAAAGCCCTTTACGGGAGAATTAGGTAGAAGGCCTCGAAAAAAACTTGGTTTTAGGTATTAGGCCTTTTTTCTTGAATTTGGGTGAAATGCCTTGGGAAAAAAACGGGTGAAAGGCCTTCCGCTTGATCGGTTAGCCAACTCAGTTAGTTTTGGTACTGTAGCTCATGTGAATAGACCATTATACCCTCCTCTAAATCCACA